>CM033476.1:125885723-126069657 GCA_019447015.1 Hymenochirus boettgeri
ACTTGTTATTAAAATAAAAGTTTATTTAAAAATTTAAGCCAATCAGTAGAAAGGCAACTTTAACCTTAAATTTATATAAATATATATCTATATTTAAAGGGATCAACCAATCAATCATTTTCAAAACAGGCATGATTTTTAGTAGTTTGCCTCCTTAATTCAATGGCAGCAAACTGAATAAGATATAAATTATAATATAAATAAACTTGTATGATAAAATAAAAAAAACAATAAAAAGTAAATCAATAAAAAAAGTAAATCAATAAAGTTTTGTCTTTTATTTGGACTAATCGATATTACAGAGAAATACAAATTTCATACAATATTGATCATGTTAACATACATCCATTGTACATATTTACACAGATAAAGTGACTTGTTTTGAGTTTTTCACTGTTTATGAAAAATATATATATATCTGTAGACATGTAGACATGTATATATATTAATATATATATTATATATATACTTTAGAGGTAATAATACTTTGCTTTGTTGTCATTTTATAGATATGTATATTATTTATTTAATATTATATATATTCATTTTATTACAAGAGGAGGAATTGGATTAAGGTAAGGGACAAATATTAGAATTATACATAAAGAAGTCATACAGGGTATTTCAATAAAAGTTCTATTGTTTAAGATGGAGCATTTTTGCCCCAACCAATCAGATGTTAGCTTTCAAATGTTAAAAAGATCTGATTGGTTGGGGCAAAATTAGCACCTTTAAACGAAAGAACTTTAATTGAATCTCCCTAAAAGTAATATATCAAAGTTTCCCAGTAGGCCGCGTGGGGGGATCAGTAGAGTTCGTTGAAAGGTACCATATTAGCAGTATTCTTACTGTGTGACAAAATATAGTTGGTTGTTTTATGGTTGCCATAGATGGTGTATGATCGTGGTGGATCAAACGATTGTCTGGCCACATATAATCGATCGGCCTGCTTTGAAAAGGTTTTCCGAACATACACTTGCGGACAGAACAGCTGTGACCATGGCCACATATAGTCTCTTTTTGTTAATTAAATTTAATATTAGGCAGTTTCCCCCAGCTCAGCCCAGAACCAACGATACACACTTGGGTCCATATAGGTTTATGGTTTATATGGCCTGAAGAAGTGTGCTTGGCCTTCACAGCACCATCGTAGGAATGTGGTGAGACAATGTTGCCGGATGAGGCACAGGGCAGAGTGGGAGAGTGTGCTTGCATAGGAACCATTTGGGGGGGCGTGCCTGGCACTCTTGATGGGCACGAAGGCCAGCAAGCTGTGAATAGGCGCTCTGGCAAACTTGACACTTTATACGGGCGCTCGCCAGTGTGCCGCCGTAGTGGTTACGGGGGTAGAGGACTGACTGAAGCGGCGGTTGCAGAAGCGGCAGACGAAGGTTGTCCAGGGTGTGTTATTCGCATAGTGGGAACGAAGGTTACTGCGCGAGTTGAGCCTCGGTGACAGAGACACAGCGCATGCGTCCTGCGACCGCCTGACTGCGGGTCTATGCTCCAAACTCGTCTGTGGAGGGGAAAAAAACAATATGGCTTGTTTACTGAATTCGGCTTTAAAGGAACATTTCAATGAAATCTTAATATGTACAGTAAATCTATTTCTCAATGAGATCCTGGAAGCAGCTCCACACGGGCAGTAGAAGAATTACAAAACTCCCATTCATTCAATTACTGGAATAAAGGGACCTAATTACGGTTTACTTGTAGCAAGCTGCGGGAAAATGGGGGGCGGGATACATTTCTACTGGTCAAATTCAGTTACAAAGCACTCGCTGATATCTGATTGGTTGCTGCAGGACTAAAGGTGACCAACATCAGGCCAATTCAATGTACGATTCGACATACAATCTGACATTTCAGTTGATTCGCTGAAAAATTGTACATTTTCCCAGACCTTATTATGCGCCATTAGAGCGTAATATTGATCGTAATTATGATCGGGAAAGTCGTTTTCTTAAGGTTAAATGATTGTAGTGTTCTGATTAAATGGTAATGTAACCTCACAATATCGACATCGCCATTAATCACATACGAATGGATGTCGAACAATATGTATGGGACATCTACGTAAGGCTCGGTACACACAGACGGATTTTCTGTCCCGACGACCGTTCACCACTAGCGTGCGGGGGGCCGGGCCCGATCATATTTTTCAGCCCGACTGGCTGATTCCTGGAGGAATTTGCTCGTATGTAGGTATGGCACTAGACATTGTTCCGTTTGACCGATACAAAGAAACTATTGGCCAGTTGGACAGAAATATTGTACAGTGTGTACCCAGCCTAAGAACACGGAATATAGAAAAGTGATCCTGCACACTTCCCAGGTCAGATACGACAATGCTGGGTGCTCCAGCAGAATGGTACAGCCTAAAAATTAGTTCAAAAACCGTGCACACTAGTCTTAGTGATATATGTATATATATGTACTGTGTGTACCATACTTTTCCAAACAACATGTGGCCATTGAACGATTGGGTCGGCCGAATGCTCGTTCAGCAAATAGGGTAAAATGTCCCTCCCTATTGGGGGAGTCGCTGTGCCAAGTGAACACAAAGTCCCGAGCATTCTCCCTATGCGTTGTATATGCTGTACATAGGGGGTATTAGTATCCCGAGCATTCTCCCTATGCTGTGTATATGCTGGCATAGGGGTATGGATCCGAGCATTCTCCTATGCTGTGTATATGCTGTGCATAGGGGGTATGTATCCCAAGCATTCTCCCTATATGTGTATATGCTGTGACATAGGGGGTATGTATCCCGAGCATTCTCCCTATGTGGTATATGCGTGCATAGGGGGTATGTATCCCGAGCATTCTCCTATGCTGTGTATATGCTGTGCATGGGGTATGTATCCCGAGCATTCTCCCTATGCTGTGTATATGTGTGCTAGGGGGTATGTATCCGAGCATTCCCTATGCTGTGTATATGCTGTGCATAGGGGGTATGTATCCCGAGCATTCTACTATGCTGTGTATATGCTGTGCATAGGGGGTATGTATCCCGAGCATTCCCTATGCTGTGTATATGCTGTGCATAGGGGGTAGTATCCGAGCATTCTCCCTATGCTGTGTATATGCTGTGCATAGGGGGTATGTATCCCGAGCATTCTCCCTATGCGTGTATATGCTGTGCATAGGGGGTATGTATCCCGAGCATTCTCCTATGCTGTGTATATGCTGTGCATAGGGTATGTATCCCGAGCATTCTCCCTATGCTGTGTATATGCTGGCATAGGGGGTATGTATCCCGAGCATTCTCCATGCTGTGTATATGCTGTGCATAGGGGGTATGTATCCCGAGCATTCTCCCTATGCTGTGTATATGCTGTGTGCATAGGGGGTATGTATCCGAGCTTCTCCCTATGCTGTGTATATGCTGTGCATAGGGGGTATGTATCCGAGCATTTCCCTATGCTGTGTATATGCTGTGTATGGGGGTATGTATCCCGAGCATTCTCCCTATGCTGTGTTATGATGTGTATAGGGGTAGGTATCCCGAGCACTTCTCCATCTGTTGTTATGTGTGGATAGGGGGTATGTATCCCGAGCATTCTCCCTATGCTGTGTATATGCTGTCATAGGGGTATGTATCCCGAGCATTCTCCCTATGCTGTGTATATGCTGTGCATAGGGGGTATGTATCCCGAGCATTCTCCCATACTGTGTATATGCTGTGCATAGGGGTATGTATCCCGAGCATTCTCCCTATGCTGTTATTGCTGTGTATAGGGGGTATGTATCGAGCCTTCTCCCTGCGTGTATATGCTGTGCATAGGGGGTATGTCTCCGAGCATTCTCCCTTGCTGTGTATATGCTGTGTATAGGGGGTATGTATCCAGAGCATTCTCCCTATGCTGTGTATATGCGTGTACATAGGGGGTATGTATCCCGAGCATTCTCCCTATGCTGTGTATATGGTGTATAGGGGGATGATCCCGAGCCATTCTCCCATGCTTGGTATATGTGTGTATAGGGGGTATGTATCCCGAGCATTCTCCCTATGCTGTGTAATGCTGTGCATAGGGGGTATGTATCCCGAGCATTCTCCCTATGCTGTGTATATGCTGTGCATAGGGGGTATGTATCCCGGCATTCTCCCTATGCTGTGTAATGCTGTGCATAGGGGGTATGTATCCCGACATTCTCCCTATGCTGTGTATATGCTGTGCATAGGGGGTATGTATCCCGAGCATTCTCCTATGCTGTGTATATGCTGCGATAGGGGGTATGTATCCCGAGCATTCTCCCTATGTGCTGTGTATATGCTGTGCATAGGGGGTATGTATCCCGAGCATTCTCCCTATGCTGTGTATATGCTGTGCATAGGGGGGATGTATCCCGAGGCTTCTCCTATGTGTGTATATGCTGTGCATAGGGGGTATGTATCCCGAGCATTCTCCCTATGCTGTGTATATGTGGCATAGGGGGTATGTATCCCGAGCATTCTCCTATGCTGTGGATATGCGTGTCACAGAGGGGTATGTTACCTCGGCATTCTCCTTGCCTCGATGCTTGTGTATATGCGGCATAGGGGTATGTATCCCGAGCATTTCCTATGCTGGTTATGCTGTGCATAGGGGTATGTATCCCCGTGCATATCCTCCCTATGCTGTGTATATGCTGTGCATAGGGGGTATGTATCCCGAGCATTCTCCTATCGCTTGACTGTGTTGTATATGCTGTGCATAGGGGGTATGTATCCCGAGCATTCTCCCTATTGCTGTGTATATGCGGTGGCATAGGGGAGTATGTATCCGAGCATTCTCCCATGCTGTGTAATTGCTTGGCATAGGGGTATGATCGAGATTTCCTATGCTGTGTATATGTGTTGAATAGGAGGGTATGTATCCCGAGCATTTCCCTCTTGCTGTGTATAGTGTGCATAGGGGGTATGTATCCCGGCATTCTCACCCTATGCTGTGTAATGATTGTGATAGGGGGTATGTATCCCGAGCAATTTCCTATGCTGTGTATATGCTTGTATAGGGGGTATGTATCCCGACGCACTCCTTGCTGTTGTATAGCTGTCATAGGGGGTGTATCCGAGATTTCCTATACTGTGGTATATGCCTGTGCATAGGGGGTATGTATCCCGAGCATCTCCACTAGCTGTGTATATGCTGTGCATAGGGGGTATGTACCCGAGCATTCCTCATATGCTGTTGTATATTATGCTGTGCATAGGGGGTATGTATCCCGAGCATGTCTCCCTATGCTGTGTATTGCTGTGCATAGGGGGTAGTATCCCGAGATTCTCCTATGCTGTGTATATGCTGTTACATAGGGGGGTATGTATCCCGAGCATTCTCCCTATGCTGTGTATATGTGTGCATGGGGGTATGTATCCCGAGCATTCTCCCGATGCTGTGTATATGCTGTGCATAGGGGGTATGTATCCCGAGCATTCTCCCTATGCTGTTGTATATGCTGTCATAGGGGGTTAGTATCCCGAGATTCTCCCTATGTGTGTTATATGCTGTGCATAGGGGTGTATGATGTATTGCCCGAGCATTCTCCCTATGCTGTGTATATGCTGTGCATAGGGGGTATGTATCCCGAGCCTTCTCCTATGCTTTGATATGTGTGCATAGGGGGGGGTATGTATCCCGAGCATCTCCTAGCTGTGTATAGCTGTGCATAGGGGGTATGTATCACCGAGCATTTCCCTAGCGTGTATTATGCTGTGCATAGGGGGTATGTATCCGAGCATTTCCCTATGCTGTGTATATGTTGGCATAGGGGGTAGTATCCCGAGCATCTCCCTATGCTGTGTATATGCTGTGCATAGGGGGTATGTATCCCGAGTCATTCTCCCTATGCTGTGTATATGCTGGGCATATTTTAGGGTAGGATTTCCCGAGAATTAAGCATTCTCCCTATGCTGTGTATATGCTGTGCATAGGGGGTATGTATGCAGATCTTTGAAAGGTGACAGACAAGATCTGCAAGTGTTGTTAGAATAAATATCCTGCACTAACCATGCTGGGTCCTGATGCCTGCCTTAGACCCAGTAAAAGACCCTTACAGTCGACCGGAAGACAGAATTGCACCACACATGAGATGTAGCAGAACTCTAACTGTCCGTCATCTTTCAAAAATCTTTTAAGTGTGTACCCAGCTTTACTTGATGTTCCAATGAACACCATATATCACTACTGGTGTGCACGGCTTTTGAACTAATTTTCAGCCTAAGAACATGGGCAAAATACTTTCACAACCCCAAAGAAAACAGTCTACACCTCTGCTGTATCTTGTTACTTTCACCATTCCTCGCGGTCTTACCGTGTTTGCTCTTTTTCTGTTCTTCTTCGATTCCCGGAACTCCAGGGATTCCAAGAAAGCTACTCTGGGAATTTCCGTACCAAACCAATAGTTCTTGATCTGGAGGTATCGTCTATAAAGAAGGAGATAAGTATAAAAACCACTTGTATACGACCTCTTGATCCGTACAACCACAATATAATGAACACTCTATGCAGTAAATGTCTTTAGGATCTGAATCTCAACACAATTTCAGAGTTATTCAATAAAAGTTCTTATCATTTAAAATGGTGCTAAATTTGCCACAACCAATCAGATGTTAGCTTTCAAATGTTAAATATTATCTGATTGGTTGGGGCAAAATTAGCACCATTTTAAACGGTAAGAACTTTTATTGAATCTCCCTGTTTGTCTATGGAGGGATTAACAAAACCACAAAATACAGTGCTCAAATCCCCTTACATGCAGTATTGAACCCACTTGTAAAGCACCTATTAGTGCTATATATAAATCAACTGACTTACACTGTCAGTAAATTGACCCAGGTGCAGGCAAGCCCCGGGTCCTTCCCTCGACCAGGAAACGCTCCTTCTTCCTAACACATATAGGTTCAAAATTGCACACAAACCCCCACAGGGTTAAACTTACCCACGTGGGTCTGTGGCCCGGGTGCGGCACGCCCCGGACCCGTCGCTTAAGGTCCTCTGTAATGCTCAACAAATACCAATATGGGATACGGCGCACACCGGAAAATAGGACACTTGGACTCTGCAATCCAACACGCTTTATTCAGAACAGTGCCATAACAAACAAAGAAGTCCCATAGCCTTACGCGTTTCGAGCGTACCCTCCGCTCTTACTCATAGGCTGGAAAGGCCTATTTTCCGGTGTGCGCCGTATCCCATATTGGTATTTATGGAGGGATTAAGTTATTTATAAGCTCAAAGCCATTTCTAGGGTCCATCTACAACCTTCTGGGCCCAAAACTAGATACATTTCTGCCCCTCCCTTTCAAGGTTCCAGGCAAAAGTGAATTTGACAAGGCCTGATACTGGTCAACCTAATGGTACTCCTGGATCAATGTACTTAAACTGCAGTTCATATACAATTACCCCACTGCTAAGATTAATAAGTCCCATAATGCATTGGGCACGTTCTAAAGGGAAAGTGGTATTGTAAGGACTGAAAGCTAAATCATCAATATCACTTTCTGTATTGCATTTCATAACCTTTTACTGTTTTATGGTAATTCACACGTATATAAAAAATAGCAAATTTATAAAATGGAGTTCCCTCTTTAAATGTAGATATATGTTATTTAAAACAATGTAAAAATGACGGTCATAAAATTCAATTTCATTATCTCAACAATCACCTTTAGCCTCAAATTAAAAAAAAATAGCTGCTGAAAAAAAATGTTTTGCCCTGTTTACATTTTTTTGTTTAAATGATGACCCCCAATAATCTAACACTGGGGGAGTCATTTTCCAGGGCGCTCCTTGTCAGGTTTAGACACAGGAAGAAGACACAGTGTTGCATTAATCTCTTTCCCAAACAAATCCAATTGAATCGCAACCTTAGTGTTATTTTTCTACAGTCTATAGAAGAGATTATTTTCAGATTCAATCAATGGGCCATAGAGTTCCTACAAGTTTTATTTAATTACTAAAATGCATTTGTGTTTAGTATCCCCCCCAACCCCTTCCATTCCCTTTTGACTTTGGTTGCCAAGGACACTTTTTTGAATAGAAGGTTATTTTACACGGTCCCATTAAACAAACACACACCAAAGAGGGATATAGGAGAAAGGCAAATGAATGAACGATGGTAGTTCATTATGTTGGATGCTTTCTGTGAGCTGTTTGGCCTAAGAACAATACAGCCAAGAAATGACCTTGGACTCATCAGAATGAAGATGAGCAGGCCAAACTCATGATAGACCTGATGAAGAGCGAATCAGAATGAGTTAAAGGGGGGGGGGGGAGATAAAAAAAAAAGACATCGCTTGTCAGGAGGAAATCAACAAATAGTTAGGTTATGTAGAAAGTCTTTTATTCACTAACTGATGTTTATGGAGACGCAGATCCCTGAAGCACTTTAATGTCTTCTTCAAGTGTTTCGTCTTGCAAGGCCTCTCGCTTTACCCTACCATTTGGCAGATGTCAAATTGATTTTTCTTTTAATCTTTTTTTTTTTTTTTTCTTGGAGTACAAGAGAAGAACGTTTCCCGCTGTGTGTGCGCGGAACATTGCTGGGCCCCTATTCTAACCATCTGACCACCTGATCGTTATTATGGGAGATTGATGGGCCATTTGAGTCTCCAGGAAATAGTGGCAAGAAATTTAAACAGAAAAATATATTAAATGTAAAAAAAAATATATATTACACAAATAAAAAACTTCCCTGACATGAGGCTTATACCAGGTGTTTCTAAACTAGAAGTATCAGCTATACCAATTCTTATACTTTAAGACATTTCTAGGGCCATGAAGGATTGGGTCTCCCTTCAACTCACCTCAATGGCTTTGTAGAAGATACTGTTTCCTATTTGCACCACCTCTAGGTTTTGTTCTTGCTCATTCCTGGCACATTTGATGTAGGTCATCCAACTGCGATGGTCTTCCTGGCTGGCATCAATAAAGTAGCGTACAGTACTATCCTCATTGAACACCTGGTAAGGCAAAGAAGAACACTGGAGTTTAGGGCAGTGTTATATTCCACACAATTTAGGTAAGTAGGGTACCTCTAGATGTCCAACCTTGTTGGCCACCTCACTGCCACACATATTGTCCAATAAAACAGAAGAAGAAAAGGCTGTCCAATTGTCTCAGGTAGTTTTTAACATAGGGGGAATCCCTTCTTTATTAGTGCAAAAATACAAGTACAACACACAACGTTTCAGTGTAGTGGCCTTTATCAAGTGTTGTATTTATCTTCTTTTGTATTATAGGTTTAGGGCAGTGGTCAACATATCATTTTTAAAGTGTAACTGTTAAATAGTTTTTTTATTATATATATCTACATCATTATATATTTCATTACATATCTACATCATTATATATCTATATCATTATATATCTATATCCTTATATATCTACATCATTATATATTTCATTATATATCTACATCATTATATATCTATATCATTATATATCTATATCATCTTATATGTACTAAATCATTATACTATTCATTATAAGCTCTCATTTATACTATATCATTAAATATTATCATTATAATCTATATCATTATATATCTACATCATTATATAGTTATACATGATACATCTATACATTATATATCTATATGCTCTTATATATCTAATCATTATATATTATATCATTATATATTAATCTATATATATAATCATATATCTATATATATATTTATACATCTTATATATGTCTATGTATCTATATCATTATATATCTATATCATTATAATATTTATATCATTATATATCTATCATTATATATCTATATCATTATATATTATATAGTTCTATCATTATCATCTCTATCTACATATCCTATGATCCATACTCTTATCATATTATCTACATTCATTACTATATCCTTAAATCAATCTTATCATAGCTGTATCTCATTATATATCTATATCATTATATATCTATATCCTTATATATCTATATCCTTATATATCTATATCATTATATATCTATTGTATCATGTATCTATATCCTTATATATCTATATCATTATATATTTATATCATTATATATCCAGATCATTATATATCTATATCATTATATATCTATATCATTATATAGCTATATCCTTATGTATCCATATCATTATATAGCTATATCATTATATATCTATATCCTTATATATCTATATCCTTATGTATCCATATCATTATTTATTTATATCATTATATATTTATATCATTATATATGTATATCATTATGTATCTATATCATTATAAATCTATATCATTATATATCTACATGATTATATAATTATTTTATATATATATATCTCATTATATATTTACATTATTGGATATCTACTGAATTATATATCTATATTATTGTATATCTATATCATCATATATCGATAGTGTTTTATATAGCATTATATATCTATATTGATATGTATCTACATATATATATCTTCATCATTATATATCTATATTATCATATAACATGATATAGATTATATATATATAATATATATAAAATATATATATATATCTTTAGAGAGGTCAGTAGAGCCACAAATATCTGATGGCATTTTGGCGATTTTTATTTCATCAAATAATTTTTAAAGCCTACTCTTAACTGGATTAAATTTAGCTAAAACTTGACCTCTAATCTTTTTGTTTCATTTTATTTATAGGGTAAATGACAAAAATATCCTGAAAGAATTTGAAATACAGAAAAATTCAAGGCATAAAAAAAAAACTTTGCCCCAAAGAGCTTACAATCTAGAAAAAACTGTCTCTTTTTTTAATTAACCTATTAATCCTCTATTATGATCTGTGGTAGATAATAGCCATGGATAAAAAAAAATGATCACTTCATCCTAAATTCATTAAAAAATACAATATGACCTGAATATGGCCTTTGTCACTGCTTTTCATAAGGAACTAATTAGATGTTAATGATGGTCTAATGATTTTTATTGTCCTCTAAGATATTAAGTGGGTTTATATATTTTGACAGTGATTTTCTAAAGAGAGGGATAGGATTCCAATGCAGATCTATTCAAGGGGCTGAATTGCTAAATTTTAGCCTGTTTCATGCTAATGAGCTTCTATCTGATTTCTTCACCCTCATCTTGTAATTACATGAAAATTGCTGCCTTTGTTTCAGCCTATTGAAGTCATCATTAGTTAAAGAGATAAACAGTAATAAGAGATCTTTCCCTTTTGTCTTAAATGAGATAAATCACTTTAGAGGGGGAATAGGGCTCATTGCAGTGATGAAAGGATCCTTGTGTTGGGGAATAGGCTCTATGGAACTGCTAGAGGCAGAGAAGGTCTACAGGAGAGATTCTTATCTTCTGCCCCAGGGATTGAGGTGTCCTCTGTGCTGCTACACAACATCTTGAGGAAGAGACCTGTCAATCACTTTTCAGGTGTAGAGAATTTCACAGCCTGAGAAGAATTTGGGATTGAAGGTGTCCCCACTATTAGTAAACCAATGGTATGGAGACATTTGATTGGTTTAGCTCTTGTTTCTCTGTAGGGGTGAGGTAGGTTCTGAGGTCCACACAGGTACTTACCTCCCACATTAGGTTGTTATTTTTGCACAGATCCACATGCTCGGGGGATATGACTCTTCCAGTGAAAGGTCCCATTTCTGTACCAGCCTTGATCCAAGTCTTGGAGAAGATGCCAAGTCCCTCACCAGGAATGGAGCTCTGGGCTATGATCACTTCAGAGGGCAACACCAAACTGGAGAGTTTCTGGACTTCTGGTGGGAAGGAGAAGACAGGACAGGGTGTTAGCACAGACATTGGCATCTCCACCTGGCAGGGCAAACCCAGGAACCAGGGATAGGAACATTGTCTAGCCTACAGAGATTCTAAATACCCCATAAGGATAGGTGGTTCCATCGCACTGGCAGTAGCTCACACATCTTCCCTGCAATGGGCACCTCTGTGGTACCAGGTAAGTGGGGGAGAGCCAAATATCTGAGGATCTCTGTACAGTGGGGTGGCACATTGGAACCGTTAGGACACCTGCTTGCCAAACACTGAACAAACACCTGGCACTAAGCCTCAGTGCCCAATCCATACCAGCTGGGCACAGCAAAACATAGAAGGAGAAACATTTCCAAAAGAAACGTTACTGCATTAAGATAAAAACAAGTACAAATCTATCAATCTGTATTTATCTGCGTTAAACCCGTCAAGCGGCGCTAACTGAGCGCAACATCAGCGCTACTGTAATAAAGTGACTACTTCTAATTACACCGATTAGCCCTGCGGTCATGTGTGTCTCCTCTTTGGAAAATTCGTTTGAGCCATTTAATATCTTACTAATTCCCAGTTCTTCTCTCCATATTTCATTGCACCAACAATTACACAATTGGGTTTATGTTCGTTTAAACGAAAATTCCATTTCTAACCTGATCCTATTTTATTTTTAAAGGGCAAGTTAAAGTTAAAGTTAAATGTTAAGATAAAACAAAAGTCTACATTTTATTCTACAAATATATCTTTATGATGAGCATTGCTATCTATGGAACCTCTGAGAGATAGAAATATTTTCTATATTAAAGTATTTTTACTATTACAGATTAGTATTACTATTACAGATAGTATTACTATTACAGATTAGTATTACTATTACAGATAGTATTACTATTACAGATTAGTATTACTATTAGCAGTATTATACTATAACAGATAGTATTAACTATTACAGATAGTATTTCGATTACAGATTTAATTACTATTACGAGTAGTCTTACTATGTCGAGAATAATTGAGGTTGATAAGACGGATATCGAGAGTAAAGGATACATATGAAGAGAATATATATAAACTGATTAAACAAGCTAGTTCATTCACTTTAAATACGATTAGTTATTCTGAATTAACAGAGAACAGATCGTGCTTGGCCTAGTTCCACAGCATTAATAATTACTATTAGATTATATTACTTTACAGATGTAGGGGATTGCTCTATCTACGAGGACAAGGGATGTATAGATGACTATTCCAGATTATTATTCCGATGTACGATATATTCCTATTACAGATTAGTATTACTATTACAATACGTATTACTATTACAGATATGTGAGAAACTATTACAATCTAGTATACTATTAGTATTACTATTACAGATAGTATTACTATTACAGATTAGTATTACTATTACAGATTAGTATTACTATTACAGATAGTATTACTATTACAGATTAGTATTACTATTACAGATAGTATTACTATTACAGATTAGTATTACTATTACAGATTAGTATTACTATTACAGATAGTATTAAACCAACATCATGTTATATTTTTTGAACAGAAATCCTCACACTCAATTGAATTTTTATTTCTTTTGACTTTTATTTATTTATTTATTTGATCCCCCAATTAACCTGGAGGATGTGAAGGAAGATTTATAAGTCGGTTGAATGGATGTGGAATTGGGGGGGGGGATTTCAATAAAAATCTCCCTTCACTTAGTTATACTATCCACCAATTTGTCACACTGTTTAAAGTGATAGCTATTCATTAAACCCAACAAGAAAGGGAATGGCTAATTCTAAATTCATTAGCCCTTAATGAATGGTTTTAAGGACACATTTCTGCTCCATGTAGAGGGAGACAGAGGGGGGCAGAGCCCTGGAAGATGGTGGGATTTCATGGATAGATTATATGGCTGACATAGGAAGAATGCAAATGGAATTTTCAGTTTTCATGGTGAATTAGGGAGGAACAGTAAATAGAATAGGGGGGTAATAATCTCCCAATAGATTTGCCAAAGGGGAACTGAAGGAACATTGTTGGAGATTGTGATTGAAGGGTAAGACTTGAGACACATCTTTAAGAAAAAGAAGGAGAAGGAGAATCTCCCCCCAGTTGGTTTAAGTTAAAGGGGAGAACTTTATGGAGGAGCAGTCAATCCCAGTTCACTAAATGGGATCTCGATCTTTTGCCTTGTCACAGTCCTGGCGCTATTACAAAACAGCCTGCTTTGCCAGGAGAGAGGGTCCAAGCAGGGGAGAGGGTCCCAGGGAAAGGCAGTGGAAGTTAAAAGGGGAGGGGGTGATTGTTATGGGGATGAACAAACAGTAAGAAGAAATGAAATAAATCCCACTGTGGGAAAAGTGGTGAGAATGTGTATAAAAGGTTTATGTCAATGCATCTGGATGGGAGGGTACACACAGGGAGACAACCGACAGACAGACACAGATTTCTGCCTCTTACACCACCAACCTCTAGATACGTCTATCATAACTTCTATCTATCTATCTATTACTGATCTATATCTATCTATTATCTATCTATCTATCAATCTATCTATCTATCAATCATATCTATCTACTATCTATCTATCGTAATCTATCTAATCTATCTTTACTGCTTCGCTGTCTGTGTCTGGCGCATCTCATCTATCTATCTATCATATTCTTATCTATCCTTATTCATATCTCTATCTATCTATCTGAATCCTTCTATCTATCTTATCCATCTATTGTCTCTGTCTGTCTTGTCTGTCTGTCTAGTCTAATCTTCTTATCTTCATTTATCTTCATCTACTATCTATCTGGCTGTCTGTCTCTATGTCGTCTGTCTGTCTGTCTGTCTCTCCCTCTTCGGTATCTGTCTGTCGGCTATCGACTCTGGTGTATCTATCTATCTATGTGTCTATCTATCTATCATCACTATCTTTTATTTTATCTTATATACCTCGATCTATCTATTCTATCTTCTCTGCTACTACTCTATCTTCATCATCTATCTATCTCTATCATCTATCTTATCTCTATCTATCTATCGATTAATCTATCTTCATCTAATCTCATCACAATCATTCTCTATCTTCTATCTTCTTATCTATCTATCATCTATCATTCTATCTATCATCTATCTATATCTATCTATTTATCATCTTCTATTTATCAATCTATCTCTCAATATCTACTATCTATCTATCTATCTATCTATCTTTCTATCTATCATCTATCTATCTATCTATCTATCTATCTATCTATCTATCTATCAATCAATCATTCTATCTATCTATCTATCCATCTATCAATCATTCTATCTATCTATCTATCTATCTATCTAATCTTTCTGATATCCCAGTTTAAAAAATATTTCCTTGTTTAGATAAAAAAAATCCCTAATTGGTATAAGGTAATAATGTAAGGTAACCTAGTTAGATATGGTAACCCTAGATAGATAAGGTTATCCTACCTAGAGAAGGTAACCCTAATTAGACAAGGTAACACTAGTTAGACAAGGTAACCCTAGTTAAACAAGTTAACACTAGTTAGATATGGTAACCCTAGTTACACAAGGTAACAGTAGCTAGATAAGGTAACCCTAGTTAAATATGGCAACCCTAGTTAGATAAGGTAATCCTACCTAGAGAAGGTAACCCTAATTAGACAAGGTAAACCTAGTAGATATGGTAACCCTAGTTACACAAGGTAACACTAGCTAGATAAGGTACACTCTAGTTAGACAAGGTAACCCTAGTTAGAAAGGTAACCCTAGTTAGATAGGGTACCCTAGTTAGACAAGGTAACACTAGTTAGATAAGGTAACCTAGTACACAAGGTACACTAGCTATATAAGGTAACTCTAGTTAGCAAGTAACCTATTAAACACTAGTTAGATAGGGTAACCCTAGTTAGACAAGGTAACACTAGTTAGATATGGTAACCCTAGTTAGACAAGGTAACACGATCTAGATAGGTCTCCTAGTTAGACAAGGTAACCCTAGTTAGAAACCCTAGTTAAGATATGGTACCCTAGTTAGAAAGGTAACCTCTAGTTAGACTAGTTAGAAGGTAACCTAGTTAGATAGGTAACCCTAGTTAGACAGGTAACACTAGTTAGATATGGAACCCTAGTTACATCAGGTACACTAGCTAGTAAGGTAACTCTAGTAGACAAGGTACCCTAGTTATAGGTAACCCTAGTTAGATATGGTAACCCAAAGTGAGTAAAGGTAACTCTAGTTAGACAGTAACCCTAGTTAGAAAGGTAACCAGTGATAGGAACCCTAGTAGTACAAGGTAACAAGGTGTAAACCCTAGGTTGGTAGATTGATCAGGAGGTCTCGGTGATACTGATCTCCTGCCCACCTCCCTCCACCCCTCTCCATCTATCCAGAGTAGGTACTCACCTCCAGAGAAGGACTGTGCCAGGACCTCTGCGGTGAATGCAGTCTTGGGGCTGCTGTGGTTGTTCTTCTCCTCGAACAGCTGTTCACCCAGGACGTTCCTCCATCTCCCATACAGAAAACTGTGCAGGATATCAGAGGTGATCATCTCAGCCAGGGACAGACCTGACTGCTTGAGGCCACCCTTCAGTACCAAAGCTTCAGCTGGAAGCACAGAACCCATCATGGACTTAATCTGCCAAAAGTGCCCACAACCAGAAGGTGAGGAACCCCAAACACCATCAACCTTGCCCAGGTCCCTCTGTAGAGTTTGGCTGGAGAGACCTTCCCTTCCCCTTTCCCTTTACCAGAGACTGAACCTTCCCTAAACACCAGCCACAATTCCTCTTTCCAAGAGACCTACCCCCTATATATATAGAAAAGGGCTTGGAATGACCCTCCTAATTGGTTATTAATGACCCTCCCTTGTTCCACCAGGGGAAGAAAGAAAAGAGACCAAACCTTTAAACAGATCCCCCCTCCCTCTGGGAGACAGAGAGGAGATAAAGGAGGAGAAGGAAGGGGGGGAGATCAGTAGAGGGGGCTAAGGAGTCTCACACATCCCAATATCTCCCACCATCCACCTGCTACCACATCCATCCCCAACCTGGACACTTTCCTCCCATGTTCCCCACACCGTGGTTTATTTCCTCCCCATAGCAGATACTCTCATTATTTATCATCTAACTTGTTTATTTTATTTTCTTTTATTTTGTTATTAACAATTTAATTATTTTCAAATAAACAGATGAACCAAAGTGTTACAACTGTGTCGCCAATACATTGTTACCCTAGACACTTGGTCATTATACACACACTGCTACAATCTCAACACAATTGTATGAATGAACATTATTATTTTTAATTACCAAGTCATTTTGGGTTAACTTACCCTTTAAAGCGAAATGTCGTTGTTCATGTTTTTTCGATCCCCCCCCCAATAATTCGTCGTCTCCTCACCCTTTGCAGAATCTCTTTGACGATCTAGGACCCCGGATAAACTCTCTTTTCGGATTTAAAGAGACGAATTGACTCGCGCTGGAGTTTCATTGGGGATTCGGAGAAATTACAATTTATTGGTATGGTGGGTGAAAGGATAAATCTGCTTTTTATGGTGGATTTGTTTAGGGTGATCAGGGCCACAACGTACAAATGTTTTATTTACCCTTGGGGGGGATTTTGGTACCTGTCCAATTGTTGATTTCCCTCCGCCCCTGGGTTTTAACGGTAAATTGGGATTCCTGAGCTGTTCCCTTTATTCCTTCCCCGGTAAATAAAACCAGAATCACTGGAAGGGGGAGAGACACCAAGCGTCCCTTTAGCGAGATGATTTATTTCGTCCGGCTTGGTCTGATTGTGTAAAGTTTTGTTATTCCAGACTGCCTAATTGGCATCCTGTCTCTGTAAGAGGGGTCCTTTATGTCTGCTGAAGAACCAAACAGAACCGTGATCAAGGGCCCCTTCTATAGATTGTGTGGGGGCCACATAGGAGGGTGTTAAATGGAAAGTAAAAAACCTCCATAAATACCATAAAATAACACACCACAAACACACACCACACACATAAAAATTAATAGTTTCCTGTAGATAGGAAGTTCTACAATGTGAAGACAGAATTGATCTAACTGTATTGCAGATTATAAAATACAAATGTTCGTATGGGGGAATAGATACACAATGTTACATTGTTAGGTATGGGGAAGAATAGGATACTGTTACAGTGTTAGGATGGGGGCATATGGATACAATGTTACAGTGTTAGGATGGGGAATAGATACAATGTTACAGTGTTGAGGATGGGGGAATAGATACAATGTTAAGTGTTAGATGGGGAATAGATACAATGTTACAGTGTTAGGATGGGGGAATAGATACAATGTTAGTGTTAGGATGGGGAGATGGATACAATGTTACAGTGTTAGGATGGGGAATGGATACAATGTTACAGTGTTAGGATGGGGGGAATAGATACAAGTTACAGTGTTAGGATGGGGAATAGATAATTACTGTTAATGTTAATAGTTACAGTTAGGATTGGAGGGAATAGATCAATGTTACAATGTTTAGGATGTGGGATAGATACAATGTAGTGTTAGGATGGGGAAATGGATAACAATGTTACAGTGTTAGATGGGAACGTAATGGAGGTTGGTGGGAAATACAATGTTACTGCTAGGATGGGAAATAGATACATGTTACAAGTGTTAGTGTGGGAATTTCATACATGTTACAGTTTAGATGGGGGGAATAGATACAACGTTACAGTGTTAGGAATGTGGGGATAGATACAGTTACAGTTGTGAGATGGGAATGAATACAGTGACAGTGTTAGGATGGGGAATAGTCACAACGTTATGTTAGGAGTGGGGAAGAATACAAATGTTACAGTGTTAGGATGGAGGAACTAGATACAATTGTTCGTGTTAGGATGGGGATAGATACAATGCACGTTGTTAGGATGTATGGGACTAATACATGTTACGTGTTTTAGGGTGGGGGAAACGATACAATGTTACAGTTTGGATGGGGAATAAATGTACATGTGAGCGAGATAGATCACGTAGTGTTAGGCTTGGGAATAGATAACAAGTTACAGTGTTTCGGAGGAATGATACCATCTTCAGTGTTAGGTGTGGGAACGAGATACAATGGTTACAGTGTATGGATGGAGGGAATCAATACAAGTCAGTGTTAGTGATTGGGATTGTATGTACGTGTAATGAGGAATAGATCAATGTTACAGTGTTTAGGATGGGATGGCGATACAATGTTCACGTGTTTAGGATGGGGGAATAGATGACAATGTTACAGTGTTGGATGGGAGGAATAGATCAGGTTACAAGTGGTTAGGATGGGGACATGATACATGTTTCAGTGATTAGGATGGGAAAGAGATTACATGTTACAAGTGTTAGGGAGTGGAGGAATGGGAGATCATTTACAGTGGGAGGATGGGGAAGTGATACAAATGTTACCACACTGGGCTGGTTATGATGGGAACGGATACAAATGTTACAGTGTTAGGATGGCATGAAAGATACAAAGTTACACGGACTAGTAGGATGGGAAGATACATTACAGTGTTGGACGGGGAGTAGATACATGTTACGTGTAGATGGGAATGATAGCATGCACACAGTAGCAGTGAGGGGAGGGGGGATAGTGCAGTTACGTGAAGTGATGGAGCAGAATGCGATACGATGTTCAGTGTGCGATGGAGGAATGAACGGAGACGGATCCACACCGAGTTAGGAGTGTGCGGAATAAGTCAAGCTACACGTGTTGAGGGGATTGAGCACCGGACTAGGAACCAGATTTACTCGTGTTGGAGGAATAGATTTAGCAAGTGTGTTACATTGTGTTTATGGATGGGGAATGGGACTACATGGTGACAGTGTTAGTGAGGGGAATAGAAATGTTACATGTAGGATGTAGGATTACGATGTAAGTGTAGATGGAGAATAGATACAATGTTACAGTGTTAGGATGGAGGAATGATACAATGTTACAGTGTTAGGATGGGGAATGGATACAATGTTACAGTGTTTAGGATGGGGGAATAGATAACAAATTACAGTGGTAGGATGGGGGTGAACAATACAGGTATGTGGGATAGATACATGTTATTGTTTAGGATGGGGAAGAGATACAATGTTACAGTGTTAGGATGGGGGAATAGATACAATGTTACAGTGTGTAGGATGGAATAGTACAATGTACAGTGGAGGATGGGGGAAAGGATACAAAGTTACAGTGTTAGGATGGGGATGGATACAGTTACAGTGTTAGGGATGGGGGAATAGATACAATGTTCAGTTTAGGATGGGGGAATAGATACAATGTTAGTGTTAAGATGGGGGAATAGATACAAGTTACAGTGTTAGGATTGGGAATAGATACAAACTTTTGGATGGAGGCATTATACAAGTTTAAGTGTTTGGATGGGGAATAGATACAATGTTTCAGTTGTTAGGATGGGGGAATAGGATACAACTTTAGTGTTAGGATGGGGAATATACAAGTTACATTTAGGATGGGAGATACAATGTTACAGTGTTAGGATGGGGAATGGATACAATGTTCATATGCTAGGATGGGAAGGATACAATTTACAGTGTTTAGAGGGAATAGATACAATGTTACAGTGTTAGGATGGGGAACTAGATACAGATGGTTACAGTGTTAGGATGGGGGAATAGTTGCACATGATTTACAGTGTTAGGATGGGGGAATAGATACAATGTTACAGTGTTTAGGATGGGGGAAAATAGATCAATGTTCGTGTAGATGGGTGAAAGACATTACAGTGTTTAGGATGGGGAAATGATACAATAGTTACATGTATGGATGGGGGAATGATACAATGTTACATGTTAGGATGGGGGAATAGATACAATGTTACAGTGTTAGGGTGGGGAATAGATACAATGTTAGTGTTAGGATGGGGAATGGATACAGTGTTACAGTGTTAGGATGGGGAATAATCAACTGTTACGTGTTAGGATGTGGGAATAGATACAATTTTTACAAGGTTAGGGTGGGGGAATAGATAAAGTATTACAGTGTTAGGATGGGAATCAGTACAAGTTACAGTTTTAGTAATGGGGGATAGATACAATGTACAGTGTTAGGATGGAGGAATAGATACATATTACAAGTGTTAGGTGGGGGGAATAGATACAATGTTACAGTGTTATGGTGGAGGATAGATACAATGTTACAGTTTTAGGATGGGGGAAATTATACCAATGTTACAGTGTTAGGAGTGGGGGAATAAGATACATGTTACAGTGTTTAGATGAGGAATAGATACAATGTTACATGTTAGGATGGGGCAAAATACAATTTTACAGTGTTAGATGTGGGAATGGATAACATGTTACAGTGTTAGGATCTGGGAATAGATACAATGTTAGTACACATTTGTGAGGATGGAGGAATAGATACAATGTTACAGTGTTAGGGTGGGGGAATAGATACAATGTTACAGTGTTAGGGGGGGGAATAGATACAAATGTTACAGTTTGTAGGATGGAGGAATAGATACAGTGTTACATTGTTAGGATGGAGGAATGGATACAAGGTTCAGTGTTAGGATGGGGAATGGATACAGTGTACAGTTGTTAGATGGATGGAATAGATACAATGTTACAGTGTTAGGGGTGGGGAATAGATAAGGATATGATCAGGTTAGGAGGGGAATAGATAAAAACAATGTTTACCGTGTTAGGATGTGGAATGATCGTTTACTGGTTAGGATGGGGAATGGAATACATTTACAGTTTTAGGATGGGGAATAGATACATGTTACGTGTTAGGATGGGGGAATAGATACAATGTTACAGTGTTAGGATGTGGGAATAGATACAATGTTACAGTGTTAGGTGGGCGTGGGGAATAGATACATGGTATACAGTGTTAGGATGGGGAATGGATACAATGTTACAGTGGTTAGGATGGGGGAATGGATACAGTGTTACAGTGTTTATTAGGATGGGGGAATAGATACAATGTTACAGTGTTAGGATGGGGGAAGGAATGGATACAATGTTACAGTGTTAGGATGGGGGAATAGTAGAATTTACAGTGTTAGGATGGAGGAATAATACAGTACAGTGTAGGTTGGGGAATAGATACAATGTGTTACAGTGTTAGGATGGTGAAGGAATAATTAAAAATGTTACAGTGTTAGGATGGAGGAATAGATACAATGTTACAGTGTTAGGGTGGGGGGAATATGATACAAGGTTACAGTGTAGGGTGGGGGAATAGATAAAATGTTAGTGTTAGAGATGGGAATAGATACAATGTTACAGTGTTAGGATGGGGAATGGATACAGTGTTACAGTGTTAGGATGGGGAATGGATACAAGGTTACAGTGTTAGGATGGGGAATGGATACAGTGTTACAGTGTTAGGAGGGGATGAACATGTTACGTGTTATGGTGGGGGAATGATACAATTTTACAGTGTTAGGATGGGGGATAGATCTGTACATTAGTGGTATACAGTGTTACAGTTGGATGGGGATAGATACAATGTTACAGTGTTAGGATGGGGGAATAGATACAATGTTACAGTGTTAGGATGGGGAAAGGATACAGTGTTACAGTGTTAGGATTGGGGGACATAGATACAATGTGTACCGTGTTAGGGAGGGTGGATAGATACAATGTTACATGTGTAGGATGGGTTGGGAATGCGTCAGTATGTGTACAGTGTTGGATGGAGGAATAGATAACAAGGTTTACAGTTTTAGGATGGGGAATGATACAGTGTTACAGATGTTGGATGGGGAATATATACAGTGGTTACAGTGTTAGGGTGGGGGAATAGATAAAGTGTTACAGTGTTAGGATGGGGGAATAGATACAATGTTACAGTGTTAGGATGGGGAATGGATACAATGTTTACAGTTTAGTGTTGGGAATGATACAATTGCTGCGCGTGAAGGATTTACGGGAGAGCAGGGTAGGCAATATGTACAAGTGATTGGTATGAAAATTACACATAGGATGATCAAGTTGTGGTTAATAGCAGCTGTTATTGGACAGTGTGGATAGTATGGCGGTAGGATGGGTACAGGTACATTAGTGTCCAGTCCATAGGATGGGAGGAAATGATTGTTACAAGATAAAGTTTAAACAGTGTTAGGATGGAGGAATAGATAACAATGTTTACAGTGTTAGGAAGGGGAATAGATACGTGTTACATGTTGGATGGGGGAATGGATACAAGTTGTTCAGTGTTAGGGATGTGGGAAATAGATACAATGTTACAGATGGTACGGTCTGTAGGACTGATCAGTGTTACAGTGTTAGGATGGGGAATAGATACAATGTTAGGATGGGGAATGGAACAGTGTTACAGTGTTAGGATGGGGAATGGATACAATGTTACAGTGTTAGGATGGGGGAAATAGATACAATGTACAGTGTTAGGATGGGGGGAATAGATACAATGTTACAGTGTTAGGATGGGGGGAATAGATAGTCATGTACAGTGTTAGGATGGGGAATGGATACAGTGTTACAGTGTTAGGTTGGGGAATAGATACAATGTTACAGTAGTTAGGGTGGGGGAATAGATACAATGTTACAGTGTGGTAGTGGGAATGGATACAGTGTTACAGTGTTAGGATGGGGGCATAGATCATGTTCAGTTGGGGGGGAATAGAACAATGTTTACAGTGTTAGTGGGGAATAGATTACAATTTGTCAGTGTTAGGATGGGGAATAGATACAATTACAGTGTTAGGGTGGGGGAAGATACAATGTTACAGTGTTAGGATGGGGGAATAGATACAATGTTACAGTGTTAGGGTGAGGGGAATAGATACAATGTTACAGTGTTAGGATGGGGGGGGAATAGATACAATGTTACAGTGTTAGGGTGGGGGATATAGATACAATGTTACAGTGTTAGGATAACATTTTCACAAATCAGTAGTTGTTCATTGCATACAATTCTGTAACTGCAGGGGCGGGGACCCCAGCAAGATTGGACGCTGGGCGCCACCCCCTTGCCAGCACACCAAAAGGTCCGCAATCAGCTGCTTTTAAAAACTGATCTCGCGTATGAAGTACACACACGCATGATCAGCTGTGTTAAAGCAGCTGATCTCGGACCTCCGGTGGCGGGGTTGTTAGTTCCACCACAGATTGGATATGTTTACAAGACCATGTAATATTTTTATTTTCCCTGTAAAAGCAGTGTAAAATCCACGCTACATGAAGCCACATTGGGTACCGTGGGGTTGATTCCACTTCCAAACTGTGTTGTATGTAGCACAGCGCTAGTGATGCAAAACAGTTAGAGCGTTAAATTCTGTGCCTCAATTTAGCAGAAATCAATGTTCTTTTTATGCCGGTTTTACCACCTGATTTTTATCCATCACCCCCTGTGATGCAATAATATCGCTGAATGTTGTACGGAACATTAGAGCATTGCAGGAACATGGTTGTGGCGATATTACACGTGGTGCTTTAGGAAATGTCTTTTCTCTCATTCTTCCGCTACAGAGTTTGAGGGAATATGGCAAGAAATACATAAAATAATGGAGCAGAGGGTTAGTCTGTGAGTAAAATAAAAAAACTATTTTTATAAACATTCTTATGTTTGTAAGTTATTTTTACTTTTTTAAATTTTATTATAAAAAAAAAGTTTTCGATATATAATAATCAATTTTCATTTTAAATATTACATGGAGCTATGTCTCGTAATTATACATTTACACACTTTTTACATCAATGACATTACACACACCACATTGGCAACTCTCTTCAATACTGTAGTTTGCACACAAGAGAAAGCAGGTGAGCTACAGTAGACCCACTGCAGCTTGCCACCACTGTTGATGAAGGCTTATCCCCATTGTACCTACCCCACACCCATTGGCTTCTCTCCCTCAGAATATATATCCTACAAGGGAAAGAAGGTTGAAAATTAATGTCCAGCGCCATACAGAGTAGCTGGCTAAGATGGTCAGACAGACAGACGGGTAGATAGATAGCAGGTAATAATAGATAGATATGCATATAGACAGACAGGTAAATAAATAGAAGGGAGATAATAGATAGATATACATATAGACAGACAGGTGGATAGATAGAAGTTAGATATTAGATAGATATACATATAGACAGACAGACGGGTGGATAGATAGAAGGGAGATAATAGATAGATATACATATAGATAGATAGTCGGGTGGATAGATAGAAGGTAGATAATAGATGGCTAGACATATAGACAGACACACACACAGGTAGATAGATGGAAGGTAGATAATATATAGATATACATATAGACAGACAGACAGGTGGATAGATAGAAGGGAGATAATAGATAGATATACATATAGACAGACAGACAGGTGGATAGATAGAAGGGAGATAATAGATAGATATACATATAGACAGACAGACGAGTAGATAGATAGAAGGGAGATAATAGATAGATATACATATAGACAGACAGACGGGTGGATAGATAGAAGGGAGATAATAGATAGATATACATATAGACAGACAGACGGGTGGATAGATAGAAGGTAGATAATAGATAGATATACATATAGACAGACAGACAAGTAGATAGATAGAAGGGAGATAATAGATAGATATACATATAGACAGACAGGTAAATAGATAGAAGGTAGATAATAGATAGATATACATATAGACAGACAGGTAAATAGATAGAAGGGAGATAATAGATAGATAGACGTATATAAAGACAGAGGGGTAATTAGTAGGTAGATAATAGATAGATATACATATAGACAGACAGGTAAATAGATAGAAGGGAGATAATAGATAGATAGACGTATATAAAGACAGAGGGGTAAATAGTAGGTAGATAATAGATAGATATACATATAGACAGACAGGGGTAAATAGATAGATAGACGTATATAAAGACAGAGGGGTAAATAGTAGGTAGATAATAGATAGATATACATATAGACAGACAGATGGGTAGATAGATAGAAGGTAGACAGTAGACAGACAGGCAGTTGGATAGATAAAAGGTAGACCATAGATAGAAAATAGAAAGACAGATAGATCGTTAGACAGACAGACGTAGAGACAGATAGTCAGATGGACAGACAGTTTTTTCTTTAGGAGATACTTGAAGTTTACCGGTCCTTATTTAGCTATGCTCTAGTAAAATTTTGGCGCTTTTCAGCCGCCTATATTTTCAGATTTATTTCGCATGGCGTATACAATCCGTTATTCCGCACGTGGCATCTTTCACCAGCTAAACATTGCGGGTGTTTTCCACAGGTGTCTGTTACCAGTTTTTGCATGGGGATTGTAATATGAAGAATGAGAGTGATTAAAAAAATATCAGAACTATGCTGGAGTGAGATTCAGTTCAACAAACCAGGTTTTGTTGCATTTGTAAACTGCTTTACATATTGGTTGTCGACATCTCTTCTGTTTGTGAGTTATACTATGCATGCTCCAAGCAGTTTTGCACTAAACTCTACAGATCTTCTCTTTCTTTAAAAGTCAATAGAATTCACCTCAATGGGCATGTCCACCCCTTAATAAACATTGTTTGGTATATGCTGTAGGGCATGCTCCCCCAACCGATTAAATATTGTTAGAAAGTCCCCCGATGCTTACTTACCTTCCCTCTCTCTCAGCCGCAGTGTTCCGGCCCTCTGCTTGCAATGGAATTGGCAGCAATGGGACTGGACCACAGGCCAGCGTCCGTGATTGGCTGAGAATGCAGCCAATCACTGTCCGAGCTGCCGTGATTCTTGAACATGGAGGAGAGAGGGAAGGTGTAATTAAAGATATGGGTACGTTTCTAACAATTATATTAACGGTGTGTTCTGGGGAGCATGCCCTACCACGCATACCAAGGGTTTAATGTTAGGGGAGTGAGAGAAAAACGAGAGGGAGGGGCTGGCCTGAGCATGTTCCTCCAACCTTGACTGGTTGATGAAGTCTCCGGCACAAGCATGAGTCACACACTGCTCTACACACAGCAGTTTCCTGGACTTTGGAGGGACCAAACAGGAACAGTTTGAGCAAAATGTAAGGTAAGGCTTATGCTTGATGAAGGTTCTCATTCATCCCGTCATGGATATCTGTGTATGCAATTATATCAACTGGACTTGAAATGTAGTTTTTCCTTGAGACGTTTCGCTAGGTCATCCACTGGCTTTCTCATTTCAGAATGACTTGTACAAGAATCTGTGGCAATAGACCCTGGAAAATTCCCAATTAGCATATCACTGCGCAGGTGTTAAGGGTGGATTAGAAGTGGCTAAGAGTTGTTATAGGAAACGCCAGAAGAAGGTGTTAAAACGCACAGAGGCTAAGGCTAAAGAAATGAACCTCTAAAGTCTCAGAGGAGCCAACGTAAAACTTGTGGAGTTCCGACTGGCCTTTGTCAAAAGAAGTAGAAGGAAGAAAGAACACAATACCAACAGTGAAGGGGAAAGGCAAGACAGGAGACGAACATGGTCATCCCCAATGGTAGCATGGGTCTCCGAGAAATTAAGAAGAATTTTCAAAAAACCTCGTGTCCCTTTCTGCTTAACGCGAACAACAGCAGGCTGAGGCAGCAATTGGTACATCCGAAAGACCCAATACAAAAAACCAGAAAAGCGACTCATCTGCAGTGCCGTGCAGTGAAGAATGGCTCTGATTTTGTATGGTTGGGGAGAACCAAACAGCACTGCATCACTAAACGTATGGCCCAGCACAGGAAGACCAATTCCTCTTGTCCGGACTCATCCTTGGATCTGCAATCTTAGGATAAAGGACATACCTTGAAGATGTAATGTTAACATACTCTGGCGAGGTAACTTGACTGGTTTAAGAGGCCATTTATGTTAAATAAGAAAACAAGCTAATAGAGGTGGGGGGGTTTTCGAACACCAACTGTCTGCCTGTACAATGCTGTTTTAACACCTTACTCTGGGCGTTTCCTATAACCCCTCTTAGCCACTATCTCTCACACCCTTAACACCTGCTGTTGATATTCTAATTGGATTTTTCCCAGGTACATATTGCCACAGATTCTTGTAACAAGTCATTCTGAATTGAGAACCCAGTCGATTCTAGCGAAACGCTTCAAGAACTACATTTCAAGTCCGTTGATCTATTGGAAAACACAGATAGGTAAGGCTTTGTTTTAAACTACTTGATGTGGCCCAGTAGGGGTAAATGTAGTTTTTGGGGGTGGACGGCCCTTTAAACTACTTTATCTTATTAAATGCCGTGTATGGGGCACTAAATATAATGTGATTCTACATAGTTTCGTTTTATTTAAAGAGAGGTTATGTTTAAGACATAAATAGTTTAGAAGGCTATTGCTCCTTACCAGAGCATAATTAAAGTATATAGAGTGTTGGGAGTACATGTTGCCAGATTAAGAGCCGAGGAACAGACATCACAATGGAATTCTCAGTCATCGCCTAATGACCCGTGATGGTGTGTACCAGCTTAGACCATGATCAAGTCTTTCAACGATCAGTAATATACCTTGCCGTATGCGGCCTAATCCCCTGCTGTAAACGCAATTAACCTGCTTGTTTTGCATTCCCTTTTCATTGTGACTTGTTTGTTGAAAACTTTAATTGCCTTTAAACATGCAAAGTTGTGTTTTGTTCTTCTCGCAGATGATGGAATCAGTCCCGCGCGAGTTGCCCAGGGAATTGGCCTCCCTGAAACCGGTGTCCGCATGCTTCTCATATCATCAACGAACTCATTCTGACATCGCGTAAACTTGTGCTCCGACACAGAAGCACTGAGGAGACCCTGCTGGTGTTTATTTAACAATCTTCCTTTTTTTTTTTTCCCTACATGTCAAAATGTCTTGCTTATCTTCCAGACACTGTGGCATCTCATTCATGTTTGGTTTACATTCCATCTTTCTGAACACTTTCTACTCAAGACCACATCATTTCTTCTCTATCATCCCCTCCTACAGAGCGTGCTGATTGGGTGGCCTGACTTTGGCAAGGGAAGGGCCTGGACTCGTGAATGGAACTTGTACACCAGAAGCATTCAAAGTACACATCACCCGTGCCTCTGCATGACCAGTGGGTACTGTCGTCCTTGGCAAGGTCTGACCCCATGTCTCTGTTAATTTGTTCCCCCTCCCCCTCTGACAAACCTGTCACTCATGTAATACTTCATCTGGTTATAGATCCATTTATTCAGACAACTGATTGAAACGTGGTAAACTTTTTGTTTCAAAAAAAGCATTCACGGTTAAAGCCCACAACGGTATTTTATTAGACAGAATTATTTGTTTATGTCGAAAACAAACTCTTACTCCACCAGCAAAATAATGATTGTTTATTGGACTAAAACTTTTTCAGGGGTAACGTGTCCATGAAAGCTTGTAAGTTTTGTAGAATAAGTTTCCAAATTCCTCCCTAAGGGTGCATTGTCCACAACCGAAACAAAAATACTTGGCAAAGTTCCCCTTCCCTGACTGATATTTTACTTGCCGGGCTGATTCCCCAAGATCCATCCTTTCTCTATGTGACTGGTAATTTAGCAGAGGAGGCCCCCCGCCGAAATGCTAAGGTCATTGGCTGTGACAATCATTGTCAGTAACTGGCTTAATCCTTAAAAGCCAGCATCTGTGTTGTATACCGGCTTTCTTGCAAGTGGAGAAGAGCTTCGGGACTGCGGGAGGTGAAACCACTCCATGTGCTTTGGGTGGTGGGGAAGTTGTTTAGTTTTGATTCTGTGGGGGGTTGAACCTTTAAATGAAATTTCCATATATAACTAGATTCCTATGCATTTTAAAAAAAAGGTCTTAAAATGACTCCATGTAGTATGCCCTTATTGTAGCTGAAACTGTATGAGATTTGGTATCTCTACAAATCACAGGCAGAATAAAACTCTAGCTTGAATGTTGGTCATGGTCGATGACCAACCTATGAAAATTCTTTATAATGATGGTTTCTCATGTACTTTTGTGTTTGGTATACCTAATAAACACAGCGTTCACATTGTGGTCGACTTCATATCAGCCCACCATACACACATAGTATATTTTTTATTTTTTTGTTTTATTTATTCAAGTCTATAACCCCTATTGTTAGATCTATATAAAAATATAAATTACTTATCATACCTGGTAATATATGTCTTCCATGTGAGCCACCCCCTTACTTTTTAACGGTTTAAATTTGTTATAATGTACACTCAACTTACATCCTGTACATATTTATATGGTCCAACCCAGTATGATTTGCTGGGGGTTTTAGGGATCCTTGTCCTGTATGATCCAATTCCACACAACTCAATCAACTTTATACATTTATGAACATTGGCCCCTAGTGGTTTGCATGCAGTGCAACTTGTTAATGTCGCCTAGTTAGTAGCATGTCAGTAAACTGTGGGGTGTGTTTTGTAATAAATGTTTGTGTCATGGAACCAGAATTTTTTGTATGGGACCTGAAGTCTTAAATTACCACATGTTCAGAATATGGTTCCAAGGCTCACTGGCTCTCTTCAAGCGCACCCCTTTGATAAGCCAGATCTAGACTACAGTGATGTGACCAATTTCTAAAATTATTATGAAATGCCAAGTGACCCTACAAAGTTTGTCACGGCACCTTGATTCAAATTGGACTTTTCCTTAACCAGTGTTACCAAGCACTTTGTTTGTGAAAGTTCCGAAAGTCCCTTCCAGTTTTCCAGTACACACAGGTGTGAAATTTAGATCTTCTTATTTAGAAAATGTTTTTGCTTCCTTAACCCATGGATCATCACTAATGACATGATCATCCGGGAACAATCTGTTGAATCGTGTTGTGTTATTAGAGAAATCTAGTTAGTGGAGAGCGACGCACTTATATATGTGGACCAGAGGAGTGTGAATGGCCAGGTCTAAGTTGGTCCAACACCATCGGAATAGTTTCCAACCGAAATAGTGACACTATCAGTGGGACGGATTGGAAGGAAATATCTGATGGTGGTTGTTTACGGAGGGTAAGCCAGTTTTCCCGTTACTCGTGCCATCAGGCCTGGCGGTAAATCACAGCCGAGTCATGCGAACTGTGTCGGCCACTGCCACTATTGCCATTGGTTGTATTTATACATGTTGCGCTGTTTGGATTGGTAGATTGGTTTTGTTTTGTCAACTCAGTTTGGTAGTGGTTTTCCCTGGCCTTAATAACTCAGGCCCCTGTGTGACTATATTGCGCGCAAATGCTTGTCTGCTCTCCAGTCCTACTGCCTACACATGCATAGAATTAAAGAATCCCTTTACTGGAACGTCCAATGACGCAATTTTATGCTTACTTTCCCATAACATTGCTTTATTAAGAGTCTTATAAATGCAGGGGGGAGACAATTAGACACTGAGGTCCTCAAGCGATTGATTTGGCTCAGTTCTTCATCATTTGCCATTCCTTTTTTTCTTTTTAAACAACCAAAAGGTGAAAACCCTGAAGCAGCAAGATTAGTTTTCTGTTAAGGGAATGATGCCAGGGCCTGTTTCTTAAGCAGCCCCCCCTCCCTGTCATCCTGCCCAATCACATTTCCCATGATAAACATGTCATTCTCAAGTGTAGGGCTCCTGCCCTGGCCTTTCCACTCTGGCCTTTTAGCTGCTGCTGCTTTGATTAATTGCTTCATTTACATTTTGCCACCCACTGGGGTTCCCATGGTATCCAGATTGTTTTTGATATGGGGAGTGGGGGAGGGGTTTGTAGTTGCTATAGCCCCCTCTTTATCCTGGGTCTTCTTTGTTTGGTTTTATACATAGAGACTTAAGAAAACTGGCAAATGAAATCCTTTAATGTTAATTTCCCTGGCACAATATTTTTTATTCTGTGATTACCCTTGGGGTAAGTTTCCACTTGCACCACAATATGGCAAACAGTTGATTGGGGGTTTTGTTTTTTTTTTTGTTTTTTTTACACCACGGGCTGGAGTGCCAAAATTCTTCAGTCAGATTGCAGCAGGTCCTTTTGGCATTGAATAGGCCAAGTAATTAGAGTGTCTTTTGTGTGCACGATGTGTTTCCTCCCCTGCTGGGTGCCATTTTCTTCTTTAATTGGTTGGAGGATCCGTGCCAATTCTATTGTACACCCAAAAGTGATGGTCACAGATGAGCTTTAAGTTATATGGGGGTTTCACTTTCCTCCCTCAGTTAGAGTAGCAACATATAAGGCTATAGGAAGCTTTACATGTAATGGACTGCTTCTATTTAGTGTATCCTTATGAGACCTCTGAAAGATTGGGAGGGGGGGATTGGTTTGTCTTTGTTTCCCTGTGCTTAACTTTAATTGCAATATTTATTTACAGTTTACAGACAGGGCCAGTAAACCACTGACTGCAAAATCTGATTTACAAGCCAATAACAATGGCTTCCCTTAACCTTGTTCGTTTAGACACTTCCGGCAATAATATATATAAATATATATATATATCTATCTGTCTTCAGTGGTGTTCCATGCAGACATGGTGCACATGCCTTGAACATTTCCTCCACCTAGAAGCATCGATTATTGTTCAGTGGCTGATTTAGTTTAGGCATGTAATCTAGAGTAGCTTTATTACAATGGGCCCATACGTTTCGTTATGGCACTCTATTAATTTCGAACGCTGGGCGGATCTTCAACAGCGCCATTCGCCGAGAGTGCCCATACAACTGCACGATTACCGTCCAAAACGCACTCACATTTCATACCAACGTTCGTCACGGGTACGCACCCGCGATCGAGACGTGTTCCGAACTTACTGTTCGTCAACGACGTTGTCTTAATAAGGCCCTGTATTCTATTTAAGATGTCCTTTTAAACTGTCCTTTCACTTAAAAGCCTTAAAACAGTTGTCCACCCCACCCCCCCTTCCAAAAAATCTGTTGTGTTAGCCATAACCACACTGCCCCAAAACTGAAAATTATCAGGCAATGGTGCATTTGGGTGAACTGTAAATGTGGCCTTTAAAGGGCAAATGTCCCCCCATGTAAAAATTTTGTGCAATAGTAGGGCTCTTTCCCCCAACACACCTAATATACTGTTTTTCAGAACTGCCCGCCCTCGTGCTTTGCATGAAACTCAAGCAGGGGCCGGACTGGCCGCCGCGGTCCCCCTGATTGGCGAGAGGGCACCATCACGGACGTGCTTTCGGTCTGCACATGAACGCGGTGGGAAAGATTAGGTAGTAAGTTCGGGAGCCTTTCTAAAACATGTATTATAGCAGTTGGGCTGGGGGAAGGAAATTACTATGTGACCAAAGGGATTTAACACTGGGGGGGAGAGGAATGGGGGGGGGTTGCTCTGAGCAAGCCAAAAACCTCTGAGAGAGGAAGCCTCAGGCGGAAACAATTGCCTGCTCCCTGCTCGGCTCCTGGTGCCATTTTTGGACTTGTGGGTTGGATTACAGAGGAAACAGCCATTTGGAGCTGGGATGGTACGTAAGGATTTTTATATGCACCGACACAGTTGGGGCTCAAAGTGAGGGGTAAGTTATATTTTTGGTGGTGACATTGCCCTTTAGAGCTAGCCATACACAGGCTGATGTTTTTTTCCGACTGGTGACAAATGATATAAATCCAATCAAAGAACCCTATCTTTCGCAATTTCCCCACCTTGAACCACCGGTTTCTATTCTGTAGCATTTCGGCTTGAAAATACGACGGAAGTTTCTGAAGACAGGGTATGAGACGGAATCATTTCTGCTCCTCTCCCACCGATAAGTTTTTTTTCGGATAGACTAAAGGCTTGAGGCCACACTGCTGCATTTTTTTTGTTTTTTGCGCTTCGCGCTTTGCGTTTTTAAAATCTGAAAACGCGGCAACGCAAAAAACACGCGTTTTTTCTTGTCGGCCGTTGCGATTTGAGTTTTGGCGTTCTGCTGCATTTTAACTCGCATCGCATGCGTTTCCTATACTTATAGAAATGCAAACGCAAAAAACTCCACAGTGAAATCCGCATTGCAATGTGCGTTTGCCGTTGCAGTGTGCGTGCACTAATTGATATTTCTGGCCGTCTAACAAACACACAGAAAAAAGCCTTTGATGTTCCCAACCTGCTAAATGGATTGCCAAATAATCGGAATATCATGCCGCGTGATGGGGACCCTAAGTTTAAAAGCAGCAGTAAATCCAGTACACACAAAACACCTGCACAAAAGGCAGCAAATTTATCTAATTTTAAATGAGCTTATTTCCCCTTTCCAGATTTTCATCTCTGGTCTCTGAGGTATACTCTGGCAGCCTGTACAATCAGGCCGATAGAAGTGTCTAGCCAATCTGTGACAGCTGGAACAAAAGGAGGGGGGTATAAGACTACTGGGTCATTGGCATGGCCATAAACTGCAGATACCACACAAGGTTTGTTGGAAAATCTCGGATTCTACTAGAAAGAAAACAAAATGGTGGCACTGACGGTTACTTAACTCCTACTTTAAAAGTACTCTGTTTATGATGATATTGGTGTTTTTGGGGAGAGTAAAATTGAAATTATAGCTGTATAACATTTCTTTGCTTTCCAGTGAAATGAATGTTCCTATGTTTCAGTTATAAACTCTATTAATTGCTGCAAAACGAAGAACACTGGCAAAACGTTGCAGCACCTCTTATTGAATTTATTTTGTTGGTTTTTAGTTGGATTTGGCCGCATCTTGGTCACCTGTGCGCAATTGTCACATCTTCAACCGCTCAATTATATTCATTCACTTAGAGCAATTTACATGTTTTTTTGATAATTGGTAATCAATTTGCATGAAAAGCTTGTGGCATATTTTTTGAATGGTAAATAAGGAATTGAAATGTGCCAAAGATCCGGCCCATATAACTCCTATTCAGAACGTTAACAAACACTTATTAATTTACAGAATGCGGCAGCAATATTAGTAATAGTTTTACACTGGGGTTTTTAACATACTCTTATGCCTTTTAGTTTTTGTCCTCTCCACACTTTACTTGTTCCTAGCCTCGTAAAGGAGTTGTCCGGTTTAGGCTCTAACTTTCTAACTCTTTAAGGGGCAAAGTGATAGTTGTTCAAAATGGGGGAGGAGTGTTGTCTCTACTGAAGCGTATCATGGAGGTCACGCTTAATCAATACTTTGATGTGCTCGACTGCAACCTGCTGTATAACTTCCTTTCCTTCTGCATTGTCCAATTGGGTTTCTTTCTCCTGACTGCCCACCCTCCACATTGTCTCCTTATTAGCCAGTTTGGTATGTGGGCATTAGCAAGCGGTGGGTGTGTACTTTAAACATTAATTTTACATGGGTTTCATCACACAGAAGTAGTAGTCACGATTTAGTGGGTGAAGGAAAAAAACGATTCCTTGTTGCGCTTCAGTGTTAATATTTCTGTTTGCTGGCATCCTAACATGGCCTTCATCTGAGAAATGCGTCCACTTAGCTTCAGAAAACCCGTCCCACAACAGTTTTCTCTGGTATCCTTGCCAGCTGTGTTTGGATCATATTTGTGTGTTTTTCCACTCTTCGTTAGGGTTACCAAACCAAATGTAAGGTGTATTGGGCAAGCATACATAAGCAGTAACCGTTGCCCGACTACTCAGGGCCGGATTTTACCATTAGGCCGCACCTCTTCTGTACCGGCCTGGGTTGGATGGGCTGGCTTTCCTCTCCTCTCCACCAATCCAACCCTTTTAATTCTATTTTCTTTCTCCAAAAAGAACAATTGGGTTTGGTTGGGGCTAAGGGTGCAAGTCTCTTTCTTGGGCCTACAGTGCACCTAAAGTTTAAACCCCAGTCCTGCCAATACTCTTGATGGTGATTATTTTTTCTATAACTTGTATTTGTTCAGGTGCTGTACTTACACACTCACACCACAACCACACACACACACACACCACAACACCACACTCCGTCCCCAGTTTTTATACTTTCCGCGTCTGTTCACCGTTGGTGAAATATCAAAAACATCAACCACAGTCTGGCTCATGTAGCTACAGAGAATCGCTCCTCCCAACACAATCCGACATCATGGTGTATACTAGTCGGGCATGTCCTTCAGCCATATCGAGGCTGGCCAGACCTTCTACATTCTGATGAGGAAGTTGGGGTAAGAGTTCAGTCATCAACTCATTAGAGCAAGCAACTCAACGTTCTCAAGTGTCACTCACATATACCTCCCGGCCGAATGGAAAATTCCATTAGAATCATTATTGGCTCCCTTTACTACTCTCGGCTGTAGCCGTGGCCATATGTACGATTGTTCTGTATAAAGAATATCCAAAATGTATTGTTCTGTATTTGAGAATCCGGCAATCACAATTGGATTCTGTTTTCGGGAGGTGTGAAATGGAAAAAATGTCGAGGGGGGAAGAAGCATTTCTTAACTATCTGTAAACCTGATGTTTTTTATCCTTATCCCAGGGTCTCTTCAACTAGGTGCACCGAGCAGCTTTGGTCCATGGTCCCTATCAGTTCAGACGCTGCTACCCTCACCAAAAGTAAGTGGCTTTCCCTGTCCTAGATTTCATGTTATCTGTAACCTACCCCATTCCATTCACCACATATGGAAGCTGAATTATTGGTTCTTCATAAAAGGTTCAGTTTCATTGTCAGAACCAACAAAGTGTTTAGGTTGGTCGGTCATCGAAATATAGGCGACTTTTTTCCGCCTCCAACTCGTTGTTCTTTTCGTGACGGTAACTTTTGCTGACTCCCTCCCTGCCGTGTCCTATTGACCACTCGTTGCGCAGTAATGTCAACTCAAGTGGCTGGTCAATCGTGAAACTCTTGCCCATTGTGTGCCCTATACAGTTATTACTGTGTTACTTTTGATTAAGACAAAAATCTGATTGGTTAATACATACACACTTTATTTCTCAGCCCAAAGTGTCTTTGTTTTACCCAAGGCGTCCATATTAATGGAGGGTTTCCTTTCCCCTGGTTCTTACCGTCACTTTTGGACACTTGACCCCACCTTCAATGTATTTCATTTCCTCAGCTTCTTTCTAAATTCATCATTTTTCTCTTCCAGTGGACCCTCCAGCGTTTTGTAGCGCAATGGTCTTGGTAGCACTTACCAAGCGTAGGCAGCACCGCCACAGCAGCTCCAATGTAAGTGACTAAATATCAAATAGAGGTTGATTCTATACATTATTTTGTGAACCTGCTTATTTCCTATATGCCATACCTATCCACCAGGCAACACGCTGTGTTTCCTATAGCACATTTTTGACTCTTATTAGTAGTTCAGGGGTTTAAGACTTGCTTTTAATAATCATGTATAATGCACTTCATCACTTCCCTTAAATACTAAACCCCAAGACTGTTGTAGGCTTTATAGCCAAGTATCAAACACAAAGATTATGTAAAAACTTACAATCCCAACCCACTGTACAGATGCAGTTTTATTTAACATCTTCCACCTGCCATCGGTGAATCCACTAACAATCTTGTGGTTCACTGCTGGACACCATCGGGGAAGTTTTCATACGTTAACAGCTCTTCAATTACACAGAACATTTGTACTACCGATAGTCCTTACCTGTCAAATTAATGCTACACACCAAAAATATGGGTGATTAATGCTGTCTTACAACTTGTAAGTTTTGTTTATGCTGACAGTAAGTGTTGAAAAAATTGGTTGAAATTCATATTGATCATCTTTGCGAGACCAAAGATCCTCTTGCTGAGTAAACCATCCTAAGGTTTTTTAAGCCAGTTAGTGAACTTCTAATCATGGTTTATCATCTATCCAACCAATCTGTATAATTCTCATCTTGGTTCTAATCTATCCAACCAATCTGTATATTCTCATCTTGGTTCTAATCTATCCAACCAATCTGTATAATTCTCATCTTGGTTCAACTATCCAACCATCTGTATAATTCTCATCTTGGTTCATCTATCCACCAATCGGTATAATTCCATCTTGGTTCTAATCTATCCAACCCAATCTGTATAATTCTCATCTTGGTTCTAATCTATCCAACCAATCTGTATAATCTCTCTTGGTTCTAATCTATCCAACCAATCTGTATAATTCTCATCTTGGTTATCATCTATTAACCAATCTGTATAATTCTCATCTTGGTTATCATCTATTGGAACCAATCTGTATAATTCTCATCTTGGTTCTAATCTATCCAACCAATCTGTAAACTTCTAATCTTGTTCTAATCTATCCAACCAATCTCTAATCTTCTAATCATCTATCTAAACGATTCATCTATGTAATCTCCATATCTATCTCCATCTCTTTCTAGAATGAAAAGGATATAATGGGACCCAGGTTTGGGACATATGGCTTTGTGGAACATTAGCTTCTTTTCCTTGCACGTCGTGTGAAAGACAAGTGTATAATGGCCCTCATTATTGTTAAATAGAATTCATTGTGTCCAACTCGGAATGTCTATAGCATCTCAGCTTCCAAATGGTGTAACAAATTCACCGAATCCGTTCCTCCGCCCACTCCAATCTTAATAGTGATCTAACATTTTGATTTTATTGCCTCCTCTACACCTCCCTCCCTTCATTACCTAATAAAGTGTCCAATGAGGTAAAACATGCCGGCTTGCAGTCCATTAATTTGGCGTGTCCCTCAATGACTCCCAGAGAAAGGCCATTGATGTAGGGTCTATTTTATTTTGTGAGAATTAGCAGTGGGCACTTTGTGTGACCCTAAGCTATTCATAAGAGGACAAGATTGTTCTGACTAGATGCATTGGTCAAATCTTAACACCACCACCCCTCTCAGGCCATATTCCTGCTGCTCTAAGTGTTGACGTCTTGTCATCATCACCCACATGCTTTAACTCTTATTGCCCTGGGGGCACAGTGGTTGATTTCATAGACCTACTAGCAGTTTCGTTTATTCTTTCGTCTACTGTAGTCCCAGAGGGTTGAGTTAGAACTTTCATATGCTAATTATATTGTAATCGATGAGTACCGGGACACTTAAATTTGGATTTATTTTCATTTACAAGCTCCCAAGCATCCTATGCCTTCGTCATAATCAAAGCAAAAGTTCTTAACCCTTTCTGGGTTAAATAAAAAGTGCAAATGTTGTTGTACAGTATATAAAATGTATGGTTATTTATTTTTGGTTTTATGTTTAGTTTTACATGTTAGTCAAAATTCATGTGTCTGTAGGGAAGAATTGCAATCCAATCAGCTGTTGACTTTTAGCTTTGACGCAAACAGTTGCCCTAATTTTATTGGCCCCTTTGTTTAAACGTGTTCCAGTCTCTTCCAGCAAAGTAAATGTGGCCTAACATATGGGATAATCACATGTGTGCCGACTGATCTCTCATATGTGGTATGGGGTAATTCTTCCATGCACAGAGACTTAGGCCAATTCTATAACTCCCCTCTACTTAAAGGACAAGTCCAGCCATTGAATGAAAATCTATATACAAGTAAATCACCCTCAAAACCCTAAAAAAAAAATCTGAAATATAAGTCTAAACCTGAATCCTGGTACAATGTCCTATTGCCCCTTTTTCTGCTTCCAGTTAGTAACTGTCAGTTATGGATTGACGGGTGTCATAACAGCCAATGACTGAATGTTAATCCCTGCTCTTCTGAGCATGCTTAGCTCAGTAAAGCCACTAAATTGTTCAGTTTCCACAAGGCTCCAGAAGCATAGCAGGAAAACATATAGTTCCAGAGGACAAAGTAGGATATATCAACATATTTTGAGTCCACTCTTTCTAAAAGACGTCATTATGAGGGTGGAGTTGCCCTTTAAGGGAAATGGAGTCAATTCCAACCAATAAAAAAAATTCTGGTCCCAACAAACTTCTTCCTTGCTAATGGCAGTAGTTTGTTGGCATCCGGCATTTTGAGTCCCCTCACACCTTGCCGATATTGGGCAAATCCCCTCATATTCTATAAGGTTTTTTCTAATATCAGTCATGTGTATGGCTTATTTAAGCAGAGAAAAATTGGTGTTAAGTCATTAAACCATTTCTTATAACATAGTCTCAAGTTTAATTGAGGAATGGACTGTGGAATATCTCTGCCATTTTATTTTATATGAACAGGTCAGCAAAGCGCAGCAGCAAAATGCTCAGCCTGATTACAGCAAGGCCTGGGGAGTATTACAAAAGCAGAGTAAGTTGTAATAAACTCCAAGGAATCAAAGTTCCTTCTGCTTTGTAATGAACTTTAAGGGCATTAAACCCTTCCATGCCACCCCCCCTTGGTTAATAGTACCTAGGTGAGGATGTAAAACCCCTGGGTCATATCTTATTGCTGAAAACCAGCCCAAAAAGTCGACTTTAGTATTCCCCCTGCCATTGTCCCCTTCACAGAACGTTCCTTCTCATTGGTTTAATACCAGATGGAGGGGGCGGGACCAGAGCCAGCTTCACAAGCAGAGTTTACTGGCTCCTAACTATAATAAGGTATGGCCCAGGGGTAAGGACCTAGCGGTTAGGTCCTCACCTTGGGTACTATCACCAGAAGCCAAATTGTATGACTATAAACTATAATATATCTTACAAGTTTGGATGGCCATTTGCTACTCCCATAGTTAATTCTGACTTAAAATTTACAGAGGTTACCTATAACATCTGATTTTCTTTAGCTCAAGCTGCCAGTGCCACTTCCCAGCCTAGTTCACAACCAGACTACACCATGGCATGGGCTGAGTATTACAGACAGCAGGCCGCTTATTACGGACAGTCATTGGGACAGACTCAATCCCTCAGCCAGTAAGGAATCTGTATGTTTTCTGATTCGTGAGGTGCAAAGGCCATTATTTCCCCTATTGTGAATCTTTCGGTGGTCCCAGATATAAGGGATTACTAAACCCCAATGTAAATATGATCGTTACTGTTAATCTGCAGCACCAATCAGATGGTATGAAATATTTTCTAATTGCAGAAGACCAGTAAAAGAAAGTTGTCATATGATTGGTTACGGCATATTATATGGCAGGCACATTGTACCTCTTATGAAATAAGCCTGTGTCTCTAAATGTTGTCTGCCCATTCCAGTACCTCCGTCCTCTTTTATCTCTTTTACAGGAGCGTAGAACAATTCTCCAGTCAATGGCAAAGTTGTTTGTTTATTTTTTAATTTTTTTTTTTTTTTTTCTTTCGGAATCATTGCAGACAACCTTAATTTGTAACAGTTTCTAGACTTTCAGCCGTTTTTGATGAAGACTTTGTTTGTAAAAACACTAGATCCTAGAGTTTAAAAATCTTAACGTGAACTTTGCTAAGAATCAGGATTCTATAATTTTACAAAGAGTTAAAATGTACTTGGGGCTTGTTTATTTTGTTATCAGTTCTTATTATTTTGTTTCCTACCCTTGAAAAAAAAAAGTGTTAACATTCTTTTTTTTCGAACTGAATGAATTAATTATAAAAAAGGAAAAAATGGCGAAAAAAAAGATCTTCACTTTGTATTCCTGCTTCCCCCTGGTGCTGATTTTTTGCAAACATAATTTGTCTCAAGTTTTTTTTGTTGTTATTTTCGAGGTTGGGGCTTTTTGGTGTGTAGCATTTTTTTTTTTTTTTTTGTCTTCTTTGGACATACAGTTTGGAGGTCTTATCACATGATAAAACATTAATTTAAAAAAAATTGTGTACACAACTCCTGCAAAAAAAAAAAAGATTTTAAATGTGTATTTAATATTCTTAACTGTAAATTTCATAAAATTTTTTATTGTCTAATTTCTGGTATTATGACTGTATTTGATTTTATTGCGTTTTTTGTGTTTTTGTTTTTTTTTCAAGGAAAATAACCATTTGCGTTACCTGGTTTATTCTAAATAATCTGAATATTTGAGACTTTCTTGAGACAGTATTGCGTTTCGGGGGACAAAACAGGGGGCGGGGCAGGGCGACCTTTTGTAGGCTTTGTATAATACCTAGGTGTTTTGAAGGGTTAATATAAAATTGATTGTTAACCCCTCTTATCTCCTGCTGAGAGACACCACGCCATATTGCAGCGCACCTTGGCGTATGTTTCTTCTTCGTCAGGGCAGGTAGAGGGCGATGCATTTTATAAAGCAATGTTTTTATCAGTTATTCTGTTGTGTCTGTAAATCAGACATCCAAGCTGTAACAAAAAGAAAAACTTTTTTTTTTTTGTGCTGTCAGAAATATAAATACTATTATTTTTAATATGAATAATCAACTGTTAGAATCTTTAATGCAAACATGTGGAACATTTAACAGTATGAAAGTTTAAAAAGAATCGTAATACTATTTTTTTAACTCCAGGGTTTTGTTTTTGCTTTTTTTTTTTTTTTTTTGTTTTTTTTTTATCTCTTTTGTTAATATTGTCTTATTTTAAATTTTTTCTTATCTAATTGTCAAATTTATACCATAGATAGAATAAAGGAATATTTTAACCACGTATGTGCTAAAAAAGGTTTTTTTTTTTCCATTAATAAAAGGGATGTGATTTTCAATGTTTGGCAGTTTTATTTCACCATATGTACAGAGGCGCTTTTGTTTTTATAAAACGGAATTTTTTTTTTTTTTTTGTGTGTTTTTAATATCTTGTTCTTGGGAACATTCCCGTTTATATTATCTATGCCTAAAAAATGTTAAAACTATTAAACAAATCACGAATGATGAGTTTGTTACGAGAGAATGTTATCGTCTTCGGCAAATTTTGCATTTTACACTCTAAATATAAAAACCACAAGATTTCTTTGTGGATAAAACTATCTTAGTCTGATTTGGTCTTTTAAATATGAATTTAGACTGTATGGACTTTAACGTCGAAAGGATCCAATGTAGGATTATCTATAATTTATCAGTCCTATTAAAAATAATCGAGAACCTTTGTGAGTATTGTAACTGTAAAAATGGTGAAATGTTAATATTGGTCATTTTTTGCTTATGGAAGTAGAAATTTCTGGCTGTGTAGAAGAAATGAAGGAGAGTGAATGTTGTATTCAGGTAGAGTTGAACGTAACATCACTGCATCTCCCTTATAAACCCTCTGGGTTGGGAATTTGTTTAGGCAATTTTAAGGATAATAGGCCAGCCCATGCACGTCCCAGGAACCAAATGTTACGTTTTAGTTGGCAGATTTGTATTCTGTCGGGTGGGAATTTAAAGTTGGTATCACCATATTTTTGTATGAACAAGCAAGTGTCTATAGGAGACTCTGTGGTCAACTACAAATTGCCACCATGGACAATAATTCTTTTGCCCAAATTTGGTGAAAAATTTTGGTTGTATCAAATTCCAGGCAATGTTTTTGCCCCACTAGGTTTATGATAGTCAAAATATTGATCCATGTGATAGCATGTCTGTACTTGGTTTAGGGTTCATGTCTTTACATGGCATTGTGATGCTTTAGTCCTGTCATTTCAAACCTTGGCATTCCGCATGCTTGGAAACTTCTACAAAGGCATGCTGGGAGTTGTAGTTTCCAACAACAAAATATCTTTCATACAATCTAGGTTGAAATGTTTCTTCTACCTGTTTTTTAAAGGAGTTTTCGCTATATATCAGAATGGTGTAATGTTAGCCGTTGGCTTGATTTCCCCTTTAAACCTTGACTAGAAACTATTTAGAGGTGGTTTTATGGTGTGATCACATTCTAGACATAACACAAGCTTTGACTGTGATGTCATTTTCTAAATTCTTAAATATGTCGCCCATACTATCAAAAATACATTTATACCCTGGCTTCCATAAAGATTGGCTTGTTGCTTATCCAGCACAAAGATATTTAATGCACTTCGACGTGATCCGTCATCCGACCCTTATACGGGAGTTTTTATCCCCACGGAAGCCTCCTACAGCTTCTGATCATCGATGATGGATTATTATACGAATAAATGAAGCAGCAGACATCTCGTAAAATTAAAAAAAAAATTCTGATGTGTGGTCAGAAAATTGCGGAAATGGGTCTTTCATTACCGTTCCATTATCTAGCTATCGGAAATCAATGTCAGAGCGATATCTAGACGCAGGTTGGATCTTTGATGTACCCAGATATTAAAAAAATTTTTTTTAAAAATTGATGAGCATAAGACACAAATTTCGCCCTGTCCCAACTTGACAGACTTTGTTGCTGAGACAGGCTCTTTAATGGCGGAGTATTGGAATGGGAATTGAAAGTGGACGGTTACAGCAAAGCTTTTCTTTCTAATTTATCTTCCGAGCTCTGTGCCAAATCACATTTGGCATGCTTCAGAGGGGAGTAATTGAGCAATAATGAACTCTGAGGTGTCCTGTAATTGAAAACGGAGCATTGCACTTGTGCCAAAAGTCATAAATGCCTGAGAAATTGAAGAGGTTGGATGCAATCACTTTAATATTTCTGAAGTACAGTTTAGCAATCTTTCCCCTGTGGTATTCCCATACTATGAATTATAGAATCACTTATTAGGACTCAAGCTTTTATCAAGGGCGTTGGGGGGGTTGATAGGCAATAAATATGACTAAAACCCCTCCTGTATGCCTTACTCTTCCCATGTATCTGTTCCATCGGGCGCCTCTATGGCGCTGCCATTAGATTTATGAGCCATTGTGTTTTATTGGAGGGCCAAGACTGGCATTGGGATTTTTTTCTGTGGTTTAGATGTATTTAATGTTATTGATGTTTTAGGTCTTAGCGGGGGGGTTGTCTTTCTAATAAATGTTACTTGAGTTTGCCATTTCCTTTTAGACTCTCATTAAGGGTTTTTCTTAGGGATCAGGGCCCATTGTCACTTTCTCTCTAATCCAAGACATGCCATGCTGCAGGTGCCTGCCCTAGGACGATTATTTTGGCCCCTTTCTATTGTCTGGAGTGTCACGTCGCTCGTCAAAGACCCTGCTGGAGATACTTTAATCTGCAGGATCCTTGTTATCTACCATTCATTTAAGGATATTAAGCTTCTGTGTAACAGAGGATAACATGTGGTTGCTGAACACACACTATGTCATCAGCGTCTTTTAACAATCATAAAGCGTGTAGGGAATAGCCCAAACTTGAAAAGCCACACTCTGATGAGATCATCCCACAGGTAATTAGGATTTTGTTCTGTTTACCCACATCAAACGAAAAGAAAATTGTGTGTTATGCTTAATTCACATCCTCAACCATTAACTACACATATAAAATAATGACTTGATTGATGGATCACCAGAAATAGTGTGGCAATCAGAATCAGACATTTTTTGGGCCAAAAGTCATCCCATCTGATCTAACAGCGTTTGGTGTTTATCGGTTAAATGTTTATAGCTTGATAGTCCATTCCTTTATTGAACCCAATGAATGATAACATTTCCTAAATTTATATGAAAATGATGGCAAACTTAGCACACACAGTCCATATACCTACAACCCCCTAAATGAACTGTTAGGCTTTTGTAATACCTATTGCTGTGTATTAGAACGAGTAACTTGTATTTATTGTGGCATGTCCATATGTGAAAGATCCAACTGGTTCCTTGATGTATTTTTCTGCTACTTGAGACTTTCATCCATTGTTTCAGTTTGCAAAGAATCAAAAGATTTGCTCCGTTTCCTTTCTCCAGGAGCGTAGCTACTACAGTGCCTGTATAAATGAATGTTAATTTGACTGTTCAAATATAACTGGTTAGCTGTTTCTGCAGTTGTGGCCAGCTGATTCTGGGAAGTCTTGACTTTAGGGTTTGTTTCCTGACAGTTCCCTTACAATTGTGATTAGGCAATTCTTAGGAAAGTCATCGCCAATGATGCGGACTATTCCACACAGTTGCTTTGGCCACTTAAGTTGGGAGGTCATCATAAATCATATTCAGTCAACTTAAGCTGTGTACACACAAATGCATATTTTCACCGGATCGACCGATCGTTCAGTGTATTGGTCAATTAGGCAGAGAAAATTGCATGTGTTTTCGGGCGGACATGACAGACGTCTGATTGTTTGTCCGAATCCTCTATGGACCACACACTCTGTCGTGGCAAACTGTTGGCCATGGCTACTTTTGCCATGACAGATGGCCCTTCCTCCTGGCTGACCAGACGAAGTGCCGGTCAGGAAGAAGGATCTGCCAGTGTGTACCCATTTACACTGTATGTTGGGCCAATCCCACCAAGGCTCTCAACCTCTTTATCAATGTATTTCAACCATGTCTCTTAATTCTTTGTTTCGGCACAAACCTATGATATGCTATAAAGTTATCCTGCTGGAACTGAACAACTTTTAGACAAATTATCCTTTTTATTTTCCTCGTCTCCTCTGCTACTTGTAACACCTACTGATGACCATCTTATTAGGCGTCATATCCAAACAGGAAAGCTCATAACTGCTGATTATACAACAAATGGTTAATACAAGTAACTTCGAACCAAAGGAAAAACATATCTTCAGTAATCCTTGCAGTTCTGCCCACCCGCCTAGCTCAGTGACCTGACGCCTCAGTGTGATACATCCGTAAGAGAGAAATTTGCCAATCAGATACTTTGTATTGCCCCGTGCTTTGGATTCAGACAGGTTTTATTAGGAATAAGTACAAAGCAAGTGATCCATTGTTTTACTTATCTGTTAAATGGGCAGAATTGTGTTTAAAGGTGGTGATCTTCAGTGGTAAAAAGCAAGCCAACAATCGAGATGGATAAAACACTAAGGCCCAGCTGATTATTTAATAAAAAACACAATCAACACTCCAATACTTTGCGCCTTTCTCAGAGGAGCTGATGTATATACAAGTAACACAAACTCTCCCCCCCCTCGCTCTGTAATTGTGTACTCTGGTACCTTTGGTGTATTCCCATCGCTAAATGCAGCCCTGCAGTGATCCGCCTTCTGCTCACAATGTCTTTTTAATGCCCCAGTTTGCTTTCTTCGCATTTACCCCTTTGCAGCCTCTCAATTCTTTCTCCCATCAGATGTTTTTAAATAGAGCAAACCTGGGGGAAACTCCACTTGTTTTTATATTTTCTTTCAATAGAGCCTTGTGCCAGATAAGACCCTCTTGTTTTTTACGCGTGCCGGTCACCTGCAGACCCCCTGCCCCCTCCACCGACACACACTTCTTTTTTTTTTTCTCGCTCTCTTTTGACTTTTTTTTTTCTTGCGAAGGCCCCATGCTAGAAAATATGCTTTAGATTGGGTACAGATTGAGAAACCCCTTTGTCTCCTCCTAAGGGTTGTACTAGCTATTATTTTGATCACAGAAAACAAACCCGCGTTTCACGTTGCCCGTCCTTTCAGCCGAACATTAAGCGTTCGCTCTCGGTTTATGCTTTTTGAAAGACTTTTGGAAAATGGACTCTTGATTGAGTAAATCTATTGAAAACTTTGCAGATCTCTTGTGTGTTTAAAGACTTGGGATGGGGAGGGGGGTCTGGAAATCTCCCCCCCCACCTAGTTTATTTGTACCATTGAATCTGTCACTTCATATAACAGCACTTGGGCCATAAACATTTAACATCAACCACAACTCATCTTTGTAAACACATTAGGATGTTTATTACTTTTATGCATAAACTTGAGTTTCCCGCTGAACTTGCGCCCACGGGAACGCTCACACGTGAATGACCAGCGTTTTCCGTATATCGGTAAAATTCGAAAAATCTGATTTGACGCAGGATTTTACCCCTGAATTGTTTTACTTTTTAGACACTTTCTACCATTGGTTTTTTGTTTTTGAATTTCTAACTGATTTCTGAATTTTTCAACTGTGATTTTCGTTAAGTTGGAACTTTTGAAATCCGAAATTGGAAACCAGGACACATCTCTGCACGCAAAAATATTTTGTTACAATGCACACAAAATGCATTTTTTGTTTATCCCATGGCTCCGATGAACGATCTCGGCACAAACTTTGACGTCAGTTGAGGTGCGGCCTCCGTCTTGTGTGTATATCCGAAGAACTCTAAACACTAGCCACTTAGTGTTGAATACACTATCAGAGAAACGCAACCGCAATATGAAATCCATGCAAATAGCGCAACGAAGAGCGATCGCATCTCTCCGTAAAGAAGCCCGATAGTCTCAGATCAATCATCGTTTGTCTAAATCTTCGTGTTTTCTATTTAATTGACTAAACTGTACTGACCGAATCTTTTCCTTCTGTGTTGACATTTCCTCCTCTACCCTCTTTCTTTCGTATCCGTGATCAATAAAGTCGATGGACCTTGCCAGTTGAACTAATATCTTTTTAATGACTTGCTGTGTTTACAGAATTTGCCCTGAAGGTTGAATTTCCCAGCAGATGTTTAAAGGGTTAGCAACAGGGAGGGTGGATGTCAAGCCCTTCTCTTTACATGGGGGAGGATATAAGAGACTTTTTTTTATTCTTTAAGTTCAAAGAGAGAGAGAAAGAGAAGAATAAATAAGATAAGATCCATCCGTATTAAAACTGTATTTGGTAGACTTAACAAAAGGCCCCATTCTGCCACAGAGGGTGGGACTCAGCCTGGGATAAGGAGGAGTTGGGTATGACAGAATTGTACGCAGCAGGTCTAGATTCACAGGCCATTAGAAATCATCTTAATGTCATGCTCCTTCAGTTGGGCTCAGTGGTTCCCATCACTAGGAAACAAGGGGCCATCTTGCTTACTGTGAACATTGTTCAAAAAAGAAAAGAACAAAACAAAAAAATCAGTGATTCAGAATACTTGCACATAGTCTGTAGATCACTACAAGGTACGTAATCTTGGTATCTTAATGGAGTTGTTCCACTGTAAAGTGAGAAAGATGGGAGCAAAGGAAAAGTCATAGCTGACAAATGAGATAAAGATAATAGACCGAGCATGGGTGGTTGATAAAACAAGGTAGAGGAGTAAGGAATTTAATGGGACCGCTGAACGTCAAATCTACCTAATGTCTAAAGATGTATGGCCGGCATATGGAGGTGTAAGTAGTTGTCAAGAAATATGAGCATTAGAAGGTTGACAAAGTTGCAAAATGATGGTCCATGGTGGCCTGGATAATGATTATGGAAAAGGTAGACAGGGCATGGGTAATAGAGAAAGGAATAAATAGGAGAACAATGGCCAATGGCGCGTTTGTGAACCGATGATAGGCAGGGTGTATGATGGAGTGATAGACAAGATTGTGACTTTCAATTACAAAATGAATGGGCCAAGTTGGGAACATGGGAAAGTTAATGCCACCAGTTACTAGATATTGTATCTTTCAACGATGTACAATATGTCACATAGACCAAGTGGGTTTAGACTTTTAGATCAACCAACAAGTTTACCAAACAGGAAGCGGTCAAACCCCATTATCGACCATCCTCATTTTCAATGTTGCAAACAGTAACCTGACATAACTAAAAAAATATATATAATCCTTAACTGTTACTGCTAATGAACCCAGGTTGGACATAATATACACCCCCCCATCTTTCAAATCACCTGTAGGTTCCATTAGGGGAGATCGTTTAGGTTGTCCGCCATGACACTAGCCATGACTAGTGTTGTGTATGTTGAAGCCTTCATCTCAAAATGGTTAAAATGTCAAAGTTTCCTCATCTACCCCCAACCTTGTGTGGTTACCTGCCCTAGTCACCATTTAATATAGAAAGCCCATTGTTCCAAGTCCTTTATATGTTCCCCTCTCTCGGTCTTTCACCAACAGCAATAAATGTTTAACTGCAATAATAAAATCACCGCCAGGACTGTTACAATCCTATTCATGTTTGGGAAGCCGAAAGCCCTGTATGTATGTAGAGAAATGGTGAGAAGAAGAAGAGGGGGGATTCTTTCTCAGGCCTCCTCCTTCACAATAGCAGCTGTATGGGGCTAATCCCCTTTCTTACACTGCCATTCACACTTGCAAACCCGATATCATTCCTTGTGCCAAAGCTTTCTTCTTCAATCTTCTTGCAGGACTTGTGTTTTTTTTTACCCTGTCATTGCAGAGTCCCTTATCCAGCCACCCCCCTTGTAAGACTCTGAAAGGGACCCTGGTTCCTTTAGATGTCAAGCTTGACTCAAAAAACCCATAGGAATTGATTCCTCTCACAATTCTCCTCCTTGACACTGTGGAAAAGGGTGGAGATGGTGAATAAAAAGTCCATGGTCCATAGACAGCAAATAGAGATGTTTTCTGCAAGGGGGGGGTAAAAGGAGAGAAGGGGGGCGTTCATGGTGTCCCATCAACTCTGCAAAGAGAAAGCAGAGAAGAATAGAGAAATTGGGGGGAGAACTCGGGCCATTGACAAAGCAAGGGAGAAATATACATGGAAACAATACCCCAATAACGTGCAGCTCTATTAATTGTCATGAATATTTAAAGTGCAGAGGGGAAAAGGCAAAAGGAGGGAGAGATTTTAGGGACAAGCTGTGAACCATGTAAATGGCCCTGTGTGTTTCTGAGCTCCACTGGCTTGGCAAAAGATAAATAGATTAGGTAGTAATTATGGTAGATTATAGGTAGGTAATTAATAGGTAGATCATAGATATTAGTAACTAATAGTAGATATTAGGTAATTAATAGGTAGATAGATATTTGGTAACTAATAGATAGATATTATGTAGGTAATTAATAGTAGAATAGATATAGATAACTAATAGATAGATATTAGGTAGGTAATTAAATAGGTAGATAGATATTAGATAACTAATAGATAGAGTATTGGTGGGTAATTAATAGGTAGATAGATATGAGGTACTAGATAGATAGATATCTAGGTATGAATAGGTAGATAGATAATTAATAGGTAGTTTCGATGATAGATATATATAGATCTTATAGTGATTATAGATAGACGATATTTAATATTAATAGGTAGAAATAGATATATAATAGGTAGATAATTGTATAGGTAGTTAGATGATATATAGATAGATAGATATTAGGTAATCAATAGTAGTTGATGTATGTCTTAATGGTAGATAGCTGATATCACTTATTATAGGTAGTTATAAGATCGATGATAGATATTAGGTAGTAATTATAGGTAGATGATAGATATTGGTATGTATAGGTAATGGTAATCGGTAGTTAGATTATAGTTAGATAGATATGGTTGTGGCCACTAATGCTGCTGTGGCTGTGGCTTTGTCTCAAAATTCTACCAGGGTCTCCACTTGTATCCTAAAAAATACATGTACATAGATACATAGATAATAGATATTTGCCCCAAATACAAAGCAATACGGAACCCCCATTTCAAGATGCTGTGGACTTAAACCGAACTTCAACTGCTTAGCTGAGAGAGAAACTCTATATCTTGCTGGGAGAGGAGGAAGCCACAGTAAATATTGGGGTACACTATGTAACGGCATGTCACAGACTGAGATATATATACACAGTAAATATTGGGTACACTATGTAACGGCATGTCACAGACTGAGATGAAGATACCTAAAATATGGGGTACCTATGTAACGGCTGTCACAGACTGAGATAGATATACACATAATATTGGGGCACACTATAAACGGCATGTCACAGACTGAGATAGATACACAGTAAATATTGGGGACACTATTTAACGGCATGTCACAGACTGAATGATAGATACACAGTAAATATTGGGGTACACTATGTAACGGCATTTCACAGACGGAGATAGATAGATACACAGTAAATATTGGGGTAGACTATGTAACGGCATGTCACAACTGAGATAGATATACACAGTAATATTGGGTTACACTATGTAACGGCATGTCCACGACTGAGATAGATATACACAGTAATATTGGGGTACACTATGTAAACGGCATGTCACAGACTGAGATGATAGATACACGTAAATATTGGGGTACACTATGTAACGGCATGTCACAGACGGAGATAGATATATACACAGTAAATATGGGGTACACTTGATACGGCATGTCACAACTGAGATAGAATCTACACAGTAAATTTGGGGTACACTATGTAACGGCATGTCACGACTGAGATAGATATACACAGTAAATATTGGGGTCACTATTAACGGCATTCACAGACTGAGATAGTATATCCCGTAAATATTGGGGTCACTATATACGGCATGTCACAACTGAGATAGATATATACACGTAAATATTGGGTCACTATGTAACGGCATGTCACAGACTGAGATAGATAATACTAAATATTTGGGACAACTATTAACGCATGTCACAGAACTGAGATAGATATATACACAGTAATATGGGGGTACACTATTTAACGCATTCACAGACTGAGATAGATATATACACATTAAATTATTGGGCACACTATGTAACGCATGTCACAGACTGAGATAGATATATACAGTAAATATTGGGTACACTATGTAACGCATTGTCACAGACTGAGATAGATAATACACAGTAAATATTGGGGTAACACTATGTAACGGCATGTCACAGACTGAGATAGATATATACACAGTAAATATTGGGGCACACTATGTAACGGCATGTCACAGACTGGATAAGATTTAACACAGTAAATATTGGGTACACTATGTAACGCATGTCACAGACTGAGATAGATAGATACACAGTAATATTGGGGCACACTATGTAACGCATTGTCACGACTGAGATAGATAGATCAACGTAATATTGGGGACACTATGTAACGGCATGTCACAGACTGAGATAATTATACACAGTAAATATTGGGGTACACAATGTAACGGCATGTCACAGACTGTGAGATAGATAGATACACAGTAAATATTGGGGACACACTATGTAACGGCATGTCACAGACTGAGATTTATACACAGTAAATATTGGGGTACACTATGTACGGCATGTCACAGACTGAGATAGATAATACACAGTAAATATTGGGGTACACTATGTAACGGCATGTCACAGACTGAGATAGATAGATACACAGTAATATTGGGGTACACTATGTAACGGCATGTCACAGACTGAGATAGATGATACACAGTAAATTTGGGGTACACATGTAACGGCATGTCACAGACTGAGATAGATAGATACACAGTAAATATTGGGGTACACTATGTAACGGCATGTCACAGACTGAGATAGATAGATACACAGTAAATATTGGGGTACACTATGTAACGGCATGTCACAGACTGAGATAGATAGATACACAGTAAATATTGGGGTACATATGTAACGCATGTCACAGACTGAGATAGATAGATACACAGTAAATATTGGGGTACACTATGTAACGGCATGTCACAGACTGAGATAGATTTATACACAGTAAATATTGGGTACACTATGTAACGGCAGTCACAGACTGAGATAGATAGATACACAGTATATTGGGTACACTATGTAACGGCATGTCACGACTGAGATAGATACACAGTAAATTGGGGCACACTATGTACGGCATGTCACAGACTGAGATAGATAGATACACAGTAAATATTGGGGTACACTATATAACGGCATGTCACAGACTGAGATGATTATACACAGTAATATTGGGGTACACTATAACGGCATGTCAAGACGAGAGAGCATAAATGAACTCAATGTCGATGGACTTCTTGCCCAGTTATCCCTTATCCTTCCCCAATCATTATATCCAGGACGGAACCACATTTTACCCCTTATAGTCTGTCCATATTTACTTATCCATTGATACCCATTACCCCCCAAATCGCGAACCACTCTATATTCCCATACCAAGTTTTTTTCTTATTTATTTATTTTTTGCTTTGGCAATGTCAACATGTAACTTGATCCTGTCAATAAAACTCTTTTTTTCATTTTTTTATTTTTATCTTAGATAATTGATAGGTAGATGATTGATAGATATAAAGATATTAGGTAGAAGACAATTGATAGGTAGTTTTGATGCTACCTTAGATCAGATTAGGATAAGATTATAGGGGTGGTTTGATAGGTACCATGTAGGTAGATATAGATTAGAGGGATAATTGATAGGTAGATCATGATAGACTTACGTAAAATTGGATAGGTAGTAAGATGTAGATTAGATGTTAGGTGATAGTTTATAGTAGAGGATGTATGTATGGATAATGATAGAACGACACAGGTAGATAGATGGATGGTGGATGGATAGACAGACAGACAGGTAGATGGATTCGATAGATTGGATGGATGGATAGATTGGATGGATATATTAGATCATAGCTGGTATAACCATAGGATCCTTTGTTCCGACCACCATTTGCCACTACACCAAGTCGACCTTGAAACAAAGTAAGTAGCGGCAAACGTTGCTGCGCCCAGCATTCCCCCAGGCTGACTGCACGATTAGCCGTGATTTTCCGATTGCCCATTCGTCCGATATGAAGGACAGTCAGTCACAGGCCACTGCAAACCCATGCAATTTTTTCGTGTCAATATGGATGAAAAATTGCATGGTGCATACACCCATAGGCTTCTGTGGTCAAGGGAGGGGCCCATGCAACTCTTAAGGGGCCCATACACCAACCACCTATTATCATATGTCCATCGACTGTTATTGGGAATTGGCCATTGTGATTGCTGTGTGATGGGTTATGGGTGAGTTTTAGTCGACCCTGGATCCAGGTCATGGAAGAGAGCATTACATTGTTTATACATTGTCTACTGATGTCCCACCCCTAACACAAACCTTTACCTACCTTTCCCAACCCCCTGAGATTGTTATACTACTTACCCCCTGCGTTACCTCATGCCCATAGTTCCCTTTCCCCATCACAAGTTAGCTGGCTTTGCAACTGTCAATCACTTCTATCTTCTTTCTATTATCTATGTTCTATCTATCAAACTGTCTGACCAGGGTGGGGGTGGGTTGGAAGTGCCGACTATGTCAATTTTTAAACTGTAGTTTGCGGTGAAGGGTGGAACGGGGAAATCCGAAAGGGAAACCGGACACAGCGCCTCACGCAAAACGTGGTAACAGTGACACAAAATGCATGGTGTTATCCCATGCGCTCCGAGGAACGGATCTTCGGCACAAACTGTTTGACGTCAGTTGAAGTGCGGCCTCCGTCTTGTGTGTATATCCTCCGAAACTCTAAACACTAGCCCACTTAGTGTTGAATCAACTATCAGAGAAACGCAACCGCAATATGAAATCCATGCAAATAGCGCAACACGAAGAGCGATCGCATCTCTCCGAAAGAAGCCCGATAGTCTCAGACATCATCAGTTGTCTAAATCTTCGTGTTTTCTATTAATTAAGCACTAAACTGTACTGATTCCGAATCTTTTCCTTTGTGGACATTCTTCCTCCCCTCCTCTACCCTCTTTCTTTCTTTCGTATCCGTGATCAATAAAGTCTGATGGACCTTGCCATTGAACTAATATCTTTTTAATGACTTGCTTGTTTACAGAATTTGCCCTGAAGGTTGATTTCCCAAGCAGATGTTTAAAGGGTTGCAGACAAGGAGGGTGGAGATAAAGCCCTTCTCTTTACATGGGGTGGGATATAAGAGACTTTTTTTATTCTTTAAGTTCAAAGAGAGAGAAGAAAAAGAATAAAATAAGATAGAGATCCATCCGTATTAAAACTGTATTTGGTAGACTTAACAAAAGGCCCCATTCTGCCACAGAGGGTGGGAGCTCAGCCTGGGATAAGGAGAGTTGGGTATGGGACAGAATTGTACGCAGCAGGTCTAGATTCACAGGGCCATTAGAAATCATCTTAATGTCATGCTCCTTCATTTGGGCTCAGTGGTTCCCATCACTAGGAAACAAGGGCCATCTTGCTTACTGTAACAATTGTTCAAAAAAGAAAAGAACAAAACAAAAAAACATGTGATTCAGAATACTTGCACATAGTCTGTCAGATCACTACAAGGATACGTAATCTTGGTATCTTAATGGAGTTGTTCCACTGTAAAGTGAGAAAGATGGGAGCAAAGGAAAAGTCATAGCTGACAAATGAGATAAAGATATAGACCGAGCATGGGTGGTTGATAGAAAACAAGGTATGAAGTAAAGGAATTTAATGGGACCGCTGAACGTCAAATCTACCTAATGTCTAAAGAGTGTATGGTGGCCGGCATGATGGAGGTGAAGTATTTGTCAGAAATATGAGACATTTAAAGGTTGACAAAGTTGCAAAATGATGGTCCATGGTGGCCTGGATAAATAATGATGGAAAGGTAGACAGGGCAATGGGTAATAGAGAAAGGAATAAATAGGAGACAATGGCCAATGGCGCGTTTGTGACCGATGATAGGCAGGGTGTATGATGGAGATGATAGACAAGATTGTGACTTTCAATTACAAAATGAATGGGCCAAGTTGGGAACATGGGAAAGTTAATGCCACCATGTTACTAGATATTGTATCTATTCTCACGATGTACATATGTCACATAGACCAAGTGGTTTTAGACTTTTAGATCAACCAACAAAGTTTACCAAACAGGAAGCGGTCAAACCCCATTATCGACCATCCTCATTTTCAATGTTGCAACACATAACCTGACATAACTAAAAAAATATATATAATCCTTAACTGGTTACTGCTAATGACCCCCAGGTTGGACAGTAATATACACCCCACCATCTTGCAAAATCACCTGTAGGTTCCATTAGGGGAGATCGTTTAGTTTGTCCCCATGACACTAGCCATGACTAGTGTTGTGTATGTTGAAGCCTTCAATCTCAAAATGGTTAAAAGTCAAAGTTTCCTCATCTACCCCACCACAACCATTGTGTGGTTTACCTGCCCTAGTCACCATTTAATATAGAAAGCCCATTTTTCCAAGTCCTTTATATGTTCCCCTCTCTCGGTCTTTCACCAACAGCAATAAATGTTTAACTGCAATAATATAAAATCAGCCGCCAGGACTGTTACAATCCTATTCATGTTTGGGAAAGCCTGAAAGCCCTGTATGTAGTAGAGAAATGGTGAAGAAGAAGAAGAGGGGGGTTCATTCTCGTCCAGCCTCCTCCTTCCAATAGCAGCTGTATGGGGCTAATCCCTTTTCTTACACTGCACATTCACTTGCAAACCCGATATCATTCCTTGTGGCCAAAGCTTTCTTCTTCTAATCTTCTTGCAGGACTTTGTGTTTTTTTTTACCCTGCATTGCAGAGTCCCTTATCCAGCCACCCCCCCTTGTAAGACTCTGAAAGGGACCCTGGTTCCTTTAGATGTCAAGCTTGACTCAAAAAAACCCATAGGAATATTGATTCCTCTCACAATTCTCCTCCTTGACACTGTGGAAAAGGGTGAAGATGGTGAATAAAAGTCCATGGTCCATAGACAGCAAATAAGAGATGTTTTCTCGCGAAGGGGGGGGTAAAAGAGAAGGAGGGGGGCAGTTCCATGGTGTCCCATCAACTCTGCAAAGGAGAAAGCAGAAGAAGAATAGAGAGAATTGGGGGGAGGAACTCGGGCCATTGACAAAGCAAGGGAGAAATATACATGGAAAACAATACCCCAATAGACTGTGCAGCTCTATTAATTGTCATGAATATTTAAAGTGCAGAGGGGAAAAGGCAAAAGGAGGGAGAGATTTTAGGGACAAAGGCTGTGAACCATGTAAATGGCCCTGTGTGTGTCTGAGCTCCACTGGCTTGGCAAGAGATAAATAGATTAGTTGTAATTAAGTTAGATAGATATTAGGTAGGTAATTAAAAGGTAGATCATAGATATTAGGAACTAATAATGATATTAGGTATTCATAGTAGTTTATTTGGTCCTAGTTAGATATTAGGTGGTAATTAATAGTTAGATGATATTCGATCTAATAGCTCGTATTAGGTCTGTCTTCTCGGTCGTCGCTTTCGTCCCTCTGTTAGATCTATGGGGATCGGTCTATCCTCGGTACGTCAGCTCTTGGTCCTCCTCGTAGCTAGCTCTTCGGTTCTGTCCTCGGTCGCTTAGCTTCCTTCCTGGTGTTCGATGTCGCTCTTGTCGATCCATTCCTCCAGCTATATCATCGCTCGCCTCTTTCTCTTCTTGGTGCTTATTTATTGGTTCTTGTGTTTGTGTTTGTTGTCTTGGTTTGGTCGTTCGCTTTGATTCCTTCTGGTCTGCTGCTCTCGTTCCTTTGATCGTTTCAGATTCGCTCGTGCTTTAGGTTCCTTTTCGGTCGTGCTGTTTATGGTTTCTCGGTGGTCTCGTGTTGTGTGTTGTAGTTGGTTTGGCCCACTTGCTGCTGTGGCTGTGGCTTTGTCTCATTCTCAGGGTCTCCTTGTCTCCTGCTCCTGGTCTAGTCATGAACAGATAGGCCCCAATACAAAGCAAACGGGACCCCCATTCAAGATGCTGTGGACTAAACAGACTTCAACTGCAGCGAAGAGAGAAAACCATATCTTGCTGGGAGAGGAGGAAGCCACAGTAAATATTGGGGTACACTATGTAACGGCATGTCACAGACTGAGATAGATAAGACACAGTATATTGGGGTACACTATGTAACGGCATGTCACAGACTGAGATAGATATACACAGTAAATATTGGGGTACACTATGTAACGGCATGTTCCACAGACTGAGATAGATAGATACACAGTAAATATTGGGGACACTATGAAACGGCATGTCCACAGACTGAGATATATACACAGTAAATATTGGGGACACTATGTACACGGCATGTCACAGACTGAGATAATAGATACACAGTAATATATGTGGGTACCTATGTAACGGCATGTCACAGACTGAGATAGATAGATACACAGTAAATATTGGGGTAACACTATGTAACGGCATGTCACAGACTGAGATAGATATACACAGTAAATATTGGGGTACACTATAACGGCATGTCACAGACTGAGATAGATATACACATAAATATTGGGGTACACTATGTAACGGCATGCTCACAGACTGAGATAGAATACACAGTAAATATTGGGTTACACTATTAACGGCATGTCACAGACTGAGATAGATATAACACAGTAAATATTGGGGTACACTATATAACGGCATGTCCACAGACTGAGATAGATATATACACATTAAATTTGGGACACTATGTAACGGCATGTCACAGACTGAGATAGTATACACAGTAAATATTGGGGTACACTATTAACGGCATGTCACAGACTGAATAGATATATACACAGTAAATATTGGGGTACACTATAGTAACGGCATGTCACAGACTGAGATAGATATACTACACGTAAATATTGGGGTACACTATGTAACGGCATGTCACAGACTGAGATAGATATAACACAGTAAATATTGGGACACTATTAACGGCATGTCACAGACGTGAGATAGATATATACACAGTAAATATTGGGGTACACTATGTAACGCATTCACAGACTGAGATAGATATATACACAGTAAATATTGGGCACACTATGTAACGGCATGTCACAGACTGAGATAGAATAACAGTAAATATTGGGGACACTATGTAACCGGCATGTCCAGACTGAGATAGATATATACACAGTAATATTTGGGGTACACTATGTAACGGCATGTCAAGACTGAGATAGATATATCACACAGTAAATATTGGGGCACACTATGTAACGGCATGTCACAGACTGGAATAGATTTATACACAGTAAATATTGGGGTACACTATGTAACGGCATGTCACAGACTGAGATAGATAGATACACAGTAAATATTGGGGCACACTATGTAACGGCATGTCACAGACTGAGATAGATAGATATATACACAGTAAATATTGGGGCACACTATGTAACGGCATGTCACAGACTGAGATAGATTATATACACAGTAAATATTGGGGTACACTATGTAACGGCATGTCACAGACTGAGATAGATAGATACACAGTAAATATTGGGGAACACTATGTAACGGCATGTCACAGACTGAGATAGATATACACAGTAAATATTGGGTACACTATGTAACGGCATGTCACAGACTGAGATAGATAGATACACAGTAAATATTGGGGACACTATGTAACGGCATGTCACAGAACTGAGATAGATAGATACACAGTAAATATTGGGGTACACTATGTAACGGCATGTCACAGACTGAGTAGATAGATACACAGTAAATATTGGGGTCACTATGTAACGGCATGTCACAGACTGAGATAATAGATACACAGTAAATATTGGGGTACACATATGTACGGCATGTCACAGACTGAGATAGATAGATACACAGAAATATTGGGGTACACTATGTAACGGCATGTCACAGACTGAGATAGATAGATACACAGTAAATATTGGGGTACACTATGTAACGGCATGTCACAGACTGAGATAGATAGATACACAGTAAATATTGGGGTACACTATGTAACGGCATGTCACAGACTGAGATAGATAGTACAACAGTAAATATTGGGTACACTATGTAACGGCATGTCAGACGAGATAGATAGATACAGTCATATGGGGTACACTATTACGGCATGTCACAGACTGAATAGATATATACACATAAAGTATGGGGCACACTATGTACGCATGTCACAGACTGAGATAGATGATACACAGTAAATATTGGGGTACACTATATATACGGCATGTCACAGACTGAATGATTATACACGTAAAGATTGGGTACATTATAAGCAGTACAACAGAGATCATAAATGAACTCAATGTCGATGGACTTCTTGCCCAGTTATCCCTTTATCCTTCCCCAATCATTATATCTCAGGACGGAACCACATTTTACCCCTTATAGTACTGTCCATATATTACTTATCCATTGATACCCATTACCCCCAAACGCGAACCACTCTATATTCCCCATACCAAAGTGTTTTCTTATTTATTGATTTTTTTGCTTTGGCAATGTCAACAGGTAACTTGATCCTGTCAATAAACTCTTTTTTCATTTTTATTTATTTTTTATCTTAGATAATTGATAGGTAGATGATGATAGATATAAAGATTTAGGTAGACATTGATGGGTAGTTTTGATGATAAATTAGATCAGATTAGATAGATATTAGGTAGTAATTGAATGTACCGTGATAGATGATAGATTAGAGGGATAAATTGATAGGTATAATAAATAGACATTACGTAGAATATTGATAGGTAGTGATGGTAGTTGATGTTGGATAGATAGTTGATAGTAAGAGGATGGATGTAGATAGATGGATAAGAACGACAACAGGTAATGTGATGGGAATGGATGGATAGACAGACAGACAGTAGAATGGATTCCGAATAGATTGAGATGGATTTGGATAGATTGGATGGATAGATTGAGATGTAACCTGGGTAAACCATAGGATCCTTTTGTTCCGACCAACCATTTGCCACTCACCAATCGACCTTGACAAAGTAAGTAGCGGCAAACGTTTGCTGCGCCCAGCATTTCCCCCAGGTCTGACTGCACGATTAGCCTGATTTTCCGATTGCCCATTCGTCCGATATGAAGGAGCAGTCAGTCACAGCCACTGCAAACCCAGCAATTTTTTCGTGTCAATATGGATGAAAAATTGCATGTTGCATACACACCATAGGCTTCTGGTGTGTCAAGGGAGGGGCCCCATGCAATCTTTAAGGGGCCCATACACACACCAAATCCTATTATCATATGTCCATCGGACTGTTAGTGGGAATTGGCCATGTTTGTGCTGTGTGATGGGTATTGGTGAGTTTAGTCAGACCCTGGATCCAGGTCATGGAAAGAGAGCATTACATTGTTTATACAATTGTCTACTGATGTCCCACCCCTAACACAAACCTTTACCTACCTTTCCAACCCCCTGAGATTGTTTATAGCTACTTACCCCCTGCGTTACCTCATGCCCATAGTTCCCTTTCCCCATCACAAGTTAGCTGGCTTTGCAACTGTCAATCACTTCTATCTTTCTTTTCTATTATCTATGTTCATCTATCACACTGTCCTGTCCCATCTACATCTGTCCTCTACGCTGTCTTCTAACGATCTATCCTGTCTTTCTATTTCTATCTATGGTCTACCTTTTATCTATCCAACTGCCTGTCTGTCTACTGTCTACCTTCTATCTATCTACCCCATCTGTCTGTCTATATGTATATCTATCTATTATCTACCTACTATTACCCCTCTGTCTTTATATACGTCTATCTATCTATTACTCCTTCTATCTATTTACCTGTCTGTCTATATGTATATCTATCTATTATCTACCTACTAATTACCCACCCTCTGTCTTTATATACGTCTATCTATCTATTATCTCCTTCTATCTATCTACCTGTCTGTCTATATGTATATCTATCTATTATCTACCTACTAATTACCCCTCTGTCTTTATATACGTCTATCTATCTATTATCTCCCTTCTATCTATTTACCTGTCTGTCTATATGTATATCTATCTATTATCTACCTTCTATCTATCCACCTGTCTGTGTGTCTATATGTATATCTATCTATTATCTCCCTTCTATCTATTTACCTGTCTGTCTATATGTATATCTATCTATTATCTCCCTTCTATCTATTACCTGTCTGTCTATATGTATATCTATCTATTATCTACCTTCTATCTATTACCTTCTGTCTAGATGTCTATCTATCTATTATCTACCTTCTATCTATTTACCCATCTGTCTGTCTATATGTATATCTATCTATATCTCCCTTCTATCTATTTACCTGTCTGTCTATATGTCTATCTATCTATTATCTACCTTCTATCTATCCACCTGTCTGTCTATATGTCTATCTATCTATTATCTACCTTTTATCTATCTACCTGTCTGTCTATATGTATATCTATCTATTATCTCCCTTCTATCTATTACCTTTACCTGTCTGTCATATGTATATCTATCTATTATCTACCTTCTATCTATTACCTGTCTGTCTATATGTATATCTATCTATATTACCTTACTTATTTACCTGTCTGTCTATATGTATATCTATCTATTATCTACCTTCTATCATTACCTGTCTGTCTATATGTATATCTATCTATTATCTACCTTCTATCTATTTACCTGTCTGTCTATATGTATATCTATCTATTATCTACCTACTAATTACCCCTCTGTCTTTATATACGTCTATCTATCTATTATCTCCCTTCTATCTATTACCTGTCTGTCTATATGTATATCTATCTATTATCTACCTTCTATCTATTTACCTGTCTGTCTGTCTGTCTATATGTATATCTATCTATTATCTACCTTCTATCTATTTACCTGTCTGTCTATATGTATATCTATCTATTATCTCCCTTCTATCTATTTACCTGTCTGTCTATATGTATATCTATCTATTATCTCCCTTCTATCTATTTACCTGTCTGTCTATATGTCTATCTATCTATTATCTACCTTCTATCTATCTACCTGTCTGTCTATATGTATTCTATCTATTAATCTACCTTCTATCTATCCACCTGTCTGTGTCTATATGTATATCTATATATTATCTACCGACTATCTATCTACCTGTGTGTGTGTCTATTGTATATCTATCTATTTTCTACCTTCTATCTATTTACCTGTCTGTCTATATGTATATCTATCTATTATCTACCTACTAATTACCCCTCTGTCTTTATATACGTCTATCTATCTATTTACGATATATCGTATTTATACTTTTCTATCTATGGTCACCTTTTTATCTATCCACTGCCTGTCTGTCCTACTGTCTATCCTCTATCTATTACCCATCTGTCTGTCTATATGTATATCTATCTATTATCTACCTATAATACCCCTCTGTCTTAAGTTATTCATCTATTATTACTCCTTCTATCTATTTACTGTCTGTCTATATGTATATTCTATCTATTATCTACCTACTAATACTACCCCTCTGTCTTATATACGTCTATCTATCTATTATCTCCTTCTATCTATTTACCTGTCTGTCTATATGTATATCTATCTATTATCTACCTATATTACCCTCTGTCTTTATAACGTCTATCTATCTATTATTCTCCATTCTATCTATTTACCTGTCTGTCTATATGTATATCTATTCTATATCTACCTTTTCTACCACCTGTCTGTGTGTCTATATGTATATCTATCTATTATATCCCTTCTATCTATTTACATGTCTGTCATATGTATATCTATCTATATCTTACTTCTATCTATTTACCTGTCTGTCATATGTATATCTATCTATTATCTACCTTCTATCTATTACCTGTCTGTCATATGTATCTCTATCTATATCTACCTTCTAGCTTTTACCTGTCTGTCTATAGTATATCTATCTATTATCTCCCTTCTATCTATTTACACTGTGTCTATATGTCTATCTATCTATTATCTACCTTCTATCTATTTCCTGTCTGTCTATATGTATATCTCTATATTATCTACCTTCTATCTATTTACCTGTCTGTCTAAGGTTATCTATCTATTATCTACCTTCTATCTATACCTGTCTGTCTATATGTATATCTATCTATTATATACTCTATCTATTTACCTGTACTGTCTATATGTATATCTATCTATATTCTACCTTCTATATATTTACGTCTGTATATTGTATATCTATCATATCTACCTTCTATCTATTTACCTGTCTGTCTATATGTATATCTATTATATCTACCTTCTATCTCTTTACCTGTCTGTCTATATGTATATCTATCTATATCTACCTACTATATTACCCTCTGTTTTATATACGTCTATCTATCTATTATCTCCCTTCTATCTATTACCTGTCTGTCTATATGTATATCTATCTATTATCACCTTCTATCTATTTACTGTCTGTCTGTCGTCTATATGTATATCTATCTATTATCTACCTTCTATCTATTTACTGTCTGTCTATATGTAATCTATCTATTATCTCCCTTTATATACTTACACTGTCTGTCTATATGATATCTATTATTATCTCCACGTCTATTACTTTACCTTCGTCTATCTGTCTATCTATCTATTATCTACCTTCTATCTATTACCTGTCTGTCTATATGTTATCTATCTATTATCTACCTTCTATCTATCCACCTGTCTGTGTGTCTATATGTATATCTATATATATCTAAGACTATCTATATACCTGTTGTGTGTCTATATGTATATCTATCTATTTTACCTCCTATCTATTTACTGTCTTGTCTATATGTATATCTATCTATTATCTACCTACTAATTACCCTCTGTCTTTTATATACGTCTATCTATCTATTTGTTAGACAGACAGACGTAGAGACAGATAGTCAGATGGACAGACAGTTTGATAGATAGAACATAGATAATAGAAAGAAAGATAGAAGTGATTGACAGTTGCAAAGCCAGCTAACTTGTGATGGGGAAAGGGAACTATGGGCATGAGGTAACGCAGGGGGTAAGTAGCTATAACAATCTCAGGGGGTTGGGAAAGGTAGGTAAAGGTTTGTGTTAGGGGGTGGACATCAGTAGACAATTGTATAAACAATGTAATGCTCTCTTTCCATGACCTGGATCCAGGGTCTGACTAAACTCACCAATACCCATCACACAGCACATCACACATGGCCAATTCCCACTAACAGTCCGATGGACATATGATAATAGGATTGGTGTGTGTATGGGCCCCTTAAGAGTTGCATGGGGCCCCTCCCTTGACCACCAGAAGCCTATGGCTGTGTATGCACCATGCAATTTTTCATCCATATTGACACGAAAAAATTGCATGGGTTTGCAGTGGCCTGTGACTGACTGCTCCTTCATATCGGACGAATGGGCAATCGGAAAATCACGGCTAATCGTGCAGTCAGCCTGGGGGAACTGCTGGGCGCAGCAACGTTTGCCGCTACTTACTTTGTCAAGGTCGACTTGGTGCTAGTGGCAAATGGTTGGTCGGAACAAAGGATCCTATGGTTATACCCAGCTTATGATCTAATCTATCCATCCAATCTATCCATCCATCCAATCTATCGAATCCATCTACCTGTCTGTCTGTCTATCCATCCATCCATCCATCTATCTACCTGTCTGTCTGTCTATCCATCTATCCATACATCCATCCTCTTACTATCAACTATCTACCTAACATCTAATCTACCATCTTACTACCTATCAATTATCTACGTAATGTCTATCTATTATCTACCTATCAATTTATCCCTCTAATCTATCATCTACCTACCGGTACCTATCAATTACCTACCTAATATCTATCTAATCTGATCTAATTTATCATCAAACTACCCATCAATTGTCTACCTAATATCTTTATATCTATCAATCATCTACCTATCAATTATCTAAGATAAAAATAAAATAAAATGAAAAAAGAGTTTTATTGACAGGATCAAGTTACATGTTGATATTGCCAAAGCAAAAAAACAAATAAATAAGAAAACACTTTGGTATGGGGAATATAGAGTGGTTCGCATTTGGGGGTAATGGGTATCAATGGATAAGTAATATATGGACAGTACTATAAGGGGTAAAATGTGGTTCAGTCCTGAGATATAATGATTGGGGAAGGATAAAGGGATAACTGGGCAAGAAGTCCATCGACATTGAGTTCATTTATGCTCCTCTCAGTCTGTGACATGCCGTTATATAGTGTACCCCAATATTTACTGTGTATAAATCTATCTCAGTCTGTGACATGCCGTTATATAGTGTACCCCAATATTTACTGTGTATCTATCTATCTCAGTCTGTGACATGCCGTTACATAGTGTGCCCCAATATTTACTGTGTATATATCTATCTCAGTCTGTGACATGCCGTTACATAGTGTACCCCAATATTTACTGTGTATCTATCTATCTCAGTCTGTGACATGCCGTTACATAGTGTACCCCAATATTTAATGTGTATCTATCTATCTCAGTCTGTGACATGCCGTTACATAGTGTACCCCAAATATTACTGTGTATCATCTATCTCAGTCTGTGACATGCCGTTACATAGTGTACCCCAATATTTACTGTGTATCTATCTATCTCAGTCTGTGACAGCCGTTACATAGTGTACCCCAATATTTACTGTGTATTATCTATCTCAGTCTGTGACATGCCGTACATAGTGTACCCCAATATTTACTGTGTATATCTTCAGTCTGTGACATGCCGTTACATAGTGTGTCCCCAATATTTACTGTGTATCTATCTATCTAATCTGTGACATGCCGTTACATTGTGTCCCCAATATTTACTGTGTATATCTATCTCAGTCTGTGACATGCCGTTACATAGTGTGCCCCAATATTACTGGTTATCTATCTATCTCAGTCGTGACATGCGTTACATAGTGTGCCCCAATATTTACGTGTATCTATCTATCTCAGTCTGTGACATGCGTTACATAGTGTACCCCAATATTTACTGTGTTATCTTATCCAGTCTGTGACATGCCGTTACATAGTGTCCCCAATATTACTGTGTATATATCTATCTCAGTCTGTGACATGCCGTTACATAGTGGTACCCAATATTTACTGTGTATATATCTATCTCAGTCTGTGAAATGCGGTTACATAGTGTACCCAATATTTACTGTATATATCTATCTCAGTCTGTGACATGCGTTACATAGTGTGCCCAAATTTAATGTTGTATTATCTATCTCAGTCTGTGACATGCGTTACAATAGTGTACCCCCATATTTACTTGTATATATCTATCTCAGTCGTGACATGCCGTTATATAGTGTACCCAATATTTAGTGTATATCTATCTCAGTCTGTGACATGCCGTTTACATAGTGTACCCAATATTTACGTGTATCTATCTCAGTTGTGACATGCGTTATATAGTGACCCCAATATTTACTGTGGATATACTATCTCAGTCTGTGGAATGCCGAGATAGTGACCCCAATATTTACTGTGTATCTATCTATCTATCTATCTCAGTCTGTGACATGCCGTTACATAGTGTACCCCAATATTTACTGTGTATCTATCTATCTCAGTCCCTGTGACATGCCGTTACATAGTGTACCCCAATATTTACTGTGTATTATCTATCTCAGTCTGTGACATGCCGTTACTAGTTGTACCCCAATATTTACTGTGTATCTATCTATCTCAGTCTGTGACATGCCGTTACATAGTGTACCCAATATTTACTGTGTATCTATCTATCTCAGTCTGTGACATGCCGTTACATAGTGTACCCCAATATTTACTGTGTATCTATCTATCTCAGTCTGTGACATGCCGTTACATAGTGTACCCCAATATTTACTGTGTTTATCTATCTCAGTCTGTGACATGCCTGTACATAGTGTACCCCAATATTTACTGTGTATTATCTATCTCAGTCTGTGACATGGTCCTTACATAGTGTCCCCAATATTTACTGTGTATCTATCTATCTCAGTCTGTGACATGCCGTTACAGTGTACCCAATATTTACTGTGTATATCTATCTCAGTCTGTGACATGCCGTTAACATGTGTGCCCCATATTTCTGTGTATCTATCTATCTCAGTCTGTGACATGCGTTACAATAGTGTGCCCCAATATGTACTGTGTATCTATCTATCTCAGTCTGTGACATGGCCGTTACTAGTGTACCCCAATATTTACTGTGTATAATCTACTCAGTCTGTGACATGCCGTTACATAGTGTGCCCCAATATTTACTGTGTATATATCTATCTCAGTCTGTACATGCCGTTACATAGTTGTACCCCATATTTACTGTGTATATATCTATCTCAGTCTGTGACATGCCGTTACATAGTGTACCCCAATATTTACTGTATATATCTATCTCAGTCTGTGACATGCCGTTACATAGTGTCCCAATATTACTGTGTATATATCTATCTCAGTCTGTGAATGCGGTTACTAGTGTACCCCAATATTACTGTTGTCTTTCTATATCAGTCTGTGACATGCCGTTACATAGTGTACCCCAATATTTACTGTGTATCTATCTATCTCCGTCTGTGACATGCCGTTACATAGTGTACCCCAATATTTACTGTGTATCTATCTCAGTCTGTGACATGCCGTTACATATTGTACCCAAATATTTACTGTGTATCTATCTATCTCAGTCTGTGACATGCCGTTACATAGTGTACCCCAATATTTACTGTGTATCTATCTATCTCAGTCTGTGACATGCCGTTACATAGTGTACCCCAATATTTACTGTGTATCTATCTATCTCAGTCTGTGACATGCCGTTACATAGTGTACCCCAATATTTACTGTGTATCTATCATCTCAGTCTGTGACATGCCGTTACATAGTGTACCCCAATATTTACTGTGTATCTATCTATCTCAGTCTGTGACATGCCGTTCATAGTGTACCCCAATATTTACTGTGTTATATCTATCTCAGTCTGTGACATGCGTTACATAGTGTGCCCCAATATTTACGGTGTATATATCTTCTCAGTCTGTAACATGCCGTTACATAGTGTACCCCAATATTTACTGTGTATTATCTATCTCAGTCTGTGACATGCGTTACATAGTGTACCCAATATTTACTGTATATCTATCTCAGTCTGTGACATGCCGTTACATAGTGTGCCCCAATATTTACTGTGTATATATCTATCTCAGTCGTGACATGCGTTCATAGTGTACCCAATATTTACTGTGTATATTCTACTCAGTCTGTGACATGCCGTTAATAGTGTACCCCAATATTTACTGTGTAATCTATCTCAGTCTGTGACTGCCGTTACATAGTGTACCCCAATATTTACTGTGTATATATCTATCTCAGTCTGTGACATGCCGTTAATAGTGTGACCCCAATATTTACTGTGTATTATCTATCTCAGTCTCGTGACTGCCGTTAATAGTGTACCCCAATATTTACTGTGTATACTATCTCAGTCTGTGACATGCCGTTACATAGTGTCCCCAATATTACTGTGTATATATCTATCTCAGTCTGTGACATGCCGTTATATAGTGTACCCCAAATTTACTGTGTTATATCTATCTCAGTCTGTGACATGCCGTTACATAGTGTACCCCTATTTACTGTGTATCTATCTATCTCAGTCTGTGACATCCGTTACATAGTGTACCCCAATATTTACTGTGTATATCTATCTCAGTCTGTGACATGCCGTTACATAGTGTCCCCAATATTTACTGTGTATCTCTATCTCAGTCTGTGACATGCCGTTACATAGTTACCCCAATATTTACTGTGTATCATCTATCTCAGTCTGTGACATGCCGTTACATGTGTACCCCAATTTTACTGTGTATCTATCTATCTCAGTCTGTGACATGCCGTTACATAGTGTGCCCCAATATTTACTGTGTATCTATCTCAGTCTGTGACATGCCGTTCATAGTGTGCCCCAATATTTATGGTATCTATCTATCTCAGTCTGTGACATGCCGTTACTAGTTATCCCCCATATTTACTGTGTATCTATCTATCTCAGTCTGTGACATGCCGTTACATAGTGTACCCCAATATTTACTGTGTATATATCTATCTCAGTCTGTGACATGCCGTTACATAGTGTACCCCAATATTTACTGTGGCTTCCTCCTCTCCCAGCAAGATATAGAGTTTTCTCTCTTCAGCTAAGCAGTTGAAGTCTGGTTTAAAGTCCAACAGCATCTTGAAATGGGGGTCCCGTATTGCTTTGTATTTGGGGCAAATATCTATTTATCTATGTATCTATGTACCTATGTATTTTTTAGGATACAAGTGGAGACCCTGGTAGAATTTTGAGACAAAGCCACAGCCACAGCAGCATTAGTGGCCCAACCATTTATCTATCTAATCTATCATCTAACTACCTATTACCTATCTACCTATTAATTACCTAATATCTATCATCTACCTATTAATTATCTACCTAATATCTATCTATCTATCTTATAACTACCTATTAATTACGTGATATCTAGCTATCTACCTATTAATTACATAACATCTAACTACCTATTGATTACCTAATATCTATCTATCTATATATCATCTAACTACCTATCAATTATCTACCTATTATATATCTATTATCTACCTATTATATATTAAATATCTGTCTATCTATTATATCATCTATGAATGATCTATCTATATATCTATCATCGAACTACCTATTAATTATCTATCTACCTATTACCTACCTAATATCTATCTATCTATTAGTTACCTAATATCTATCTACCTATTAATTACCTACCCAATATCTATCTATTAGTTATCTAATATCTATCTACCTATTAATTACCTACCTAATATCTATCTATTAGTTATCTAATATCTATCTACCTATTAATTACCTACCTAATATCTATCTATTAGTTACCAAATATCTATCTACCTATTAATTACCTAATATCTATCTATTAGTTACCTAATATCTATGATCTACCTATTAATTACCTACCTAATATCTATCTACCTATTAATTACCTACCTAATCTATTTATCTCTTTGCCAAGCCAGTGGAGCTCAGACACACACAGGGCCATTTACATGGTTCACAGCCTTGTCCCTAAAATCTCTCCCTCCTTTTGCCTTTTCCCCTCTGCACTTTAAATATTCATGACAATTAATAGAGCTGCACAGTCTATTGGGGTATTGTTTCCATGTATATTTCTCCCTTGCTTTGTCAATGGCCCGAGTTCCTCCCCCCAATTCTCTCTATTCTTCTTCTGCTTTCTCCTTTGCAGAGTTGATGGGACACCATGGAACTGCCCCCCTCTCTCTCCTTTTACCCCCCCCTTGCAGAAAACATCTCTATTTGCTGTCTATGGACCATGGACTTTTTATTCACCATCTCCACCCTTTTCCACAGTGTCAAGGAGAAGAATTGTGAGAGGAATCAATCTCCTATGGGTTTTTTTGAGTCAAGCTTGACATCTAAAGGAACCAGGGTCCCTTTCAGAGTCTTACAAGGGGGGTGGCTGGATAAGGGACTCTGCAATGACAGGGTAAAAAAAAACACAAGTCCTGCAAGAAGATTGAAGAAGAAAGCTTTGGCCACAAGGAATGATATCGGGTTTGCAAGTGTGAATGGCAGTGTAAGAAAGGGGATTAGCCCCATACAGCTGCTATTGCTGAAGGAGGAGGCCTGAGAATGAATCCCCCCCTCTCTTCCTTCTTTCACCATTTCTCTACTACATACAGGGCTTTCAGGCTTTCCCAAACATGAATAGGATTGTAACAGTCCTGGCGGCTGATTTATATTTATTGCAGTTAAACATTTATTGCTGTTGGTGAAAGACCGAGAGAGGGGAACATATAAAGGACTTGGAACAATGGGCTTTCTATATTAAATGGTGACTAGGGCAGGTAACCACACAATGGTTTGGGGGTAGATGAGGAAACTTTGACATTTTAACCATTTTGAGATTGAAGGCTTCAACATACACAACACTAGTCATGGCTAGTGTCATGGCGGACAACTAAACGATCTCCCCTAATGGAACCTACAGGTGATTTTGCAAGATGGTGGGGTGTATATTACTGTCCAACCTGGGTTCATTAGCAGTAACCAGTTAAGGATTATATATATTTTTTTAGTTATGTCAGGTTACTGTTTGCAACATTGAAAATGAGGATGGTCGATAATGGGGTTTGACCGCTTCCTGTTTGGTAAACTTTGTTGGTTGATCTAAAAGTCTAAACCCACTTGGTCTATGTGACATATTGTACATCGTTGAATAGATACAATATCTAGTAACATGGTGGCATTAACTTTCCCATGTTCCCAACTTGGCCCATTCATTTTGTAATTGAAAGTCACAATCTTGTCTATCATCTCCATCATACACCCTGCCTATCATCGGTTCACAAACGCGCCATTGGCCATTTGTCTCCTATTTATTCCTTTCTCTATTACCCATTGCCCTGTCTACCTTTTCCATCATTATCTATCCAGGCCACCATGGACCATCATTTTGCAACTTTGTCAACCTTCTAAATGTCTCATATTTCTTGACAACTACTTCACCCTCCATCATGCCGGCCATACACTCTTTAGACATTAGGTAGATTTGACGTTCAGCGGTCCCATTAAATTCCTTTACTCCTCTACCTTGTTTTCTATCAACCACCCATGCTCGGTCTATTATCTTTATCTCATTTGTCAGCTATGACTTTTCCTTTGCTCCCATCTTTCTCACTTTACAGTGGAACAACTCCATTAAGATACCAAGATTACGTATCCTTGTAGTGATCTACAGACTATGTGCAAGTATTCTGAATCACTGATTTTTTTTTGTTTTGTTCTTTTCTTTTTTGAACAATTGTTCACAGTAAGCAAGATGGCCCCTTGTTTTCCTAGTGATGGGAACCACTGAGCCCAACTGAAGGAGCATGACATTAAGATGATTTCTAATGGCCCTGTGAATCTAGACCTGCTGCGTACAATTCTGTCCCATACCCAACTCCTCCTTATCCCAGGCTGAGCTCCCCACCCTCTGTGGCAGAATGGGGCCTTTTGTTAAGTCTACCAAATACAGTTTTAATACGGATGGATCTCTATCTTATTTTATTCTTCTCCTTTCTCTCTCTTTGAACTTAAAGAATAAAAAAGTCTCTTATATCCTCACCCCATGTAAAGAGAAGGGCTTGATCTCCACCCTCCCTTGTCTGCTAACCCTTTAAACATCTGCTTGGGAAATTCAACCTTCAGGGCAAATTCTGTAAACACAGCAAGTCATTAAAAAGATATTAGTTCAACTGGCAAGGTCCATCAGACTTTATTGATCACGGATACAGAAAGAAAGAGGGTAGAGGAGGAAATGTCAACACAGAAGGAAAAGATTCGGAATCAGTACAGTTTAGTGCTTAATTAAATAGAAAACACGAAGATTTAGACAAACGATGATTGATCTGAGACTATCGGGCTTCTTTACGGAGAGATGCGATCGCTCTTCGTTGCGCTATTTGCATGGATTTCATATTGCGGTTGCGTTTCTCTGATAGTTGATTCAACACTAAGTGGCTAGTGTTTAGAGTTCTTCGGATATACACACAAGACGGAGGCCGCACTTCAACTGACGTCAACAGTTTGTGCCGAGATCCGTTCCATCGGAGCGCATGGGATAAACAAAAAATGCATTTTGTGTGCATTGTAACAAAATATTTTTGCGTGCAGAGATGTGTCCTGGTTTCCAATTTCGGAATTTCAAAAGTTCCAACTTAACGAAAATCACAGTTGAAAAATTCAGAAATCAGTTAGAAATTCAAAAACAAAAAACACAATGGTAGAAAGTGTCTAAAAAGTAAAACAATTCAGGTGTAAAATCCTGCGTCAAATCAGATTTTCTGAATTTCTACCGATACTACGGAAAACGCTGGTCATTCTACGTGTGAGCGTTCCCGTGGGCGCAGTTCAGCGGGAAACTCAAGTTTATGCATAAAAGTAATAAACATCCTAATGTGTTTACAAAAGATGAGTTGTGGTTGATGTTAAATGTTTATGGCCCAAGTGTCTGTTATATGAAGTGACAGATTCAATGGTACAAATAAACTAGGTGGGGGGGGGGAGAGATTTCCAGACCCCCCTCCCCATCCCAAGTCTTTAAACACAAAGAGATCTGCAAATGTTTTCAATAGATTTACTCAATCAAGAGTCCATTTTCCAAAAGTCTTTCAAAAAGCATAAATCCGAGAGCGAACGCTTAATGTTCGGCTGAAAGGACGGGCAACGTGAAACGCAGGGTTTGTTTTCTGTGATCAAATTTAATTAGCTTAGTACAACCCTTAGGAGACAAAGGGGTTTCTCAATCTGTACCCAATCTAAAGCTCATTTTCTAAGCTGGGGCCTTCTGCAAGAAAAAAAAAAAGTCAAAAGAGAGCGAGAAAAAAAAAAGATAGTGTGTGTCTGGGAGGGGGCAGGGGGTCTGCAGGTGACCGGCACGCGTAAAAACAAGAGGGTCTTATCTGGCACAAGGCTCTATTGAAAGAAAATATAAAAACAAGTGGAGTTTCCCCCAGGTTTGCTCTATTTAAAAACATCTGATGGAGAAAGAATTGAAGAGGCTGCAAAGGGGTAAATGCTCGAAGAAAGCAAACTGGGGCTATTAAAAAGACATTGTGAGCAGAAGGCGGAATCACTGCAGGGCTGCATTTAGCGATGGGAATACACCAAATGGTACCAGAGTACACAATTACAGAGCGAGGGAGGGGGAGAGTTTGTGTTACTTGTTATATACATCAGCTCCTCTGAGAAAGGCGCAAAGTATTGGAGTGTTGATTGTGTTTCCTTTATTAAATATATCAGCTGGGCCTTAGTGTTTTATCCATCTCGATTGTTGGCTTGCTTTCTTACCACTGAAGATCACCACCTTAAAACACAATTCTGCCCATTTATACAGATAAGTAAAACAATGGATCACTTGCCTTTGTACTTTATTCCTAAATAAACCTGTCTGAATCCAAAGCACGGGGCAATACAAAGTATCTGATTGGCAAATTTCTCTCTTTACGGATGTATCACACTGAGCGCGTCAGGTCACTGAGCTAGGGGGTGGGCAGGAACTGCAAGGATTACTCGAAGATATTGTTTTTCTTTGGTTCGAAGTTACTTTGTATTAACCATTTGTTGTATTAATCAGCAGTTTATGAGCTTTCCTGTTTGGATATGACGCCTAATAAAGATGGGTCATCCAGTAGGTGTTACAAGTAGCAGAGGAGACGAGGAAAATAAAAAGGATAATTTGCTAAAAGTTGTTCAGTTCCGAATGACATGGTTAATCACCCAAACTTTTGTTTTTATTAGCTTTAATTAATCTTTTACGGTTTTCTTGGTGCACCAGAAAACAAAATAAAAGTTGTTCAGTTCCGAATGACATGGTTAATCATTGATAAAGAGGTTGAGAGCCTTGGGGGATTGGCCCAACAATACAGTTAAATTGGGTACACACTGGCAGATCCTTCTTCCTGACCGGCACTTCCGTCTGGTCAGCCAGGAGGAAGGGCCATCTGTCATGGCAAAAGTAGCCATGGCCAACAGTTTGCCACGACAGAGTGTGTGGTCCATAGAGGATTCGGACAAACAATCAGACGTCTGTCATGTCCGCCCGAAAACACATGCAATTTTCTCTGCCTAATTGACCAATACACTGAACGATCGGTCGATCCGGCTGAAATATTGCATTGTGTGTACACAGCTTAAGTTGACTGAATATGATTTATGATGACCTCCCAACTTAAGTGGCCAAAGCAACTGTGTGGAATAGTCCGCATCATTGGCCGATGACTTCTCTAAGAATTGCCTAATCACACACTAGTGTAAGGGAACTTGTCAGGAAACAAACTCTAAAGTCAAGACTTTTCCCAGAATCAGCTGGCCACAACTGCAGAAACAGACTAACCAGTTATATTTGAACATTTAACATTCATTTATACAGGCACTGTAGTAGCTACGCTCCTGGAGAAAGGAAACGGATGCAAATCTTTTTGATTCTTTGCAAAACTGAAACAATGGATGAAAGTCTCAAGTAGCAGAAAAATACATCAAGAAACCAGTTGGATCTTTCACATATGGACATGCCACAATAAATACAAAGTACTTCGTTCTAATACACCAGCAATAGGTATTACAAAAGCCTAACAGTTCATTTAGGGGGTTGTACGTGTATATTGACTGTGTGTGCTAAGTTTGCCATCATTTTCATATAAATTTAGGAAATGTTATTCATTCTATTGGGTTCAATAAAGGAATGGACTATCAAGCTATAAACATTTAACCGATAAACACCAAACGCTGTTAGATCAGATGGGATGACTTTTTGGCCACAAAAATGTCTGATTCTGATCTGCCACACTATTCTTGGTGATCCATCAATCAAGTCATTATTATTTTATATGTGTAGTTAATGGTTGAGGATGTGAATTAAGCATTAACACACAATTTTTCTTTTCAGTTTGATGTGGGTAAACAGAACAAAATCCTAATTACCTGTGGGATGATCTCATCAGAGTGTGGCTTTTCAAGTTTGGGCTATTCCCTACACGCTTTATGCATTGTTAAAAGACGCTGATGACACTAGTGTGTGTTCAGCAACCACATGTTCTACCTCTGTTACACAGAAGCTTAATATCCTTAAATGAATGGTAGATACAAGGATCCCTGCAGATTAAAGTGTATCCAGCAGGGTCTTTGACGAGCGACTGACACTCCAGACAATAGAAAGGGGCCAAAATAATCGTCCTAGGGCAGGCACCTGCAGCATGGCATGTCTTGGATTAGAGAGAAAGTTTGACAATGGGCCCTGATCCCTAAGAAAAACCCTTAATGAGAGTCTAAAAGGAAATGGACAAACTCAAGTAACATTTATTAGAAAGACAACCCCCCCGCTAAGACCTAAAACATCAATAACATTAAATACAGATCTAAACCACAGAAAAAAATCCCAATGCCAGTCTTGGCCCCTCCCATAAAACACAATGGCTCATAACATCTAATGGCAGCGCCATAGAGGCGCCCGATGGATACAGATACATGGGAAGTAAGGCATACAGGGAGGGGTTTTAGTCATATTTTATGCCATCTCAACCCCCCCAACGCCCTTTGATAAAAGCTTGAGTCCTAATAAGTGATTTCTATAATTCATAGTATGGGAATACCACAGGGGAAAGATTGCTAAACTGTACTTACAGAAATATTAAAGTGATTGCATCCAACCTCTTCCATATTCTCAGGCATTTATGACTTTTGGCACAAAGTGCAATGCTCCGTTTTCAATTACAGGACACCTCAGAGTTCATTATTGCTCAATTACTCCCTCTGAAGCATGCCAAATGTGATTCTGGCACAGAGCTCGGAAGATAAATTAGAAAGAAAAGCTTTTGCTGTAACCGTCCACTTTCAATTCCCATTCCAATACTCCGCCATTAAAGAGCCTGTCTCAGCAACAAAGTCTGTCAAGTTGGGACGGGCGAAATTTGTGTCTTATGCTCATCTAATTTTTAAAAAAATTTTTTTAATATTCCTGGGTATCATTCAAAGATCCAACCTGCGTCTAGATATCGCTCTGACATTGATTTCCGATAGCTAGATAATGGAACGGTAATGAAAGACCCATTTCCGCAATTTTCTCGACCACACATCAGAATTTTTTTTTTTTAATTTTACGAGATGTCTGCTTGCTTCATTTATTCGTATAATAATCCATCATCGATGATCAGAAGCTGTAGGAGGCTTCCGTGGGGATAAAAACTCCCGTATAAGGGTCGGATGACGGATCACGTCGAAGTGCATTAAATATCTTTGTGCTGGATAAGCAACAAGCCAATCTTTATGAAGCCAGGGTATAAATGTATTTTTGATAGTATGGGCGACATATTTAAGAATTTAGAAAATGACATCACAGTCAAAGCTGTGTTTATTGTCTAGAATGTGATCACACCATAAACCACCTCTAAATAGTTTCATAGTCAAGGTTTAAAGGGGAAATCAAGCCAACGGCTAACATTACACCATCTTATATATAGCGATAAACTCCTTTAAAAACAGGTAGAAACATTTCAACCTAGATTGTATGAAAGATATTTTGTTGTTGGAAACTACAACTCCCAGCATGCCTTTGTAGAAGTTTCCAAGCATGCGGAATGCCAAGGTTTGAAATGACAGGACTAAAGCATCACAATGCCATGTAAAGACATGAACCCTAAACCAAGTACAGACATGCTATCACATGGATCAATATTTTGACCTAATCATAAACCTAGTGGGGCAAAAACATTGCCTGGAATTTGATACAACCAAAATTTTTCACCAAATTTGGGCAAAAAGAATTATTGTCCATGGTGGCAATTTGTAGTTGACCACAGAGTCTCCTATAGACACTTGCTTGTTCATACAAAAATATTGGTGATACCACTTTAAATTCCCACCCGACAGACTACAAATCTGCCAACTAAAACTGTAACATTTGGTTCCTGGGACGTGCATGGGCTGGCCTATTATCCTTAAAATTGCCTAACAAATTCCCAACCCAGAGGGATTTATAAGGGAGATGCAGTGATGTTACGTTCAACTTCTACCTGAATACAACATTCACTCTCCCTTCATTTCTTCTACACAGCCGAAATTTCTACTTCCATAAGCAAAAAAATGACAAAATATTAACATTTCACCATTTTTACAGTTACAATACTCACAAAGGTTCTCAGATTATTTTTAATAGGACTGATAAATTATAGATAATCCTACATTGGATCCTTTCGACGTTAAAGTCCATACAGCTAAATTATATTTAAAAGACCAAATCAGACTAAGATAAGTTTTATCCACAAAGAAATCTTGTGGTCTTTTTATTATTTAGAGTGTAAAATGCAAAATTTGCCAGACGAATAACATCTCTCCGTAACAAACTCATCCATTCGTGATTTGTTTAATAGTTTTAACATTTTTTAGGCATAGATAATATAAACGGAATGTTCCCAAGAACAAGATATTAAAAACACCAAAAAAAAAAAAAAAAATTCCGTTTTTATAAAAACAAAAGCGCCTCCTGTACATATGAGTGAAATAAAACTGCAAACATTGAAAATCACATCCCTTTTATTAAATGGAAAAAAAAAACCTTTTTTAGCACATACTGTGGTTAATAATATTCCTTTATTCATTATCTATGGTAAATTTGACAATTAGATAAGAAAATATTTAAAATAAAGACAATATTAAACAAAAGAGATAAAAAAAAAACAAAAAAAAAAAAAAAAAAAGCAAAAACAAAACCCTGGAGTTAAAAAATAGTTATTACGATTCTTTTTTAAACTTTCCATACTGTTAAATGTTCCACAGTGTTTGCATTAAAGATTCTAACAGTTGATTTATTCATATTAAAAATAATAGTATTTATATTTCTGACAGCACAAAAAAAAAAAAAGTTTTTCTTTTTTGTTACAGCTTGGATGTCTGATTTACAGACACAACAGAATAACTGATAAACACATTGCTTTATAAAATGCATCGCCCTCCTACCTGCCCTGACGAAGAAACATACGCCAAGGTGCGCTGCAATATGGCGTGGTTCTCTCCAGCAGGAGATAAGAGGGGTTAACAATCAATTTTATATTAACCCTTCAAAACCCTAGGTATTATACAAAGCCTACAAAAGGTCGCCCTGCTCCCCCGCCCCCTGTTTTGTCCCCCGACACGCAATACTTGTCTCAAGAAAGTCTCAAATATTCAGTATTTAGAATAAACCAGGTAACGCAAATGGTTATTTTTCCTTGAAAAAAAAACAACAAACAAAAAACGCAATAAAATCAAATACAGTCATAATACCAGAAATTAGACATAAAACATTTTATGAATTTACAGTTAAGAATATTTAAATACACATTTAAAAATCTTTTTTTTTTTTGCAGGAGTTGTGTACACAATTTTTTTTAAATTAATGTTTTATCATTGTGATAAGACCTCCAAACTGTATTGTCCAAAGAAGACAAAAAAAAAAAAAAAAATGCTACACACAAAAAGCCCCAACCCTCGAAAATAAACAAAAAAAACTTTGAGACAAATATGTTTGCAAAAAATCAGCACCAGGGGGAAGCAGGAATTACAAAGTGAAGATCTTTTTTTTTTCGCATTTTTTTCCTTTTTTTAAATTAATTCATTCAGTTCGAAAAAGAATGTTAACACTTTTTTTTTTCAAGGGTAGGAAACAAAATAATAAGAATCTGATAACAAAATAAACAAGCCCCAAGTACATTTTTAACTCTTTAGTAAAATTATAGAATCCTGATTCTTAGCAAAGTTCAGTTAAGATTTTTAAACTCTAGGATCTAGTGTTTTTACAAACAAAGTCTTCATCAAAACGGCTGAAAGTCTAGAAACCTGTTACAAATTAAGGTTCGTCTGCAATGATTCCGAAAGAAAAAAAAAAAAAAAAATTAAAAAATAAACAAACAAACTTTGCCATTGACTGGAGAATTGTTCTACTGCTCCTGTAAAAGAGATAAAAGAGGACGGAGGTTACTGGAATGGGCAGACAACATTTAGAGACACAGGCTTATTTCATAAGAGGTACAATGTGCCTGCCCTATTAATATGCAGTAACCAATCATATGACAACTTTCTTTTTACTGGTCTTCTGCAATTAGAAAATATTTCATACCATCTGATTGGTGCTGCAGATTAACAGTAACGATCATATTTACCATTGGGGTTTAGTAATCCCTTATATCTGGGACCACCGAAAGATTCACAATAGGGGGAAATTACTGGCCTTTGCACCTCACGAATCAGAAAACATTACAGATTCCTTACCTGGCTGAGGGATTGAGTCTGTCCCAATGACTGTCCGTAATAAGCGGCCTGCTGTCTGTAATACTCAGCCCATGCCATGGTGTAGTCTGGTTGTGAACTAGGCTGGGAAGTGGCACTGGCAGCTTGAGCTAAAGAAAATCAGATTGTTTATAGGTAACCTCTGTAAATTTTAAGTCAGAATTAACTATGGGAGTAGCAAATGGCCATCCAAACATTGTCAAGATATATTTATAGTTTATAGTCATACACTTTGGCTTCTGGTGATAGTACCCAAGGTGAGGACCTAACCGCTAGGTCCTTACCCCTGGGCCATACCTTATTATTAGTTAGGAGCCCAGTAAACTCTGCTTTGTGAAGCTGGCTCTGGTCCCGCCCCCTCCACTTCCTGGTATTAAACCAATGAGAAGGAACGTTCTGTAAGGGGACAATGGCAGGGGGAATCACTAAGTCGACTTTTTGGGGCTGGTTTTCAGCAATAAGATATGACCCAGGGGTTTACATCCTCACCCTAGGTACTATTAACCAAGGGGGTGGCATGGAAGGGTTTAATTGCCCTTTAAAGTTCATTACAAAAGCAGAAGGAACTTTGATTCCTTGGAGTTTATTACAACTTACTCTGCTTCTTGTAATACTCTTCCCAGGCCTTGCTGTAATCAGGCTGAGCATTTTGCTGCTGGCTTTGCTGACCTGTTCATTAAAATAAAATGGCAGAGATTACTTCCACAGTCCATTCATCCAATTAAACTTGAGACTATGTTATAAGAACTGGTTTAACTGACTTAACACCAATTTTAGCTCTGCTTAAATAAGCCATACACATGACTGATATTAGAAAAACCTTATAGAATATGAGGGGATTTGCCCAATATCGGCAAGGTGTGAGGGACTCAAAATGCCCGGATGCCAACAAACTACTGCCATTAGCAAGGAAGTTTGTTGGGACCAGAATTTTTTTTTATTGGTTGGAATTGACTCCATTTCCCTTAAAGGGCAACTCCACCCTCATAATGACGTCTTTTAGAAAGAGTGGACTCTAAAATATGTTGATATATCCTACTTTGTCCTCTGAAATCATTACTGTTTTCCTGCTATGCTTCTGGATGCCTTGTGGAAACTGAACAATTTAGTGGCCTTTACTGAGCTTAAGCATGCTCAGAAGAGGCAGGGGATTAACATTCAGTCATTGGCTGTTATGACACCCGTCAAATCCATAACTGACAGTTACTAACTGGAAGCAGAAAAAGGGGCAATAGGACATTGTACAGGATTTCAGGTTAGACTTATATTTCAGATTTTTTTTTAGGGTTTTGAGGGGTGATTTACTTGTATATAGATTTTCATTCAATGGCTGGACTTGTCCTTTAAGTAGAGGGGAGCTTATAGAATTGGCCTAAGTCTCTGTGCATGGAAGACTTATCCCCATACCACATATGAGAGATCAGTCGGCACACATGTGATTATCACATATGTATAGGCCACATTTACTTTGCTGGAAGAGACTGGAACACGTTTTAAACAAAGGGGCCAATGTAATAATTAGGGCAACTGTTTGCGTCAAAAGCTAAAAGTCAACAGCTGATTGGATGCAATTCTTTCCCTACAGACATGAATTTTGACTAACATGTAAAACTAACACATAAAACCAAATACATAACCCATTACATTTTATATACTGTACAACAACATTTGCACTTTTTTATTTAACCCAGAAAGGGTTAAGAACTTTTGCTTTGATATGACGAAGAGCATAGGATGCTTGGGAGCTTGTAAATGAAAATAAATCCAAATTTAAAGTGTCCCGGTACTCTATCGATTACAATATAATTAGCATATGAAAGTCTAACTCTAACCCTCTGGGACTACAGTAGGAGAGAATAAACGAAAGACTGCTAGTAGGTCTATGAAATCAACCACTGTGCCCCCAGGGCAATAAGAGTTAAAGCATGTGGGTGATGATGACAAGACGCTCAACACTTAGAGCAGCAGAGATATATGGCCTGGAGAGGGGTGGTGGTGTTAAGATTTGACCAATGCATCTAGTCAGAACACTCTGTCCTCTTATGAATAGCTTAGGGTCACACAAAGTGCCCACCTGCTAATTCTCACAAAATAAAATAGACCTACATCAATGGCCTTTCTTCTGGGAGTCATTGAGGGACACGCCAATTAATGGACTGCAAGCCGGCATGTTTTACCTCATTGGACACTTTATTTAGGTAATGAAAGGGAGGGAGGTGTAGAGGAGGCAATAAAATCAAAATGTTTAGATCACTCATTAAGATGGGAGTGGGCGGAGGACGGATTCGCTGAATTTGTTCACCATTTGGAAGCTGAATGCTTATAGACATTCCGAGTTGGACACAATGAATTCTATTTAACAATAATGAGGGCCATTTAACACTGTCTTTCACCGACGTGCAAGAAAAGAAGCTAATGTTCCACAAAAGCCATATGTCCCAAACCTGGGTCCCATTATATCCTTTTCATTCTAGAAAAGAGATGTAGATAGATAGGTAGATTACATAGATGAATCGTTTAGATAGATGATTAGAAGATTAGAGATTGGTTGGATAGATTAGAACCAAGATTAGAAGTTTACAGATTGGTTGGATAGATTAGAACCAAGATGAGAATTATACAGATTGGTTCAATAGATGATAACCAAGATGAGAATTATACAGATTGGTTCAATAGATGATAACCAAGATGAGAATTATACAGATTGGTTGGATAGATTAGAACCAAGATGAGAATTATACAGATTGGTTGGATAGATTAGAACCAAGATGAGAATTATACAGATTGGTTGGATAGATTAGAACCAAGATGAGAATTATACAGATTGGTTGGATAGATTAGAACCAAGATGAGAATTATACAGATTGGTTGGATAGATTAGAACCAAGATGAGAATTATACAGATTGGTTGGATAGATGATAACCATGATTAGAAGTTCACTAACTGGCTAAAAAACCTTAGGACTGGTTTACTCAGAAGGATCTTTGGTTGTATCAGCAAGATGATCAATATGACATTTCAACCAATTTTTTCACAATACTGTTCAGCATAAACAAACTTACAAGTCTGTAAGACAGCATTAATCACCCATATTTTTGGTGTGTAGCATTAATTTTGACAGGTAAGACTATCGGTTAGTACAATTGTTCTTTGTAATTGAAGAGCTGTTAACGTATGAAAACTTCCCGATGGTGTCCAGCAGTGAACCACAAGATTGTTAGTGGATTCACCGATGGCAGGTGGAAGATTGTTAAATAAACTGCATCTGTACAGCTGGGTTGGGATTGTAAGTTTTTACATATCTTTGGTTTGATACTTGGCTATAAAGCCTACACAGTCTTGTGGGTTTAGTATTTAAGGGAAGTGAAGTGCATTATACATGATTATTAAAAGCAAGTCTTAACCCCTGAACTACTAATAAGAGTCAAAATGTGCTATAGAAACACAGCGGTGCCTGGTGGATATGTGTATGGCATATAGGAAATAAGCAGGTTCACAAAATAATGTATAGAATCAACCTCTATTTGAATATTTAGTCACTTACCTTGGAGCTGCTGTGCCGGTTGCTGCCACGCTTGGTAAGTGCTACCCCAGCCTTGCGCTACAAACGCTTGAGGTCCACTGGAAGAGAAAAATGAGGAATTTAGAAAGAAGCTGGAGACAATGAAATAATTGAAGGGATGGGGTCAAGTGTCCAGAAAGTGACGGTAAGAACAAGGGAAAGGAAACCCTCCATTTAATATGGACGACTTGGGTAATAACAAGACACTTTGGGGCTTATGAAATAAAGTGTGTATGCTATTAACAATCAGATGTCTAATCAAAGTAACACAGTAACTCTAGGTACACATGGGCAGATGTTTCACGATTGACCAGCCACTTGAGTTGACATTACTGCGCAACGAGTGGTCAATAGGACACGGCAGGGATCAGCCAAAAGTTACCGTCACGAAAGAACAACATTAGTTGGAGGCGGACGAAAAAGTCGCCTATATTTCGACCGACCAACCTAAACACTTTGATTGGTTCTGCAAATGAACTGAACCTTTTATGAAGAACCAATAATTCAGCTTTCCATATGTGGGTGAATGGGGTAGGTTACAGATAACATGAAATCTAGACAGGGAAAGCCCACTTACTTTTGGTGAGGGGTAGCATGCGTCTGACTGAAGGGACTCTGACCAAAGCTGCTCGGTGCACCTATTGAAGAGCCCTGCGGAATAAGATAAAAACATCATTTACAGATAGTTACAGAAATGCTTCTTCCCCCCCCGACATTTTTCCCTTCACACCTCCAGAACAGAATCCAATTGTGATTTGCCCGATTCTCAAATACAGGAACAATCATTTTGGATATTCTTTATACAGAACAATCGTACCATATGGCCACGCGGCTACAGCAGTAAAGGGAGCCAATAATGATTCTAATGGAAATTTTCCATTCGGCCGGTAGGTAATGTAGCTGAACTTGAACGATAGTTGATTGTTCATCTAATGAGTTGATGACTGAACTCTTACCCCAACTTTCTCATCAATGAGATGTCTGGCCAGCTCGATCTGCTGAGGCATGCCCCGAATAGTAAACACCCTGATGTTCGGATCTGTGTTGGGAGGAGGATTTCTCTGTAGCTCAACATGAGCCCCTGACTGCTGGTTTATGTTTTTGATATTTTCACCACCTGTGAAACAGAGCGGAAAGTATAAAACACTGGGGAGGAATTTGTGTGTGTGTGTGTGTGTGTGTGAGTGTGTAAGTACAGCACCTGAACAAATACAATTATATAAAAAATAATACCATCAAGAGTATTGGCAGGACTGGGTTTAAACTTTAGGTGCCTGTAGGCCCAAAGAGACTTGCACCCTTAGCCCCACCCACACCCAATTGTTCTTTTTGGGGAAGAAAATAGACTATAAAAGGGTTGGATTGGTGGGAGGAGATGGACAGCCGCCCCTCCAACCTCAGGCGTACAGAAGGTGCGAGCCTAATGGTAAATCCGGCCCTGAGTATCGGCCAACGGTACTGCTATGTGTATGCTGCCATACACCTTACATATGGTTGTGTAACCCTAACGAAGAGTGGAAAACACACAATATGCTCCAAACAACAGCTGGCAAGGATCCAGAGAAAACCTGTTGTGGGATAGGTTGTTTCTGTGCAAAGTGACAGCATTTCTCAGCATGAATGGCCATTTTAGGATGCCAGCAAACAGAAATATTAACACTGAAGCGCAACATAGGAATACGTTTTTTTCCTTAAACCACTAAACGTGACTACTACTTCTGTGTGATGACCCATGTAAAATCTAATGTTAAAGTACAATCCACCGTCTTGCTAATGCCACAATACAAACTGGCTAATAAGGAGACAATGTGGAGGGTGCAGTCAGGAAGAAAGAACCCAATTTGTAACATATGGAAGGAACGTTATACAGCAGGTTGCAGTGAGCACATCAAAAGTAATTGATTTAAGCGTGACCTCCATGATAACGCTCATTAGAACAACACTCCTCCCCCATTTTGACAACTAATCACCTGCCCCTTAAGGAGAAAGTTTAGAGCCTAAACGGCAACTTCCTTTACGAGCAGGAACAAGTAAAGTGTGGGAGAGACAAACAAAGGCATAAGAGATGTTAAAAAATCCCCAGTGTAAAACTATTTACTAATATTGCTGCCACATTCTGTAAATAATAAGTGTTTAACTTTCTAATAGGAGTTTAATGGGCCTGTATCTTTGGAACATTTCAATTCCTTATTTCCCATTCAATAAAATATGCACAAAGCTTCTTCCATGCAATAATTGATTACCAATTATCAAAAAAACATGTAAATTGCTCTAGTGAATGAATATAATTTGAGCGGTGAAGATGTGACAGATTGAGCACAAGGTGACCAAGAGCGGCCAAAATCAACTAAAAACAACAAAATAAATTCAATAAGAGGTGCAACGTTTTGCCAGTGTTCTTCGTTTGCAGCAATTAATCAGATGTTTATAACTGTAACACTAGTAACATCTCATTCACTGAAGCAAAGGAAAATGTTATACGCCTATAATCTTCAATTTTCCTCCCCAAAAACACCAATATCATCATAAACAGAGTACTTAAAGTAGGATTAAGTAACCGTCAGTGCCACCATTTTGTTTTCTTTCTAGTAAGACTCGAGATTTTCAAACAACCTTGTGTGTATCTGCATTTTATGGCCATGCCCCATGACCCTAGTCTTATACCCCCCCTCCTTTTCTGTTCCAGCCTGTCACAGGATTGGCTAGACACTTCTATCGGCCTGATGTAACAGGCTGCCAGAGTACCTCAGGACAGAGCATGAAACTGGAAAGCTGGGAAATAAGCCTCATTTAAAATAGATACATTTGCTGCTTTTGTGCAGGTGTTTTGTGTACGGATTTACTGCTGCCTTTTAAACTTAGGGTCCCCCATACACGGCATTGATATTCCGATCTATTTGGCAAACTCATTTAGACTGGTTGGAACATCAAAGGCTTTTTTCTGTGTTTGTGTTAGACCGGCCAGAAATATCAATTAGGGCACGGCCACACTGCAACGCAAACGCAATTGCATGCGATTTCATGTGCGATTTTTTTGCGTTTGCGATTTCTTCAATAAGTATAGGAAAACGCATGCGATTGCGATTAAAAATGCAGAACGCAAAACGCAATCGCAACGCACTGAAAAAACGCGTGTTTTTTTGCGTTGCTGCGTTTTCAATGATTTTTAAAAAACGCAAATCGCAAGCGCAAAAAAAATGCAGCAGTGTGGCCTAGCCTTTAGTCTACCGAAAAAAAACTTATCGGGGAAGGCAGAAAATTTCCGTCTACCCTGTCTTTCAGAATCTATCTTCCGTATTTTCAAGCCGAAATCTACAGAATATAACCGGTGCAAGGTAGGGAATTGCGATAGGTTCTTCTGATTGGATTTATGATCATTTTCACCAGTCGGAAAAAACATCAGCCTGTGTATGGCTAGCTTAAAGGGCATGTTCACCCCCAAAACTATAACTTAACCCACTACTGGCCCCACTGTGTAGTGCATAAAAATCCTTACCTTACATCCCAGCTCCAAATGGTTCTCCTGTAATCCAACCCACAAAGTCCCAAAAACTGGCCACCAGGAGCCTGGCAGGGAGGGAAATTGTTTCCGCCTCTGAGGCTTCCTCTCAGAGGTTTTTGGCTTGCTCAGAGCAACCCCCCCCCCATTCCTCTCCCCCCCTAGTGTAAAATCCCTTTGGCACATAGTAATTCTCCTTCCCCCAGCCCCAACTGCTATAATACATTTTTTAGAAAGGCTCCCGAACTCTACTTACCTTACCTCTTTCCCCCGGCGTTCTGTGCAGCCGGAAGCCACGTCCGTGATTGGCTGCCTCTCAGCCAATCAGGGGACGCGGCTGCCAGTCCGGCCCCCTGCTTGCAGTTTCATGCAAGCCGAGGGCCGGGCAGTTTCTGAAAAATGTATTATAGTGGTTGGGGGAAAGAGCCCTACTATATGCACAAAATTTTTACATGGGGTGGACATGCCCTTTAAAAGGACATTTACATTGTCACCCAAAATCACCATTGCTGAATATTTCATGTTTTGGGCAGTTGTGGTATGGCTTAACACAACAGACTTTTTTGGAAGGGGGTGGGGTGGACAACCTGTTTTAAGGCTATAAGTGAAAGGATCAGTTAAAAGGACATCTATAATATAGAATACAGGGCCTTATTCAAGACAACGTGTTTACGAACATTAAGGTTCGGACACACGTTCGATCGCGGGTGCTGACCCGTGACGAACGTTGTGTATGAAAGGCGGTTTTGGACGGTAATCGTGCAGTGTATGGGCACTCTCGGCCGAAATGGACGCTCGTTTGAAGATCCGCCCAGCGTTTCGAACTATAAAGTGCCCATACACGACACGTATGGGCCCATGTAAAAAGCTACCATCTGATGCTGTACATGCCTCAAACTAAATCAGCCCACTGAACAATAATCGCTGCTCTAGGTGGAGGAAATTTCAAGGCATTGCACATGTCTGCATGGAACACACTGAATGACAGTATATATATATATATATATATATATATATTATTGCAGGAAGTGTCTAAACGAACAAGGTTAATGGAAGCCATTTTATTGTGCTGTAACATATTGCAGTCAGGGTTTAATGGCCCTTTCTGTAAACTGTAAAGAAATATTGCAATTATACAGTTTAGCACAGGGAAACAAGACAACCAATCCCCCCCTCCCATCTTTGCAGAGGTCTCATAATGACTCCACTAAATGAAGCAGTCTATTACCTGTAAAGCTTCCTATAGCCCTATAGTGTTGCTACTCTAACTAGAGGAAAGGAAACCCCCATTAAACTTAAAGCTCATCCTGTGACCATCAATTTTGGGTTGTACAATAGAATTTGGCCACGGATCCTCCAACCAATTAAAGAAGAAATGGCACCCAGCAGGGGGAAACATGTCAACACAAAAGACACTCTAATTACTTGGCCTATTCACTGCCAAAAGGACCTGCAATGCAATTGACTGAAGAATTTTGTGTCACTTCAGCCCGTGGTGTAAAAAAACAAAAAAAAAACAAAACCCCCCAATCAACTGTTTGCCATATTTTGGTGCAAGTGGCAACTTACCTCCAAGGGTAATCACCAGAATAAAAAATATTTGCAGGAAATTAACTTAAAGGATTTCATATTGCCAGTTTTAAGTCTCTATTTAAAAAACAAAGAAGACCAGGAATAAAGAGGGGGTATATCAACTACACCCCCTCCCCATCTCCCCCTATCAAAAACAATTCTGGATACCATGGGACCCCCAGCTGGGTGGCAAATTGTAAAGCAATTAATCAAAGCAGCTAAAAGGCAGAGTGGACAGGCCAGGGCAGGAGTCCCTCATCTGAGAATGACACTGTTTATCATGGAAATGTGATTGGGCGAGATGACAGGGGGAGGGGCTGCTTAAGAACAGGCCTGGCACATTCCCTTAACAGAAACTAATCTTGCTGCTTCAGGGTTAACCCTGTTTGGGTTTAAAAAGAAAAAAGGAATGTGCAATGATGAGAACTGAGCCAAAGTCAATCAGCTGAGGACCTCAGTGTCTCATTGTCTCCCCCCCTGCATTTATAAGACTCCTTAATAAGCAATGTTATGTGGAAATGTTAAGCACTAAATTGGTGACAGTTCCATGTTAAAGGGATTCTTTAATTCTATGCATGTTGCTAGGCAGGACTGAGGATGCAGAAAAGAATTTGCCGAGCAATATAGTCACACAGGGGTCCTCGGCTTAAGAACAGGGAAACCACTACCAAACTGATGTTGACAAACAAAACAAATCTACCAATACAAACACGGCAACATTATAATACAACCAATGGCAATAGTGGCAGTGGCCGACAGTTCGCATGATCGGCTGTGATTTACCACCAGGCCTGATTGGAGTAACGGGAAACTGAGCTTAGTCACCGTAAACACACCATCAGATATTTCCTTCCATCCGTCCCACTGATACGTGTCACTATTAGTCGGTTGGAAATATCCGATGGTGTGTACCCAGCCTGGAATACACATCCTCTGGTCCACATATAATAAGTGCGCTCCACTAAATAGATTTATCTATATAACACAACATCGATTTCCAGCTTGTTTGGATGATCATTTCATTAGTGATGTATCCTGGGTTAAGGAAGCAAAACTCTTCTAAATAAGAAAGATCAATTTCCCCACTGTGTGTTACTGGAAAATGGAGCTTTCGGAACTTAGCACAACAAAGTGCTTGGAACACTGGTTAAGAGAAAGTCCAATTTAGAATCAAGGTGCCTTGACACACTTTTAGGTCACTTGGCATTTCATAATATTTTAGAAATTGTCCATCACTGTAGCTCTAGATCTGTGCTTATCAAAGGGTGCGCTTGAAGAGAGCAAGTGAGCCTTGGAACCTAATAGTGAACATGTTGGTAAATTTAAGCTTCATTGTCCCCTACAAAAATTCTGGTTTCCATTGATCACAAACATTTTATTACAAAACACACCGCACAGTTTACTGCCACTGCTCTAGACTAGGCACATTAACAAAGGTGCATGCAACCACTAGGGGCAATGTTTCATTAAATGTATAAAGTTACTGAGCTTGTGTGATATTGGATCATACAGGACAAGGATCCCAAACCCCCAGCAAATCTACTGGTTTGACCATATAAATATGTACAGATGTAATGATGTCATATATACAAATTAACCTATAAAAAGTAAGGGGGCTGGCTCCATGGAAGACTATATTACCATGTATGATAAGTAATTTTATTATTTTTATATAGATCTAACAATATGGGTTTAATAGACTTGAATAAATAAAACAAACTAATAAACATCATACTATGTTAATGGTGGCGATATGAAGTCGCCACAATGTGAACAGCTGTTTAATTAGTTATACCAAACACAAAGTCACATGAGAAACCTCATTATAAAAGAATTTTCATAGGTTGTCATCGACCATGACCAACATTCAGCTAGAGTTTTATTTCTGCTTTGATTTGTAGAGATACAAATCTCATACAGTTTCAGCTACATAAGGGCAATACATGGAGTCATTTTCAGACTTTTTTTTAAACTGCCTAGGAATCTAGTTATATATTGGAAATTTTTCATTAAAGGTTCACCCCCACATAACAAACCTATAACTAACTTCCCCACCACCCAAAGCATGGAGTGTTTCCTACCTCCCAGCAGTCCCTGAAGCTCTTCTCCACTGCAAGAAAGCCGGTATACAACACAGATGCTGGCTTTCTTAAGGATTGCAGCAGTCTGACAATGATGTCACAGCCAATGACTGTCTGCATTCCGGGGCGCCTCCTCTGTAAATTCCAGTCACATCAGAGAAAGGCATGGATTCTGGGGCATCAGGGAAGTAACAATCTCAGGGAAGGGGAAGGCAAGTATTTTTGTTTCGGTGGTGGACATGCCCCTTAAGGAGGAAATTATTCTACAAACTTACAGATTTCATGGACACGTTATGAAAAAGTTTAGTCCCAATAACAATCATATTTTGCTGTGTGATTAAGAGTTTTTTTCTCGACATAACCAAGCTAATTCTGTCTAATAAAATCCGTGGCTTTAACCCTGAAGCTTTTGAAACAAGTTTACAGTTTCAATCCGTTGTCTGAATAAATGGATCTTAATAACAAGATGAAGTATTACATGAGTGACAGGTGTATCGAGAGGGGGAACAATTAACAGTAGCAGGGTCAGTACCTTTGCCAATTACGAGTCCACACTTGTCTGCAGGCACAGTGTATGTGATCTCTTGAATGCTTCCTGGTGTACCAATGTTCCATTCACGAGTCCGGCCCCTTCCCCTTGCCAAAGTCAGGCCACCAAATCCATCACGCTCCTGTAGATGGGATGATTAGAGAAGAAATGATTTGTTAGAGTAGAAGTGTTCAGAAGAGATGGAATGTAAACCAAAATGAATCGATATGCCACAGTGCTGGAAAGATAAGCAAGACATTTTAGACACTGTAGGGAAAAAAGGGAAGATGTAAAATAAACACCAGCAGGGTATATCCTAGTGCATTTCTGTGTCTGGAGCACAAGTCTTACCTGCGCTGTCAGAATGAGTTCGTTGATGATATGAGCAGCATGCTGACACCGTTCAGGGAGGCCCATCACCTGGGCAACTCGCTCGGGACTGATTCCATCATCTGCGAGAGACAAAACACAACTTGCATGTTTAAAAGGCAATTAAAGTTTTCAAAAACAGTCACATGAACAGGATATGCAAACAAGGCAGTTTAATTGCGTTTACAGCAGGATTAGGCAGCATCACGGCAAGGTATAGTAACTGATCAGTAAAGACTTGATCATGGTCTAAAGCTGGGTACACACCATCCAGGTTCATAGGCGATGACTGAGATTCCATTGTGATGTCTGTAATCGGCTCTTAATCTGGCAACATGTACTCCCAACACTCTATATACTCTATATGCTCTTTAAGGAGCAATAGCCTTTCTAAATATTTATTTTATAACATAACTCTCTTTAAATAAAACGTATAACTATGGAATAATTATTCATTTATATTGCCCCATACACTGCATTATAATAAGGATAAATTATGTTTAAAGGGCCTGTCCACCCCCAAAACTAAAATTTAACCCCTTACTGGCCACATCAAGTAGTTTAAAACAAGCCTTACCTTATCTGTTGTATTCAATTAGATCAACTGGACTTGAAATGTAGTTCTTGAAGACGTTTCGCTAGTCATCCGACTGGCTTTCTCAATTCAGAATGACTTGTACAAGAATCTGTGTGCAATATGTACCCTGGAAAACCCAATTAGCATACACAGCCAGGTGTTAAGGGTGGTGATTAGATAGTGGCTAAGAGGTGTTATAGGACGCCCAGAGTAAGGTGTTAAAACAGCATTGTACATGGCAACATGTTGTGTCGAACCCCCCCACCTCTATTTAGGCTTGGTTTCTTTATTTTCACATAAATGGCCTCCTTAACACCAGTCACGTTCCTTCGCCAGTATGTTAACATTACAATCTTCAAAGGTATGTCCTTTATCCTTAAGATGCAGATACACGGCTGAGTCCTGACCCGAGGAATTGGCTCTTCTGTGCTGGCCATACGTTTGATGCAGTTGCTGTTTGGTCTCCCCCACATACAAATCAGAGCATTCTTCACTGCACTGCACTGCAATATGATGTCGCTTTTCTTGTTTTTTGGTATTGGGTCTTTCGATGTACCAATTGCTGCCTCAGTGTGTTGTTCGGTTTAAAGCAGACAGGATACGAGTTTTTTTGAAAATTCTTCTTAATTTCTCGGAGACCCCTGCTACATATGGGATGACCTGTCTTTCCTCCTGTCTTGCTTTTCCCCTTCACTGTTGGTATTTGTGTTCTTTTCTTTCCTTCTACTTCTTTGACAAAGGCCCAGTCTGGATATCCACAAGTTTTAAGGGCTCCTCTGAGATGTTTCATTTCTTTAGCCTTCGCCTCTGTGCTGTTTTAACACCTTACTCTGGGCGTTCCTATAACACCTCTTAGCCACTATCTAATCCCACCCTTACACCTGGCTGTGATATGCTAATTGGGATTTTCCAGGGTACATAATTGCCACAGATTCTTGTACAAGTCATTCTGAATTAGAAACCAGTCGATGACTAGCGAAACGTCTTCAAGAACTACATTTCAAGTCCAGTTGATCTAATTGAATACAACAGATATACCATGACCTGGATGAATGAGAACCTTCACAAGCATAAGCCTTACCTTACATTTCTGCTCAAAATAGTTCCCCTGTTTTGTCCCTCCAAAGTCCAGGAAACTGCTGTGTAGGAGCAGTGTGTGACTCATGCTGTGCCTGAGACTTCCTCAACCTCGTCAAGGTTTGAGGCATGCTCAGTGCAGCCCCCTCCCTCTCGTTTTTCTCTCCCTCCCCCTAACATTAAACCCTTTGGGTATGCGGTAGGGCATGCTCCCCCAGCCCCAACCGCATTAATATAATTGTTAGAAAGTCCCCCAATCTTTACTTACCTTCCCTCTCTCCTCCCCTGTTCAGAACTCCCGGCAGCTGCGACCGTGATTGGCTGCCTCTCAGCCAATCACGGACGCGGCTGCTGGTCCCGTCCCCTGCTTGCAATTCCATGCAAGCAGAGGGCCTGAACACTGCGGCGGAGGAGAGAGGGAAGGTAAGTAAGCATCGGGGGACTTTCTAACAATTATATTAATGCGGTTGGGGGAGCATGCCCTACCGCATATCAAAAGTTTTTATAAGGGGTGGACATGCCCATTGAGGTGTGAATTCTATTGACTTTTAAAGCAGACAATCTGTAGCAGTTTAGTGCAACTGCTTGGAGCATGCATAGTATAAGCTCACAAACAGAAGAGATGTCGCCAATATGGATAAAGCAGTTTTACAAATGCACAAACCTGGTTTGAACTGAATCCTCACTCCAGCATCGTTCTGTATTTTTTTAATCATCTCTCCATTTCTTCCTATTACAATCCCCACTGCAAACCTTGGTACAGACACCTGTTGGAAAACACCCGCAATGTTTATTGGAAAGACTGCCACGTGCTGGAATGAACAGCTTGTATACGCCCATGCGAATCAATTCTGAAAATATAGGCTGCTGAAAGCGCCAACATTTTACTAGAGCATAAAATCAGACCGGTAAACTTCAATATCCCTAAAGAAATAAAAATATATCGGACAGTGACTGGGTCTATATATATGGCAAATATCTCCAAATCACCTCTACGCTGCCTCCTCCAATCCTTGAGCCGAAGTCACTACGGATCCCTCTGAAGTCAGCCTGGTCTTTTTCTCGAATGATCTCCAGGACCAGATCTCTTGCTTGCTTTAAGGAAAGAAATCAAACTGTTTAGGATGGGACAGTAGCCTCAAAAACAGTTCACTGTTCCGTGAACATAAAGGAAACTGCTTATCTATTGGCACAAATAAAAGGCGAGGGCCACTTGTGTGTTTAGCGTAACTGTGTCCCTTTTTAGTACTTAAATGAAACTGTTCTCGGTCTCCTACACAGAACACAGCAGATTCCATTTCCAAAGGGATGAACGAGAAGTCTGAAAAGTCGTGTTTTTTATCAATTGGCAGCACAAACACTGTACATCTTCAATTAATATTTACTACATGACAGTTCACTGAAACTGCCCATTCAGAATATCGGTTACGAACAATAAGTTTTTGATCAGACTAAATTATTGTCCCAGATGTGACCAATCGGGTGAATATATATCTTGCATGTACCAGATGTAGGTCTGTGACAAGGTAGGGTGTCGTTAGCCACTTGTAGACAGAAGGATTTGTCATCCAGCTACAGAACTAGTTCAAAGCTCAAACAGGCCCGGAAACATACATGATTCCCTTCTCGATCAGCATCTTTACCCAGTAACAGTGGCACCACGTTTACTTAGTGTCTAAATGCAACTAAAACAATGATTATTTTGAATACCTGTACTTTGAAAGGATCGCCTGTAATACGGAGAGGCTTGTCTGCTCCAGTTGGTAACGGCCCATCCTGGATCATGATCATTTTAACGCCCGTTCTCTCCTGAAAACCAACGGGATTAAGAAAAAAAAAAATTTAGCTCTTGGTACTTTAAGAAAAAAAAAAAACAACAAACTATCTTTGGTGCATTTTATAACTAAGCCTTCTAATCTGAGGTGCAATTTTGCAGACAAGGTACAGTCCATAATAAAAAATAAAAAGAACAGCTCAATGCAATCAAGTAGAAGCCTTTTGCATTCATCCCTAAATATTTTTTTTTTTCTACATGCGTTCTAAATGGGTTGTTGTAAGCATTTATTTAGTTGCTAACGAAAGTTGCTTTAGGAAACTAAAGCCTCAGAACAACACAATCAGAAGGAAAAGCACCTTGATATAAATGGAGTAATCTGTGTCCCACCTCTCATTTTGATGTGGGGCTGGTGGGCGCTGGGGAAAATTACCTTTCTAACATGGGGTTTGTGCTTTATTTCCCAGCATTCCAGTATCATACAGTGTGGTCACTGACCACTGTGTAATTTTACATGCTTACTCCTAAGATACTGCAGGAAGTTTTTACAGCAGGTCCCAGCTACTAGTTGTTTGTAGCCAATCCTGTTACAGTCCATATTTAGCAGTTGAGCATGTGACTCATAGGAGGTGTGGCCGGAAAGTGCTCACATACACACTTATGATACAATTGTATCCAGTTCTTTAGAGGATTACATTTACTTTAATGGGGGGTGTGTGTGCGTGTGGGGGGGGGGTTTCGACACCAACTGTGTGCCATGTACAATGCTCTTTTGACACCTAACCCTGGGCCTTTCTATAACACCCCTTAGCCACAATGCAATCACACCTTGCATTCATAATGCCCTTAACACCTGGCTGTGATATGCTAATTGGGACTTTCCAGGGTACATAATTGCCAACAGATTCTTGTACAAGTCATTCTGAATTGAGAGATGCAGTCAGATGACTAGCGAAACGTCTTCAAGGACAACACTCCAAGTCCAGTTGATCTAACTGAATTCAACAGGATATACCATGCCCTGGATGAATGAGAACCATCACAAGCATTTACTTTAAAGGGCATGTCCACCCCATTTACAAACTTTTTCTGTAGTGTAGGGCTCCCTCCCCCAGCCCCGACCGCCATATTACTTTTTGCAGAAACTCCCCCAATCAATCATTACTTACCTTCCCTCTCCTCCGATGTACTGTCCCAAACCTCTGCTTGCATGAAACTGCAAGCAGGGGCCAGACTGGCAGCCGCATTCATGATTGGCTGAGAGGCAGCCAATCACGGACGCGGCTTCCGGCTTTCCAGAACACCAGGGGAGAGAGGCAATGTAAGTAGAGTTCGGGGGAGTTTCTTCAAAAAGTAATATGGCGGTTGTGGTTGGGAGCCCTACACTACAGAAAAGGGGATTTATGCTAGGAGGGTTGCACTGCACATGGCAAAATTCTCCCGGAGGAGAGACAGGAGGCAGAGTCCTTTTTGGAACTTTGGAGGGGCATTACAGGGCAGCCATTTCATTTGGATTTTATTACACTACAGAGTGGGGCCAGTAGTGGGATAAATTCTGTTTTTGGGGGTGGACATGCCCTTTAATGCGATTTACTGGGGTGGTAATTTACAGTTTATTGGTGTGCCCGAGGAGGATGCTTTAAGATTGTGGAGTAATAAAATTTCAGTTTAGTTCTCCTTTAAAAATGATTGGAACTACAGTGCATCTTGGAGTGGGAATGTATTTATGTAAGGGCAGTAGTTCGCAGGGCTTCTTGCTGCTTTGGCGTTAAAACATGAAGCAGCACCTAAATGTTCTATTAAGTATAATGACATATGGAGTAATCGCATGTCAGTGGGTGGTCACATTGTCATGCGCGGTGTTCCGTTTTCGCATTGCATGTGAACACCATTTTTTTGCCGCCCTGATAACACAATATAGTGCGTATTGCATCACAAACACACATTGTTGTATTTTCACATTTCATGCACATTTTAGTGTGGCCACAGCCTAAAGTTAGTTCCTAGCAGTAGTTACATCTTCGCGATTCGGCTGGAACAATTCAGCCGTCTTCAGGATGTGACGTATACAGTGACAAACATTTAAAACCTGTGATCCCTCCTTCAAGTCAGGAAGCCACTCCCCTTACCTATATTAACCCTCTCAGTGCATACCCTAAATCCATTTTGTGTGGGATACTTAATATATATAAAACCTATTTGCCAAATATTCAATATATCATAAAAAATCTATTAGCCTCCCAATGTGCTAAAAGTTGAACCCCCGTCAGTGTTCAAAGTGCAAATCAGTTCAGTGTTAAAATACTAATAAAATGATTAATAAAAACAGCCCCTAACCATATCTACTATGTACATTCCTATTTCAACACCAAACCCTTTTTGTGCATATAGATACATATGTTACATATTCAAAGGGAATTGATAAACTGTTGCCTTACTTGTTGCTATATAATAAATATTATTTATATAAGTAAGGCAACAGTTTATCAATTACTGCTGTATAAATAGTTCTTGTTTGATGAGTGCTCTATTACTGACGGACTGTTCTATATATTATTCCAATAGCAGCACCAGGGCATATAGCAATGCTATACATATATATAAATATAGCACATAATGGCAACGTTTCGGCTTCGTGCGTGGAGCCTTTATCTTTATCAAGCCTTGATAAAGGCTCCACGCACAGAGCCAAAACGTTGCCATTAGGTGCTATATTTAATAAACTACTTTGGAGAAATCCTGGAGTGCTCATGAACTTTACCGAAGTCTCTCTTATTAAACTACAGGAGGCACCCAGGTTTACAATTGAATATATTTGTGTTTCTGAGATCCACTCGTATTGGTTGGTATATATATCTATATCTATAGTAAACGCTCACTATGGCAACATACAGAAAATGACAATTGTATGTAGGTAGGCTATTTTAACTGTATTCACAGCCAAGGTTGTTTCCTTTCTCTATTCTGCATTACATCATAGATTAATCCAACCTGATAATGAGTGAATATGAACTAACCTACAGCATCTATTAGGACTTACACAAAGTTCAAAATTATAAAACAAAAAATGCAAGAAATTAGGGGAAAAATAAAACGGTGAGAGAGAAATTCAAATTATTAAAGTGCTAATTACAAGTAGCTAAATTAACATCCTAAAGAGCCCGCACCACACTGAGCTTAATTACATACTTATACCTGCTGCAGAGACAAACTGTTAGCAAAGTGAATATTGCTGTTGGAAGAGGGAGATATAAGCGCAAGTCTGTTTAACTCTTTATGGAAAATGTTTAGAACAGACAATTATAAAAGGAAATGGGTCAGGGGAATGGTATACCTGGAGCTGTTTGATGGTTTCTCCTCCTTTGCCGATAACCAGGCCAACTTTAGAAGCAGGGATTAGGATCTCTTGGACTGTGCAGTTACCATCGAGGTCATTATGAAATCCTGGCCCGTTCCGACAGCGGTCCACAATCTGACCCAGGAGACGCTTTGCTTGTCTGAGAGGACGATATAAAAACAATCAAATTAACATCTGCCCTCGATAGGGTTGGTACATAAGGGTTAATATTTAGGCTTGTTCCACTGACCTGTCTGGCCTATTGTAAAGTCAGACATATCGTTAAGTTTTATTTAAACACGTGGTCGCCAATAGGTGGCACCACTTAAATCCAAGACAGACTATTGATCTGTAGTCTGGAATATCTTTTACCAAAGCTGCCTTTCCATTTATAAGATGTTGGTCGCAAAACATTGTGTTTATCAGACCTTTATAGCAAGAGAGCCCCGCTCCTAGATGGCACCTGCAGCAAATGGTCTGTCCCGGAGTGCGCGTCCATGTGGTCCCAAACCGCCAGTGATACAACTTACAGAGAGACGGACACCAATTCCGGTACCAGTAAAACCAACTTTATTGCTTCGAACACATCACAAGGTCGTCATCTGACACGTTTCGGGGAACACCTTCTTAGTCATACCAAAGGGGGTGTTCCCCGAAACGCATCGGATGACGACCTTGTGATGTGTTCGAAGCAATAAAGTTAGTTTTACTGGTACCGGAAGTGCTGTCCGTCTCTCTGTAACTTGTATCAGACCTTTGACAACTTTGAGTTGTGATACAGTGAATTCACTTTAGATGTAGAAGCTCTGCCCAGTGTAAAGGAAATGCAATTAAGGAGAACACCAACATAGCCTAAGGCTGGGTACACACCTGTATCAGTCAGGCAGAAATATTTTACGGTGTGAATGGGGGCGGGCGCAAATGACGGGATATATTAGTAAATAACGGGCGATTGTGCGATTCTATTGGACCGCCCAATCAGTTGCAGTGAACTGACGACCGCGGCTACTTTTTCTGCGACATTCGGCTCACTAGTGGCGAGTGGTTGTTTGAGACGAATCTCGGCTTGTGTGTACCCAGCCATAGTTCACATATTCGGATGTGAAGAGGAAACTTTCCAAGAGAGGCCCATACAGATATCTACCGATCGAATTTATAGCTTTAACTGTTCCTGGGCTAAATAAAATGATTGTATGGTAATAAGGCAGCATGATTGGTTGCCTTTTTTTTTTCTTCTTCCTTTTGGATCCTGGAAATTATGGTAAAAAGGAAAAAGAAACATCGGCCACTTGTCACGAGTAAAACGATTATTTAAGAGAACATTATTGGGAATAGGATGCGTGGTCTCTAAAATGCAGAGTGTTTTGTTTTTTATATTAAAAATAGGACTGCTTAATTGTTTCCATCGTAAGACAAAGATTACTTTGTAGCCTAGATCAACTCTACAGCCATGAGAATTTGCTCCCAATAGATGGAAATAAAGTCAAGCTAATGGATATATAGATTAAGAAACACAAAAACAGAAATTCTGTGGTTTGCCATGTAATATGCAGTTGCCAATAATATTTTTATCCAGCTCGGTGCTCACAGCAGTTTTGCCTGTATAAGGGAGGGGGTGGTGGAGGTTCGGAACGCCCCCTTAGAACTCCCGAGACTGGAGGGAGGGCAGCAAACCAGTTATCTTCACAGAGAATGGGAAGGGGAAGGCCGGCCAATACCAGCTCTCTCCAGAAAGCGCGTGATGGGGGTGGGAGGTAAAACTGCCTCAAACTCTGCCTGCTGTGTTACCTTCAGGGGCTTTTGTATTCGTTCGACAAGCGAAAACGCACAGCGGTTGTGCAAGAACAAATTTAGCTGCTGGCAAAGAGAAGGGCGGAGATGTTGAAAGGGGAATGGTGGTCGGGGAGATTGCACATCATACTTATTTTAGTAGTAAATTCTAGATGGAGGGGGGGGGGGAGAAAACAGAATTCATTCTAATTCAAAAGCATTTTAGTTACTTTGAATCACAACTTTCCCGTTTCTACTTTGTGGACCGTTTATTTGCTCTCCTGACCATTCAAAAACATGAGTAGTAGGATGGCTTTAATAAAGACTTCTTCAAATGACACATTTGCTTATTTATCTACTGTAACCAATCAGATGTTACCCAACTGTTGGACCAGGAAAAAAACAAAAAAGATAAACGACACAACTTTTTGCTCCATACCCACAGCCACAACTTACTCTATGTTTTCTGGTGTCCCCGTCAGAACACAAGGTCTCTCTGGCATTCCACCGCTATCTGGAGAAAACAAAATAGAATCTGATAAGACACACAGCAAGAAAAACTAACCTAGACAAAAAACATGTTTAATAATCATAGCAATACACATATTTGACTTGTTTCTTCCCATTTCTTTTAGCTAAAGTGGGGTGGTGCTTAGAGCATCAAACAGGGATTCAGCGGTGTCATACTGAATGTGTTCCGTCTGAGTGGTTCAGAACAGGCAGTACATAGGCCAGAGTTGCCCATCAAAACAAAATTCTAACTTAAGAATCAACAGAAAGTACCGATTCTCTGTACATACTAGGGTAACCATGACATCCTTAACCATATAGAAAAGCTGCAGGAAAGATGGGCTGCTAATTGCAGATGTTTTGTGGCATTAACAATATTTGCTATAACAGATGTTTGTTGAATAATGTTGAATTGGCAAGCCATTAGCTGGGTAAATATGTATAGAATTGCGACTTTGGGTATTAGTGGTGCAACGTTTTATATTTCCTTGGGAAAGATTATAATCCCACTTCCTGAATTACCACATTTGCTAAAAAACCAAGCAGTATAGTAAAGAACATGCTGTTTTAAAAGACATAGGTATGGATGCAACAAAAGGTGCAGAAGATTGGCTGTGCTATCTGCAGCAACCAATCAAATGTTATCTTACTGCAGTAGCCCGGTAAAAAGCAAACATCTGATTGGTATAATTTAAGAGCATGGCCAAACATTTGCACCTCTTTTTACATAAACCACCGTAGACAAAACCTTTAAAGATTAATGAAAACACCCATAATGTCAACATTAAGAGACACTGATTAACACAACTACCACTTGCCTTACTTTCAAATTTGAATAGCATTAAATTGCTCCCCACGCCCTAAGGAACCAATGATGCTCTTCTCCTACATTAATCTATCATGTCCCATCATTCTATGTAAAGTTTAAGACAGAATGCTGAAAGATAATTGGTTAACCAAAAGTACCGTGAAAGTGCAATGGCAGGGCCAGTGAATGTTGCTGCTATTTAGCTTGCAGAGAGATTATGGGTTGGGAGAGCCACAGGGATTAAAGGTGTCGGGACTTTGTAGCCTACCTGGAGCTATCTGTATCTTGCAACCAGATTCTGTCTGGATCCGTGAAATCTGCTCTCCACCCCGTCCAATAACTGAAATGAAAATAGCCCAGAAATTTTAATCCACTCATTGTAACTTAGATTTCTATAGGTCACAGCAGCTTCTGTGCAGAACAACCTGGCTGATGTGGCCCCATATCCCAAAATATCCATGCTGCTTTGGGAGCGGTTTAGAACAGCAGGTGGCTAGACCTTTGACCTGTGTGACTGTTTAAGCTATTCCTGTCATTGGGGCTACTTTGGGACCTATTATTATATTAGTCACTACATTTCTGTACCCCTTGCCTCCTGCAGCAGGCTAATACTAAGGGATAAGATATACCATTAGTGAGTTTGTGTGTGTGTGTGCGCGTAGACACAGGCCGATCCCAGCCCAATCCTCGCTCCCTACCTACATGCTCTGATAATTGTCCTATCTGGTAAATTGGTCAGGAGTACCAGGAAAGGGGAAATAAAGACAGATTGTTAACAACGACCCATTCTGCTTAGGAAACAGTGAGTGAGTTGGTAAATTTAATTCAATTACCTGCCCTGGTCCAGTGAACGAGTTTGTATTTAACTGGTCTTAGGTAACAAAATTACATGACCGAGTACTCTTGTGTAATAAAGTAATAATTTCATAATAAAGGTATGAAAATGCAGGTAATGAAGTGGCATTCCCCTTTAATACAAGGTTACATTGAACACCTAAATTAAAAAACAGCACAATCTCTATTAAATGCCACCTACACATTTTACCACTGATAAACAGGAGCATTTAAGGTGGCCATACTCTTTTTAGACATTACATTTAAGGTGGCCATACTCTTTTTAGACATTACATTTAAGGTGGCCATACTCTTTTTAGACATTACATTTAAGGTGGCCATACTCTTTTTAGACATTACATTTAAGGTGGCCATACCCTTTTTAGACATTACATTTAAGGTGGCCATACCCTTTTTAGACATTACATTTAAGGTGGCCATACCTTTTTAGACATTACATTTAAGGTGGCCACTACCCTTTTTAGACATTACATTAAGGTGGCCATACCCTTTTTAACATTACATTAAGGTGGCCATTCTACCCTTTTTAGACATTCATTTAAGGTGCCATACCCTTTTAGACTTACATTAAGGTGGCACATACTCTTTTTAGACATTTACCAGGAGATTCAATAAAAGTTCTTATCGTTAAAATGGTGCTAATTAGCCCCAACCAATCAGATCTTATTTAACATTTGAAAGCTAAATCGATGGTTGGGCAAAATTTGCACCATTTAAACGATAAGAACTTTAGTGAATAACCCTGTACATTAAAGGGGCCATACTCTTTTAGACATACATTTAAGGTGGCCATACTTTTTAGACATTACATTTAAGGTGGCCATACTCTTTTTAGACATTACATTAAGGTGGCCATACTCTTTTTAGACATTACATTTAAGGTGACCATACCCTTTTTAGACATTACGTTTAAGGTGGCCATACCCTTTTTAGACATTACATTAACGGTGACCATACCCTTTTTTGACATCATACCCTTTTTAGACATTTCATTTAAGGTGGCCATTCTCTTTTTAGACATTACATTTAAGGTGGCCATACTCTTTTTAGACATTACATTTAAGGTGGCCATACTCTTTTTAGACAACATACATTTAAGGTGGCCATACTCTTTTTAGACATTACATTTAAGGTGGCCATACCTCTTTTAGACATTACATTTAAGGTGACCATACCCTTTTTAGACATTACATTTAAGGTGGCCATACCCTTTTAGACATTACATTAAGGTGACATCCCTTTTTGACATCATACCCTTTTTAGACATTACATTTAAGGTGGCCATTCTCTTTTTAGACATTACAGTTAAGGTGGCCAACTCTTTTAGACATTTCATTTAAGGTGGCCATACCTTTTTAGACTTCATTTAGGTGGCCATACCTTTTAGACATTACATTTAAGGTGGCCATACCTTTTTAGACATTACATTTAAGGTGGCCATACTCTTTTAGACATTACATTAAGGTGGCCATACCTTTTTAGAACATTACATTTAAGGTGGCCATACTCTATTTAGACATTACATTTAAGGTGGCCACCAACTCTTTTAGACATTAATTTAAGGTACCATACCCTTTTTGACATCATACCCTTTAGAATACATTAAGGTGGCCATACCTTTTAGACATTATTTAAGTGGCCATACTTTTTTAGACATTACATTTAAGGTGGCCATACTCTTTTAGACATTAAGTTAAAGTGGCCATACCCTTTTTAGACATTACATTTAAGGTGGCCATACCCTTTTTAGACATTACGTTTAAGGTGGCCATACCCTTTTTAGACATTACGTTTAAGGTGACCATACCCTTTTTAGACATTACATTTAAGGTGGCCATACCCTTTTTAGACATTACGTTTAAGGTGGCCATACCCTTTTAGACACGTTAAGGTGGCACCCTTTTTAACATTACGTTTAAGGTGGCCATACCCTTTTTAGACATTACGTTAAGGTGGCCATACCCTTTTTAGACATTACATTTAAGGTGGCCAACCCTTTTTAGACATTACATTAAGGTGGCCATACCCTTTTTAGACATTACGTTTAAGGTGGCCATACCTTTTTAGACATTACATTTAAGGTGGCCATACCCTTTTAGACATTACATTTAAGGTGGCCATACCCTTTTAGACATTACATTTAGGTGGCCATACCCTTTTAGACATTTTAAGGTGGCCATACCCTTTTAGACATTAGGTTTAAGGTGGCCATACCCTTTTGACATTAGGTTTAAGGTGGCCATACCCTTTTAGACATTACATTAAGGTGGCCATACCCTTTTTAGACATTACATTAGGTGGCCATACCCTTTAAGACATTACATTTAAGGTGGCCATACCCTTTTTAGACATTACATTTAAGGTGGCCATACCTTTTTAGACATACATTAGGTGGCCATACCTTACATATTTGTGCCTTTATACCGATTTGAGGAAAAACACAACACTATTGGATGATCTGCTCTGGTTATAAATAATGTGTATGTTTTAACCTGAAGATTAGCAGAGTGTACATGGGATTACTTGGCTTTTGTGGAAGTGATATTCTAGGGAAAAATGATGATGGAGGGACTGGGATGGGATGTGCTCCTTGGGTCCCTATTACTGGAAACTGCAGATCCTTTTCATAGAACAATGAATTGGTAAGACATAGGCACAGGCCATCTTATGTTGACAATTGTAAGGGGGATACCACAAAACACTGGAAAGAAAAATACAAACGGAACTTACTGAATCCCACCATCTTGTCAGGCACTTTATATTCTTCTGTCATCACAGTCCTACGGAAAAGGAAAGTAGTTTTAAGAAAAAACAGTTGATATCCAGTCTAGTAACTGCTGGCAAGCTCATCATGGAATAGTGCTACTTCGAGACTGCCACACACTTAAAAATGATTGTGCCCAACTCCCTATACTACAGTACAGAGAGCAGACTGTGGCTGATGGAAATCAATAATGGGATCATCCCTTTAATCCCAATGTGTTTACCCATCTTAAGCCAAGGACCCTCAATTACAAGTAAAACAATACACCCCACAGCAACTGACTTATTAAGTTATTCAAACAATCCAAAAAGGCATAATAGGCTTATCCTATATTAATAGAAAGACACTGGTAGCTGTAGCCTGAGTAGGAGAGATTTTTATCATAACTAGTTCTACGTAAAGGTCTTTCTCTGGTGGCAGGAAGCTACAGTGTGTTGCACTCTATTGTCACTATCTAGCAGCTAATTCAGTAACCAACCTGCAAGTGCTTAGACCCACAACCCAAACTGAAGCCTTCTTTAGCCTTTCCTTCTAAAATTCCAAAACCAACAACGCAAAAGCAAAATGTTATTGCTATAACACCTGACCACAAAACTAGTAATTTCAGCCCACACACAGCCTGAATGATTGGTTAAGAAAAAACAAAAACTTGCACTTCCATAGTGGCAATTAGGGCAGAAGGAAGAACAGTGACAGTAGTTAAGCATTCTACCAATAAGAAATGCTAGACCAATGGCTATGCCAGACTTATAAATATCGCCTCCTTCCGTGATCTTACAGGCCTTGGTTTTTTGGTACAGCAAAAACCTAAAATCGACTTCACTTAAAGAAGCTGCTGTTGAAGTGCTCCCTAACGATTATGTCATTATCTCAAAATTATCCGTCCATGATGGATTTTAACAGTTCTCATAAACCGCCATGTTTAAAAGAAATACCATTATGATCATTACATCATCCTAAGCATGACCCCTTGATCAGAGCAGCTCATCTGGGATGTATGAAACTACCTTAGTAAATTACATTATTGACCAGTCAATGGCCTTAACCTTAAGGGAAAAGACAGGGAATAAAATCGGGAATTAGATCCCTCAATAATAAAACGTACAAGAGAAAATAAACAAAAAACACTATGGAATATGAAATCCCGAAACTTCCAAACCTCTGCTTCATACAAACCGCACAGTAGTACAGATGGCAGATCAATAAACAATTAGATTCGATCAATAAATAATAAAATCCAGCTCAATGCTTACCTTTGATGTACCAAGGCTCCTAACTGGTTACCAACTGTGGGAAGAGAAGAAAGAGACAAATTAAAATGAAAGTATTATTTCGGAAAGCCAACTTGTCTTTCTGAGAAAAAAAACACATTCTCCATTAAAAGAGAAGAAGCAGGGGGTCACAATGGACAAACGGAGCAGTTTAGGATCAGTGCCTGAGATTAATGCATTATGGGATATGGGAAAAAAAAAATAAAGCTGTGAAATTGATCGGAGGCTCTCATGCAGGGGGGATAAGATATATGAAATCAAGTAAAAACCCCTCTGTCCGCATCCTAGGCTACTTGGGAATAGAAAAAAGAAAAACACAAGAAAATCTTTAAATCCTCCCCACTGACCACCAAATTAAACATGATGTAAGATTAAGCAGATTGGTGTACACATTAATAGAGGCATACAGTAGCGTTGAAGACATAGTCTGCTTTCATAACCTGGATCAATAAAGCTAGATACCAGAAAACGCATTTTGCTTTCCAAATAAAGATCGTGAAATGCGTCCAATGGGAATTTGTTTGCGAAAGGATTCTCGGCCACACTGGGATGGAAATGCCTCTTCCCTATTTATAGGGTCACATACCTAAATGAGGTCTACTTAATTACAAATGCAACAAGTGCAAAAAGAAACCTGCGGATATGTAAATATTATGAATAAATAAAGAAAACTGGACTATTTTCCTCCAGCTTACAATTAAAACATTGCCTAAGCATTCTTTGTATGTTGCTTTTTATTAGCATAATTAGAGATTGCAAATTAAAATGTAAGACTTTTTATAATATCACATGCCTTGGCATTTCTCACGGCAAACTTTTTCAGAGACACATATGCCACGTTCCGGATCTCCTGATCCTTCGTCAAGCAGCTCAAGTGTATTGGTGGATAATCGAGCATTGCAACCCAAAACAGTTTCCATAGAAAGCGACTTTCTTATGAGTGTGATCATACAGAAAATATTCCTATCGGTTCTAGAATTAGTTTACCCATTGACCTCAGGCCTTGCCCAAAAATGCTTACAACTTAAGTACCCTTCAAAACACGCACAAACTATCACCATTTAGATGTTATAGCCGATAAGATGAACCTAAAAATATACCTAATACCTAGCTGACCCATAGCGATTTTAGAGTCACCTGTTAAAGGAGAACTATAGTGCATATAAAAGTTTAAATAATAAACTAAAATAAAAGTTCAAATGAAAATACTGGGGCAAACATGATAATTCCTTTCTCCCAATTGTGTTTCCTTGAGGAGCACCAGCACAAAGGAACAGGAACTCCTAGGGACTAACCGGCAGATGAACTTTACATGCTGTAGCTCCAACCAAGCAATATTAGGAGGTAGGAATATGCAATCAACCTCCCTGTAAATGATTTATTTCTAGCTGAGGTGGTTTTTACAGTACAGTTTACCTTTAACTCGTCCGAAACTTAGTAGATTATCCTCTTTTCGTTGACTATTATCCATTATCTAGTAGGTGCAAATTTTTTTTTTCTTTTTCTTGACTTTAATTTAAGGAAATCCCCCCCCACACAAAGTTTTTTCATAGTGTAGAGTACCCTAAAAGCCCACCCCTAAATGCCATGTTCGTTTTGTAAGAAAACCCTAGAAACAGACTTACCACCAATTTTTCCCTCGACTCTCTGCTACCTGCTCGACGGAAGTTGCAAACAGGGACCAGACTGGCGGCAGAGAGAGTCAGCCATACACAAACGTGGTGGTGGCTATGCAGAAAGCTGAGGGAACGAAAGGTTGGTAAGTTTGTTTCTGAGTTTTTTTTTTTTTTTACAAACGAACATGGCGCTTGGGGGTGAATTGGAGTACCCTACACTACGGAAAAGTGTTAAATGCTAGGGGATGAGGCAGTCATGACAGGATCTGGAGGGTGGAAAGGTAGAGCTCCCCTGCACATCCCTCTGTCATCCCAGGGGACAGGAAGAAGCAGGGACCGGATGACACACAGACAGCTCCTACTTCTAATCTTTACAAATTTTGGATAGGCACTGCAGGAGATCCATAAGGAGCAGAGATGTAAGGTAAGGATTTTTTAACACTACACAGTTGGGCATGTAGTGGGTAAATAGAAATATTAGTCTTGGACATGCCCTTAATATATTGCAAAATGGATGTTCCCCAGGCAGGAGTTTGTTAAGTTCAGTTGGGGAGGGTAGACCTGTCTCCCAATGTTTCAAATTGATGATGAAAGACCTTTTCAAGCACTGTACCCTGGTTCCCGTGTGATACTATTGTCTTTGGACATGCCCTTTAAGCCTAATACACACAGAAACTTCTACCCTATATTCCAAACAACAGATGTACCAGGGAGATGTGGTTTAAGGTCAACCAATCACCACCTGATCTGACAATATCAGGCAGGGTGGTAATACCCCATAATGTCTCTTTCATACAACAGCAGACAAGAATACTATTAAGTGGCCCTTTCATGATATTCCTTGGATTTATATAGGTTACATTGGAGCAATCTATTTATTAAAGGGGAAGTTAGTGGAAATACATAAGCCTTTAAGAAATAAGAGCAGTATTTACATCCCAATGACCTTAACCTGCCCATTCAGAATATTTTGTGTATTATAAATACTTCCAGAATACTGACTTCCTGTTTGCAGGACCCTAATAGAGACTGTTATGGTTTTGCCCTTGACCCAATCCTGGGTTGATTCAGTTGCTCGTAGAGATCTGAGCATGTTTGACCATCCAACAGCCAATCAGTAGAAATTACTGTTAGGAACATTCCAAGGTAGTGGTGCATCCTGGGAACAAGAAGGACCGTTATAACCTGAAATGTCAGCTCACTAATGTCAACAGCAGGGAACAGCAAAGGGTATGAAATCCACTGATTTTTCAAAATGGGAGAGAATATGTAGATAATAGGAATGTAGAATATAACTAATAATTTTAAAATATTGATATTTTCCACTGAAATTCCCTTCAAAACGCAACATGGAGATAAAAAACTTCAGCCTAAACAGTATAACGTATAACAAAAAAAACCCTCAATATATTATATTATAAAACTATTAAATGCTACAATCTCCATATTGAATCAATGCAATCACACAGTATGCCTAGTTAAGGGTATTCCACCGTTATTTTAACTTTTAGTTTCCAGTTTAACTGAAGGACAGGAGGTAAATGCGATATGTCTTACCTCCTGTCCTTCAGTAAACTTACAGGAGACCAGAAGAACTTACCGCGTAACGATCCAGCGCTGCTGACAGCCTCCGACTACACTGACATTCCCCGAGGATCCACAGTCCTTTGCAGTGCAGGAGCGTGGACGCGGCGGAGACTGTCAGTGAGGCCGGCGCTGGAGCGATACGCGGGTAATTCTTCTGGTCTCCTGTAAGTTTTACTGAAGGACAGGAGGTAAGACATATCGCATTTACCTCCTGTCCTTCAGTTAAACTGGAAACAAAAAAGTTAAAATAACGGTGGACATACCCTTTAAATTATTATTGCTTTAAAATGATTATAAAAAGCGAAGGGGCAGATTTGCAAGTGGAACTGTATTTCAGTGTGCTCAGTAACTTGCACTGATATAAATACAAATGGTGCTTAGGCCATAGATTTCCTTTTTAGGGTTGGGAATCAAACCTTTTCTTTCTGCAGTAACAAAGTTCCAGCCGCAGGCATTTTGCAACTCTAAGTTTAGGCCCTGGTTTGTGTGGCAGTAACTTTGCAGAGCGACGTTGTAAACGCTGATCCCAAAACAAGGAAATGTCATCAGTTCAAATGACAGCAGCTGTTGCTTAGTCATTTAACTCACAACAGCACCAAGCTAAACATGAGCAAACATGGGGAGCATCCCTACTGAACCGCAGCATTAAAATAACAATATAGAGTAGAAAGCGACCTATAACTGTCTAGAACAAAACCTTAGTAACTACCAACAGGCAACAGTAACTTCTATACGACGTTACATTAATCTTAAATTAACGAATCTCTTAATTGTCTCTTCTTTATAACTATTTTCCATTATGTAAATCTGCAAAACAGGCATATGTATGCTCTGTAAGAAACCAAACTTACATAATGAGGATCATCTTAAAAAATCCTGACCTGCTGATAGGCCAAATTTGTACTTCTAAATTCCGATTTGCGGACACAGGACATGTGTATTGTTGTATCTTGCACTGATATCGGTAGTATTCCTATCCAGTCTAGCATTTAACTTAGTTTAGTACAGTGTTTATATTTCCTACAAGAGAGACAACCCAAAGGATAATATTCTTTATGGTTAAAAGATCACATTATATCAAGCATGGTGGCAATTGAGATGGGAAGGCCAGGTGAAGTATGCTAATCCAAGGGTTTACAATCTGCTTAGTTGTGTGTAGATAGTAGGTTACAATTAATCTTTACACAGTACAGACTACAGAGCAAATCTAAAAGGTTTGAGCAGTTAAAAGACAACAAAACCAAATAGTGGTTTGTGAAATTGGGGGACTAAAATCCTATGAAACTTAACACCTTCACTGTCCTCAACCAGAATGGTTTATAGTTGCAGCAACATGCTGCAACTTGGATCTACCTGCTACTTTGTCGCTGGACTGCTGTCTTATTTTCTGCAAAAGAAGTTTTAACATTAGCCTTCCGTTCTTTACAGTTAACATTGTCTAACTGTGCTGTGCCTGCAGTGCTGTCAAAATGCTTTGTAAGCAGTTAATTGTTTACACAACTGCTACTCTTTCAATGATTTACGAATATCACAAATATAAACATTTGACGCTGAAAATTGCTGTACGCATTTATACAAAAAACCAACAGCTTTTTGGTATCCCTTGCTATTTTCGTTAGCCAAAAAATTGGTACCAATAATATCTGGCCATTGATATCTATACCGGTACTTAGATCACATCTTTAAATGGCTACTATTGGGGGTGCTTAAAAGGCATGCCCACCCTAAAAATGAAAAAAATGCCCTGAAGGTAGATTCCCCACTAACATGTAAAAAGTCCCCACTGTTTGCCATACTCTCTCATAGGCCAAGATATCCTTCCTATTCTTCACCACCGCCACAGTTTTCACAGAGCTCACAAGACGAGCTACCTGAATACTCTGCAGTCATTGGCTGTGATGTCACCTGGCATGGCCCTAGACTGCAGAATAAACCTGCTCAACGCACATAGGAAAAGGAGAGAGAGGGATTGAGAAGAAGGGGAAGGAAGCCTACAAGTAATTACGGAAAAAGGGGAGTATAGCTTTTTAAGCAAGGTATAGAGTAGATGAGCACATTACTTAGGGGATGAATTCATTTATTTAGTGCAAATGCACAACATACGTTTCGGGACTCACGTCCCTTCCTAGGTATAAATGGTAACAAGTGCCAAACAAACATTTATACCCTTAGGCCCCACCTACATGCACCTATAACTTGTCTGGCTAATTACAACAGTGTGCCATAGTACATCTGGAACTTTGCCGAGTATAGCTTTTTACAGTGTAGGGCGGCCTCCGAACACACCAGCACCCTCCAATAAGCCTCCACCATTTTAGCATTATTTTTTATCACAGTCACTAAAACTGCTTATGATGGACTGTGATAGGCCAGAGGCATCAAATTCCAGTCCATTGACCGATCTTAGCAAAATTCATGGAGCCCATGTGATTCAGGTTTTGCTGTAACCCCTTCTGACAGCACAAATGGGCCTTAAGGGAAATCCACTGGCAGACCCGGTGTAAAGTAAACACTCTCTTTAACATCATAATCATTTCATCCCTGTAAATAAGTTTTAAGACTTCAAGGGAACTGGAAATTAAAAGAAATGTATTAATATTGTGCTACAGAAAACCGTATTATGAAAATATTTAACAAGAAATTGGGAATTTAAAATAGATCACTTTGGTGACACTTTGTATCTCCCTGTAATCTGGAGAAGCCAGCAGAGTGAAAATGAAAGAAACTACAGGACTAATTGAAAGATTCTACTTGTTTCATACAGGCGAATCTTTTAATTGGGAATTACTACCCAGAAAATGATTAGCAAAAGCGTTAACGCAGATCTGTTAGCTAGATAAACCCAATGTTATTGGTCACTAGTTTAATATTTTAAAGGATAAGTATGCTGTAAATGCAAGTTTAATTGGAAGCAGCAGCTTTTCAAAATCTTTACACAACCCCCCCCTTTTTTTTTTCTAGGTCCCTCCTGATCCTACCTTTACTGATGTAAAGATTCTGACATCTTGTTTCACCATTGTAGCCTGCTAAGCCCCACCCCCCGAGACTTCCTGGATAACCTCTGCTGTAGTCCAAAAAAGCCATGTCCATTTGTTCAGGGCACAGGCACGCACGTGGCATCACTGTGTGCATACGCATGAGGTGATCGCACCGCCATTGCGTGCAGCGCGTTGACGTCACATCGCGTGCGCGCATGCCCAGACCAAACAGGTGTGGCTTTCTTGGACTACAGCAGAAGGTGATCCAGGAAGTCTCGGGGGGCGGAGCTAAGCAGGCTACAATGGTGAAGCAAGATGGCAGGATCAGGAGGGATCTAGAAAATAAAAAAATAAAAAATAAGGGGGGGCGGGGAAAGATTTTTAAAAGCTGCTGCTTCCAATTAAACTTAAAGGAATCTATTGATTATTCCTACCTCACAATATTGTTTCGTTGAGGAGTAGAGCACTGCAGTTTTCATTTGCCAGGTTAGTCTTGGACTATTCCTGTATTAAAGATAGTGCTGAAGCCAGGAGGAAGACTGGCAGAATCGGTTTCTCTTGGGCTGGTGCTCCTCACAGAAGGGAGGTAGGAAATACCAATCCTATATCCCCGTCCCAAATACTTTTCAGTTTAACTGTTTTTTTAAAAATAAACTTCATACACGTGATAGTTATCTTTAACTTGGGTTTACACATACTTATCCTTTAAGAAAAATTAAAAGTGGAAGTAAAATGTGTAAGTTAAAGGGCATCACCACTACCAAACTGAGTTTGGGGTTTAATTGAAGAAAGGGAGGCAAAGGTGCCATGTCTTACCTCTCATTCTTCAATTAACCAGCAAGAGCAGGAATGAAGTTACGGTATGCGCATACATTACAAGCTCTTTCGGAAAGTCAGAAGAACAGCAGAGAGCACAAAACCATGTCTTTACCTTACTTAAACTGAAAACCCCAAACTCAATTACAGCAGCGGGAGAAACCCCTTAATTTCTTCCCATGCATAGTAAAATAATGCAAACATTTTCACGTTCGAATGTAAAAACCTAATGGGGCAATGTGTAGAGCCGATATATATCGCTCTCCATTTGTAAGGCACCGAGTCGATAACAGCTTCTACGCCATAGCAAATGGGGTTAAAAAACCTTGGTGCAAAGAAGTTAACCAGCATTTAAGATGGAAATAAATGATATCGGCTTTCTATACATTCTCCCTGTCAATGCTTCTTATGCAAGCAACCTTCATGTGCTGGCCCCTTAACTCCGTCATCAAGAGGTCTCTTTTGGACTCCATAACCAGAGAGCTGGGTCGACCAAGATGGTATTATTTAAGTGAGGGATTCCATCTTTTAGCAGCTATCTGTGAGAGAAGAGAAGATATAATTAACATGCAGATACTACTGTATGTTTCCAACTATCAAACTGCATTTCTTTTCACTGACAGTGGTACTTCGTGTATATCCGTAAAATAAAACGCTAAAGAAACTCAGACCATAAAGGGACATTCCTGTTTCGGAAAAGTATTGCCAGACAATATATGTTGTAGCTATATGCCCTGGTACACATTTCATGACACATTTGCACGCCAAAAGATCTACTTTATGTAATAAGGCACAATGAATATTGGACTTCTACCATAACTTGTCCTATTGTAAATCAGACTTGCATTCAAGATTCAGTGACACTTTACTGCTGCCCATAAATCTGCGCACACTCAGAGCGAGTCATGCAATGCTACAGGGAATAGTAGTACTGTTAGAAACCACAAACATGTAAATAATGATGACCAGGAAATAATTTATTGAAAAATCAACATTTAAAAATGTTGTAGTTAAAATATAGCACTTAAAAGGTGCACAGGGTTATCATAAAAGTTCTTATTGTTAAAATGCTAATTTTGACCCAAGCAATCAGATGTTAGCTTTCAAATGTTAAATAAGATCTGATTAGATGGGACAAAATTAGCACTATTTTTAAGGATAAGCAGGGAGATTCAATAAAAGTTCTTATAGTTTAAAATGGTGCTAATTTTGCCCCAACCAATCAGAACTTATTTAACATTTGAAAGCTAAAATTTGATTAGTTGGGGCAAAACTAGCATCATTTTAAACGATAAGAACTTTTGATTCTCTTTAAAATAAAGATTTTTGTCCTGTTGTGATGTGATGGCCTGGTAATTGGGGGACTATTTGCAGTGCTCCAACTGGTTGGATTATGTGGATTATGGTCAATTTGGTCAAAGCTTTATAGTAAATATACTAATTATTAAAGGAGAATTAAACTCGCCTTCCCCGCTTCTCCCCTTTCTGCCATGTTATCATATTTAGCTTCATAGTAAATAAATGAGTTATTAAAGGAGAACTCCCCCCCCCCCCCCCCCAGCCATGTTTAGTACACGGGGTGTGGACCTAAATCACTAGGTTGCAGAGAAGCTTCAAAAGAACTTAAATAGAAACATGACCAGATAATTTAGCATTCATGGCACTTACTAGGAATGTTTTTTTAAAAAGTGTAAGTATAACTCCTAATACAACACCTTGTGTTGAAGATTGCTTATAAAGAAATGCGGACGTAGCAGTCTGGAGGCTAACCAGGATTTCCCACTACTGTTGCACCCTTCCGGAACTAAAAGGCTAGAAAGCCCTAGAGATCACTGGCTTGCTGTGCTCAAAAATGTCCTTGCCCATTCCTATTTATTAAATGATGCACCACAAAGTAAACATTTAAATAAATCATGCGCACCAATCATGTTTAAGCAATCTGCATTCAGGTTAAATTTCTCTGATCTTCAATGTTTTTCTTCTAGGGAAGTTAATGTTGCAACAAAGGTAACCAAACACACAGAAGAAGGAAAATAAGAGCAGACAGTTGCTAAAAGTCAGCTGATCTAGCCAATGCTGGATGGGGACACTGAAAAATGTTTCTGCAGTGACTCAACCATGTTGTTATAAGTTGGCATGTGATATTAATTGCTTAGGTTGTTTTAGTGCATCAGAATTCAATTTTGCAGTCGTGAAAGCAGCAGGACCACAGATCTCACTACAGACAGAAAACGGAATAAGAGTTGCAAGCAGGAGAGAGCAATAGAACTGGGATTGTATCACTGGGAAAAAATTAGCAAACTGCAAGTGTAGGCAGGCCAAAGCCAACAGCTCACTAACTAGGTGTACACAAGCCGATAAAAAGTCAATGTGACACTGGGGATCTTAAACTCACTAGTCAGCTCCTAGAGTTATCTTGCAACGTGACCTTGAGAGAACTGATAGCAGTACGGTCTCTAAGCTAAACGAAGGAAACCACACAGAATCCATGTGCCCTTTAAGAACCTCTCATAGGAAAGCGCACCCAACATTGTAGCATTTTAACATCGCTCACAGAACAGCACACCAAAACCACATGCCATTTTAACACAGAAACCGAAACCACGTGCATTTTAAACACGAACACCGAAACAACACGTGCCATTTTACACAGCACACCAAAACCACGTGCCATTTTAACACAGCACACCAAAAAACATGTGCCATTTTAACACAGCACACCGAAACCATGTGCCATTTTAACACCAGCACACCAAAACCATGTGCCATTTTTAACACAGACACCGAAACCATGTGCCATTTTAACACAGCACACCAAAACCACTGTGCCATTTTAACACAGCTCACAGGACTGCACACAAACCATGTGTCATTTAACAACTCACAAGACTGCACACCAAAACCACGTGCCATTTTAACACAGCACACCAAACCACATGCCATTTTAACACAGATCAACAGGACAGCACACCAAAACCACGTGCCATTTTACACAGCTCACAGGACAGCACACCGAAACCACGTGCCATTTTAACACAGCTCACCGGACCGCACACCGAAACCACGTGCCATTTTAAACACAGCTCACAGGACAGCACACCGAAACCACGTGCCATATTTTAACACAGCTCACAGGACAGCACACCGAAACCACGTGCCATTTAACACAGCTCACAGGACTGCACACCGAAACCACGTGCCATTTTAACACAGCTCACAGGACTGCACAACCGAAAACCACTTGCCATTGTAAACACAGCACACAAGACAGGACACCAAAACCACGTGCCATTATAACATGCTCACAAGACAGGACACCGAAACCACGTGCTATTTTAACATCACTCATAGGGCAGCAGTACATCGAAACCACAGCGAAAGTTATTACTTCTAGATTGTTATTAAAGGAGAGTTAAAAAACACATTCCTGCAAATAAATCTCCCTGCTTACTCCCTGAATGCTATTCAGCTACTCTCTGAGCATGTCAAGCTCATAACTAGAAAACCTGGAGAGGAGTGGTAATAGCCTTTTGAGAGAGGCAGAGGGGAAAGGGGGGAAAAGAACAGTTCACTGCAAATCAGGCTAGTTCTACATCTGTCAGATTTTTAACTATATATATTTTAAATGTAGGGCTGGAATTGTCCTTAAGAGACTAAAACAAATCCTTAACACATTTTTTTTTGGAAATCGTTATATGTATGTATGTATCTGCATACATGCAAAAATCCCAAAACACAGAAATAAACCACAACATCATAATGTATTGCTCACAGCCATAGCAGCCAGAGAATGCAGGGGTGTAGTTTTGAAAACACTGGAGGGACAGAGGCTGGACATCCGGGTCACAGTAACAAATGCTGTACAAGTAATACCCTTGGGCTTCCCATTTCTTCTTATTTAATAGGAATATTAAGGACTATTTTCCATATGTTGTGCTGTAAATAAAATAAAGTTAATTTTGTATGTACCGTAATACTCAGTATAAACGAGGGTACCTATTTTTACCTGGAAAAAAGGAGTAAAGTGAATGACTTGAGTATAACTGAGGGTAGAAATTATGACCACTACTGCCTTTGATTCTGTATTGTTTTGAAGCTTAGTTACCCTTTAAATGGTGGCAGAATTCCCACAATAATTCCTCACCCCTTCCATTTGCCTACCAAAGTTTTCCTCCAAGCTTGCAATCAGTCATGGCTGTGATGTTAAAAATCCACATAGAACATCCGGCAGCATCGCTCACCTTTCTAACTGTGGGTTGGGGGTTACCTATACAATTTTTTAATTTGAGGCTGAACTTGCCCTTTAAGTTTCCTATAAGCCGAATTTAAGTTTTCAAATTCCTACAGATTCTTTACTTCTCATAAAGCCATTCACACACAACCTCCCTTTTTTTCTTTTGACAAATTCTCTTAAAAAGTCTTAAAAGAATATTTATTCCATGGAACATAGAAATATGTGATAACCCCAGCAGGGATTCCTGTGCCAACTGTCCACAAAATAAGAAGTACCATAAAAAAAAAAAAATCAAGAAAGGTATATAAAACAATTTTAGCTTTTAAGTGGTTTGGAAAGGATTGTATTGTCACCATAGGGTGCCGTCACATCTAAGCCATATTTCTTCTCTATGTAGGGATAATTAGCGGGCTTGACAATTTTCCCCATTTACAATACTTCTTGGACAGCAGAGCTTGAAGTTGCTGCTCTGTCGCTTGACATCTGGAGGTAAAAGCTGAAATTTACAATGCAGAGCTAGCTTGAAATGTATATGAAATCATTATCTGGAAAGGTAATAGTTCTAAAACCTTGTTTGGGGAAGGAATGCCGACAGAGGACTAATGGCTGCTTTAGGGAAATGTGATTGCTTATAGTGGCATTTGGACATGCTGCGTCTATTTTAAGCAATCGGCCATAGCAAGAAGTATATTTATATAAACCGATTTCCTTTTTTCTTCAATGTTTCAAGAATTTAGATCCTTTATCACCTTTTGCACACAAGCAAACAAGACCCCAAGGATGGAAACAGGGTGTTTTCTTACAAACAGAATCAACAGGAAAGCCGGAAAACCATTTCCAACAGAAAATGGACCTCCTGCCACATGAGGCGTTAAATGCGAGATACAATTATTTAGTGATTCGAACAGACATTTTCACTACCAATTAGCATTCCATTTGAGATTGGGTGTCTTTTCTGAAATTTGTGCCCCACTTCCCCCAAAATGACATAATAAATGTAGTTAATTTGTTCTCAAACAATGGTTCATACATTACTGGGGTGCTAGTTTGTTTTAATGTATATCTAATTAAATATATAAATATGGTCTCAAAAAGGTTAGGATAAACAAAATGATGTTTCACTGGATCAGTTTTCCAAGTGCAAGCCAGTCAGAGATATAGCATTAAAAGCTTAATGTGCCCTTCTTTTGGCCTGGCACCTGTTCTGCAGGAAAACTAGTTGGATTGAAGCACACTGCCTATAATAGTTCCCACTCCCTCAATGCACAGAATAGAAGAAAGGGCTATAATACCCAATGATTTATATCAGCTCAAGGTTTCTGTTCCTCTGTATAAAGCAAATAACTTTAGAGAGAAAGCCTAGATGCGGATGACAATGCTTAAAAATACTTGAACTTAACTTTTGACTGACTGCACTTAGAGAAGCAGGGCTAATTTAAGATAGCAGCCTTTCCCCTAACCAGTTAGGAAACCACATTCTACCTTAATCACTTATTAACTAACGAAGTCACTGCTTTTTTGCCACACACAAAAAAGCATTGAGTGTTTCTGGGCGCCCCTTTGCCATACACTTGTATTCACTTTTAGGTTTGTATTTCCAAGGGTAAAAAGAAAATAGCATGGCACACAATGGGTCCTAGTTCCACTTTACATTAAAAAAACAAATATCACTGTGGATCACAAAAACGTGTCTATAGAAGCAAAATGAGCCAGCCGAGCCTACCATTACGGATTAGATCTAGACGGGTATAATGGATTGTAATACATGGTCATCCTTGGATAGGAAATTTTATATTTAGAATCAGAAATTGAATCTTTTCAATTGAAATTTTAAGATAAGTCTTCATTGTGGCTGATGTATAAAAGTTTGAGTAAACGAATTTAACAAGTTTGAAACCAAAATGAATATAAAAAAATCTAAACATTTACAGGGAGATTCAATAAAAGTTCCTATCAAAAAATGGGGCTATTTTACCACAGATGTTAGATTAAAATTTTTAATAAGATCTGTGGTTGTTGCAAATTAGCACAATTTTTAACAATAAGAACTTTATTGAATCTCCCTGATTAATAATAACATCCTGGTTAAATATAGTCATTATTAGGGCAACCTTTACTTATTGTACTGCTGCAAAGGACAAGATACTTTAAGCAGGAAGAGGGTTGGATTTTGAATTTAGCAGTCAGCTATATCAACTTTGGAGATCTGTTCATCTTATTCAATGGGTCTTTTCTGATTCATAAAACAATAATAAGGATGGAATAAAAAAAAAACAGTTATATTGGTGTGAAAGATAATAATGTAAATATGGCAAACAAATACAAGCCAGGAGGAGATTTGGTTAATCCTTTAGTGGAGATGTTGTATGTGGTAAGAAAATGGTATTACTCAGCAGTCCAAATTTTTTCCTTACAAAGCTAACTTATCTTTGGCTACCCCTTGCTACTACCGTTTTACCAACACCCTTGTTTTAAGCACACCAAGCAACTTTAAGAGGGGGGTTCTGGATGAAATGCACTCACCAGCTGCTCTTTCACATCAACTCCTCTACTAGACAACAAGAATAATTTAAACAGCTTGTCAAAGCATTTGAACTTCCAAATGCCAATATTTGCTATCCCCAACTCAAAACGTATTCCTTATTACCTTCCTTGCAAAACCACTGTATTACCGTCAAACCCACAAGCTCTTGCAAGTCAGTAAACATATCTATAGCAGGGCTGAACAACTGTAGGGGCAAGTCTTATATTTTGTGTTTGATCAGTAAACTTTTCGATTGACTTGTTAGATAAATAAAACAATTGACTGTTGACAGAAAATGAACTGAACAAAGAGGATCATGTAAGTAAGGGAACGCTTTAGATAGAGCTCCCTTTCTCATATTTCAAAGAAGGGGAGGAGAGACTACTGGGTAAGTTCCATGACAGCCCTATGTAAATGCTATACCTTCTATGAGGCTGTTACAGCATTACATGGCTAAATGCAGAAGCAGTGTATTGGGTTTAGAGCAGTAGGTCAGGAGAGTTCTGGTTAGTTTTCCCTCTCAAAATACTGGTGTTCTATGAAATTGTAACATTGAACTCTAGATGTCATGCTCTACAACAAGCACATTACATTCATTTTGTTTGCTATATTTCAGCTGCCATGTTTGATCTTAAGATGGTATCACCCCCTTTCAACCAACATGTGGGGGGCCATGCCCTCAAGACAAGTAAAGTAAACTGATAAGTGCTGTCAATAAAAACGTCTACACAAAAACGTGAAACAGAGATAACAGAGGTTACTCTGCAAGTTTAAACTTGTCCTAGCCCCCTCACAAAAATGGCATCTGTACACACGTCAAGGCAAAATGGAGTGGAAAACCCCCTCTAATATTTTATTTATAGTTATTGGAACTCATGGTCTCTCCAACATGGGGTACTAGCTGCTAATTGGCTTTAATCAATGAATTACAGCAGAATGAGTCCTTGATCTTTATACTTTAACCAGCAAGACACAAACTACTAAAGCCTACCATACTATACACTAAACATGTACACAGCACCTAACACTTTAAAGAATTTCTCTTTATGTCTATGGAGCTGGCTACCAAAAAAGCTAAAAACAAACAACCACAGCAAAATAATTGTCATCCCTTCTATACATGGTGTTGATATTCGACTTCGCTTGCCAAATTTGCCAAAATTGAGTATTGTCAGGCAGATCATTTTCTGTCAATCCCTAATGCAGGAATGCTGGAGTCAAATGTATCAGCAAAGGTCCCAAACGCGCACTTAGCCTGGTAGGGGTGCAGACATCTTAGACCCCGCCCAAGGGGCATAGAAATACCGTTCATCACAAAAAAGGTGAGAAGTTGTTAAGTTAATAAATCTACATTTGGAGTGCGACTCTCACCGTGTTTTTGAATGTGGGAGTCATATGAGGGGCCATAAATGGGTATCCCTGTTCTATGGAACTTTCGACGGTACACAACATTCACTCCAGCACTTGCTATGCGGACTCATTCCCCAAGTACTATATACAGACAACTGGTGTGCTAATAAAACTAACAACATTTAAGTTACATCCACCTCCTTTTCTTTGTCACACTTATTAATGATGCATTATATAAATTAGTCCAAAGAGTACAAAAACTCTGGAGCCGTTGTACGTTTTACTGGTTGGGGAGAGAAGTTTGTCTAATTTGTGTCTATGTACCAAACCCTCTGAAATACATTTAAGGTGGCCATACTCTTTTTAGACATTACATTTAAAGGACAACTCCACCCTCATAAGAACATCTTTTAGAAAGAATGGCCTCTTTAAAATATGTTGATATATCATACTTTGTCCTATGAATTCCTTACTGTATGTCTGCTATGCTTCTGGAGGCCTCATGGAAACGGAGCAATTTAGAAACCTGTACTGAGCGTTTACTGAGCCTGGGCATGCTCAGAAGAGGCAGACAGGGGATTAACATTCAGTCACTGGCTGTGATGTCAACTGTCAAATCCATAACTGACAGTTACTAACTGGAAGAATCAGGAAGCAGAAACAGGGGAAACAGGACATTGTGCAGGACTTCAGGTTAGACTTATATATTTCAGATTTCAAACTATTACCGTTTAGGGTTTTGGGGGATGATTTACCTGTATGTAAGTTTTCATTTTAGTGCTGGAATTGCCCTTTAAGGTGGCCATACTCTTTTTAGACATTACATTTAAGTGTGCCCATATCCTTTAAGACCATTACATTATCGGTGGCCATAAGTCCCTTTAGACATTACATTTAAGTGGCCATACTCTTTAGACAATACATTTAAGGTGGCCATACCTTTTTAGACTTACATTTAAAGGACCAACTCACCCTCATAGAACATCTTTTAGAAAGATTGGCCTCTTTAAAATATGTTGATATAATAGTTTGTCCTATGAATTCCTTACTGTATCTGCTATGCTTCTGGAGCCTCATGGAAACGGAGCAATTTAAGAACCTTTACTGAGCGTTTACTGAGCCTGGGCATGCTCAGAAGAGGCAGACAGGGATTACCATTCAGTCCCTGGCTGTGATGTCAACTCAAATGCAATCCATAACTGACAGTTACTAACTGGAAGAATCAGGAAGCGAAAACAGGGAAACAGGACATTGTGCAGGACTTCAGGTTAGACTTATATTTCAGATTTCAAACTATTCCCGTTTAGGTTTTGGGGATGATTTACCTGTATGTAAGTTTTCATTTAGTGCTGGAATTGCCCTTTAAGGTGGCCATACTCTTTTTAGACATTACATTTAAGGTGGCCATACTCTTTTTAGACATTACATTTAGGTGGCCATACTCTTTTTGAGACATTACATTTAAGGTGGCCATACCCTTTTTAGACATTCATTTAAGGTGGCCATACCTTTTTAGACATACATTAAGGTGCCATACTCTTTTAACTTACATTTAGGTGCACACCCTTTTTAGACATCATACCCTTTTTAGACTTATTAAGGTGGCCATAGCCTTTTTAGACATTACATTTAAGTGGCCATACCTTTTAGACTTAGGTTTAAGTGGCCATACCTTTTTTAGACATTAGGTTTAAGGTGGCCATACCCTTTTTAGACATTAAGGTTTAGGTGGCCATACCCTTTTTAGACATTAGTTTAAGGTGGCCATACCCTTTTTAGACATTAGGTTTAAGGTGGCCATACCCTTTTTGACATTCGGTTTAAGGTGCCATACCCTTTTTAGACATTAGGTTTAAGGTGGCCATACCCTTTTAGACATTCGTTTAAGGTGGCCATACCCTTTTTAGACATTAGGTTTAAGGTGGCCATACCCTTTTTAGACATTAGTTTAAGGTGGCCATACCCTTTTTAGACATTAGGTTTAAGGTGGCCATACCCTTTTTAGACATTAGGTTAAGGTGGCCATACCCTTTTAGACATTAGGTTTAAGGTGGCCATACCTTTTTAGACATTAGTTTAAGGTGGCCATACCCTTTTTAGACATTAGGTTTAAGGTGGCCATACCCTTTTTAGACATTAGTTTAAGGTGGCCATACCCTTTTTAGACATTAGGTTTAAGTGGCATACCCTTTTAGACATTAGGTTTAAGGTGGCCATACCCTTTTTAGACTTAGTTTAAGTGGCCATACCCTTTTTAGACATTATTTAAGGTGGCCATACCCTTTTAGACATTATTAAGGTGGCCATACCCTTTTTAGACATTACTTTAAGGTGCATACCCTTTTTAACATTACGTTTAAGGTGACCATACCTTTTTTAGACATTACATTTAGGTGGCCATACCCTTTTAGACACATGACGTTTAAGGTGACATACCTTTTTAGAACCTTACATTTAAGGTGTGCCATATCCTTTAAGACCATTACATTTAAGGTGGCCATACCATTTTTAGACATTACATTTAAGGTGGCCATACCCTTTTTAGACATTACATTTAAGGTGGCCATACCCTTTTTAGACATTACATTTAAGGTGGCCATACCCTTTTTAGACATTAGGTTTAAGGTGGCCATACCCTTTTTAGACATTAGGTTTAAGGTGGCCATACCCTTTTTAGACATTAGGTTTAAGGTGGCCATACCCTTTTTAGACATTACATTTAAGGTGGCCATACCCTTTTTAGACATTACATTTAGGTGGCCATACCCTTTACATATTTGTGCCTTTATACCGATTTGAGGAAATACACAACACTATTTGGATGTACTGCTCTGGTTATAAATAATGTGTAGTTTTAAAACCTGAAGATTAGCATGGGATTACTTGGCTTTTGTGGAAGTGATATTCTAGGGAAAAATGATATGGAGACTGGGATGGGATGTGCCTCCTTGGTCCCTATTTCGGGGAAACTGCAGACTTTTTCATGAACAATGAATTGGGTAAGACAAGGTCACAGCCATCTCTTATGTTGACAATTGTAAGGGTGGATACCACACAACACTGGGAAAGAAAAACTACAAACGGAACTTACTGATCCCACCATCTTGTCAGGCCCTTTATTCTTCTGTCATCACAGTCCTACGGAAAAGGAAAGTAGTTTTAAAGAAAACAGTTGATATCCAGTCTAGTAAACTGCTGGCAAGCCCATATGGAATAGTGCTACTTTCGGAGACTGCCCACACACTTAAACGATTGGTGCCCCAACTCCCTATACTACAGTACAGGAGAGCAGACTGTGGCTGATGGAAATCAATAATGGGATCATCCTTTTAATTCCATTGTGTTTACCCATCTTAAGCCAAGGCCCTCACTTACAAGTAAACAATACACCCCACAGCAACTGACTTAAGTTATTCAACACTCCAAAAAGTATAATAGGCTTTATCCTATATTAATAGAAAGAACACTGGTAGCTGTAGCCTGAGTAGGAGAGATTTTTATCATAACTAGTTCTACTTAGTAAGGTCTTTCTCCTCTGGTGGCAGGAAAGCTACAGTTTGTTGCCACTCTATTGTCACTTCTAGGCTAATTCATTAACCAACCGGCAAGTGCTTAGACCCACAACCAAACTGAAGCCCTTCTTTAGCCTTTCCTTCTAAAATTCCCCAAACCCAACAACGCAAAAGCAAAATGTTATTGCTATTAACACCTGACCACAAAACTAGTAATTTCAGCCACACACAGCCTGAATGATTGGTTAGAAAAACACAAAAACTTCACTTCCTAGTGGCAATTAAGGGCAGAAGGAGAAACAGTGACAGTAGTCAAGCATTCATCCCAAAAGAAATGCTAGACCAATGGCTATGCCAGACTTATAATATCGCCTCCTTCCCGTGATCTTACAGGCCTTGGTTTTTTGGACAGCAAAAACCTAAAATCGACTTCAACTTAAAGAAGCTGCTGTGTAAGTGCTCCCTAACGATTATGTCATTATCTCAAAATTATCCGTCCATGATGGATTTTCCAGTTCTCATAAACCTCCAGTGTTTAAAAGAAATTACCATTATGATCATTACTCATATCCTAAGCATGACCCCTTGATCAGACAGCTCACTGGGATGTATGAAACTACCTTAGTAAATTACATTATGTGACCAGTCAATGGCCGTAAACCTTAAGAAGACAGGCGAATAAATCGGGAATTAGATCCCTCAATAATAACACTACAAGAGAATAAACAAAAACACTAATGGAATATGAAATCCCGAAACATTCCAAACCTCTTGCTTCATACAAACCGCACATTAGTACAGATGGCAATCAATAAACAATTAGATTGCGATCAATAAATAATAATCCAGCTCAATGCTTACCTTTGATGTACCAAGGCTCCTAACTGGTTACCAACTGTGGAAGAGAAAGAAAGAGACAAATAAAATGAAAAGTATTATTTCGGATAAGCCCAACTTTCTTTCTGGAGAAAAAAAAACACATTCTCATTAAAGAGAAGAAGCAGGGGGTCACAATGGACACACGGAGCAGGTTTAGGATCATTGCCGAGATTAATGCATTTGGTATGGGAAAAAAAAAATAAAGCTGTGACATTGATGGGAGGCTCTCATGCAGGGGGGATATATAATGTAAATCAATAAAACCCTCTTTGTCCGCATCCTAGGCTACTTGGGAATAGAAAAAATAAAAACACAAGAAATCTTTAAATCCTCCCCACTGACCACCAAATTAAACATGATGTAAAGATTAAGCCAGATTGGTGTACACATTAATAGAGGCATACATTAGCGTTGAAGACATATGCTGCTTTCTCATAAAAACCTGGATCAATAAAGCTAGATACCAGAACGCATTTTGCCTTTCCAAATAAAGATCGTGAAATCGTCCAATGGGAATTTGTTTTGGCGAAAGGATTCTCGCCACACTGGGATGGAAATGCCTCTTCCCTATTTATGGTCACAATACCTAAATGAGGTCTACTTACATTCCAAATGCCAACAGAGCAAAAAAACCTGCGGATATGTAAATATTATGAAACTGAAAGAAAAGGGACTATTTTCCTCCAGCTTACATTAAAAACATTGCCTAAGCTTTTCTTGGTAGGTTGCTTTTTATTAGCATAATTAGAGATTGCAAATTAAAATGTAAGACTGCTTTATAATATCACATTGCCTTGGCATTTCTCACGGCAAACTTTTTCATAGACACATATGCCACGTTCCGGATCCCCTGATCCTTCGTCAACACTCAAGTGTATTTGGTGGATAATCGAGCATTGCAACCCAAAACAGTTTTCCATAGAAAGCGACTTTTCTTGATGTGTGATCATACGAAAATATTCCTACCGTTCAGAATTAGTTTACCCTATTACCTCAGGCCTTGCCCAAAAATGCTTACAACTTAAGTACCACCCTTCAAAACACGCACAAACTATCACCATTTAGATGTTTAGCCGATAAATGAACCTAAAATATAACCTTAATACCTACGGACCCATAGCGATTTTAGAGTCACCTGTTAAAGAGAACTTAGTGCATATAAAAGTTTAAATAATAAACAAAATAAAAAGTTCAATGAAAAGTACTGGGGCAAACATTGTAATTCCTTTCTCCCCAATTGTGTTTCCTTGAGAGGCACAGCACAAAAGGAACAGGAACTCCTAGGGCACTAACCTGGCAGATGACACTTACATGCTGTAGCTCCAACCAGCAATATTAGGAGGTAGAATAATGCAATTCAACCTCCCTGTAAATGATTTTTTCTAGCTGAGGTGGTTTTTTACAGTACAGTTTACCTTAACTCGTCCGAAACTTAGTAAGTATCCTCTTTTCGTTGACTATTATCCATTATCTAGTAGGTGCAAATTTTTTTTTTCTTTTTTCTTGACTTTAAATTTAAGGAAATCCCCCCCCACAAAGTTTTTTCATAGTGTAGAGTACCCTAAAACCCACCCCTAAATGCCATGTTCGTTTGTAAGAAAATCCCTCAGAAACAGACTTACCACCAATTTTCCCTCGACTCTCTGCTACCTGCTCGACGGAAGTTGCAAACAGGGACCAGACTGGCAGAGAGAGTCAGCCAATCACAAAACGTGGCTCTGGCTATCAGAAAGCTGAGGGAACGAAAGTTTGTAAGTTTGTTTCCTGAGTTTTTGTTTTTTTTTTACAAAACGAACAGGGCGCTTGGGGTTGAATTGGGAGTACCCTACACTACGGAAAAGTGTTTAATAATGCTAGGGGATGAGGCAGTCATGACAGGATCTGGAGGGTGAAAGGTAGATCCTACCCCTGCACATCCCTCTGTCATCCCAGGGGACACACGGAAGAAGCAGGGACCGAATGACACACAGACAGCTCCTACTCCAATCTTTAACAAATTTTGGATAGGCACTGCAGGAATCCATAAGAGCAAGAGATGTAAGGTAAGGATTTTTTAACACTACCACATTGGCATGTAGTGGGTAAATAAAATATTAGTCTTGGACATGCCCTTAATATATTGCAAAAATGGATGTTCCCCAGGCAGGAGTTTGTTAAGTTCAGTTGGGGGGGTAGACCTGTCCTCCAATTTTTCAAATTGATGATGAAAGACCTTTTCAAGCACTGTACCCCTGGTTCCCTTGTGATATATTGTCTTTGGACATGCCCTTTAAGCCTATACCACACAAAACTTCTACCCTATATTCCCAAACAACAGATGTACCAGGGAGATATTGGTTTAAGGTCAACCAACACCACCTGATCTGACAATATCAGGCAGGGTGTGTATACCACCCTAATGTCTCTTTCATACAACAGCGACAAGAATACTATTAAGTGCCCTTTCATGATCTTCCTGTGATTCTATTAGGTTACATTGCAATCTATTTATTAAAGGGGAAGTTCAGTGGAAATAAAATCCTTTAAGAAATAAGAGCAGTATTTTTCCATCCCAATGACCCTTAACCTGCCCATTCAGAATATTTTCTGTGTATAAATAAATACTCCGAATAACTGACTTCCTGTTTGCAGGACCCTAATAGAGACTGTTTTGTTTTGCCCTTGACCCAATCCTGGGTTGATTCAGTTGCTCAGTGAGATCTGAGCATGGTTTGACCCATCAACAGCCATCAGTAGAAATTTACGTTTAGGAACATTCAAGGATGTGGTGCACCTGGGAACAAGAAGGACCGTTAAAACCTGAATGTCAGCTCACTAATGTCAACAGCAGGAACACAAAGGGTATAAATCCACTGATTTTTCAAAATGGGAGAAGAATATGTAACATAAGTTAGGAATGTAGAATATAAACTAATAATTTTTAAATATTGTTATTTCCACTGAACATTCCCTTCAAACAGCAACATGAGATAAAAATCTCAGCCTAAACAGTATAATAACGTATACAAAAAAACCCTCCCTCAATATATTATATTATAACACTATTAAATGCTACATCTCCTATTTGAATCAATGCAATCACACAGTATGCCCATTAAAGGGTATCTCCACCGTTATTTTAACTTTTATGTTTCCAGTTTACCTGAAGGACAGAGGTAATGCGATATGTCTTACCTCCTGTCCTTCAGTAAAACTTAAGTGAGGCCAAAGAAACTTAACCCGCGTTAACGATCCGCGCTGCGGCAGCCTCCGACTACACTGACATTCCCCGACGGATCCCATCCTTTGTATTGTTCGGCGACCAGTGCTAGGAGCGTGGACGCGGCGGGGCGGAGACTGTCAGTGAGGGCCGGCGCTGGACGATACCGGGTAATTTTCTTCTGGTCTCCTGTAAGTTTTTACTGAAGGACAGAGGTAAGACATATCGCTTTACCTCCTGTCCTTCAGTTAAACTGAAACACTAAAAGTTAAAATAACGGTGGACATACCTTTAAATTATTATTGCTCTTAAAATGATTATAATAAAGCGAAGGGGCAGATTTGAAGTGGAACTGTATTTCAGTGTCTCATTACTTGCACTGATATAATACAAATGTGCTTAGGCCATAGATTTCCTTTTTAGGGTTGGGAATCAAACCTTTTTCTTCTGCAGTAACAAAGTTCCAGCCGCAGGCATTTGCAACTCTAAGTTTAGGCCCTGGTTTGTGTGGCAGTAACTTTGCAGAGTCGACTGTGTAAACGCCTGATCCAAACACAAGGAAATGTCACCAGTTCAAATGACAGCAGCTTTTGCTTAGTCATTTAACTCACAACAGCACCAACTAAACATGAGCAAACATGGGGGAGCATCCCTACTGAACCGCAGCATTAAAAATAACAATATAGAGTAGAAAGCACCTTATACCTGTCTAAACAAAACCTTAGTACTACCAACAGGCAACATAACTTGGCTATACGATGTTACATTAATCTTAAATTAACGAATCTCTTAATTGTCTCTTCTTCTTTATAACTATTTTCCATTATGTAAATCTGCAAAACAGGCATATGTATGCTCTGTAAGAACCAAACTTACATAAGTGAGGATACTTAAAAATCCTGACCTGCTGATAGGCCAAATTTTGTATTCTAAATTCCGATTTGCGGACACAGGACATGTTTATTGTTGATCTGCACTGATATACGTAGTATTCCTATCCAGTCTAGCATTTAACTTAGTTTAGCAGTGTTTATATTTCCTACAAGAGAGCCAACCCAACAGGATAATATTCTTTTATATGGTTAAAAGATCACATTATATCAAGCATGGTGGCAATTGAGATGGGAAGGCCACAGGTGCAAGTATGCTATCCAAGGGTTTTACAATCTGCTTAGTTTGGTAGACAATAGTAGGTTACAATTAATCTTTACACAGTACAGACTACAGAGCAATCTAAAAGGTTTGAGCAGTTAAAGACACAAAACCAAATAGTGGTTTGTGAAATTGGGGGACTAAAATCTATGAAACTTAACACCTTCACTTTCCTTCACCACCATATGGTTTATGTTGCGAGCAACATTGCTGCAACTTGGATCTACCTGCTACTACTTTGTCGCTGGACTGCTTTCTTATTTCTGCAAAGAAGTTTTACATTTAGCCTTCCGTTCTTTACAGTTAACTATTGTCTAACTGTGCTGTGCCTGCAGTGCTGTCAAAATGCTTTGTAAGCAGTTATTTTTTACACACCTGCTATCTCTTTCAATGATTTACGAATATCACAAATATAAACTTTGACGCTGAAATTGCTGTACGCATTATATACAAAACCAACAGCTTTTTGGTATCCCTTTGCTATTTTGTTAGCCCAACAAATTGGTACCAATAATATCTGGCCATTGAATCTATAACCGGTAACTAGATCACATCTTAATGGCTACTATGGGGGTGCTTAAAAGGCATGCCCACCCTAAAATAAAAATGCCCTGTAAGGTAGATCCCAACTAACATGTAAAAAGTCCACACTGTTTGCCATACTCTCTCATAGGCCAGATATCCTTCCTATCTTCACCACCAGCACAGTTTTCACAGAGCTCACAAGACGAGCCTACCTGAATACTCTGCAGTCATTGGCTGTGATGTCACCTGGCATGGCCCGGACTGCAGAATAAACCTGCTCTAACGCACATAGGAAAAGGAGAGAGAGGGATTGAGAAGAAGGGGAAGGAATCCTACAAGTAATTACGGAAAAAAAGGGGAGTATAGCTTTTTTAGCAAGTAAGAGTAGATAGCACATTACTAGGGGAATGAATTCATTATTTATTGCAAATGCACAACATAGTGTTTCGGGACTCACGGTCCCTTCCTCATGTATAAACGGGTAACAAGTGCCAAACAAACATTAACCTTAGGCCCCACCTACATGCACCTATCAACTTGTCTGGCTAATTACAACATTGTGCCATAGTCACTCTGGAACTTTGCCGATATAGTTTTTTACAGGTTAGGGCGGCCTCGAACACACCCAGCACCCCCCATTTAAGCCTCCACCATTTTAGCATTATTTTTATCACAGTCACTAAAACTGCTTATGATGGGACGTGATAGGAATAGGCATCAAATTCCAGTCCATTGACCGATCTTAGCAAATTTCATGGAGCCCATGTGATTCAGGTTTTGCTTGTAACCCTTCTGACAGCACAAATGGGCCTAAGGGAAATCCACTGGCAGACCCCGGTGTAAAGTAAACATCTCTCTCTAACATTCTATAATCATTTCATCCCTTAAATAAGTTGTAAGACTTCAAGGAACTGGAAATTAAAAGAAATGTATTAATATTGTGCTACAGAAAACCGTATTATGAAAATATATTTACAAGAACTTGTGAATTTAATAGATCACTTTGGTGACACTTTGTATCTCCTGTATCTGGAGAAGCCAGCAAGAGTGAAAATGAAGAAACTACAGGACTAAATTGAAAATTCTACTTGTTTCATACAGGCGAATCTTTTAATTGGGATTATACCCAGAAAAAGATTAGCAAAAGCGTAACGCAGATCTGTTAGCTTAGATCACCCAAGTTTATTGGTCACTAGTTTAATTTTTAAAGGATAATATGCGTGTAATGCAGTTTAATTGGAGGCAGCAGCTTTTCAAAATCTTTAACACAACACCCCCCCTTTTTTTTTTCTAGGTCCCTCCTGATCCTACCTTTACTGATGTAAAGATTCTACATCTTGTTTCACCATTGTAGCCTGCTAAGCCCCACCCCCCAGAACTTCCCTGTTAACCTTCTGCTGTAGTCCAAAAAAGCCATGTCCATTTGTTCGGGGCACGGCACCTCACGTGGCATCACGGTGTGCATACGCATGAGGTGATCGCACCGCCATTGCGTGCAGCGCGTTAGACGTCACATCGCGTGCGCGCATGCCCAGACCAACAGGTGTGGCTTTCTTGGACTACAGCAAAGGTGATCCAGGAAGTCTCGGGGGGCGGAGCTAGCAGCTACAATGGTGAAGCGATGGCAGGATCAGAAGGAATCTAGAAAATAAAAAAATTAAAAAATAAGGGGGGGCGGGGAAAGATTTTTAAAAGCTTGCTGCTTCCAATTAACTTAAAGGATATCCTATTGATTATTCCTACCTCACAATATTGTTTCGTTGTGGAGCGAGGCACCTGCAGTTTTCATTTGCCATGTTAGTCTTGGACTATTCCTGTATTAAAGATAGTGCTGAAGCCAGGAGGAGACTGGCAGGAATCGGTTTTCTTTGGGCTGGTGCTCCTCACAGAGGGAGGGGTAGGAAATCCCAATCCATATGCCCCGTCCCAAATACTTTTCAGTTTAACTGTTTTTTTTTTTAAAATAAACTCATACACGTGATAGTTATCCTTTAACTTAGGGTTTACAGCTACTTATCCTTTAAGAAAAATTAAAGTGGAAGTAAAATGTGTAAGTTAAAGGCATCACCACTACCAAAACTGGTTTTTGGGGTTTAATTGAAGAAAGGGAGGCAAAGGTGCCATGTTTATTACTCTCCATTCTTCAATTAACCACAAGAGCCAGAATGAAGTTACGGTATGCGCATACATTACAAGCTCTTTCGGAAATGTCAAAGAACAGCAGAGGAGCACAAAACCATGTCTTTACCTTCACTTAAACTGAAAACCCCAAACTCATTACAGCAGCGGAGAAACCCCTTAAATTTCTTCCCATGCATTGTAACCATATGCACACATTTTCACGTTCGAATGTAAAAACCTAATGGGGCAATGTGTAGAGCCGATATATATCGCTCTCCCCATTTGTAAGCAACCGAGTCGATAACCTCTCTACGCATAGCAAAGGGGTTAAAAACCTTGGTGCAAAGAAGTTAACGCATTTAGATGGAAATAATGATATCGCTTTCTATACATCTCCCTGTCCATGCTTCTCTATGCAGCAACCTTCATGTGCTGCCCACTTACCCATCCGTCATCAGAGGTCTCTTTTGGACTCCATAACCATAGAGCGATGGGTCGACCAAAGATCCGTTATTATTTAAGTGAGGGATTCCATCAATTTTAAGCGCTATCTGTGAGAGAGAAGAATATAATTAACATGCAGATCTACTGTATGTTTCCAACTATCAAACTGCATTTCTTTTCACTGACAGTGGTACTAGTTCGTTATATCCGTAAAATAACGCTAAAGAACTCAGACCATAAAGGGAAAATTCACTGTTTCGGAAAAGTATTGCCAGACAATATATGCTTGTAGCTATAATGCCCTGGTACACATTTCATGACACATTGCACGCCAAAAGATCTCTACTTTTGTAATAAGGCACAATGAATATTCGACTTCTACCATAACTTGTCCTATTGTAAATCAGACTTGCCATTCAAGATTCAGTGACACTTTACTTGCGCCCATAAATCCTGCGCCACTCAGAGCGAGTCATGCAAGTGCTACAGGGAATAGTAGTACTGTTAGAACCACAAACATGTAAATATGATGACCAGGAAATAATTTATTGAAAAATCCACATTTAAAAATGTTGTAGTTAAAATATAGCACTTAAAAGGTGCACAGGGTTATTCAATAAAGTTCTTATTGTTAAATGCTAATTTTGACCCAAGCAATCAGATGTTAGCTTTCAAATGTTAAATAAGATCTGATTAGATGGGACAAATTAGCACTATTTTTAAGGATAAGCAGGGAGATTCAATAAAAGTTCTTATAGTTTAAAATGGTCTAATTTGCCCCAAACCAATCAAACTTATTTAACATTTGAAAGCTAACATTTGATTGTTGGGGCAAAACTAGCATCATTTTTAAAGATAAGAACTTTTATTGATTCTCTTTAAAATAAAGATTTTTGTCCTGTTGTGGATGTATGGCCTGGTAATTGGGGGACTATTTGCAGTGCTCCAACTGGTGGATTATGGTGGATTATGGTCAATTTGGTCAAAGCTTTATAGTAAATATACTAATTATTAAAGGAGAATTAACTCGCCTTCCCCGCTTCTCCCCTTTCTGCCATGTTTATCATATTTAGCGTTCATAGTAAATAATGAGTTATTAAGGAGAACCCCCCCCCCCCCCCCCCCCCCACAGTCCTGTTTAGACACGGGGTGGGTGGAACCTAAATCACTAGGTTGCAGAAAGCTCTTCAAGAACTTAAATAAATAGAACTGACCAGATAAATTTAGCCATTCAGGGCACTTACTAGGAATGTTTTTTTAAAAAGTGTAGATATAACTCCTAATAAACAACACTTTGCTGTTGAAGATTGCTTATAAAGAAATGCGGACGTAGCAGTCTGGAGGCTAAACCAGGATTCCCTCTACTGTGCACCCTTCCCGAAACTAAAAGGCTAGAAACCCTAGAGATCACTGGCTGCTGTGCTCAAAAATTTCCTTAGCCCATTCCTATTTATTAATGATCACGCACAAAGTAAACATTTAAAGAATCACTCGCCACCAATCATGTTTAAGCATCTGCATTCAGGTTAAATTTCTCGATGACTTCAATGTTTTTCTCTAGGGAAAGTTAAATGTTGCAACAAAGGTAACCAACACCACAGAAGAAGGAAAATAAGAGCAGACGTTGCTAAAAGTCAGCTGATCTAGCCAATGCTGGATGGGGACACTGAAAATGTTTTCTGCAGTGACTCAACCATGTTTAGTTATAAGTTGGCATGTGATATTTAATTGCTTAGGTTGTTTTAGTGCATCAGAATTCAATTTTGGCAGTCGTGAAAGCAGCAGACCACAGTCTCACTACAGACAGAAAACGGATAAGAGTTGCAAAGCAGGAGAGAGCAATAGAACTGGGATTTGTATCACTGGGAAAAAATTAGCAACTGCACGTAGGCAGGCCAAAGCCAACAGCTCACTAACTAGGTGTACACAACCGATAAAAAGTCAATGTGACACTGGGGATCTTAAACTCACTAGTCAGCTCTCAGATTAATCTCTGCACGTGACCTTGAGAGACTGATAGCGGTACTCGCTCTAAGCTAAACGAAGGACACCACACAGAATCCTGTGCCCTTTAAGAACCTCTCATAGAAGCGCACCCAACATTGTACATTTTACATCGCTCACAGAACAACACCAAACCACATGCCATTTTAACACAAACACACCGAAACCACGTGCATTTAACACGACAACCGTAAACCAGTGCCATTTTAACACAGAACACCGAAACCACGTGCCATTTTAACACAGCACACCCAAACCACGTGCCATTTTTAAACACAGCACACCAAACCATGTGCCATTTTTAACACAGCCACCGAAACCATGTGCCATTTTAACACAGCCAAAACCCCACGGCCATTTAACACAGCCCAAACCAAAACCATTGCCATTTAACACAGCACAACCGAACCATGTGCCATTTTAACACAGCACACCAAACCATGTGCCATTTTAACACAGCTCACAGGACTGCACACAAACCATGTGTCATTTTAAACAACTCACAAGACTGCACACCACCAAAACCACGTGCCATTTTAACACAGCACAAACCAAACCCCACATGCCATTTTAACACGCTCACAGGACAGCACACCAAAACCACGTGCCATTTTAACACGACTCACAGAACAGCACACCGAAACCACGTGCCATTTTACACAGCTCACAGCGACCACGCACAGCACCGAAACCACGTGCCATTTTAAACACAGCTCACAGGACAGCACACCGAAACCCCTGCATTTTAACACAGCTCACAGGACAGCACACCGAAACCACGTGCCATTTAAACACAGCTCACAGAACTGCCCACCGAAACCACGTTCCATTTAACACAAGCTCACAGGACTGCCACATCCGAAACCACTTGCCATTGTAAACCAGCACACGACAGACACCAAAACAGTGCCATAACACTGCTCACAAGACAGGACACCGAAACCACGTGCTATTTTCTTAACATCACTCATAGGCCAGTACATCGAAACCACAGCGAAAGTTTTACTTCTAGATTGTTATTAAAAGGAAGAGTTAAAAAAAACACATTCCTGCTAATATCTCCCTGCTATCTCCCTGAATGCTATTCAGCTACCTCCTCTGGCATGGCAGCTCATAACTAGAAAACCTGGAGAGGGAGGTAATGCCTTGGAAGAGGGCAGAGGAAGGGGGAGAAGATACAAGTTCACTGCAAATCAGGCTAGTTTCACATCTGTACAGATTTTTAACTATATATATTTTAAATGTAGGGCTGGAATTGTCCCTTTAAGAGACTTAAAACAATCCTTAACACATTTTTTTTTGGAAATCGTTATATGTATGTATGTACTGCATACATGCAAAATCCCAAAACCGAAAATAATACACACATCCATAATGTATTGGCTCACACAAGCAATAGCAGCCACAGAATGCAGGGAGTTTGTAGTTTTGAAAACACTGGGAACAGAGGCCTGGACATCCCTGGGTCACAGTAACAAATGCTGTACAAGTAATACCCTTGGGCTTCCCATTTCTTCTTATTTTAATAGGAATATTAAGGACTATTTTCCATATTGTTGTGCTGTAAATTAAATAAAGTAATTTGTGATGTACCCGTATATACTCATTATAACCGATGTACCTATTTTTACCTGAAAAAAAAGGAGTTTAAAGTGAATGACTTGATTATCACTGAGGGTAGAAATTATGACCACTACTGCCTTCTGATTCTGTATTGTTTTGAAGCTTTGTTACCCTTTAAATGGGTGGCAGATTCCCACCAATAATTCCTCACCCCTCCTCCCCCTTCCATTTGCCTACAAAAGTTTTCCTCCAAGCTTGCAATCATTCATTGGCTGTGATGTTAAAAATCCACAATAGAACATCCGGCAGCACGCTCACCTTCTAACTGTGGGTTGGGGGTTACCTATACAATTTTTTAATTTGAGGCTGACTTCTTGCCCTTTAAGTTTTTCCTATAAGCAAATTTAAGTTTTCAAATTCCTACAGATTCTTTACTTCTCAAAACGCCATTCACACACACAACCTCCCTTTTTTTCTTTTGACAAATTCCCTTAAAAAGTCTAAAAGAATTATTTATTCCATGGAACATAGAAATATGTAAACCCCAGCAGGGATTCCTGTGCCAACTGTCCACAAAATAAGAAGTACATAAAAAAAAAAAAATCAAGAAGGTAATAACAATCTTAAGCTTTTAAGTGGTTTGGAAAGGATTGTTTGTCACCATAGGGTGCCGTCCATCTAATTGCCATTATTTTCTTCTCTATGTAGGGATAATTAGCGGGCTTGACCAAATTTTCCCCATTTACAATACTTCTTGGACAGCAAGCTTGAAGTTGCTGCTCTGTCGCTTGACTCTGGAGGTAAAAAGCTGAAATTTACAAATGCAAGAGCTAGCTTGAAATGTATATGAAATCATTTCTGGAAAGGTAATAGTTCTAAACCTTGTTTGGGGGAAGGATGCCGACAGAGGACTAATGGCTTCTTAGGGAAATGTTGATTGCTTATAGTGGCATTTGGACATGCTGCGTCTATTTTAAGAATCGGCCATAGCAAAAGTATATTTATATAAAAACCGTTTCCTTTTCTTCTTCAATGTTTCAAGACTTTAGATCCTTTATAACCTTTTGCACACAAGCAAACAAGACCCCAGGATGGAAACAGGGCTTGTTTTCTTACAAACAGATCAACAGGAAGCCGGAAAACCATTTCCAACAGAAAATGGACCTCCTGCCACATGAGGCGTTAAATGCGAGATACAATTATTAGTGATTCGAACAACATTTTCACTACCAATAGCATTTTCCATTTGAGATTGGGTGTCTTTTCTGAAATTTGTGCCCCACTTCCCCCTAAAATGACATAATAAAATTATGTTAATTTGTTCTCAAACAATGGTTAACATCCTCTACGGGGGTGCTAGTTGTTTTAAGTGTATGTCTAATTTAAATATATAAATATGGTCTCCAAACAGGTTAGGATAATACAAAATGATGTTTCACACTGGATCAGTTTTCCAAGTGCAACCAGTCAAGATATATAGCATTAAAACTTAATGTGACCCTTCTTTTTGGCCTGGCCCTGTTCTGGCAGGAAAACTAGTTTGGATGAAGCACACTGCCTATAATTAGTTCCCACTCCCTCAATGCACAGAATAGACAAGAAAGGGGCTATAAATCCCAATGATTTATATCAGCTCAAGGTTTCTGTTACTCTGTATAAAGCAAATAACTTTAGAGAGAAAGCCTAGATGCGGATGACATGTCTAAAATACTTGAATTAAACTTTTGACTGACTGCACTTAGAGAAGCAGGGCTAATTTTAAGATAGCAGCCTTTTCCCCTAACCAGTGTAGGAAACCACATTCTACCCTTAAATCACTTATTAACTAACGAAGTCACTGCTTTTTTGCCACACACAAAAAAGCATTGAGTGTTTCTGGGCGCCTTTGCCTACACTTGTTTCACGTTTATGTTGGTATTTCCAAGGGTAAAAGAAAATAGCATGGCACACAATGGGTCCTAGTTCCTACTTTACATATACAAAAATACAATATCACTGTGGATCACAAAAACGTGTCTATAGAAGCAAAATGACCAGCCGAGCCAACCATTACAGATTCTAAGAACGGGTATAATGGATTGTAATACTTGGTCATCCTGGATAGGAAATTTTATATTTAGATAAGAATTGAATCTTTTCATTGAAATTTTAATAAGTCTTCATTGTGGCTAGATGTATAAAAGTTTGGTACAAACGATTTAACAAGTTTGAAACCAAAATGAATATAAAAAAATCTTAACCATTTACAGGGATATCAATAAAAGTTCCTATCATTAAAAATGGGGCTAATTTACCACATGTTAGATTAAAATTTTTAATAAGATCTGATTGGTTGTTGCCAAATTAGCACAATTTTAACAATAAGACTTTTATTGAATCTCCCTGAATTATAATCTACCCCTGGTTAAAATATAGTCATTATTAGGGCAACCTTTACTTATTGTCCTGCTGCAAGGACAAGATTACTTAGCAGGTAAGAGGGTTGGATTTTGAATTTAGCAGTCAGCTATATCAACTTGGAGATCTGTTTCTTATTTCAATGGGTCTTTTTCGATTTCATAAAACAATAATAATGGATGAAATAAAAAAAAAACAGTTATATTGGTGTGAAAGATAATAATGTAAATCTGGCAAACAAAATACAGCCAGGAGAAGGATTTGGTTAATCCTTTAGTGGAGATTTGGTATGTGTATAGAAAATGGTATTACTCTCAGCAGTCCAAATTTTTTCCTTACAAAGCTAAACTTATCTTTTGGCTACCCCTTGCTACTACCGTTTTACCCAACCCCCTTGTTTTAAAAGCAACAAGCAACTTTAAGAGGGCTGGTTCTGGATGAATGTGCACTCACCAGCTGCTCTTTCACACAACTCCTCTCACTAGACAACAAGAATAATTTAAACAGTCTGTCAAAGCATTTGAACTTCCAAAATGCCAATATTTGCTATCCCCCAACTCAAACGTATTACTTATTACCTTCCTGCAAAACCACTGTTTTACCATCAAACCCACAAGCATCTCGCAAGTCAGTAAAAATATCTATAGCAGGGCTGAAACAACTGTAGGGGCAAGTCTATATTTTGTGTTTGATCAGTAAACTTTTCGATTGACTTGTTAGATAAATAAAACATTTGACTGTTGACAGAAAATGAACTGAACAAAGAGGGATCATGTAAGAGGAACGCTTTAGATAGAGCCCCTTTCTCATATTTCAAGAAGGGGGAAGAGGACTACTGGGTAAAGTTCATGACAGCCCTTGTAAATGCTATACCTTCTATGAGCTGTTACAAGCATTACATTGGCTAAAGCAGAAGCAGTGTATTGGGTTGTAGAGGCAGTATGTCAGGAGAGTTCTGTTAGTTTTCCCTCTCAAATACTGGTGTTCCTATGAATTGTAACATTGAACTCCTAGATGTCATGCTCTACAACAGCACATTAACTTCATTTTGGTTTGCTATATTTCAGCTGCCATGTTTGATCTTAAAGATGGTATCACCCCCTTTCAACCAACATGTGGGGGGCCATGCCCTCAAGCAAGTTAGATAAACTGATAAGTTCTGTCAATAAAAACTTAGTCTACACAAAACGTGAAACAGAGATAAACAGAGGTCTCTGCAAGTTTTAAACTTGTCCAGCCCCCTCACAAAAATGGCATCTGTACACACGTCAAGGCAAAATGGAGGAAAACCCCTCTCAATATTTTATTTATAGTTATTGGAACTCTGGTCTCTCCACAATGGGGTACTAGCTGCTAATTGGCTGTTAATTACAATGAAATTACAGCGAAATGAGTCCTTGATCTTTATCACTTTAACCAGCAAGACCCAAACTACTAAAGCCTACCATACTATACACTAAACATGTACACCCAGCACCTAACACTTTAAAGAATTTCCCTCTTTATGTCTATGAGCTGGCTACCAAAAAGCTAAAAAAAATCACCACAGCAAAATAATTGTGTCCATCCTTCTATACTGGTGTTGATATTTCGACTTCGCTTGCCAAATTTGGCCAAAATTGAGATTGTCAGGCAGATCATTTTCTGTCATATCTTCCATAATGCGGAGTCAAATGTATCAGCAAAGGTCCCAAACGCGCACTTACCGTAGGTGGTGCAGACATCTTAGACCCCCGCCCCAAGGGGCATAGAAATACCGTTCATCACAAACAAGGTGAAAGTTTGTTAAGTTAATAAATCACATTTGGAGTGCGACTTCTCTCCCGCCTGTTTTTTGAATGCTGGAGTCATATGAGGGCATAAATTGGGTATCCCTGTTCTATGGACTTGTCGACGGTACACAACATTCACTCCAGCACTTGCTATGCGTGACTCATTCCCCAAGTAACTAACAACAACACTGGTGTGCTAATAAACTAACAACATTAAGTTACATCCACTCTTTCTTTGTCACACTTTTAATAATGCATTTATATAAATTAGTCCAAAGAGTACAAAACATCTGGAGCCGTGTATGTTTAATTACTGGTTGGGTGAGAGAATTTTTCTTATTTTGTGTCTATGTCAACCCTCTGCAAGCTCTAAAACTGATCTCCAGAATTGTGGGTACTGCAACTCAAATAAGTTTAGATTTATTCTAGAAGCTGCGTGTTAAATTCAAACTGGGTGCTGCTGAATAAAGTTGAATTCCTCAACAATGTGTGTAGGTTACACTAGGTACCCTATATAAAGTATAGGGAATGTGTGTACGGCCTGAACGATCGTTTCCTTTATCAGGAATGTGTGTACCCAGCTTTACACTGTGTGATATAACCCCTTATAATTAAAAGGAATGTCCACTCCTCTCTACAAATCTGATATCTTGTAAATATCCCCCCCCAAATCTGGATATCATTTTATACAAAATCTTTATTCAAGCTCCCAGCCAGAGATTATACAAGCTCCTTGATCCCAGCCGCTACTGGTCTCCTCACTCTGTTTCCATTGCGGTACTGTGTTTCTTTTTGTTTCCCGAGCAGCGCCCAATGGGAGACTGCTCCGGATGGCAGTCAGTGATTGGCTGTGACGTCACTGTCATTGCCGACACTGCCTGCCTTACCCGGAAGTGAGAGCCAGGAGAGGAATCGAGGGGACATGTAAGTATAATATCTCTGCTGGGAGCTGAATTAAAGATTTTGTATAAAATGTATTTCCAGTTTTGGGGGTATTGTACAGATATGATTTTTGTAGAGAGGGGGTGACATTGCCTTTAATGACATTTTTAAAGCAGAACCTAAGTGAATCTAGTGCTATTCCCACTTAGAGTGCATTTACACTGCTGCCTAGGCCACAACAAGTTAACTGACAAACGGCTTGAAGAGAATTCAGGGAGAGTGGGACCAAGACAAACTGCACTGATACATGGAGCACTCAAGGACAAGACCTATCGGCAAACATCTTACTATTGGTCATGTCCGACTGAAATAGATTGACCGACTGGTGAACTAAGGGAAGTTCCAGCTTATTATATAGGGTAAAACCAGGTTGATGATCATCAAATATTCACTTGATCATCTCTTATTCACATCAGTACTAATTTGTACTAAATTTTACACAATTTGATGGAATTGATCACCAAAGATCATTCCTAACAGTGGTCAATACACAATAATTTTCCCCCACCCATTGTAAATGTTTCCTACATTAATTACAAGAGCTGACAGACTACATTACGCAGCTCACTAAAGGGAGTATGAAATTCTAATCGCTGCCTTAACAAGGGGTCTCACAGACTTAAACAATTTGGCAAACACAATACACTAACACTTTGCACACACGCAACTCACACCACATGTTGCTCATACTTTCTGCAATAGCGACACCTGATACATAGCACTGTCTATGTGATATAATTTAGGTTATGCATGCAGGAAAAATCTTTGTTTATAACCGGCCTCAGGGAATTGTTCCTTTAATGTGTTGACTGTAGGTCGGGCGGTTAAGGAGCTTAGCCTACCGTACGTTCTTCAATCAATGCCTGTGGAGGCAAGAAGAAACTTACCTTTCACGCAATCCTCCGCTGTCGCCTCCCCACTCCTGCTTCTTTTAACTATACAGTGCATTATCGTGCATGCGTGCTATAGTTAATCAGAACCAGGAAGCGTCTGGAATTTCGTGCGACACGCGAGGATGCGTGAAAGGTAAGTATCTTCTATCTCCATCCTGGCTCCGCAGGCTTTGATTGAAGAACGTAAGGTAAGGAAACATCTCCTCTTACCTCCCGGCTTTCTATCAATGCATTAAAGGAATAGTTTATTTTTGCAGTGAACTATTTCCTTTAAAGGATTATCTATAGTGCATATAAAGTTTTTTTCAAACCAGTTAAATGAAAGGTACCCGAGACAGGATTGTAGGACTGTGACGTGACAAGCGACCAAAGGAATTTTTGGATATTTCCGAACAACTGCGAAGCAAGCGTTGAATGTTTGGCGTCCTATGATTGTTCGGAAAATTCGCTATACACAGTAAGATAGTTTGGTAAAACTCAGCCAAACGATTTTATTGCAAACGAGAAGTTATAGGAAACAATATTGTACAATCTTTGCTCTATAGCTGATAAGGATCCGGTCTTTTAAGAGAGAAAAAATTGCATAGCATCCTTGAGTAGAAACGCATGATATCTACGCATATGCAAGCTCGTTACTTGCAGCTTAGGAAGGACGGCACACAAAGGCAAAGAGGACCGCGGACTGCAGGTTGAATACCTCACTGTGCCAGAGAGGTAAGTCAGTATTTGCGAGGTTGGGGGTTTTCGGGGTGGGGAAGGTAATTCTGAAATTTTGAGGGAGGGGTGGTCCGTGTCTTTTAAAACACACAATGCGCTATCCTTCACCTCTCTCAGGGCTATGTATCAATGGACGCTATATGTACCATTTACGTCTTAAAGTTTCGCAAAGTGATTGACAGTGATGTACGAGTGGTTTTGTGCGAGGTTTAGAACGTTGTTGCGGCAGTTGTTTAGTTTCAGTTATTTTGCCCGAACTTCCAATGTATTAAAGTTTTACACAAACATTTGCATCGTTTTTAAAAAAACTATTTTCTACGCCATGAAATTTGTGGTCTAATCTTGACGTATTGGGAAATATTATGACCTATTTTTCACATTTGATGGCTGATAGGTGTAACACTGCTACAATTCTAGCAATACAGAGTGCCATTATGTAGTATTCATCACTTTTCCGAAAACACAAACAAACCAACACCTTGCTACATACACAACTCACGCTTGTTGCTCATACTTTCTGCGATAGCGGACATGGATACATAGCACGGTCTGTGTGATATGATTTAGGTGATGCATGCAGGAAATTCTTTGTTTATAAATCAGCTCGGCCCCGGCCTACTCTTCCATGACGGACAAAATTATACTTTATAATACCATAGTGGGCACAATAAGAATTGGCGCAGCAGTGGGATTTTCATTTTAAAAAAATGAAATAAATCTTGCATTCCACTGTTGCTCCCATTACTGTATCCTGCCATTCATTGACTAAATTACCTTTACTGCTCAATGTCACATAAAAACTAGCAAATTTACCAAGACCATGTTATCTTAAGTTTAAAAACCTCCACGAGCATCAAAGCAACCATCCGATACTAAACGGTCACGGTACCATTCTCTGTAATTTATTAGTTTTACTATGTGACATTAGCCACTTGCAAGTTAATTAACTCAAGGAAAATCAGGGTACTTCTAATGGGACTTAACCATTTTTTTAAAAAAAGGAATATAAATATATTAAAAAAATTAATCAAATCATATAACTGGTATGTATTATTGAAATAATGCACCCCCTCCCAATAAATTATAAATAAGAATGAATCAACTTGGAGTTTCTGACCTGTATAATTTGATGACTTTAAAAGACAACTGTATGGTTGAAGCTCCACCACTCATTCTGGCCCAGGGGCTAACCAACGGGAAGACACGTTATCAAGAACTCTTTTTTTTTCCCCATTGAATGATCCTAGACTGAGTTGGGGGTGGAGCTAAGACAATACAGTTTCCTTAAATATCCTTATATTACACTGCAAGGGTGTCATTATCTATTATATAATCACCAAGCCCTTTTACTTTTAAAACTGCTTTAAAAGGGCAAGTACACCCATATAATACAAATTGCAAAAAGAAAAAAATAGTAAAGCACCCCCTATACCTCAAACTGCACTAGATAGACCAAATATGCAAGTCTAAGCTGAAATTTGTCCCCAATTTTCCCTTGCATCTCTTTCTTCTACTTCCTAGTTCTTCTGCTATTCCTCAAGATGCCTCTTCTAAGCACGCGAATGGGGGGCTTCCAGAGTTTTACACAAATTTCTCATCACTCTCATTAACCAGTTCACACGAGGAGAGTTTGAGTTAATTTTAAACATCCACTTTTCTTTTTAGGATTCACTGTTTGTTTTTAGGGTAAATTTCCCTTGGGAAAATATACAGTGTCCAATATAAATGACTTTTAGCTATTTACTTCCCTTGGATTACATCATCCCTAGACCAAGTAGGTAACACCGGTTTCTGTTACTGATTCTAATTGCTTTGGAGCCTTGACTTAATAACATAATGGAGAGCACAGCTATCTCACTTGCCTACACATAAAAATACCTACCTTGCCTACACCCCCACTAAATAGTTTTTTTTTTGTATGTGAAGGGCACCCCAGGCCACCCCCAAATGCCGATTTAACTTTATAAAAAAAAAAAGCCACAGAAATATAACATCTATTGTTCCCCTGTGCTCTGTTCCGTGGAAACAGCAGAGAGTGATGGGACTGGCAGCCGCTGCTGGCTAATAAATATATTTCTGGGGCTTTTTTTTAAGAAATATAAATTGGCGGTTGGGTGGACAGAAGCCCTTCACACAAAAAATACCTTTTTAATGGTAGGACAGAAACCAGCCATAAGGGACCAAAGGGGATGGAGGGAAAAGGGCTCCCCACCACTGCCAGAAACCTCCCAGAGGACAAGGAAAAATCAGAGACCGGATGACCAGAGCTCCTACTCTTCCCTTTTGCAAACTTTGAACAAGCCTATTGCATGAGAACTCATAAGAGCAGAGATGTAAGGTAGTTTTTTTAACACTACACAGTGGACCAGTAGTGGTTTAAATTTTAGTTTTGGGGGTGGATATGCCTTTAAGCAATGCTGCATAATACCCCTGGAATGACATGTTCGAGAAAGCATAAAATAAGTTGAATGCATTAGTAACATTTTTAGTTGAACTCATTGTTGATAAGATTTCTATTTTCACATGTCACAGCAACATTTTAAAGAATCTGACAAATCCCTGTACTCTAATTACAATACTTACCTACTTGTATCTTAAGCAATAAAGACCACAGAATAACTAAAATAAGCATTATAGCGTATAGCTATATTTCAAAAAATGTTAAGCATACTCGTGTTAAAATCAGTTATAGAGACTAAAGCAGGACATACAGAGGGTAGATTTTTCAAATCAATTAGGTCAAGAAAATTGAACGGATGAGTTCTTGATTAACTGCCTCGAATATAGTGAGCAGTCAATCGAATTTGGTCGTCTTGTTTGGAAGCTGGATCAGCTGCTTGACATATGGATCACTACAAAATATATTTTCCGTCTAACCCATCTTTCAGATTTCAAGGTAAAATCTCTGGGCGATCAATGCGGCAAGATGGTGCATTTTGAAGAACAACCAGTCACACTAATCTGGCATACATAGACCTGTGTATGGCCTGCCTTATGGAGTAACTAATGGTAGTATGTTAGCTCTTATGGCGCATAATTACAGCCAAGCGATCAGGAATATGCTTAAGCTCATATGTCAAATGCTTATTTACTAGTCGTATGTTGAACTACTTATAGTTAAGCCCAGATTCCATAATCAAGAAAAACTAAATAATGGTTATCCCAAATAAATTCAAGGACGCTCCAAGAGTTCTCTGTAAATCGCCATCCGTTTGTATTCACCCATCGTTGAGAAATCTCTCCGGCAAACTTTCCGATGGACTTTCCCACTTCATTCAATCTTGATAAATCCTCTAACGCTCCTGGCACATTTCTCACCGATGGTGATTAAACGAGTGGCGATTTTTTGAAAACTTTTGGACCGTCCATTGGCATTTATTCGGGATATATATTATAGAGGAGCAGTGAGTCTGGACATCCAAGAGGATTGTGACCCAACAAACTTGTGACGTAAATAATAAGGTTATAGGCGTATATGTTTAGAGACTACAACTCCCAGCATCCCTTGTTACAGAAGTTAGCCGTTCTATTTTCTAAGACATCTGTTGAGAATTGTAGTTTTTGAAACTCTGACGTGCCAAGCTAAAATAATGGCAGAATTTAGCACATTGGGCCTCATGCTTGGGTGACTCCATCCTACCCAGGAACCCATAGGGTGGAGTGCAGCTCACAGGCCCAGAGTGCAGGAGGGCTCCCAGTCAGGTTTAGCCTCCAGACCTTAGTAAAGTTCTCTCTCTCCTGGAGGGGAAACGTGTCAGAACTATTCCACCCCCCAACCCCCTCGTGGCCTCCCCCGCCCCCTTAGCAAGCCACACCACCACCCATCCCCTCCCTAGGCCTGTGTCATCGGCCTATCGCCTCCACCTTACCGGCCGGACCCGTTGCAGCGCGTCCGCGAAACCCTCGGCCTTGATCCCTACGGGAGCCCCGCTCTGCCCCTGCACCAACTCCGCCATGGCCAAACCCGCAGCCCACAGGAGGAGGCCGTCCGCTGCTTCCGACCTCACTCACTGCGTTGGGACCCGGAAACGGAAGGAACGCCGATAACCAGTAAGAATAACTTCCGGCGGAAGCCCATAGAACCCCCCTACGATAGATCGGGTAGACCAACCATAGGCGGGTTGCACCAATGACGTCATGAACAGTTGAGAACGAGGCTGTGGCCAGAGCGGAAGTAATAGAGAGACCCGTGAGTGAGTGGAGACTGTGGAAGTTTCCCCAGGAGGGTTTGTTAGTTCTGTTTACGAACCTGCCCTACTGGACATACTCCCTCTGTATTACACAGCTTCGATCCTTCCACACAGCACCTGTCCGCCTTGGGTTCACTATTAAACGTCTTATTTATGGCTTTATCTCTGCCACGTGGACTGCTCTGGGCTGGGTACAATATAAGTGTCGGGGCACAACTGAGTTTCACTTATTAGAATATGTCTCTTAACATGGCAATGCGCTGTACAGATCAACCAATGGAACAAATGTCTTCAAGGTCCTGAGAGCTGGGGATGTCTGTCCTAGAGCTGGATCTCTATTCTAGGCAGGGGTGACTGTCCCAGACGGGGATGAACTATCCTAGGACAGGGGTGTCAATTCTAGAGTGGTCATGACTTCCAGGATGGGGGTGTCTGTTCTAGATGGTTAGTGTGTCGGTCATTTGGATTTGTAGGGACATCCTTAACACACGTAATAAGCATGATGCACTGGTTGTAATTAATCATAGTAATTCTAACCGGCCATGCTACATGTATTTCTAATAGGTTTCCCTACATGTTTCACTGATCTGGCAACCCGGTTTTAGAGCATGATTATGGTTGGTATTTGAAAAATTTTAATTATCCTATAATGTTTTTAGATAAACACTGATGATCGGAGGAAGCCATTAAATCATGTGATTCCATAGACTTAAGAATAGAAACCACCTGTAAAACTTGTGAATAACAATTAGGTTATCACCCAATATAGGAAGTCTTACAGAGCACTTCCGCCCTCAAACAACAAACTGATGCTTGTTGGTTTAGCTGCCCCCAACCCCAACTGCTAGTTTTTACCTAGTTTTACATGTGTTTGTAACCAATTTTGATCATAATTTTTTCTGTTATGGAAAAGGTATCTGCTCCACCCTTGGCTCCCAAGCTTTTATAAGCTTAATCATGTGCAGAGGAGGCAGCAGGTAAATGCAGCCAATCATTGGTTGTAATGTCGACAGTCACTGCCTTGATTGACTGTACGGAGGGAGGAGCACCTGCTTTACCCTCTGCCAGAATGGAGGCCAATAATTAATCCTAAAATAACGTTAGCTTAGAAATGGGATTAATCACTTCCCAACCCTAGGTTTCCGCTTTTACCTATTTCAAAGATTCCCCTGATGTGACTGTAACCTGACCCGGTCCCCTCGACGCTCATCCTTCTGCTTTGCAGCTGATGGCCGCCTCACTTCCTGATTGCATCTCTCAGTAAAGGTGCAACGTGCGTCACCCCCCCCAATCGCCTAACATCCGCGACCAGAGAAATAGAGCGCTGTAGCGCAAAGCCCTCTGCTCCTTTTTTTTGCTAGAACAGGGGCAGTGCCCAGGTGGTTGAGAGAACCAGGTCTGGTAAGTCACTTCAGGTGAGTCTCTTGACCCACATTGATAACTGTGGTGAAGCCGCACGTGCACGAAATGAGTGAACTTTTGCATTCTGCGATTTCCATTCTATCCAAAGTCACATGAGCGCGTGAAAAACTCGTTAGTGTGGCCTTAGTCAAGTCAAGATCCCTTCACCTATCAGTAAAAGCCGGCGCCTTGACAACCATGTGCACATTATGTGACAGAGAAGAGGTTGAAGAGATAGTGAACATTCCTGTCCCACTCTGTTAACCACGTGAATTACCCCCAAGCATTTACTGATCATGTCCATTAAATTTGATTCACTATTTATACATCATGCTGGTCTTAAATACTATTAATATACAGGGTGTACGTAATCGGCAATGTACTTTAGATAGTATGATTCAGGTTGAATAAAGACATACGCCCATCCAGTCCCAAAAATTCCTTCCTACTCCAATGGCAATCGGAAATTTCCCCTGGATCAACTCTAACTTTTGTACAATAAATAGCCATTAACTTGTAACATTCCTTGTTTGTAGAAACTCATCCAGCTTTTTTTAAACTGACCAATGAGAACCTGCCATAACAAACGTCCACTGGAAGCAGTTCCATATCTTTACTAACGTTCTCACATGACAAACCCCTTTCCAACCTCACTTTATGTATGCAATACCAGTACACTTGTACATTCCTTGTTTGTAGAACTCATCCAGCTTTTTATTAAACTGACCTAATGAACCGCCATAACACGTCCACTGGAGACGTTCCATCATCGTTTAATCCTTCACTCCGTCCACAGGACAACAACCCTTTCACCCCAACTCTCATTTATGTATCAATACCAGTACTTGTTACACATTCCTTGTTTGTGAAACTCGTCCGATCTTTTATTAAACTGACCAACTGAACCTAGTCCATAACAATTTTTGTATCACAGATTCCAAAATTGCACTGCAATTGTCCAAATGAGGCCTTGACCATCTAAAAAGGGGAAATACTTTCCTCCCTTGAATCCATACCTCTCTTTATACTAGACAATATATTGCTGGCTCGGGCTGTTGCCGCCTGTCACTGCTTGCTTACCTTTAAGTTGTTGTTACCTCCAAAACTCCAATCCCTTTTCACAATCTCTCTCAACAAAAACCCGGGGGGCGGAGCCTTATCGTTTAAAATGGTGATATTTGCCCCAACCAATCAGAATCTTAATTTAAATTGAATAACTTGATTGGTTGGGCAAAATTGCACCATTTTAAAACGATAAGAACTTTTAGTGATTTAGTGAATTTAGGAAAACCTCTGTACATTAAAGGTGGCCATACTCTTTTAGACCAATACATTTAAGGTGGCCATACTCTTTTTAGACATTACATTTAAGGTGGCCATTAATCTTTTTTAGACATTACATTAAGGTGGCCATTACTCTTTCAGACATTACATTTAAGGTGACCATTAACCTTTTTTATTTTTTTTTTTTTTTTTAGACATTACGTTTTAATCGGTGGCCATTACCCTTTTAGGACATTACATTAACGGTGACCATACCCTTTTTTGGACTTAACCATACCCTTTTAGACTTATTTTATTTTTTAGACTTAGTTTTAACATTTTTTTTTTTTGTTTTTTTAGGATTTATTTATTGAGTTACATTCATTTAAGGTGGGCCTTCTCTTTTTTTAGACATTTAAATTTTTAAGGTGGCCATACTCTTTTTTAGACATACACATTAGGTGGCCATACTCTTTTTAGGACATTACATTTAAGGTGGCCATACCTTTTTAGACATTACATTTAAGGTGGCCATACTTCTTTTAGACATTACATTTAAAGGACCTACCCTGTTTTTTAGACATACATTTAAGGTGGCACCATACCCTTTTAGATTTAGACATTACATTAAGGTGACCATACCCTTTTTTTTTTTTTTTTTTGACATCCATACCCTTTTAGTTTTTTTTAGACATTACATTTAAAGGTGGCCTATTCTCTTTTTTTTGACATTACATTTAAGGTGGCCATACTTTTTAGACATTTCATTTAAGGTGGCCATACTCCTTTTTAGACATTACATTTAAGGTGGCCATACTCTTTTTAGAATACATTTAAGGTGGCCAATATCTTTTTAGACATTACAGTTTAAGGTGGCCATACTCTTTTTAGACATTCATTAAGGTGGCCATACTCTTTTAGACATTACATTAAGGTGGACCATACTACCTATAGACTCTATTAGACATATTAAGGTGGCCATACTACTCTTTTTTGAACATTACATTTAAGGTGACCATACCCTTTTTGAAATCTACCCTTTTTAGTTTAATTTTTTTTTGGACATTTTTTTAGTTTTTTTTTTTTTAGTTTTTTTTTTTTTAGTTTTTTTTACTTTTTATTTTTTTTTTTTAGACATTACATTTAAGGTGGCCATACTCTTTTTAGACATTACATTAAGGTGGCCATACTTTTTTAGACATAATTTAAGGTGGCCATACTCTTTTTAGACATTACATTAAAGTGGCCATACTCTTTTTAGACATTACATTAAGGTGAATACCCTTTTTAGACATTACGTTTAAGGTGGCCATACCCTTTTAGACATTACGTTTAAGGTGGACCATACCTTTTTTGACATACATTTAAGGTGGCCATACCCTTTTAGACATTACGTTTAAGGTGGCCATACCCTTTTTAGACATTACGTTTAAGGTGGCCATACCCTTTTTAGACATTACGTTAAGGTGCCATACCCTTTTAGACATTACTTTAAGGTGGCATACCCTTTTTAGACATTACATTTAAGGTGGCCATACCCTTTTTAGACATTACATTTAAGGTGGCCATACCTTTTTAGAAATTAGTTTAAGGGGCCATACCCTTTTTAGACATTACATTTAAGGTGGCCATACCCTTTTAGACATTACATTAAGGTGGCCATACCCTTTTTAGACATATTAAGGTGGCCATACCCTTTTAGACATTAGGTTAGGTGGCCATACCCTTTTTAGACATTAGGTTAAGGTGGCCATACCCTTTTTAGACATTAGGTTTAAGGGGGCCATACCCTTTTTAGACATTACATTTAGGTGGCCATACCTTTTTAGACATTACATTAAGTTGGCCATACCCTTTTTAAGACATACAATTTAAGGTGGCTGGCCATACCCTTTTTAGACATTACATTTAAGGTGGCCATACCCTTTACATATTTGTGCCTTTATACCGATTTGAGGAAATAACACAACACTATTTGGATGATCTGCTCTGGTTATAAATAATGTGTATGTTTTAACCTGAAGATTAGCATGGGATTACTTGGCTTTTGTGGAAGTGATATTCTAGGGGAAAATGATGATGGAGGGACTGGGATGGGATGTGCTCCTTGGGTCCCTATTTCTGGAAACTGCAGATCCTTTTCATAGAACAATGAATTGGGTAAGACATAGGCACAGGCCATCTCTATGTTGACAATTGTAAGGGGGATACCACACAACACTGGGAAAGAAAAATACAAAACGGAACTTACTGAATCCCACCATCTTGTCAGGCACTTTATATTCTTCTGTCATCACAGTCCTACGGAAAAGGAAAGTAGTTTTAAGAAAAAACAGTTGATATCCAGTCTAGTAACTGCTGGCAAGCCCATCATGGAATAGTGCTACTTCGAGACTGCCACACACTTAAACGATTGTGCCCAACTCCCTATACTACAGTACAGAGAGCAGACTGTGGCTGATGGAAATCAATAATGGGATCATCCTTTTAATTCCAATGTGTTTACCCATCTTAAGCCAAGGCCCTCAATTACAAGTAAAACAATACACCCCACAGCAACTGACTTAAGTTATTCAAACAATCCAAAAAGGCATAATAGGCTTATCCTATATTAATAGAAAGACACTGGTAGCTGTAGCCTGAGTAGGAGAGATTTTTATCATAACTAGTTCTACGTAAAGGTCTTTCTCTGGTGGCAGGAAGCTACAGTGTGTTGCACTCTATTGTCACATTCTAGCAGCTAATTCAGTAACCAACCTGCAAGTGCTTAGACCCACAACCCAAACTGAAGCCTTCTTTAGCCTTTCCTTCTAAAATTCCCAAAACCAACAACGCAAAAAGCAAAAATGTTATTGCTATTAACACCTGACCACAAAACTAGTAATTTCAGCCCACACACAGCCTGAATGATTGGTTAGAAAAAACAAAAACTTGCACTTCCTAGTGGCAATTAAGGGCAGAAGGAAGAACAGTGACAGTAGTCAAGCATTCTATCCAATAAGAAATGCTAGACCAATGGCTATGCCAGACTTATAAATATCGCCTCCTTCCGTGATCTTACAGGCCTTGGTTTTTTGGTACAGCAAAAACCTAAAATCGACTTCACTTAAAGAAGCTGCTGTGTAAGTGCTCCCTAACGATTATGTCATTATCTCAAAATTATCCGTCCATGATGGATTTTAACAGTTCTCATAAACCGCCAGTGTTTAAAAGAAAATTACCATTATGATCATTACATCATCCTAAGCATGACCCCTTGATCAGAGCAGCTCATCTGGGATGTATGAAACTACCTTAGTAAATTACATTATTGACCAGTCAATGGCCTTAACCTTAAGGGAAAAGACAGGGAATAAAATCGGGAATTAGATCCCTCAATAAATAAACGTACAAGAGAAAATAAACAAAAAACACTAATGGAATATGAAATCCCGAAACATTCCAAACCTCTTGCTTCATACAAACCGCACAGTAGTACAGATGGCAGATCAATAAACAATTAGATTCCGATCAATAAATAATAAAATCCAGCTCAATGCTTACCTTTGATGTACCAAGGCTCCTAACTGGTTACCAACTGTGGAAGAGAAGAAAGAGACAAATTAAAATGAAAAGTATTATTTCGGATAAGCCAACTTGTCTTTCTGGAGAAAAAAAACACATTCTCCATTTAAAGAGAAAGAAGCAGGGGGTCACAATGGACAAACGGAGCAGTTTAGGATCAGTGCCTGAGATTAATGCATTATGGGATATGGGAAAAAAAAAATAAAGCTGTGACATTGATCGGAGGCTCTCATGCAGGGGGGATAAGTATAATGTAAATCAAGTAAAAACCCCTCTTGTCCGGCATCCTAGGCTACTTGGGAATAGAAAAAAGAAAAACACAAGAAAATCTTTAAATCCTCCCCACTGACCACCAAATTAAACATGATGTAAAGATTAAGCAGATTGGTGTACACATTAATAGAGGCATACAGTAGCGTTGAAGACATATGTCTGCTTTCATAACCTGGATCAATAAAGCTAGATACCAGAAACGCATTTTGCTTTCCAAATAAAGATCGTGAAATGCGTCCAATGGGAATTTGTTTGGCGAAAGGATTCTCGGCCACACTGGGATGGAAATGCCTCTTCCCTATTTATAGGGTCACATACCTAAATGAGGTCTACTTAATTACAAATGCCAACAAGTGCAAAAAGAAACCTGCGGATATGTAAATATTATGAAAATGATAAAGAAAACTGGACTATTTTCCTCCAGCTTACAATTAAACATTGCCTAAGCATTTTTCTTTGTATGTTGCTTTTTATTAGCATAATTAGAGATTGCAAATTAAAATGTAAGACTTCTTTATAATATCACATGCCTTGGCATTTCTCACGGCAAACTTTTTTCAGAGACACATATGCCACGTTCCGGATCTCCTGATCCTTCGTCAAGCAGCTCAAGTGTATTTGGTGGATAATCGAGCATTGCAACCCAAAACAGTTTCCATAGAAAGCGACTTTTCTTATGATGTGTGATCATACAGAAAATATTCCTATCGGTTCTAGAATTAGTTTACCCATTGACCTCAGGCCTTGCCCAAAAATGCTTACAACTTAAGTACCCTTCAAAACACGCACAAACTATCACCATTTAGATGTTATAGCCGATAAGATGAACCTAAAAATATACCTTAAATACCTAGCTGACCCATAGCGATTTTAGAGTCACCTGTTAAAGGAGAACTATAGTGCATATAAAAGTTTAAATAATAAACTAAAATAAAAAGTTCAAATGAAAAGTACTGGGGCAAACATTGATAATTCCTTTCTCCCAATTGTGTTTCCTTGAGGAGCACCAGCACAAAAGGAACAGGAACTCCTAGGGACTAACCTGGCAGATGAACTTTACATGCTGTAGCTCCAACCAAGCAATATTAGGAGGTAGGAATATGCAATTCAACCTCCCTGTAAATGATTTATTTCTAGCTGAGGTGGTTTTTACAGTACAGTTTACCTTTAACTCGTCCGAAACTTAGTAGATTATCCTCTTTTTCGTTGACTATTATCCATTATCTAGTAGGTGCAAATTTTTTTTTTCTTTTTCTTGACTTTAATTTAAGGAAATCCCCCCCCCACCACAAAGTTTTTTCATAGTGTAGAGTACCCTAAAAGCCCACCCCTAAATGCCATGTTCGTTTTGTAAGAAAATCCTCAGAAACAGACTTACCACCAATTTTTCCCTCGACTCTCTGCTACCTGCTCGACGGAAGTTGCAAACAGGGACCAGACTGGCAGAGAGAGTCAGCCAATCACAAACGTGGCTGCTGGCTATGCAGAAAGCTGAGGGAACGAAAGGTTGGTAAGTTTGTTTCTGAGTTTTTGTTTTTTTTTTTACAAAACGAACATGGCGCTTGGGGGTGAATTGGAGTACCCTACACTACGGAAAAGTGTTTAATGCTAGGGGATGAGGCAGTCATGACAGGATCTGGAGGGTGGAAAGGTAGAGCTCCCCTGCACATCCCTCTGTCATCCCAGGGGACACGGAAGAAGCAGGGACCGGATGACACACAGACAGCTCCTACTCCTAATCTTTACAAATTTTGGATAGGCACTGCAGGAGATCCATAAGGAGCAGAGATGTAAGGTAAGGATTTTTTAACACTACACAGTTGGGCATGTAGTGGGTAAATAGAAATATTAGTCTTGGACATGCCCTTTAATATATTGCAAAATGGATGTTCCCCAGGCAGGAGTTTGTTAAGTTCAGTTGGGGAGGGTAGACCTGTCCTCCAATGTTTCAAATTGATGATGAAAGACCTTTTCAAGCACTGTACCCTGGTTCCCGTGTGATACTATTGTCTTTGGACATGCCCTTTAAGCCTAATACACACAGAAACTTCTACCCTATATTCCCAAACAACAGATGTACCAGGGAGATGTGGTTTAAGGTCAACCAATCACCACCTGATCTGACAATATCAGGCAGGGTGGTAATACCCCATAATGTCTCTTTCATACAACAGCAGACAAGAATACTATTAAGTGGCCCTTTCATGATATTCCTTGGATTCTATATAGGTTACATTGGAGCAATCTATTTATTAAAGGGGAAGTTCAGTGGAAATACATAAGCCTTTAAGAAATAAGAGCAGTATTTTTACATCCCAATGACCTTAACCTGCCCATTCAGAATATTTTCTGTGTATAAATAAATACTTCCAGAATACTGACTTCCTGTTTGCAGGACCCCTAATAGAGACTGTTATGGTTTTGCCCTTGACCCAATCCCTGGGTTGATTCAGTTGCTCAGTAGAGATCTGAGCATGTTTGACCCATCCAACAGCCAATCAGTAGAAATTACTGTTAGGAACATTCCAAGGTAGTGGTGCATCCTGGGAACAAGAAGGACCGTTATAACCTGAAATGTCAGCTCACTAATGTCAACAGCAGGGAACAGCAAAGGGTATGAAATCCACTGATTTTTCAAAATGGGAGAGAATATGTAGACTAACTAGGAATGTAGAATATAAACTAATAATTTTTAAAATATTGATATTTTCCACTGAACATTCCCTTCAAAACTGCAACATGGAGATAAAAATCTTCAGCCTAAACAGTATAACGTATAAGCAAAAAAAACCTCAATATATTATATTATAAACATATTAAATGCTACAATCTCCATATTGAATCAATGCAATCACACAGTATGCCTAGTTAAAGGGTATGTCCACCGTTATTTTAACTTTTATGTTTCCAGTTTAACTGAAGGACAGGAGGTAAATGCGATATGTCTTACCTCCTGTCCTTCAGTAAAACTTACAGGAGACCAGAAGACACTTCCGCTAACGATCCAGCGCTGCTGACAGCCTCCGACTACACTGACATTCCCCGACGGATCCACAGTCCTTGCATAGGAGCGTGGAAGCGCGGGAGACTGGCAGTGAGGCCGGCGCTGGAGCGATACGCGGGTAAGTTTCTTCTGGTCTCCTGTAAGTTTTACTGAAGGACAGGAGGTAAGACATATCGCATTTACCCCTGTCCTTAGTTAAACTGGAAACACAAAAGTTAAAATAACGGTGGACATACCCTTTAAATTATTATTGCTCTTAAAATGATTATAATAAAGCGAAGGGGCAGATTTGCAAGTGGAACTGTATTTCAGTGTGCTCAGTAACTTGCACTGATATAAATACAAATGGTGCTTAGGCCATAGATTTCCTTTTTAGGGTTGGGAATCAAACCTTTTCTTTCTGCAGTAACAAAGTTCCAGCCGCAGGCATTTTGCAACTCTGAAGTTTAGGCCCTGGTTTGTGTGGCAGTAACTTTGCAGAGCGACTGTGTAAACGCTGATCCCAAACACAAGGAAATGTCATCAGTTCAAATGACAGCAGCTGTTGCTTAGTCATTTTAACTCACAACAGCACCAAGCTAAACATGAGCAAACATGGGGGAGCATCCCTACTGAACAGCAGCATTAAAATAACAATATAGAGTAGAAAGCAGACCTATAACTGTCTAGAACAAAACCTTAGTAACTACCAACAGGCAACAGTAACTTCTATACGATGTTACATTAATCTTAAATTAACGAATCTCTTAATTGTCTCTTCTTTATAACTATTTTCCATTATGTAAATCTGCAAAACAGGCATATGTATGCTCTGTAAGAAACCAAACTTACATAATGAGGATCATCTTAAAAAATCCTGACCTGCTGATAGGCCAAATTTTGTACTTCTAAATTCCGATTTGCGGACACAGGACATGTGTATTGTTGTATCTTGCACTGATATACGGTAGTATTCCTATCCAGTCTAGCATTTAACTTAGTTTAGTACAGTGTTTATATTTCCTACAAGAGAGACAACCCAAAGGATAATATTCTTTATGGTTAAAAGATCACATTATATCAAGCATGGTGGCAATTGAGATGGGAAGGCCAGGTGCAAGTATGCTAATCCAAGGGTTTACAATCTGCTTAGTTGGTAGACATAGTAGGTTACAATTAATCTTTACACAGTACAGACTACAGAGCAAATCTAAAAGGTTTGAGCAGTTAAAAGACAACAAAACCAAATAGTGGTTTGTGAAATTGGGGGACTAAAATCCTATGAAACTTAACACCTTCACTGTCCTTCACACCAGAATGGTTTATAGTTGCGAGCAACATTGCTGCAACTTGGATCTACCTGCTACTTTGTCGCTGGACTGCTGTCTTATTTTCTGCAAAAGAAGTTTTACATTTAGCCTTCCGTTCTTTACAGTTAACTATTGTCTAACTGTGCTGTGCCTGCAGTGCTGTCAAAAATGCTTTGTAAGCAGTTAATTGTTTACACAACTGCTATCTCTTTCAATGATTTACGAATATCACAAATATAAACATTTGACGCTGAAAAATTGCTGTACGCATTTATACAAAAAACCAACAGCTTTTTGGTATCCCTTGCTATTTTCGTTAGCCAACAAATTGGTACCAATAATATCTGGCCATTGATATCTATACCGGTACTTAGATCACATCTTTAAATGGCTACTATTGGGGGTGCTTAAAAGGCATGCCCACCCTAAAAATGAAAAAAATGCCCTGAAGGTAGATTCCCCACTAACATGTAAAAAGTCCACACTGTTTGCCATACTCTCTCATAGGCCAAGATATCCTTCCTATTCTTCACCACCGCACAGTTTTCACAGAGCTCACAAGACGAGCCTACCTGAATACTCTGCAGTCATTGGCTGTGATGTCACCTGGCATGGCCCTAGACTGCAGAATAAACCTGCTCTAACGCACATAGGAAAAGGAGAGAGAGGGATTGAGAAGAAGGGGAAGGAAGCCTACAAGTAATTACGGAAAAAAAGGGGAGTATAGCTTTTTTAAGCAAGGTATAGAGTAGATGAGCACATTACTTAGGGGATGAATTCATTTATTTAGTGCAAATGCACAACATACGTTTCGGGACTCACGGTCCCTTCCTCAGGTATAAATGGTAACAAGTGCCAAACAAACATTTATACCCTTAGGCCCCACCTACATGCACCTATCAACTTGTCTGGCTAATTACAACAGTGTGCCATAGTACATCTGGAACTTTGCCGAGTATAGCTTTTTTACATGTTAGGGCGGCCTCCGAACACACCAGCACCCTCCAATTAAGCCTCCACCATTTTAGCATTATTTTTTATCACAGTCACTAAAACTGCTTATGATGGACTGTGATAGGCCAGAGGCATCAAATTCCAGTCCATTGACCGATCTTAGCAAAATTCATGGAGCCCATGTGATTCAGGTTTTGCTGTAACCCCTTCTGACAGCACAAATGGGCCTTAAGGGAAATCCACTGGCAGACCCCGGTGTAAAGTAAACATCTCTCTCTAACATTCTATAATCATTTCATCCCTGTAAATAAGTTTTAAGACTTCAAGGGAACTGGAAATTAAAAGAAATGTATTAATATTGTGCTACAGAAAACCGTATTATGAAAATATATTTAACAAGAAATTGCTGAATTTAAAATAGATCACTTTGGTGACACTTTGTATCTCCCTGTAATCTGGAGAAGCCAGCAAGAGTGAAAATGAAAGAAACTACAGGACTAAATTGAAAGATTCTACTTGTTTCATACAGGCGAATCTTTTAATTGGGAATTACTACCCAGAAAATGATTAGCAAAAGCGTTAACGCAGATCTGTTAGCTTAGATAACCCCAATGTTATTGGTCACTAGTTTAATATTTTAAAGGATAAGTATGCTGTAAATGCAAGTTTAATTGGAAGCAGCAGCTTTTCAAAATCTTTACACAACCCCCCCCTTTTTTTTTTCTAGGTCCCTCCTGATCCTACCTTTACTGATGTAAAGATTCTGACATCTTGTTTCACCATTGTAGCCTGCTAAGCCCCACCCCCCGAGACTTCCTGGATAACCTTCTGCTGTAGTCCAAAAAAGCCATGTCCATTTGTTCAGGGCACAGGCACGCACGTGGCATCACTGTGTGCATACGCATGAGGTGATCGCACCGCCATTGCGTGCAGCGCGTTGACGTCACATCGCGTGCGCGCATGCCCAGACCAAACAGGTGTGGCTTTCTTGGACTACAGCAGAAGGTGATCCAGGAAGTCTCGGGGGGCGGAGCTAAGCAGGCTACAATGGTGAAGCAAGATGGCAGGATCAGAAGGGATCTAGAAAATAAAAAAATTAAAAAATAAGGGGGGGCGGGGAAAGATTTTTAAAAGCTGCTGCTTCCAATTAAACTTAAAGGATATCTATTGATTATTCCTACCTCACAATATTGTTTCGTTGAGGAGCTAGAGCACCTGCAGTTTTCATTTGCCAGGTTAGTCTTGGACTATTCCTGTATTAAAGATAGTGCTGAAGCCAGGAGGAAGACTGGCAGAATCGGTTTTCTTTGGGCTGGTGCTCCTCACAGAAGGGAGGTAGGAAATACCAATCCTATATCCCCGTCCCAAATACTTTTCAGTTTAACTGTTTTTTTAAAAATAAACTTCATACACGTGATAGTTATCCTTTAACTTGGGTTTACAGCATACTTATCCTTTAAGAAAAATTAAAAGTGGAAGTAAAATGTGTAAGTTAAAGGGCATCACCACTACCAAAACTGAGTTTGGGGTTTAATTGAAGAAAGGGAGGCAAAGGTGCCATGTCTTACCTCTCATTCTTCAATTAAACCAGCAAGAGCCAGGAATGAAGTTACGGTATGCGCATACATTACAAGCTCTTTCGGGAAATGTCAGAAGAACAGCAGAGGAGCACAAAACCATGTCTTTACCTTCACTTAAACTGAAAACCCCAAACTCAATTACAGCAGCGGAGAAACCCCTTAAATTTCTTCCCATGCATTAGTAACAATAATGCACACATTTTCACGTTCGAATGTAAAAACCTAATGGGGCAATGTGTAGAGCCGATATATATCGCTCTCCATTTGTAAGGCACCGAGTCGATAACAGCTCTCTACGCATAGCAAATGGGGTTAAAAAACCTTGGTGCAAAGAAGTTAACCAGCATTTAAGATGGAAATAAATGATATCGGCTTTCTATACATCTCCCTGTCAATGCTTCTCTATGCAAGCAACCTTCATGTGCTGCCCCCTTACCTCCGTCATCAAGAGGTCTCTTTTGGACTCCATAACCATAGAGCGATGGGTCGACCAAAGATCCGGTATTATTTAAGTGAGGGATTCCATCAATTTTAGCAGCTATCTGTGAGAGAAGAGAAGATATAATTAACATGCAGATACTACTGTATGTTTCCAACTATCAAACTGCATTTCTTTTCACTGACAGTGGTACTTCGTGTATATCCGTAAAATAAAACGCTAAAGAAACTCAGACCATAAAGGGACATTCCTGTTTCGGAAAAGTATTGCCAGACAATATATGCTTGTAGCTATAATGCCCTGGTACACATTTCATGACACATTTGCACGCCAAAAGATCTACTTTATGTAATAAGGCACAATGAATATTCGGACTTCTACCATAACTTGTCCTATTGTAAATCAGACTTGCATTCAAGATTCAGTGACACTTTACTGCTGCCCATAAATCTGCGCCACTCAGAGCGAGTCATGCAATGCTACAGGGAATAGTAGTACTGTTAGAAACCACAAACATGTAAATAATGATGACCAGGAAATAATTTATTGAAAAATCCACATTTAAAAATGTTGTAGTTAAAATATAGCACTTAAAAGGTGCACAGGGTTATTCAATAAAAGTTCTTATTGTTAAAATGCTAATTTTGACCCAAGCAATCAGATGTTAGCTTTCAAATGTTAAATAAGATCTGATTAGATGGGACAAAATTAGCACTATTTTTAAGGATAAGCAGGGAGATTCAATAAAAGTTCTTATAGTTTAAAATGGTGCTAATTTTGCCCCAACCAATCAGAACTTATTTAACATTTGAAAGCTAACATTTGATTAGTTGGGGCAAAACTAGCATCATTTTAAACGATAAGAACTTTTGATTCTCTTTAAAATAAAGATTTTTGTCCTGTTGTGATGTGATGGCCTGGTAATTGGGGGACTATTTGCAGTGCTCCAACTGGTTGGATTATGTGGATTATGGTCAATTTGGTCAAAGCTTTATAGTAAATATACTAATTATTAAAGGAGAATTAAACTCGCCTTCCCCGCTTCTCCCCTTTCTGCCATGTTTATCATATTTAGCTTCATAGTAAATAAATGAGTTATTAAAGGAGAACTCCCCCCCCCCCCCCCCCCCCCAGCCATGTTTAGTACACGGGGTGTGGACCTAAATCACTAGGTTGCAGAAAGCTTCAAAAGAACTTAAAATAGAAACATGACCAGATAAATTTAGCATTCATGGCACTTACTAGGAATGTTTTTTTTAAAAAGTGTAAGTATAACTCCTAATACAACACCTTCTGCTGTTGAAGATTGCTTATAAAGAAATGCTGGACGTAGCAGTCTGGAGGCTAACCAGGATTTCCCTACTACTGTTGCACCCTTCCAGGAACTAAAAGGCTAGAAAGCCCTAGAGATCACTGGCTTGCTGTGCTCAAAAATGTCCTTGCCCATTCCTATTTATTAAATGATGCACCACAAAGTAAACATTTAAATAAATCATGCGCACCAATCATGTTTAAGCAATCTGCATTCAGGTTAAATTTCTCTGATACTTCAATGTTTTTCTTCTAGGGAAAGTTAATGTTGCAACAAAGGTAACCAACACACAGAAGAAGGAAAATAAGAGCAGACAGTTGCTAAAAGTCAGCTGATCTAGCCAATGCTGGATGGGGACACTGAAAATAGTTTCTGCAGTGACTCAACCATGTTTAGTTATAAGTTGGCATGTGATATTTAATTGCTTAGGTTGTTTTAGTGCATCAGAATTCAATTTTGCAGTCGTGAAAGCAGCAGGACCACAGATCTCACTACAGACAGAAAACGGAATAAGAGTTGCAAGCAGGAGAGAGCAATAGAACTGGGATTGTATCACTGGGAAAAAATTAGCAACTGCACGTGTAGGCAGGCCAAAGCCAACAGCTCACTAACTAGGTGTACACAAGCCGATAAAAAGTCAATGTGACACTGGGGATCTTAAACTCACTAGTCAGCTCTCAGAGTTAATCTCTGCACGTGACCTTGAGAGACTGATAGCAGTTACGGTCTCTAAGCTAAACGAAGGACACCACACAGAATCCATGTGCCCTTTAAGAACCTCTCATAGGAAAGCGCACCCAACATTGTAGCATTTTAACATCGCTCACAGAACAGCACACCAAAACCACATGCCATTTTAACACAGAACACCGAAACCACGTGCCATTTTAACACAGAACACCGAAACCACGTGCCATTTTAACACAGCACACCAAAACCACGTGCCATTTTAACACAGCACACCAAAACCATGTGCCATTTTAACACAGCACACCGAAACCATGTGCCATTTTAACACAGCACACCAAAACCATGTGCCATTTTAACACAGCTCACAGGACTGCACACAAACCATGTGTCATTTTAACAACTCACAAGACTGCACACCAAAACCACGTGCCATTTTAACACAGCACACCAAACCCACATGCCATTTTAACACAGCTCACAGGACAGCACACCAAAACCACGTGCCATTTTAACACAGCTCACAGGACAGCACACCGAAACCACGTGCCATTTTAACACAGCTCACAGGACAGCACACCGAAACCACGTGCCATTTTAACACAGCTCACAGGACAGCACACCGAAACCACGTGCCATTTTAACACAGCTCACAGGACAGCACACCGAAACCACGTGCCATTTTAACACAGCTCACAGGACTGCACACCGAAACCACGTGCCATTTTAACACAGCTCACAGGACTGCACACCGAAACCACTTGCCATTGTAACACAGCACACAAGACAGGACACCAAAACCACGTGCCATTATAACACTGCTCACAAGACAGGACACCGAAACCACGTGCTATTTTAACATCACTCATAGGGCAGTACATCGAAACCACAGCGAAAGTTATTACTTTCTAGATTGTTATTAAAAGGAGAAGTTAAAACACATTCCTGCTAAATAAATCTCCCTGCTATCTCCCTGAATGCTATTCAGCTACCTCCTCTGAGCATGTGCAAGCTCATAACTAGAAAACCTGGAGAGGAGGTAATAGCCTTTTGAGAGGCAGAGGAAAGGGGGAGAAAAGAACAGTTCACTGCAAATCAGGCTAGTTCTACATCTGTCAGATTTTTAACTATATATATTTTTAAATGTAGGGCTGGAATTGTCCTTTAAGAGACTTAAAACAAATCCTTAACACATTTTTTTTTGGAAATCGTTATATGTATGTATGTATCTGCATACATGCAAAAATCCCAAAACACAGAAATAATACCACACACATCATAATGTATTGGCTCACAGCAATAGCAGCCAGAGAATGCAGGGAGTTGTAGTTTGAAAACACTGGAGGGACAGAGGCTGGACATCCCTGGGTCACAGTAACAAATGCTGTACAAGTAATACCCTTGGGCTTCCCATTTCTTCTTATTTTAATAGGAATATTAAGGACTATTTTCCATATTGTTGTGCTGTAAATTAAAATAAAGTTAATTTTGTATGTACCGTATATACTCAAGTATAAACCGAGGTACCTATTTTTACCTGAAAAAAGGAGTTAAAGTGAATGACTTGAGTATAAACTGAGGGTAGAAATTATGACCACTACTGCCTTCTGATTCTGTATTGTTTTGAAGCTTTAGTTACCCTTTAAATGGGTGGCAGAATTCCCACAATAATTCCTCACCCCCTTCCATTTGCCTACCAAAAGTTTTCCTCCAAGCTTGCAATCAGTCATTGGCTGTGATGTTAAAAATCCACAATAGAACATCCGGCAGCATCGCTCACCTTTCTAACTGTGGGTTGGGGGTTACCTATACAATTTTTTAATTTGAGGCTGAACTTGCCCTTTAAGTTTTCCTATAAGCAGAATTTAAGTTTTCAAATTCCTACAGATTCTTTACTTCTCATAACGCCATTCACACACAACCTCCCTTTTTTCTTTTGACAAATTCTCTTAAAAAGTCTTAAAAGAATTATTTATTCCATGGAACATAGAAATATGTGAAACCCCAGCAGGGATTCCTGTGCCAACTGTCCACAAAATAAGAAGTACCATAAAAAAAAAAAATCAAGAAAGGTATATAAACAAATTTTAGCTTTTAAGTGGTTTGGAAAAGGATTGTATTGTCACCATAGGGTGCCGTCACATCTAATTGCCATTATTTCTTCTCTATGTAGGGATAATTAGCGGGCTTGACAAATTTTCCCCATTTACAATACTTCTTGGACAGCAGAGCTTGAAGTTGCTGCTCTGTCGCTTGACATCTGGAGGTAAAAAGCTGAAATTTACAAATGCAGAGCTAGCTTGAAATGTATATGAAATCATTTTCTGGAAAGGTAATAGTTCTAAAACCTTGTTTGGGGGAAGGAATGCCGACAGAGGACTAATGGCTTCTTTAGGGAAATGTGATTGCTTATAGTGGCATTTGGACATGCTGCGTCTATTTTAAGCAATCGGCCATAGCAAGAAGTATATTTATATAAACCGATTCCTTTTCTTCTTCAATGTTTCAAGACTTTAGATCCTTTATCACCTTTTGCACACAAGCAAACAAGACCCCAAGGATGGAAACATGGGCTTGTTTCTTACAAACAGAATCAACAGGAAAGCCGGAAAACCATTTCCAACAGAAAATGGACCTCCTGCCACATGAGGCGTTAAATGCGAGATACAATTATTTAGTGATTCGAACAGACATTTTCACTACAATTAGCATTTTCCATTTGAGATTGGGTGTCTTTTCTGAAATTTGTGCCCCACTTCCCCCTAAAATGACATAATAAATGTATGTTAATTTGTTCTCAAACAATGGTTACATACATTACTGGGGTGCTAGTTTGTTTTAATGTATATCTAATTTAAATATATAAATATGGTCTCCAAACAGGTTAGGATAATACAAAATGATGTTTCACTGGATCAGTTTTCCAAGTGCAGCCAGTCAAGAGATATAGCATTAAAAGCTTAATGTGCCCTTCTTTTGGCCTGGCACCTGTTCTGCAGGAAAACTAGTTGGATTGAAAGCACACTGCCTATAATTAGTTCCCACTCCCTCAATGCACAGAATAGAAAAGAAAGGGGCTATAAATCCCCAATGATTTATATCAGCTCAAGGTTTCTGTTCCTCTGTATAAAGCAAATAACTTTAGAGAGAAAGCCTAGATGCGGATGACAATGCTAAAAATACTTGAACTTAACTTTTGACTGACTGCACTTAGAGAAGCAGGGCTAATTTTAAGATAGCAGCCTTTCCCCTAACCAGTTAGGAAACCACATTCTACCTTAATCACTTTATAACTAACGAAGTCACTGCTTTTTTGCCACACACAAAAAAGCATTGAGTGTTTCTGGGCGCCTTTGCCATACACTTGTATTCACTTTTAGGTTTGTATTTCCAAGGGTAAAAAGAAAATAGCATGGCACACAATGGGTCCTAGTTCCTACTTTACATTAAAAATACAATATCACTGTGGATCACAAAAACGTGTCTATAGAAGCAAAATGAGCCAGCCGAGCCTACCATTACAGATTAGATCTAGAACGGGTATAATGGATTGTAATACATGGTCATCCTTGGATAGGAAATTTTATATTTAGAATCAGAAATTGAATCTTTTCAATTGAAATTTTAAGATAAGTCTTCATTGTGGCTAGATGTATAAAAGTTTGAGTAAACGAATTTAACAAGTTTGAAACCAAAATGAATATAAAAAAATCTTAAACATTTACAGGGAGATTCAATAAAAGTTCCTATCATTAAAAATGGGGCTAATTTTACCACAGATGTTAGATTAAAATTTTTAATAAGATCTGATTGGTTGTTGCAAAATTAGCACAATTTTTAACAATAAGAACTTTTATTGAATCTCCCTGATTAATAATAACATCCTGGTTAAAATATAGTCATTATTAGGGCAACCTTTACTTATTTGTACTGCTGCAAAGGACAAGATTACTTTAAGCAGGAAGAGGGTTGGATTTTGAATTTAGCAGTCAGCTATATCAACTTTGGAGATCTGTTCATCTTATTTCAATGGGTCTTTTTCTGATTTCATAAAACAATAATAATGGATGGAATAAAAAAAAACAGTTATATTGGTGTGAAAGATAATTAATGTAAATATGGCAAAACAAAATACAAGCCAGGAGAGGAGATTTGGTTAATCCTTTAGTGGAGATTTTGTATGTGGTAAGAAAATGGTATTACTCAGCAGTCCAAATTTTTTCCCTTACAAAGCTAACTTTATCTTTTGGCTACCCCTTGCTACTACCGTTTTACCAACACCCTTGTTTTTAAGCACACAAGCAACTTTAAGAGGGCTGGTTCTGGATGAAATGCACTTCACCAGCTGCTCTTTCACATCAACTCCTCTACTAGACAACAAGAATAATTTAAACAGCTGTCAAAGCATTTGAACTTCCAAAATGCCAATATTTGCTATCCCCCAACTCAAAACGTATTACTTATTACCTTCCTTGCAAAACCACTGTATTTACCATCAAACCCACAAGCTCTCTGCAAGTCAGTAAACATATCTATAGCAGGGCTGAACAACTGTAGGGGCAAGTCTTATTATTTTGTGTTTGATCAGTAAACTTTTCGATTGACTTGTTAGATAAATAAAACAATTGACTGTTGACAGAAAATGAACTGAACAAAGAGGATCATGTAAGTAAGGGAACGCTTTAGATAGAGCTCCCTTTCTCATATTTCAAAGAAGGGGGAGGAGAGACTACTGGGTAATTTCCATGACAGCCCTTATGTAAATGCTATACCTTCTATGAGGCTGTTACAGCATTACATTGGCTAAATGCAGAAGCAGTGTATTGGGTTGTAGAGCAAGTAGGTCAGGGAGAGTTCTGGTTAGTTTTCCCTCTCAAAATACTGGTGTTTCTATGAAATTGTAACATTGAACTCTAGATGTCATGCTCTACAACAAGCAGCATTACATTCATTTTGTTTGCTATATTTCAGCTGCCATGTTTGATCTTAAAGATGGTATCACCCCCTTTCAACCAACATGTGGGGGGCCATGCCCTCAAGACAAGTAAAGATAAACTGATAAGTGCTGTCAATAAAAACTTAGTCTACACAAAAACGTGAAACAGAGATAACAGAGGTTACTCTGCAAGTTTTAAACTTGTCCTAGCCCCCTCACAAAAATGGCATCTGTACACACGTCAAGGCAAAATGGAGTGGAAAACCCCCTCTAATATTTTTATTTATAGTTATTGGAACTCATGGTCTCTCCACACATGGGGTACTAGCTGCTAATTGGCTTTAATTACAATGAAATTACAGCAGAATGAGTCCTTGATCTTTATACTTTAACCAGCAAGACACAAACTACTAAAGCCTACCATACTATACACTAAACATGTACACCCAGCACCTAACACTTTAAAGAATTTCTCTTTATGTCTATGGAGCTGGCTACCAAAAAAGCTAAAAAAATCACCAACAGCAAAAATAATTTGTCCATCCCTTCTATACATGGTGTTGATATTTCGACTTCGCTTGCCAAATTTGCCAAAATTGAGTATTGTCAGGCAGATCATTTTCTGTCAATCCCATAATGCAGGGAGTCAAATGTATCAGCAAAGGTCCCAAACGCGCACTTAGCCTGGTAGGGTGCAGACATCTTAGACCCCCGCCCCAAGGGGCATAGAAATACCGTTCATCACAAAACAAGGTGAGAAAGTTGTTAAGTTAATAAATCTACATTTGGAGTGCGACTTTCTCACCATGTTTTTTGAATGCTGGGAGTCATATGAGGGGCCATAAATTGGGTATCCCTGTTCTATGGAACTTGTCGACGGTACACAACATTCACTCCAGCACTCTGCTATGCGGACTCATTCCCCAAGTACTATATACAGACAACTGGTGTGCTAATAAACTAACAACATTTAAGTTACACTCCACCTCCTTTCTTTGTCACACTTATTAATGATGCATTTATATAAATTAGTCCAAAGAGTACAAAACATCTGGAGCCGTGTACTGTTTAACTGGTTGGGTGAGAGAAGTTTGTCTTAATTTTGTGTCTATGTACCAACCCTCTGCAAGCTCTAAAACTGATCTCCAGAATTTGGATACTGCAACATCAAATAAGTTTAGATTTATTCTAGAAGCTGCGTGGTTAAAATTTCAAACTGGGGTGCTGCTGAATAAAAGGTTGAATTCCTCAACAATGTGTGTAGGTTACACTAGGTACCCTATATAAAGTATAGGGAATGTGTGTACGGGCTGAACGATCGTTTCCTTTATCAGGAATGTGTGTACCCAGCTTTACACTGTTGATATAACCCCTTATAATTAAAAGGAATGTCCACTCCTCTCTACAAAAATCTATATCTTGTACAATATCCCCCCCCAAATCTGGATATCATTTTATACAAAATCTTTAATTCAGCTCCCAGCCAGAGATATTACAAGCTCCTTGATCCACAGCCGCTACTGGTCTCCTCACTCTGTTTCCATTGCGGGTACTGTGTTCTTTTTGTGTTCCCGAGCAGCCGCAATGGAGACTGCTCCGGGAATGGCAGTCAGTGATTGGCTGTGACGTCACTGTCATTGCCGACACTGCCTGCCTTACCCGGAAGTGCAGAGCCAGGGAGGAGGATCGAGGAGGAGCATGTAAGTATAATATCTCTGGCTGGGAGCTGAATTAAAGATTTTGTATAAAATGATGTCCAGGTTTTGGGGGGTATTGTACAAGATATAGATTTTTGTAGAGAGGGGTGAACATTGCCTTTAATGACATTTTTAAAGCAGAACTAAGTGAATCTAGTGCTATTCCCACTTTAGAGGCATTTACATGCTGCCTAGGCCACAGACAAGTGTAACTGACAAACGGCTTGAAGAGAATGGCAGGGAGAGTGGGACCAAGACAAACTGCACTGATACATGGAGCACTCAAGGACAAGACCTATCGGCAAACATCTTACTATTGGTCATGTCCGGACTGAAATAGATTGACCAGACTGGTGAACTAAGGGAAGTTTAACAGCTTATATAGGGTAAAACCAGGGTTGATGATCATCAATATTCACTTGATCATCTCTTATTACATCAGTATCTAATTTGTACTAAATTTTACACAATTTGAAATGGAATTGATCACCAAAGATCATTCCTAACATGTGTCAATACACAATAATTTCCCCCACCCATTGTAAAATGTTTCCTACATTAAATTACAGAGCTGACAGACTACATTACGCAGCTCACTAAAGGGAGTATGAAATTTCTATCGCTGCCTTAACAAGGGGTCTCACAGACTTAAAACCAATTTGGCAAAACACAATACACTAACACTTTGCTACACACGCAACTCACACGCATGTTGCTCATACTTTCTGCAATAGCAGACACTGATACATAGCACTGTCTATGTGATATGATTTAGGTTATGCATGCAGGAAAAATCTTTGTTTATAAACCGGCTCAGGGAATTGTTCCTTTAATGTGTTGACTGTAGGTCGGGCGGTTAAGGAGCTATGCCTTACCGTACGTTCTTCAATCAATGCCTGTGGAGGCAAGAAGAAACTTACCTTTCACGCAATCCTCCGCTGTCGCACTGCCCACTTCCTGCTTCTGATTAACTATACAGTGCATTATCGTGCATGCGTGCTATAGTTAATCAGAACCAGGAAGCGTTCTGGAATTTCAGTGCGACACCGGAGGATTGCGTGAAAGGTAAGTATCTTCTATCTTCCATCCTGGCTCCGCAGGCTTTGATTGAAGAACGTAAGGTAAGGAACATCTCCTTAACCTCCCGGTCTTCTATCAATGCATTAAAGGAATAGTTTATTTTTGCAGTGAACTATTCCTTTAAAAGGAGAACTATAGTGCATATAAAGTTTTTTTCAAAACCAGTTAAAATGAAAGGTACCCGAGACAGGGATGTAGGACTGGTACGTGACAGCGACCAAAGGGAAATTTTTGGATATTTCCGAACAACTGCGAAGCAAGCGTTGAATGTTTGTCGGCCTCATGATTGTTCGGAAAATTCGCTATACACAGTAAAGATAGTTTGGAAAACTCAGCCAAGACGATTTTATTGCAAACAGAGAAGTTATAGGAAACAATATTGGTAACAGCTTGTTGCTCTATAGCTGATAAGGATCCCGGTCTTTTAAGAGAGAAAAAATTTGCATAGCACCTTTGAGTAGAAACGTCAATGATATCTACGCATATGCAAGCTCGTTACTTGCAGCTTTAGGAGGACGGGCAACAAAAGGCAAAGAGGACAGCGGACTGCAGGTTGAATAACTCACTGTGCCAGAGAGGTAAGTCAGTATTGCGAGGTTGGGGGTTTTCGGGGTGGGGAAGGTAATTCTGAAATTTTGAGGGAGGGGTGGCCGTGTCTTTTAAACAAAACAATGCAGCTATCCTTCACCTCTCTCAGGGCTATGTATCAATGGACGCTATATGTACCATTTACGTCTTAAAGTTTCGCAAAGTGATTGACAGTGATGTACGAGTGGTTTTGTGCGAGGTTTAGACGTTAGTTGCGGCAGTTGTGTAGTTTTCAGTTATTTTGCCCGACTATCCAATGTATTAAAGTTTTACACAACAATTGCATCGTTTTTTAAAACTATTTTCTACGCCATGAAATTTGTGGTCTAATCTTGACGTATTGAGAAATATTATGACCTATTTTTCACATTTGATGGCTGATAGGTGTAACACTGCTACAATTCTAGCAATACAGAGTGCCATTATGTAGTATTCATCACTTATCCGAAAAACACAATACACCAACACCTTGCTACATACACAACTCACGCTTGTTGCTCATACTTTCTGCGATAGCGGACATTGATACATAGCACGGTCTGTGTGATATGATTTAGGTGATGCATGCAGGAAAATTCTTTGTTTATAAATCAGCTCGGCCCGGCCTCACTTCCATGACGGACAAACATTATACTTTATAATACCATAGTGGGCACAATAAGAATTGGCGCAGCAGTGGGATATTTCATTATTAAAAAAAATGAAATAAAATCTTGCATTCCACTGTTGCTCCCATTACTGTATCCTGCCATTCATTGACTAAATTACCTTTACTGCTCAATGTCACATAGTAAAACTAGCAAATTACCAAGACCAGTGTTATCTTAAGTTTAGAAAACCTCCACGAGCATCAAAGCAACCATCCGATACTAAACCGGTCACGGTACCATTCTCTGTAATTTATTAGTTTTACTATGTGACATTAGCCACTTGCAAGTTAATTAACTCAAGGAAAATCAGGGTACTTCTAATGGGACTTAACCATTTTTTTAAAAAAAGGAATAATAAATATATTTAAAAAAATTAATCAAATCATATACTGGTATGTATTATTGAAATAATGCTCCCCCTCCCAATAAAGTATAAGGATATGAAGTCAACTTGGAGTTTCCTGACCTGTATAATTTGATGACTTAAAAGACAACTGTATGGTTGAAGCTCCACCCTCATTCTGGCCCAGGGGCTAACCAACGGGAAGACACGTTATACAAGAAGCTCTTTTTTTTCCCCATTGAATGGATCCTAGACTGAGTTGGGGGTGGAGCTAAGACAATACAGTTGTCCTTAAATATCCTTATATTACACTGCAAGGGGGGCATTATCTATTATATAATCACCAAAGCCCTTTTTACTTTTAAAACTGCTTTAAAAGGGCAAGTACACCCATATAATACAAAAATTGCAAAAAGAAAAAAATAGTAAAGCACCCCCTATACCTCAAAACTGCAATAGATAGAGCCAAAAGATGCAAGTCTAAGCTGAAATGTGCCCCAATTTTCCCTTGCATCTCTTTCTACTTCCTAGTTCTTCTGCTATTCCTCAAGATGCCTCTTCTAAGCACGCGAGATGGGGGGCTTCCAGAGTTTTACACAGAATTTTCTGCATGCATCTCATTAACCAGTTCACACAGAGGAGAGTTTGAGTTAATTTTAAACATCCACCTTTTCTTTTTAGGATTCATGTTTGTTTTTAGGGTAAAATTTCCCTTGGGAAAATAATACAGTGTCCAATATAAATGACGTTTAGCTATTTACTTCCCTTGGATTACATCATTACCTAGACCAAGTAGGTATACACCGGGTCTGTTACTGATTCTAATTGCTTTGGAGCCTTGACTTAATAAAATAAATGGAGAGCACAGCTATCCATCTTGCCTACACATAAAAATACCTACCTTGCCTACACACCACTAAAATAGTTTTTTTTTGTATGTGAAGGGCACCCCAGGCCACCCCCAAATGCCGATTTACATTTATAAAAAAAAAAAAAGCCACAGAAATATACTAACAGTCTATTGTTCCCCTGTAGCTCTGTTCCGTGGAAACAGCAGAGAGTGATGGGACTGGCAGCCGCTGCTGGCTATAAATATATTTCTGGGGCTTTTTTTTAAGAAATATAAATTGGCGGTTGGGGTGGACTAGGAAGCCCTTCACACAGAAAATACCTTTTAATGGTAGGGACAGAAACAGCCATAAGGGACCAAAGGGGATGGAGGGAAAAGGGCTCCCCAACACATGCCAGAAACCTCCCAGAGGACAAGGAAAAATCAGAGACCGGATGACTCAGAGCTCCTACTCTTCCCTTTTTGCAACTTTGAACAAGCACTGCATGAGAACCATAAGGAGCAGAGATGTAAGGTAAGTTTTTTAACACTACACAGTGGGACCAGTAGTGGTTTAAATTTTAGTTTTGGGGGTGGATATGCCTTTAAGCAATGCTGCATAAATACCTGGATGACATGGTCGAGAAAGCATAAAATAAGTTGAATGCATTAGGTAACATTTTTATTGAACTCATTGTTGATAAGATTTTCTATTTTAACCATGTCACAGCAACATTTTAAAGAATCTGACAAATCCCTGTACTCTAATTACAATACTTACCTACTTGTATCTTAAGCAATAAAGACCACAGAATAACTAAATACATTATAGCGTATAAGCTTATTTTCAACAAATGTTAAGCATACTACGTGTTAAAATCAGTTATAGACTAAAGCAGGACATACAGAGGGTAGATTTTTCAATCAATTAGGTCAAAGAAAATTGAACGGATGAGTTCTTGATTAACTGCCTCGAATATAGTGAGCAGTCAATCGATTCGGTCGATCTTGTTTGGAAGCTGATCAGCTGCTTGAACATATGGATCACTAAAAATATATTTTCCGTCTAACCCATCTTTAGCAGATTTCAAGGTAAAATCTGCTGGCGATCAATGGCGCAAGATGGTGCATTTTGAAGAATCAACCAGTCACACTATCTGGCATACATAGACCTGTGTATGGCCTGCTTATGGAGTAACTAATGGTAGTATGTTAGCTCTTATGGCTGCATAATTACAGGCCAAGCGATCAAGGAATATGCGTAAGCTCATATGGTCAAATGCTTATTTACTAGTCGTATGTGAACTACTTATGAGTTAAGCCCAGATTCCATAAATCAAGAAAACTAAATAATGGTTATATCCCAAATAAATTCAAATGGACGCTCCAAAAGTTTCTCTGTAAAATCGCCATCCGTTTGTATTCACCCATCGGTGAGAAATCTCTCCGGCAAACTTTCCGATGGACTTCCCACTTCATTCAATCTTTGATAAATCTCTCTACGCTCCTGGACACATTTCTCACCGATGGGTCATTAAAAACGGATGGCGATTTTTTGAAAACTTTTGGACCGTCCATTGGCATTTATTCGGGATATATAGTATATAGAGGAGCAGTGGAGTCTGGACAATCCTAAGAGGAGTGTGACCCAACAAACTTGTGACAGTATAAATAATGGTTATAGGCGTATATGTTTAGAGACTACAACTCCCAGCATGCCTTGTTAGCAGAATGTAGCAGTTCTAGTTTCTAAGACATCTGTTGAGAATTGTAGTTTTTGAAACATCTGACGTGCCAAGGCATCAAAATAACGGCAGAATTTATGCACATTGGGCCTCATGCTTGGGTGACTCCATCCTACCCAGGAACCCATAGGGTGGAGTGCAAGCTCACAGGCCCAGAGTGCAGGAAGGGCTCCCAGTCAGGTTTAGGCCTCGGACCTTAGTAAAGTTCTCTCTCTCCTGGAGGGGAACGTGTCAAGAAACTATTCCACCCCCCAACCCCCTTCGTGGCCTCCCCCGCCCCTTAAGCCAACACCACCACCCATCCCCCTCCCTAGGCCTGTCATCGGCCTATCGCCTCCACCTTACCTGCCGGACCCGTTGCAGCGCGTCCGCGAAACCCTCGGCCTTGATCCCTACGGGAGCCGCGCTCTGCCCCTGCACCAACTCCGCCATGGCCAAACCCCGCAGCCCACAGGAGGAGGCCGCCGCTGCTTCCCGACCTCACTCACTGCGTTGGGGACCCGGAAACGGAAGGAACGCCGATAACCAGTAAGAATAACTTCCGGCGGAAGCCCATAGAACCCCCCTACGATAGATCGGGTAGACCAACATAGGCGGGTTGCACAATGACGTCATGAATAGTTGAGAACGAGGCTGTGGCCAGAGCGGAAGTAATAGAGAGACACGTGAGTGGAGTGGAGACTGTGGAAGTTCCCCAGGAGGGTTGTTAGTTCTGTTTACTGAACCTGCCCTACTGGACATTACTCCCTCGTATTACACAGCTCTGATCCGTCCAACACAGCACCTGTCCGCCTTGGGTTCACTATTAAACGTCTTATTTATGGCTTTATCTCTGCCACGTGGACTGCTCTGGGCTGGGGTACAATATAAGTGTCAGGGGCACGAACTGATTTTCACTTAGATTGAATTATGTCTCTTAACATGGCAATGCTGCTGTACAGATCAACCAATGGGAACAAAATGTCTTCAAGGTCCTAGAGCGGGGATGTCTGTCCTAATGCGGGGGTGTCTGTCCTAGAGCTGGATGTCTATTCTAGAGCAGGGGTGACTGTCCCAGGACGGGGATGACTATCCTAGGACAGGGGTGTCAATTCTAGAGTGGGCATGACTTCCAGGATGGGGGTGTCTGTTCTAGATGGAGTTGTCAGATCATTTGGATTTGTAGGGACATACTTAACACACGTAATAAGCATGACTGCACTGGTTGTAATTAATCAATAGTAATTCTAACTCGGCCATGCTACATGTATTTCTAATAGGTTTCCCTACATGTTTCACTGATCTGGCAACCCTGGTTGTAGAGCATGATTATGGTTGGTATTTGAAAATTTTAATTATCCTGATGAATGTTTTTAGTAAAACACTGATGATCGGAGGAAGCCATTAATACATGTGATTCCATAGACTAAGATAGAAACCACCTGTAAAACCTGTGAATAACAATTAGGTTCATCAGCCCAATATAGGAAGTCTTACAGAGCACGTCTGCCCTCAAAACAACAAACTGATGCCTTGTTGGTTATCTGCCCCCAACCCCAACTGCTAGTTTTATTACATGTGTTTGTAACCAGATATTTGATCATAATTTTATTCTGTTATGGAAAAGGTATCTGCCTCCACCCTTGGCTCCCAGAGCTTTTATAAGCTTAATCATGTGCAGAGGAGGCAGCAGGTTAAATAGCAGCCAATCATTGGTTGTAATGTCGACAGTCACTGCCTTGATTGACTGTACGGAGGGAGGAGCCTGTTTACTCTGCCAGAATGGAGGCAATAATTAATCCTAAAATAACGTTAGCTTAGAAATGTTAATCACTTCCCCAAACCTAGGTTTCCCATTACCTATATTTCAAAGATTCCCCTGATGTGACTTACCTGACCCGGTCCCTCGACGCTCATCCTCTGCTTTGCAGCTGATGGCCGCCTCACTTCCTGATTGCATCTCTCAGTAAAGGTGCAACGTGACGTCACCCCCAATCGCCTAACAGCCGCGACCAGGAAATAGAGCGGCTGTCAGCGCAGAAGCCCTCTGCTCCTTTTTTTGCTAGGAACAGGGGCAGTGCCCAGGTGGTGAGAGACCAGGTCTGGTAAGTCACTTCAGGGGAGTCTTTGACACATAGATAATGTGGAACGCACAAGCATCGGAAATCGAGTGAACTTTTGCATTCTTGCGATTTCCATTCTATCCAAAGTCACATGAGCGCGTGAAAAACTCGTTAGTGTGGCCTAGTCAAGTCAAGATCCCTTCACCTACAGTAAAAAGCCCCATTGACACCCATGTGCACATTATGGACAGAGAAGAGGTTGGAAGAGATATGAACATTCCTGTCCCCACTCTGTTAAACCACTTGAATGACCCCCAAAGCATTTACTGATCAGGTCCAATTAAATTTGATTCACTAGTTATACATCTATGCATGGGTCTAAATAAATATTAATATTACAGGGTTGTACTGTAATCGGCAATGTACTGTATAGTATAGTATTTCAGGTTGAATAAAGACATACGCCCATCCAGTCCAAAAAATTCCTTCCTGACTCCAAGTGGCAATCGGAAATTTCCCTGGATCAACTCTACTTTATGTATCAATACCAGTAACTTGTAACATTCCTTGTTTGTAGAAACTCATCCAGCTTTTTATTAAACTGACCAATGAACCTGCCATAACAACGTCCACTGGAAGACAGTTCCATAGCTTTACCGTTCTCACAGTGACAAACCCTTTCCCAACTCTACTTTATGTATCAATACCAGTAACTTGTAACATTCCTTGTTTGTAGAAACTCATCCAGCTTTTTATTAAACTGACCAATGAAAACCTGCCATAACAACGTCCACTGGAAGACAGTTCCATAGCTTTAACCGTTCTCACAGTGACAAACCCTTTCCCAACTCTATTTATGTATCAATACAGTAACTTGTAACATTCCTTGTTTGTAGAAACTCCTCCAGCTTTTTATTAAACTGACCAATGAACCTGCCATAACAACGTCCACTGGAAGACAGTTCCATAGCTTTACCGTTTCACAGTGACAAACCCTTTCCCAACTCTACTTTATGTATAATACCAGTAACTTGTAACATTCCTTGTTGTAGAAACCATCCAGTTTTTATAAACTGACCATGAACCTGCCATAACAACGTCCACTGGAAGACAGTTCCATAGCTTTACCGTTCTCACAGTGACAAAACCCTTTCCCAACTCTACTTATGTATCAATACCAGTAACTTGTAACATTCCTTGTTTGTAGAAACTCTCCACTTTTATTAAACTGAACAATGAACCTGCCAAAACAACGTCCATGGAAGACAGTTCATAGCTTTACCTTCCACAGTGACAAACCCTTTCCCAACTCTACTTTATGTATCAATCCCAGTAACTTGTAACATTCCTTGTTTGTAGAAACTCATCCAGCTTTTTATTAAACTGACCAATGAACCTGCCATAACAAGTTTTGTACACAGGATTCCAAAATTGCACTGCAATATCCAAATGAGGCTACCATTCTAAAGAAGGGGAATAACATTTTCCTCCCTTGAATCCATACCTCTCTTATACTAGACAATATATTGCTGGCTCTGGCTGTTGCCGCCTGGCACTGCTTGCTACCTTTAAGTTTGTTATCCTCCAAAACTCCAAGATCCCTTTTCAACAGGGATCCACTTAACACAGAGCCATTTATAGTATAAGCAGCACAAGGATTTTTAAAGGATATGTACACTCTAAAATCAACTGACTTGTATTTGGAAGCTGCAGCTTTAAGTAATGTGTTCCTTTTTTCATTTTTTTCCCTAGGGACCCCCTGAGCCTACCTGTGACCATCTGAAGTTACTGCCATCTTGGGTTGTGGTTGCAGTCTCTTTAGCTCCGCCCCCCGAGATTTCCTTCCTCACCTGCCCGTTGCGCGTGATGTCATTGCGCCGCGCAATGATGATGTGGGCGGGAGGCACAACGGGCTGTGCTTTCCTCAACACAGCAAAGCAGGAGAGGAAGGAAATCTCGGGGGCGGAGCTAAAGAGACTGCAACCATTACCCAAGATGGCAGTAACTTCAGATGGTGTTGACATTCTGAAGAGCTAATTTTAACCTGGGAAAATGTAAAATTAAGTCTTTGTTAACCCAGAACACTTTTCCTTTCGATAACATACTCCAAACGACACTATTTCATGGTCACTATTCCCTAAGCCTCCGTTTACCTTTATACCTATAATATGCTCCACGATGTTAGATATTAGCAGATCCAACAGAGCTCCTGTTGCCGAGTAATATAAAGAACCAAGGATCTAGCAGATACCAGCTAAATTAGGACAACCTCTGTGAGATGGGGGATTGGGGACTCTGGCGCTAGCCACACAAACACAGACCTTGTCATCCAAAAGGGCAGGAATCACAGTGACGTCAGGTTCTTCCTTATCTTACCAAGAACACAGCCCCCATTGGCGACCCCTGTAGATGAAGCCGTGACGGGGAATTTCTAGTTCCACCACTGCTGTTACCTCATAACCTATCAGTGTGTGTGATCGCCAGCCCTGCAGTTGGGACAGTCCCACCCTAATCTGGACAACCCTGATGTAATCACTCAAACCTCATTTTCTTCCTTAACTGGGCTTAGTGCACAAGGCCACAGCTGATTTCTGCAATAGCACAGCATGACCCCCCCTTTACTCCTCGCAAACCCAACATCTCGCACGGTTTCAAGCCGGTGAAATTGGGGGACAGACGTCCCGGTTTATTCACATAAAAGCTGTGCGCTTTTCAGCTTGGCTGCTCCTTCTAATCACTACATTCCTGAAATAACATGAAATGTGGAGTGTTTATATCAAAGATTAATTGAGCAGGAGTCGCTGCACTGCCTGCAGATTTCCACCTGAACATAACGCGATGATGGACAGGTTTTTACTTTCTATAGACGGATTGGCATGTAATCCAAACGCTAGTAGACAGAAATATCACAGGCGGCCTGGGTTCTGTCTTTCTGATGCTAATTCCCTGCAGATTTAGATACATCTCTGCCCCAAGCATTTTGTTCCGGAGAAACAAGATCCGTTGCAAACTTGGAGGTGTTTATAGGTGGCCATACGCATGCAATTCCGATCTAATGTGTGCATCTCACTACTTAAAGTAAAGGGAACCAATACTGACCAGCAGAAAGTTTTCTATTTGCAGGCCCCTGACTCCCTGGAATTAGACGCAATCTCCCTGGAATTAGTTTTTTAATTAGAGTGAGGAGAGCACAACAATTCCAAAGCTTACTGGAGGAGAGAGAGCGACAGACACTCACGGAATTGCTACGGAACTCAGGTTACGTGAGTGTCACTCCCACACCATACACAGTAACGAGAGAGAAATCTAGAGAGTATGGACCGTGTTTTCTGATTTGTTTCTCTTATTGGTTAGTTGACCAATCAGAAATTGTATTATTACGTAGTCCGTCTGGCTTTATTCTGGTTGGTTGGATGTCGATCTGGAACCTCCCTGAAATGAGTTTTTGCAGGGTAGGTTGTCTGCATTTCTCACTTGGGCCCCCAGTGATTTGTATGGCTGCCTTGTAGGAAGGCACGTTTATCTTCCAGACAGATTTTAAAGGATATGTCCACCATAAAAATAAATATTTTCTGTAATGCAGTTTCCCCCTCCCAACCCTAACCGTATTATCTGTTTTTTTTTAAAAAAAAAGTCCCCAGAACCTTACTTACCAGCCAGGGATCCTGCGGCCTCTGCCTCCAATGCAACATACTGGAATTGCATTGGGGGCTTGGCTGGCAGCAGTGTTTGTGATTGGCTGAGAGTCAGCCAATCACAGACACGGCTGCCGGCTACTGGTAAGAAATGTTCTGGGGACTTTTTTAAAAAACGGACAATGCGTTTATGGTTGGGATAGCTACATTACAGAAAAAGTGTTTCGCACTATACTAAAAGCCCAATGGATCTAGATGGAGGGGGGGGGGGATTTGGCTGCACAGCGCATGTCACTCTACCCCCCAAAGGCTACAGAAGAGGCAGAAACCTTTATACAGGAACACAGGCTCCTACTCTTCACTTTCTTGGACTTTGGACAAGCACTGCAGGAGAACCATTTGGAGCAGAGATGTAAGGTAAGGATTTTTTAACACTAAACACTGGGACCACCATGGGGTTCAATTATAGTTTTGGGAGTGGACGAGCCCTTTAAATTGTGTAGTTACCAGGTGAAGTAATTTGCATTTGAAAATTTCAACCTACATCTCATTAAAGTGTGTTGTCCAATGGAAATTCTCAAACATGCCAAAAACATTGACCAATTCTCATTGGATATTCTATTATTGGATAAGTTATTTGGTCATCAAACGAGCACCAATCAGGAATAAGACTGCAATAGTGGTATATGCGTGACTGTGGCTTTAACAAATTCCTTTACTGTAATTATATTTACAAGAAAGGTTGTATGTCTATTTTGTTTGTACTGGTATGTATATACAGTGTATACATATCCGCATGCATGTCCGACTGACTGAGGGGTGTGGGGAGCACTTTCAGCAATGGCACTAGCAACTTTTTGTCATGCCTCCTACCTACGGTACCTACCTACCTCCAAATTATAGAATCACTGGCCGGCCAAGTGGCACATTAAAGGGAAACTAATCCATTTTATTCCTGGGTTCTCAATAGAGTGCAAGACCTACTTAGTTAAAATTGTACTCGCCAATCACTGATAACTGTGTTTGTGTTCAGGGCCTGGCCATGTCTTTCCTTTAGCTGAGTCCCAGACTCCGTATGGGGGCAGGGTGGAAAAATTGTCTTTCTATGTAATATATACCTATTTGCATTCAGTAAAATCTCGTGTTTATGTACAGGGTGAATAGGCCTCAGTATTATTGAAATGTAAAGCTGTGGCTCTCCCATCTATTCCGGACCTGATGATTCAACAAGGATTTGAGCTTCGGCGAATCGGAATAAGCGATGCTGACGAAGACGCAAGCAGTTCTTATCTGATTCTTCAGTGACTCCGAGAGAGATCTTGGCACCAGTTCATGGAACCTCTTCATGTGGCATCTTTAGTCAAGCTCTGCCAACTTCCCCCCTGTTCCAGGAAGGTAATTGCTGCCATATTAAGAGTTTACTAATCACAGCGCTTGTGCTTGGGTTTTTTTCCTCTTTCTTTTACCCCCCCTGGTCTACGTAGCAAGAATGATAGGCTGAGTTATCACTGACAGACGTGTAAACCTCCTTAGCCTGCCGGCACAGGAAGCTTCTGTAGAAGGATTTTCTGAACACACACAGCTGTGCAGTCACTGGAAAGGAACACATTTCATCAGATAGCCAAGGGAGATTTGATTTTATTAGAAAATGACAATTGCTTATTTAGAGGTGGTTATAGGTTTTCATGGTTATAGCTACTTGTTAAAAGAAATCTAAAGCCAGAAAGCACAGATGGACCCGTCCAGACAGAGGGTAAGGTGAGCGGTACGTACAGAATGGGTAACTACAGACGGACCCGTCCAGACAGAGGGTAAGGTGAGCGGTATGTACAGAATGTGTAACTACAGACGGACCCGTCCAGACAGAGGGTAAGGTGAGCGGTACGTACAGAATGTGTAACTACAGACGGACCCGTCCAGACAGAGGGTAAGGTGAGCGGAACGTACAGAATGTGTCACTACAGACGGACCCGTCCAGACAGAGGGTAAGGTGAGCGGTACGTAACAGAATGTGAACTACAGACGGACCCGTCCAGACAGAGGGTAAGGTGAGCGGTACGTACAGAATGGGTAACTACAGACGGACCCGTCCAGACAGAGGGTAATCTGTAACTTACCGCTCACCTTACCCTCTGTCTGGACGGGTCCGTCTGTAGTTACACCATTCTGTACGTCCCGCTCACCTTACCCTCTGTCTGGACGGGTCCGTCTGTAGTACACATTCTGTACGTCACCGCTCACCTTACCCTCTGTCTGGACGGGTCCGTCTGTAGTTACACATTCTGTACGTACCCGCTCACCTTACCCTCTGTCTGGACGGGTCCGTCTGTAGTTACACATTCTGTACGTACCGCTCACCTTACCCCA
>CM033476.1:126069843-126284077 GCA_019447015.1 Hymenochirus boettgeri
ACTACTGACACTAGCTTGGATATGTTCTACTTCTGACACTAGCTTGGATACGTACTACTACCGACAGTAGATTGGATATGTACTACTACTGACACTAGCTTGGATACGCACTTAACTTGTACATTCTCTTTTTTGCTAGAAACCATCCAAAACTCCTCCAGTTTTTGATTAAACGACAATGAACCCTGCATAACAACGTCCACTGGAAGACAGTTCCATAGCTTTAACCATTCTCACAGTGAAAAACCCTTTCCCACCTACTTTATGTATCAATACCAGTAACTTGTAAACATTCCTTGTTTTCAGAAACCATCCAGCTTTTTATTAAACTGACCAATGAACGCATAAACAGTCCACTGGAAGACAGTTCCATAGCTTTACCATTCTCAAAGTGACAAACCCTTTCCCAACTCTACTTTATGTATCATACCAGTAACTTGTAACATTCCTTGTTTAAGAAACTCATCCAGCTTTTTTTAAACTGACCAATGAACCTGCCATAACAACGTCCACTGGAAGACAGTTCCATAGCTTTACCATTCTCACACAGTGAAAAACCCTTTCCCAACTCTACTTTATGTATCAATACCAGTACCTTGAACATTCTTGTTTGTAGAAACTCATCCAGCTTTTTATTAAACTGACCAATGAACCTGCCATAACACGTCCACTGGAAGACAGTTCCATAGCTTTACCATTCTCACAGTGACAAACCCTTCCCAACTCTACTTTATGTACAATCCCAGTAACTTGTACATTCCTTGTTTGTAGAAACTCATCCAGCTTTTTATTAAACTGCAAAAACCTGCCATAACAACGTCCACTGAACGTTCCATAGCTTTACCGTTCTCAACATGAAAACCCTTTCCCAACTCTACTTTATATCAATACCAGTAACTTGTAACATTCCTTGTTTACAGAACTCATCCAGCTTTTATTAAACTGACCAATGAACTTGCCATAACAACGTCCACTGGAAGACATTTTCCAATAGCTTTACCATTCTCACAGTGACAAACCCTTTCCCAACTCTACTTTATGTATCAATACAGTAACTTGTACATTCCTTGTTTAGAAACCTCATCCAGCTTTTTTTAAACTGACCAATGAACCTGCCATAACAACTCCACTGGAAGACAGTTCCATAGCTTTACCAGTTCTCACAGTGAAAAACCCTTTCCCACCTCTACTTTATGTATCAAACCAGTACTTGTAACATTCCTTGTTTTCAGAAACTCATCCAGCTTTTTATTAAACTGACCAATGAACTTGCCATAACAACGTCCACTGGAAGACAGTTCCATAGCTTTAACCATTCTCACGGCCCGTTCTGAGTTAAAATTCTGTACGTACCGCTCACCTTACCTCTGTCTGGACGGGTCCGTCTGTTGTAGTTACACATTCTGTACGTTACCGCTCACCTTACCCTCTGTCTGGACGGGTCCGTCTGTAGTTACACATTCTGTACGTACCGTCAACTTACCTCTGTCTGGACGGGTCGTCTGTAGTATACCCATTCTGTACTTACCGCTCACCTTTACCCTCTGTCTGGACGGGTCCGTCTGTGTTTACACATTCTGTACGTTACCGTCACCTTACCTCTGCTTGAGGGTCCGTCTGTAGTTACACATTCTGTAGTACCGTCACCTTACATCTGTCTGGACGGGTCGTCTGTAGTTACACATCTGTACGTACGCTCACCTTACCCTCTGTCTGGACGGGTCCGTCTGTAGTTACACATTCTGTACGTACAGCTCACCTTACCCTCTGTCGGACGGGTCCGTTGTAGTTACCCTTCTGTACGTACCGCTCACCTTACCCTCTGTCTGGACGGGTCGTCTGTAGTTACACATTCTGTACGTACGGCTCACATTACCTTGTCTGGACGGTCCGTCTGTAGTGGGTACCATTCTGTACGTACCGCTCACCTTACCCTCTGTTGGACGGTCCGTCTGTAGTTACCATTGTACGTACCGCTCACCTTACCCTCTGTCTGGAAGGGTCCGTCTGTAGTTACACATTCTGTACGTACGCTCACCTTACCCTCGTCTGGACGGGTCCGTCGTTGTAGTTACACATTCTGTACGTACCGCTCACCTTCGTACAGAATGGGTAACTACAGACGGACCCGTCCAGACAGAGGGTAATGTTGTATAGACAGACAGGGTAAGGTGAGGTGTTATATAGAACATACAGAATTACTCAGACAATTTTTCCCCTGTTTTTAGAACATCAGATTGTGGAATGAAGCAGTGACTACATAGGAATATGAACCAGTGAATTCTATAAACAGAGATAGAGCCGTAGCCCAGGTAGCTATTACAGGGGTCATTGGAGAAATATCAAGCATTTGTAATCCTGTCCTGTTTTTCATTCGGTCTAGCTGTCACCTTGTGTATTTTCATTGTATCCACTTCCCTGAAGAAAAGCCCAGGAGACAGTCCATTGGCCATTGCTAATGCGGAATGATGGATATTCCTGTTTGTTCTTTTAACTTATCAGACTTTATATGGTCTTTGTGTGTGAATTGCACTAAATGCTTCATCGCTAGGGACCTCATCGTAATTTCCCTAGTTCCCTTTGAAGAGACATTATATTGAGCGGTTATGGATTTAGAAAGCAGTAAATGATTTGTATGGTAACCGTTATTTTGTAAAACTAGATGATGCACATGTCTGAGAGCTACACAAATTGATCAGTCATTGCTTGATAAAGCCAAGAAAGCTTTCTTTTAGATTTCGTGACCCTTTGGCATATGAGTCAGGGAATTGGCTATATTGATGATACTTTATTTCAGATTAAAGGGATTATTGTCAGATCATCCCTCAAATGAAAAATTGTATATAGCTAGATCATTTCCCTACTTCTGAGGGGAAAGGTTCAATAAGCAAAGTATAATGCAGAGTCACACTCCAATGTGAATGGTGAGTTTATTACAAACCACTCATTAACATACACAACGTTTCGAGGGTCTAGGCCCCCTTCATCAGGTGTTAAAGGGGGCCTAGACCCTCTAATCTTTGTGTATGTTGATGAGTGGTTTGTAATAAACTCACATTGGAGTGCGACTCTGCATTATACTTTGGCAATTGGAAATATCCCTGGATCAACTCTACTTTATGTATCAATACCAGTAACCTGCAACATTCCTTGTTTGTAGAAACTCATCCAGCTTTTTATTTAACTGACCAATGAACCTGCCATAACAACGTCCACTGGAAGACAGTTCCATAGCTTTACTGTTCTCACAGTGACAAACCCTTTCCCAACTCTACTTTATGTATCAATCCCAGTAACTTGTAACATTCCTTGTTTGTAGAAACTCATCCAGCTTTTTATTAAACTGACCAATGAACCTGCCATAACAACGTCCACTGGAAGACAGTTCCATAGCTTTACTGTTCTCACAGTGAAAACCCTTTCCCAACTCTACTTTATGTATCAATACCAGTAACTTGTAACATCTTGTTTTGTAGAAACATCCAGCTTTTTATTAAACTGACCAATGAACCTGCCATAACAACGTCCACTGGAAGACAGTTCATAGCTTTACCGTTCTCACAGTGAAAAACCCTTTCCCAACTCTACTTTTTGTATCAATACAGTAACTTGTAACATTCCTGTTTGTAGAACTCATCCAGCTTTTTATTAAACTGACCAAGAACCTGCCATAACAAGTCCACTGGAGACAGTTCCATAGCTTTACCGTTCTCACAGTGAAAAACCCTTTCCCAACTCTACTTTATGTATCAATACCAGTAACTTGTAACATTCCTTGTTTGTAGAAACCCATCCAGCTTTATTAAACTGACCAAGAACCTGCCATAACAACGTCCACTGGAAGAAGTTCCATAGCTTTACCGTTCTCACAGTGTGAAAACCCTTTCCAACTTACTTTATGTATCAATACCAGTAACTTGTAACATTCCTTGTGTAGAAACTCATCCAGCTTTTTTATTAAACTGACCAATGAACCTGCCATAACAAGTCCACTGGAAGACAGTTCCATAGCTTTACCGTTCTCACAGTGAAACCCTTCCCAACCTACTTTATGTATCAATACCAGTAACTTGTAACATTCCTTGTTTGTAGAAATCATCCAGCTTTTTATTAAACTGACCAATGAACCTGCCATAACAACGTCCACTGGAAGACAGTTCCATAGCTTTACCGTTCTCACAGTGACAAACCTTTCCCAACTCACTTATGTAAATCACCAGTAACTTGTAACATTCCTTGTTTGTAGAAACTCATCCAGCTTTTATTAAACTGACCAATGAACCTGCCATAACTACGCCCACTGGAAGACAGTTCCATAGCTTTACCGTTCTCACAGTGAAAACCCTTTCCCAACTCTACTTTATGTATCAATCCCAGTAACTTGTAACATTCCTTGTTTGTAGAAACTCATCCAGCTTTTTATTAACTGACCAATGAACCTGCCATAACAAAGTCCACTGGAAGACAGTTCCATAGCTTTACGTTCTCACAGTGTGAAAACCCTTTCCCAACTCTACTTTATGTATCAATACCAGTAACTGTAAAATTCCTTGTTGTAGAAACTCATCCAGCTTTTTATTAAACTGACCAATGAACCTGCCATAACAACGTCCACTGGAAGACAGTTCCATAGCTTTACCGTTTCACAGTGACAAACCCTTTCCCAACTCACTTATGTATCAATACCAGTAACTGTAACATTCCTTGTTGTGAGAAACTCATCCAGCTTTTATTAAACTGACCAATGAACCTGCCATAACAACGTCCACTGGAAGACAGTTCCATAGCTTTACGTTCTCACAGTGACAAACCCTTTCCCAACTCTACTTTATGTATCAATACCAGTAACTTGTAACATTCCTTGTTTGTAGAAACTCATCCAGCTTTTTATTAAACTGACCAATGAACCTGCCATAACAATCCACTGGAAGACAGTTCCATAGCTTTACCGTTCTCACAGTGACAAACCCTTTCCAACTCTACTTTATGTATCAATACCAGTAACTTGTAACATTCCTTGTTTGTGAGAAACTCAATCCAGCTTTTTATTAAACTGACCAATGAAACTGCCATAACAAACGTCCACTGGAAGACAGTTCATAGCTTTACCTTCTCACAGTGACAAAACCCTTTCCCAACTCTACTTTATGTATCAATACCAGTAACTTAACATTCCTGTTTGTAGAAAAATCATTCAGCTTTTTATTAAAATGACCAATGAACCTGCCATAACAAGTCCACTGGAAGACAGTTCCATAGCTTTACCGTTCTCACAGTGACAAACCCTTTCCCAACTCTACTTTATGTATCAATCCAGTAACTTGTAACATTCCTTGTTTGTAGAAACCATCCAGGTTTTATTAAAAGACCAATGAACCTGCCATAACAACGTCCACTGGAAGACAGTTCCAGCTTTACTGTTCTCACAGTGACAAACCCCTTTCCCAACTCTACTTTATGTTCAAATCAGTAACTTGTACATTCCTTGTTTGTAGAAACTCATCCGCTTTTTATTAAACTGACCAATGAACCTGCCAAACAACGTCCACTGGAAGACAGTTCCATAGCTTTCTGTTCTCACAGTGACAAACCCTTTCAACTCTACTTTATGTATCAATCCAGTAACTTGTAACATTCCTTGTTGTAGAAACTCATCCAGCTTTTTATTAAACTGACCAATGAACTGCCATAACAACGATCCACTGGAAGACAGTTCCATAGCTTTACCGTCTCTCAGTGACAAACCCTTTCCCAACTCTACTTTATGTATCAATACCAGTAACTTGTAACATTCCTTGTTGTAGAAACTCATCAGCTTTTATTAAACTGACCAATGAACCTGCCATAACAACGTCCATGGAAGACAGTTCCATAGCTTTAACGTTCTCACGTGACAAACCCTTCCCAACTCTACTTTATGTATCAATACCAGTAACTTGTAACATTCCGTTTGTAGAAAACTCACCAGCTTTTTATTAAACTGACCAATGAACCTGCCATAACAACGTCCACTGGAAGACAGTTCCATAGCTTTACCGTTCTCACAGTGACAAACCCTTTCCCAACTCTACTTTATGATCAATACCAGTAACTTGTAACATTCTGTTTGTAGAAACTCATCCAGCTTTTATTAAACTGACCAATGAACCTGCCATAACAACGTCCACTGGAAGACAGTTCATAGTTTACCGTTCTCACAGTGAAAAACCCTTTCCCAACTCTACTTTATGTATCAATACCAGTAACTTGTAACATTCCTTGTTTGTAGAAACTCATCCAGCTTTTTATTAAACTGACCAATGAACCTGCCATAACAACGTCCACTGGAAGACAGTTCCCTAGCTTTACCGTTCTCACAGTGACAAACCCTTTCCCAACTCTACTTTATGTATCAATACCAGTAATTGTAACATTCCTTGTTGTAGAAACTCATCCAGCTTTTTATTAAACTGACCAATGAACTGCCATAACAACATCCACTGGAAGACAGTTCCATAGCTTTACCGTTCTTACAGTGACAAACCCTTTCCCAACTCTACTTTATGTATCAATCCAGTAACTTGTAACATTCCTTGTTTGTAGAAACTCATCCAGCTTTTATTAAACTGACCAATGAACCTGCCATAACAACGTCCACTGGAAGACAGTTCCATAGCTTTACCGTTCTCACAGTGAAAAACCCTTCCCAACTCTACTTTATGTATCAATACCAGTAACTTGTAACATTCCTTGTTTGTAGAAAACTCATCCAGCTTTTTATTAAACTGACCAATGAACCTGCCATAACAACGTCACTGGAAGACAGTTCCATAGCTTTACCGTTCTCACAGTGACAAACCCTTTCCCAACTCTACTTATGTATCAATACCAGTAACTTGTAACATTCCTTGTTTGTAGAAACTCATCCAGCTTTTTTTAAACTGACCAATGAACCTGCCATAACAAACATCCACTGGAAGACAGTTCATAGCTTTACCGTTCTCACAGTGACAAACCCTTTCCAACTCTACTTATGTATCAATACCAGTAACTTGTAACATTCCTTGTTTGTAGAAACTCATCCAGCTTTTTATTAAACTGACCAATGAACCTGCCTAAACAACGTCCACTGGAAGACAGTTCCATAGCTTTACCGTTCTCACAGTGACAAACCCTTTCCCAACTCACTTTATGTATCAATACCAGTAACTTGTAACATTCCTTGTTTGTAGAAACTCATCCAGCTTTTTATTAAAAGACCAATGAACCTGCCATAACAACGTCCACTGGAAGACAGTTCCATAGCTTTACCGTTCTCACAGTGACAAACCCTTTCCCAACTCTACTTTATGTATCAATACCAGTAACTTGTAACATTCCTTGTTTGTAGAAACTCATCCAGCTTTTTATTAAACTGACCAATGAACCTGCCATAACAACGTCCACTGGAAGACAGTTCATAGCTTACCGTCTCACAGTGACAAACCCTTTCCCAACTCTACTTTATGTATCCAATACCAGTAACTTGTAACATTCCTTGTTTGTAGAAACTCATCCAGCTTTTATTAAACTGACCAATGAACCTGCATAAACAACGTCCACTGGAAGACAGTTCCATAGCTTTACCGTTCTCACAGTGACAAACCCTTTCCCAACTCTACTTTATGTATCAATACCAGTAACCTGTAACATTCCTTGTTTTCGGAAACTCATCCAGCTTTTTCTTTTCCCTGAATATCCCATCGATGGAACGTCGGACAGGTGTATGTCCAGGAGAAGAAATCTGAGATATCCCATTATTTCTGTATTTGTGTAACATTCGATCATCTGGTGTGGTTAAAAGGTGGTGCACTTTCTATAACAATAATAATTTAGTGGAGAGGATACAAGGATTAGACATATGGAACACATGGTTTCTAGCACACGGTCTGTCTCCACTGGAAAAAGGCTACAGTCTGCTAGTCTAAAAGTCCTGCTGATTGCTTTCCATTATAAACAACAGGAAGCGAGCCAATAGCTCTTGAAAACGTGTTTTTCTGTGAAAAAGGTGACAATTTAGTAGCTACAGATGCTATCAACCTAAAAGGGATAATATATCCATAAGGATTGGCCAATACAAGGGATGTTCGCTGAAATCATTTACTTGGAAAGGGGAAACAGAACAACAGACATAATATCAAATGTTTGCTTCCCATTAATAGAATGTTTATACTCCTGAGGCCTGGTAGTATGGGACAAGTTGGCCCAATATTCTGTTCCTACAAATCTACTAATTTAAATAGATTCAATTAAAGTTCTTATTGTTAAAAATGGTGCTAATTTTGCTCCAATCAAGCACCATTTTTAGTAAGAACTTTCATTGAATAACCCTGGTAAGTCGATTGAAGATTGGACTTAAACGGCATCTTTACTGAAATATAAATTATTTTAAATTGACCATAACTGGAAACTATAATTCTTCCCAACCACCACTGTATCATTTTATTGTTGATCTGCCCCCTATTTCTTTAGATATCCAATCTAAAACGTCTTATATTTTAGCTGTCAATCAAGTTCCTTGCTCTCAAAATCTATTCTTCTGTGAGTAGTTTTACTGTAGTTGGAATGGTGACAGAGTTTTGACAGTTGAATGCTGTGTGTTGTGTGCAGGCTTGACAGTTGGTTTGTGGGGAAAAAAGTCAGGTCGGATAGAAGTGGGAGTGGTTAAAAGAGGGAGGGGGGATCCTGCTCCTAAACAAAATGTGTGCTGGATTGAAGGCATGTAGCAACACATGCAAATCATGTGCAATTTACATGTATTCAATTAGATTAAGATGAGGCAAAGTAATTTTTCAGTATAATCTCCCTTTAACCTAGTAATGCATTATGGAACTTAAGCTAGGTACACACAGTCCAGATTTCTGAAAGATGACAGACAGGATCTACAAGATCCTGTCTGCCATCTTTCAAAGATCTGCATACACACAGTCCCTATGAACTTCATAAGGAGAACGCTCGGGACTGTGTGTTCCCATCGGCCGCGCTAGACTCCCTATAGGGAGTCTAGCACGGGCGATGGAAATTTTTGGCCTTTCCCGAACGAGCGTTCGGCCGACCCGATCGTTTGGCGGCTGCGCGCTCGTTCGGGAAACGAGCGTACACACATAACGATTTACCTTTAAGCCCAATAATAAATTAAGTCAAAGAAGATTTTCGTCTAAACATTTATCAAAAAATCCCCAAACCATTAATTATAGGTTATTTTCAATTCAGTTGGGGTTAAATGAAAGCACGTGATGATTCTTTTAGATTGAGCACATTTCTAACTACAGCCTGCCAGGAGTTTTGATACTGTAAAGGTTAACACTTCTTGCTATAGTAGCTCATGTAACATCACCTGCACCTGCTTACACCCCTGACTCAGGGCCCAAAGTCCCCAAAAATGCATTTAATACCCCCCAGACCTTCCGAATTAGTGTTCATGAGAACAAGCTCAGAAAATACGAAGCAGTCATTGGAAGTGATGGCCATGAATTCAGCGTATACCTGGAAGAGCCAGGAGCTGCAGAGGAAAGTAATTAGGGATCACCCATGGACTTGCCCTTTACATTACGTTATGGGAAGTTTAGAGATAAGTAAAAATTTGATATGGCGAATTTACGTCTCTTTATTGATTTTTGCAAACAAAGGGCATGTCCACCCCCCAAAACCAACTTTGGGGGTAAGGTAGGTAACCCTCTTTATAAAAGTCCCCCCATTTCTACTTACACAGCCTTCTCTCCCGTGGCGATCCGATCCGGCCTCCTGCTTGCAAGACATATTGCGGCGGTTTGGGGCGGACAGGGGTTAAACCTTTCACGCTAGGTGCAACTATGGCTGATGATGGATCAGGGGCGGGGGGACTGCGCATGCTCCAGACCTTGATGAGGACGAGGAATCAGCATGGACTTTGGAGTCTTCAGTTTCCTGGACTTTGAAAAGGCATAGCAGGAGAACCATAAGGAGCAGAGATGTAAGGTTTATTTTCAACTACACAGTGGGGCCAGCAGTGAGTTAAATTATAGTTTGGGGGTGGACATGCCCTTTAACATAAAAAAAAAAGTCAATTGTATCAAAGTCGGCTTTAGAAATATGGCCCCCAATGTTCGTTACGAAACTCAAGTGTAATTTTTCCGCCCAATTTGCCAATTGGTGAAACATGGCGGAAATATAACCGAACGCTGCACAGCGTTAGATTCTTTGACAAAAGCTACACACTTCCCCTTTAATGTCCAGTGAACAGAAGCAGCCTGGAATGGAAAAATCCCAGCAGCAGAAGTCGGTTCTTCTGTCAAACTGTAAAAAAAAAAAGCCATTGTTCCCTTCAAGGGAAATTCTTGGCTTCAGTTGTTTATGTTAAAAGAGAGAGGGAGGAAGAACCTTAATTGATTAGTAATTAGTTTTAAATGGAGCTAGTTAGTCACGGTGAACAACGCTAAGCAGGGTAGGATTTATCTGTAACCTGTCTCTCTGGGCAATGTTTGACCTTTACCTGCTGTGTTTAGATGGCCCACCTGGATTGTAACTGTAGCCTATTGCTCTATGGGAGATGTAGAGCTTAATGTCTCAGTGCAGGTGGAAGATGATTTGTGGTGTAATCCATATTATGTTTATCAGTAGCTCTACTGATTTATGTCATTTGGCCATTGGACACCAAGCCCCTGAGAAAAACAAATGTCCACAGAATATTATCCTTAAAGGGGAAGTTCAGTGCAAATACATGTACTTTTCAGAAAAAAGCAGTATTTCTCCATCCCAATGACCATAATCTGACAATTCAGTATCTTGTCTGTGACCGAAATACTGACTTCCTGTTTGTAGGACCCCTAGTAGAGACCATTATGGTTTTGCCCTTGACCCAGCGCCTGGGTTGATTCAGGTGCTCAGTAGAGATCTGAGCATGTGTGACCCATCCAACAGCCAATCAGTAGAAATCACCGTTAGGAACATTCCAAGGATGTGGTGCATCCTGGGAAGAAGAAGGACCGTTAGAACCTGAAATGTCAGCTCACTAATGTCAACAGTAGGGAACAGCAAAGGGAATGAAATCAACTGATTTTTCAAAATGGGAGAGAATATGTAGAATAACTGAGAAGGCATTACACAAACTAACAATTTAACAAATATTGATCATTTCCACTGAACCGTCCCTTTAACCCAATGTTCTTTTGTCCTATGTTGACTGATGCATTTCACCCAATATGCGTATCCTAGTCTACTCTTGGGTACATGGGATATTATTTCCTAGAAATCTCACAAACATATACATATATATATATGTGTGTGTGTCGTATGGTCTATATATATATGTGCATATATTTTAAATGCCATTAAGAACTACCAAATTAAGGGGAAACTATAGTCTAAAGTTTTTGTAAAAACAGTTAAAATAAAAAGTACCTGAGGCAGGGAAGTAGGACTGGTGCTTTTTACCTCCCAATATCCTTTCTATGAGGAGCAGTAGGACAAAGAAAACTGAATCTGCCAGTCTTCCTGTATGCTTCAGAACTATCTTTAATATAGAATGGCCCAGGGCCATAACCTGGCAGATGAAAACTGTATATGCTCCTCAATAAAACAATATTGGGAGGTGGGAATAATCAATCCTATCGCCTTGCCCTTTAAACATGGGAGTGCACATTCATTTGGATTCTCTTTATTTGTATTTTGTAGTATTCATTGAAGTTTAGGTTATTGAATGCTGGCTTTCTTATTCTGAATTAAGAAAGCTAAATGGATGACTAGTAAAACGTCTTTAATTAAAGGGCATGTCCACCCACAAAAAGTTCTATTTCTTTCTGGAAAAGGGATCTGCCTCCTTGCTCTGCCCAAAGAGCTTTTTATAAGCTTGAGCATGTGCAGAAGAAAGAGCAGGTGAAACAACAGTCAATCATTGGTTATGATGCCAGCAGTTACTGCCTTGATTGACTGCATATAGGGAGGGAACAGATTACCAGAATGGACCCAATAAACAATCTTAAATATCTGGTTTGTAATGCAGGTAATAAAGTGCAAAATATATGAGTTGGGGTTGGGGGCAGGTAAGTGACAACCAGTTTTTTGTTTTAAGGGTGAACGTGCCCTTTAACTAAACTTCAAGTTGTCCAGTTGATTTAATTGAACAGATACACCATCAATTATTTTTCTTTGTCCCTATAAAGTCAACATACTCTCTGGTCTTGCTTCTGCCTAAGCCCAGCAAGGCACGTTAAGGAGGCCATACATATAGCAATTGTTTTTGATAATCTAGCAAATGGACAATTAATATAAAGTGGCTGTGATATGGGCTCCGTACTGGGTTGGCAGTTACTACAATGCCAACATGAATGGCATTGTACTCATCCAAACCAATAATGGTTTATGTAGACAACCCTAGAGGAATTTTGAGCAGAGCAGGACAGATTAATGTCCTACATTGACATTCTACGTTTTACAGTTATGGAGAACACTTGGTCCCCTGGCTGCTTAATTTGTTAAGGGATCTAATGCAATTTAAAGGATTTTGGTCAAATCATTCGGGCTGATTCTAAATATTGGCACGTTTCAGATTTAGATGGAAGCCGTTATCGGGATATATATGTATGTGTGTGTATTATTATTATTATACATATATAAAATGCACTTTTCTAGAGATAGATTGATAGATATATTGCCTGCTGTCATGTTATTTTTACAGATCTGTCAAGGACACTTCACAAACCAAGACTGTAACTAACAAGAACATTGAAATTATCATAAAGAAAGCCCCACTCGGTGAATACAATAAGCCTACCTTTAAGGTTCTATGTACATTCTATGAAAGGTACTCATTAATGTAATTACCAAGACATTTTTATATACACACAGTCCATTAGCAAATCCTTTAGGATTCGCCTCCTTCGCTTTTTAAAAATCTATTTTTTTTTCCAGGGTACAAGTCAACAATAGCCCATTGTGAAGAATGCAAGGGTCTATTCCAAGACAGATCCTCCGTTGTAAGATACCCGTCAGAAAATCCAGCAATATAAATAGACAGATTTCTGCTTGGTAGAATGAGCTTTCCGATGCATTTGCTTTCTAATGTAATTATAGAGGTTCAGCTTTTCAGGTGGGAGTACAAAAAGATTTCAGTGCTTTAGGAGAAGTTGTGGTCACACATGCATAGAGCGAATTAACTCTAGTAAACCTAGCAAAAGGGAACTTATTTCAATATCCCATTAAAACTTTGGGCTATGTTTTGTGCATATTTGCTTTCATCTGAAATGAAATCTGAATCTGAATTTTTTGCTAACAGCTGTGTATCTCACCTCTGAAACGAGCGCCATTTTGGAGACATGTTTCTATAATTCTGCAGGTTTGTATGCTTTTGCAGAGTTGGTCACAGACCCACTGCACATGCTCAGTGATTTCTATACCCACCCCCTCTTATTTCCTGCCTGCTGAATGACCTGCTAGCGCTTTTTTTTCCTTTTTCTTTTTTTTTACCACATTTACAGGAAAGCCTATCTAGATTCTAAGAGAACCTCAGTAACATTGTGCATCACTTAATTGGATGCTCACAACCTAAAAAATATACTTTATGCCATAAAACACCTAAAAAAAAATCGGTGAAATTTTTCTAAAAAACTTTTCTTCAGCAGAGATTTTTTTTTATTCTTTTACATCACTGGGGTCTCTAAGGTAAATGCATTTTTACCATTTTTTGCTCCACTTTTAAAATCCTTTTGAATTGTTCCGCCAAGATAGCATGTCAATTTACATTGTTTTTTTGTCCAGGTCTCGATGATTATATTTGGGCTGAATCATTCGCCAGTTTGCTAGCAATCAGTTAAAGAACATGTCTACCTGGAAAATGAAAAAACTTAGGCTTCACAATACTTATTTTTAGCCAATGCTCCTACAACAGACAGTGTTTAAAGGTGGCATAAGATCACCACTTGTGTTTAAGCATGGCAATCTGCACGCTATTTGGAGATTACAGGCAGTGTGACAGTGATATCTGCTTATGTTAAAGGGATTTAGACTATGATTCACTAGCTGTTCGCTAACAGTTAAATAATATTACACAAGCGTGCCCGCTTTACAGATATTAGCATATAGAAACATTTCAAAACTGTTAATTCCTTCCTCGTTGCTTGTGAGAAACCCTTAATTAATGTTCAGCGCCTCTTCCCAAAGGAAATGTGTCCTTAATGTGTCCATAATTAAGTGTATAGATTGTGAACAAAGATCGCTTTGACATAACATAGGAGTAAATGAATATATTTAAATCATTCTTGATGACTATTACTCTTCGCCTTGATCTGTAGGTCGGAAAGGTTCGTGACGTCGCTAAATAGAGAAATAGGATAATGAGAGCTGCTCTAACTTACAAGGGGGAAAAACGGTTCGTTTGAAATACGCAGAACGTGTCACAAGCAGCAGCCCAAACCGTACGAAATACCCGTTAACAGATCGCTTGCAAACCGCAATAGAGTCGAATTAACTTGCTGTAGGAGAGACAATTAATTAGAAAATCGCGGAGATGTGAATCTCAACGCCCCAAAGACCTAATAATTAATTGCGAGGAAATGGCAACTTCCGATATTCCCATTGTAAAAGGTTTTCTTTTTTTAATGCAATTTATTTTGTCTGGGAAAGGGGACGAGCTGTTATCCCAAATCATTAACCGAATCTGACAAAGAGGTAAATGACTCTAGGGGGGAAACACGTTAGGGGATTTAAAGGAGCACAGGACTCTATAAGCGAACATCTAGCTCACTTTTGCTTCAGTTTACCTCTGGGCCTTCTGAAGCCTTTTATTTGTATCGTAAATGGTTCAATTACTGAAAAACCCCACAGAGAAAATTACGGGCGTTTGCCTGTGTTTTTCTTGGCATGTCTGGGCTACTGGTGATATTTTATATTCTTTCTTTAAAAAAAAAAAAGAAAGATGTAATTGGGGGACATGGCTGATGCTTTTATTGTCTTGCATGGCGTGACTAGACACCATTTTTTTGACCAACGGGATTTTTCTAGACGTCTTTAACGTCAAAGTTATTTTCTCTTTCTGCCACCTTTATACAAGCTGGTAAGGGTCACGGCTAAATACACTAAATAAGCTAGGTAGACACGTAAGATTCCATGGCCTTTTCCCAGAGGAGTCGTGCGTTTTGGGTCGTGCGGACCTAGCTATAGAATTAAAAAATGACTCATTACCCATAATCCTTTACTTCTTTTGAAACCATTTGAATAACTGGTTAGATTTCGCAGCTTTGCCCTAATGGTTACCCCCTCCAAGATCTATAAACGTGCGAGAAGAAACGGGGAGATTCAATGAAAGTTCTTATCATTAAAAATGGTGCTAATTTTGCCCCAACCCATTAGATTTTATTTACATTTTGAAAGCTAACATCTGATTGGTTGGGGCAAAATTAGCACCATTTTTAACAATTAGAACTTTTATTGAATCTCCCTGTATTTCTCTCAGCCAAAAAGGGTTAAACAGAGATGCAAAGACACAGCGTGTACAGATAAGGGGCTTCTGGGCTTATGTTGCAGTTTTGTACTTTAAACACCCTCATTATATTCAAAAGCACCGAATCCCATTCAGGGCTAAATTTCCTATTGTTCAGCTTGTAAAAATACAGCTGCGCTTATCTCTTGTAGCTTGTTTTTGCTTTATAACTATATTCCTGGAGGGGATTTTGCCTTTAGGGATAAAAGATAAATATCAGATTCTCTGTGCCCAGGCCAGATGCCTTTCCACTTGTCTGGTGTAGCCAGGATCCCTGAGCTAAACACACAGGCAAGTGTTGGCGGAGATCTCCAAAGTGTGCCTATTACAAACAATGTTTCAGGATGCCGTTCGCTGAAAGTTTACGGAGTGGTTCCCTGGCGGTTGCCGCTAGCAAAACGAAACATGTAGCGGTTCTCTAGCGACAATCATCTGGATCTGCTCAGGATTACCACCAGTCTGAAAGTAGCTGCTGTCAATAAACGTCTCCCCGGTTTCAAAGGCTGTCAGTCAAGGGTATAACGGATGACATCACAGCCAATGACTGAACGTTATTCCCCTACCTGGCAGAGGGAAGGGGATCGTTTTGCTCTATAACAAATTAACCCTACACCTGCCAATTTTCTAAATATTGGAGATTCTGCTTTTGTGAGGGGATTTACCAATATGTCATTTTTTAAATTTGTATATTGCCTTTAATAATTAAAGGGGTCAAAATAATGATAAAATGTGCCTATACTACTGGTAAGTTCAAGTGTGTTGTTTTAAATGCTGTTCGCTTTTCCTTTCATTTTAACCTTTTTAAAGAGGAAGTACAGTAGCCCCAATCGTAATCTATGTTGTTCAAGGGTAGAAGTGTTTATTTTGGAATATGTTGTAACACAGCTAACAGCTTTCCCTTTACCTAGTTATAGTAATAGGACCTTTACCTTTACCTAGTATAGTATAGGACCTTTTAACATTGTGTTCAGGATTAAAGGAGAACTAAAGTTAAAATGTAAATACGTCAGAACTGATTCTATGGGGAGGAATTGGTAGCTTTAAACCTCACGTCTAAAATCAGCAGCATTGTGGGTAAATTATCGGTCATTCTGCAAGTTTCTGGTATTTCCTGACTTCTGTAGCTGCTTCTTCCTAGTGAGTAACAATTGGTTTTCTCACTGATCACTCTTGATTGCAGAGAGGACGTGGCAGGTCACCTAGTAGTTACTTAACAGTTCTGGCCTGGGGGAAAGGAAGCAAGAATTTACTGAGCATGTGCAACTGTGTTTCTGGGTCAGTGACCCACCCTGCAGAATTAAATCATTTCTGCAAAAGCTGATAATTTCAAAATAGAGAGCAACAGCCATAATGAGAGTTCTTTTATATTTTATCTTTATTTCTCCTTTAGATGTATAAAGTATAATAAATATATTGCTCAGTAAATCCGTTATATGTGCCATGCAATGTTATCATTGTTTATAATGAAGTTTTCAGGTTTTAGTGCAAATAATTACTAATATCAAATAAATAGCACTTCACGCACGAACCTCTTCAACACAGTAAAGCAATTACCTTGAGATAGTCGTCCTATTTTTTTAAACAAGAGAACTGGCACTTTAAAGCTTTAACCATTTGACTGTTTTCCTAGTATCTAGATAAGACAGGGGGGCAAGGAAAGGAAAAAATCCATTAGTAAAGGAAAAGAGAGAAAAAGATCCGTTCAAACAGCAGCCGTCGTCTTAAACACATGCATTAAGCAGCAGGGGATAAATATGTGTGCTGTATCTTTAAGAAAGGGGAAAAACAGGAACGATCTGGGCAAATTGGCTCTGTAGGTAGGGCTGCTATTTAAATGCTGTTGGGGAAAAAAAACTACAGTGAATTACAGCGTAGATGATAGTGCTGACAGCTGCCATTTGCTTTGATTTTTCTTTCTGTAAAGTGGTCGAAACGCGGTGGAGACAGCGTGTACTGAGAGCTGTGTGGATGGGTAAAGAGGGGAGGGTTAGAAACATTGACTAGTTATGATTTCTCAGAGGCACCCAGTGATTTTAACTATAGCGTTGGAGATACAATTCTACTTAGGGAGGGATAGAAAAGCAGGACTTAGCAGGAGCTGTGGAACGACATGAGTTAATACCTCTTAGCGTTTTATATTGATACCTGCTAAGGGTATAATTTGATGCTACATACTGTATATTTATGCCAGTGCAGTGCAGCAAAAGTTATGTAGCGAGTACAGAAAAAAAGAGTTTGAGAAGCTTTAATCTCAAAAAAAAATTTTTCTTATTTTATTTATTGTTATTGTTTTACATAAAAGTAGCCTAGTTCTTTAATCCCTCGGAACAATATATTCACTATATACTGTACATACACCATGTGGCCCAGAGCAAGGCTGATTTTTCGGGCCAATCCTTTTCTACCGAATTACACAGCAGCAGAAACGATTTTGTTTCTTTGTTGGAGCTTTAGGGAAAAACCAAGTGGGCTGTACTTACTTAAAGGACAAATAAAGCCTCAGAACAACACTGAATCAGAGCACCTTGATATAAAAGCAGTAATCTGTGTCTCATCTCTCATTTCGTGCGGGTGGAGGGAAATTTACCTTACTATTATGGGGTTTGTGTTTTTATTTCCCAGCATTCCAGTATAACACAGTGTAGTCACTGACCATTGTGTCCTTTGCACATGCCCAGTTCTAATCTGCAGGAACTTGTTACAGCAGGTCACGCCTACTATAGCTAATCCTGGTATACTCCATATTAGTCAGGAGATCATGTTACTGAAGTCAGGAGGTGTGGCCAGACAGTGCACAAACATACACAGGTATCTTTTTAGGGGATTACTTTACTTTAATTCTATTTACTGGAATGGTTTATTTTTTGTTCTTGGGACAATGCTTGCAGGTTAGTTCTCCTTTAAGGCTGGGTACACATAGGCAGATTTTTCGGCCCGGCCGACCAATATACGGAGTAGTGGGTTGGTCGGGCCCAAAAAAATCTGAGCTGGTTTCAGCCACATCAATGTCAGGCCCTGTTCATCATCCGGACAGACGAACATTCGACTGGATCTGTTGATGACATAGCTAAACACTGATTATAACTGATGACATAGCTAACGCTGATTATAACTGATGGCAGAGCTAAACACTGATTATAACTGATGATATAGCTAACACGATTATACTGATGACATAGCTAACACTGATTATAACTATGGCAAGCTAAACCTGATTATAACTGATGACATAGCTAAACACTGATTATAACTGATGACATAGCTAAACACTGATTATACCTGATGACATGATAAAAAAAAACACTGATATAACTGATGACTAGCTAAACACTGATTATAACTGATGACATAGCTAAACACTGATTATAACTGATGACAGCTAAACACTGATTATAACTGATGACATAGCTAAACACTGATTATAATTGATGACAACTAAACACTGATTATAACTGATGACATAGCTAAACACTGATTATAACTGATGACATAGCTAAACACTGATTATAACTGATGGCATGCTAAACACTTATTATACTGATGCAGCTAAACAACTGATTATAACGGATGGCATAGCTAAACACTGATTATAACGGAATGGCAGAGCAAAACACTGATTATAACTGATGGCAGAGCTAAACACTGATTATAACTGATGACATTGCTAAACACTGATTATAACTGATGGCATAGCTAAACACTGATTATACTGATGACATATCTAACACTGATTATAACGGATGGCATAGCTAAACACTATTATACGGATGGCCTAGCTAACACTGATATAAAACGGATGACATAGCTAAACACTGATTATAACTGATGGCAGAGCAAAAACCTGATTATAACTGATGGCAGAGCTAAACACTGATTATAACAGAATGATGGCATAGGTAAACACTGATTATAACTGATGACATAGCAAACACGTGATTATAATGGATGACATAGCTAAACACTGATTATAACTGATGATATAGCTAAACACTGATTGATAACTGATGACATAGCTAAACCTGATTATACTGATGACATAGCTACAACTGATTATAACTGTAGCTAGCTAACACACTGATTATAACTGATGGCGTAGCTAAACAGACCTATAAACTGATGACATAGCTAAAAACACCGCTTAATAACTATGACAGCTAAACACCGATTATAACTGATGACTAGCTTAAACACCGATTATAAGGATGACTAGCTAACACCATTTCACGATACTGCTAACAACGATTATAACTGATGGGCAGAGCTAACACCGATTATAACTGATGGCAGAGCTACAACACCGATTATAACTGATGCTCATAGCTAAACACCTATTATAACTGATGGCAAGAGCTAAACCACGATTATAACTGATGGCAAGCTAACACCGATTATAACGATGGCATAGCTAAACACCTGATTATAACGATTGGCGAGTCAAACACGATTGAACTGATGAAGCTAAACAGATTAAATGATGACATGCTACACTATTTAACTGATGGAATAGAACTGATTATAACTGATGGCATAGCTAAACACTGTTATAAACGGATTGACATAGCTAACACACTGATTATAACTGATGGCATAGCTAAACCTGATTATAACTGATGGCAGAGCTAAACACTGATTATAACTGATGATATAGCTAAACACTGATTATAATGGATGCATAGCTAAACACCTGATTATAACTGATGACATAGCTAATAACACTGATTATAAGGGATGACATAGCTAAACACTGATTATAACTGATGACATAGCTAAACACTGATTATAACTGATGGACATAGCTAAACACTGATTATAACTGATGGCAGAGCTAACACTGATTATACTGATGGCAGGCTAAACACTGATTATAACTGATGGTCATAGCTAAACACTGATTATAACTGATGGCATACTAAACCTGATTATAACTGATGCAGAGCCAAAACACTGATTATACTGATGGCAGAGCTAAACACTGATTATAACTGATGACATTGCTAAACCTGATATTATAACTGATGGCATAGCTAAACACTGATATAACTGATGCATAGGTAAACAACTATTATAAACTGATGACATAGCTAACACTGATTATAACTGATGACATAGCTAAACACTGATTATAACTGATGACATAGCTAACACTGATTATACTGATGGCATAGCTAACACTGATTATAACTGATGGCATAGGTAAACACTGATTATAACTGATGACATAGCTAAACACTGATTATAACGGATGACATAGCTAAACACTGATTATAACTGATGACATAGCTAAACACGATTGATGGCAGCTAAACACTGATTATAACTGATGACATAGCTAAACACTGATTATAACTGATGACATAGCTAACACTGATTATAATGGATGACACTAAACACTGATTATAACTGATGACATAGCTAAACACGATTATAACTGAATGACAAGCTAAACACTGATTATAACCTGATTGCTTCTAGCTAAACACTTATTATAACTGATGCAAGCTAAACACTTATTATAACTGATGGCATAGCTAACACTGTTATAACTGAGGCATAGCTAAACACTGATTAAACGGATGACATAGCTAACACTGATTATAACTGATGCAGAGCAAAACCTGATTATAACTGATGGCAGAGCTAAACACTGATTATACTGATGGCATAGTTACAACCTGATTATACTGAGGCAGAGCAAACACTGATTATAATATGGCAGAGCTAAATGATATAACTGATGAAAGCTAAACACTGATTATAACTGATGGCATAGCTAAACACTGATTTAACTGATGACATAGCTAAACACTGATTATAAACGGATGGAATAGCAAAACACTGATATAACAGATGGCAGAGCTAAACACTGATTATAACTGATGACATGCTAAACAACTATTATTAACTGATGGCAGAGCAAAACACTGATTATAACTGATGGCAGAGCTAAACACTGATTATAACTGATGGCATAGCTAAACACTTGATTATACTGATACATAGCTAAACACTGATTACATGGATTACATACTAAACACTGATTATACCTGATGACAGCTAAACACCTGATTATAACTGATGACATAGCTAAACACTGATTATAACTGATGACATAGCTAAACACTGATTATAACTGATGACATAGCTAAACAACTGATTATAACTGATGGCAGAGCTAAAAACACTGATTATAACTGATGACATAGCTAAACACTGATTATAACTGATGACATAGCTAAACACTGATTATAACGATGACATAGCTAAACACCGATTATAACTGATGACATAGCTAAACAACCACGATTATAACTGATGACATAGCTAAACAGATTATAACTGATGACATAGCTAAACACAGATTATATACTGATGCATAGCTAAACACCGATTAAACTGAATGAAGCTAAACACGATTATAACTGATGGCATGCTAAACACCTGATTATACTGATGGCAGCTAAAAACACCGTTATAACACAGTAAATATATAACGAATGGCAGACGAAACAGCCGATTATAACGGATGGCATAGCTAACACCGTTATAACGTGATGGCAGACAAACACGATTAAACGATGGCAGAGCAAAACACATATAAAACTGATGGCAGAGCTAACACCGATTATAACTGTGACATTGCTAACTGATATAACTGATAATAGCTAAACACTGATTATAACATGATGGCATAGCTAAACACTGATTATAAACGAATGACTAGCTAAACACTGATTATAACTGATGGCAGAGCAAACACTGATTATAATCTGATGGCATGAGCTAAACACTGATTATAACTGATGGCATAGCTAAACACGATTATAACTGATGACATAGCTAAACACTGATTATAACTGATGGCATACTAACACTGATTATAACTGATGGCATAGCTAAACACTGATTATAACGGATGACATAGCTAAACACTGATTATAACTGATGGCATAGCTAAACACTGATTATAACTGATGGGCAAGCTTACACAACACCCTGATTATAACTGATGACAATTGCTAAACAACTGATTATAACTGATGGCATAGCTAAACACTGATTATAACTGATGACATCAGCTAAACACTGATTATAACTGATGGCATAATAGCTAAACACTGATTATAACTGATACAAGCTAAACACTGATTATAACTTGATGACATAGCTAACACTGATTATAACTGATGGCGAGCTAAACAGATGATTATAGACTGATGACATGCTAACACGATTTAACTGATGACATATCAAACACTGGTTATAAGGAATGACATAGCTAAACACTGATTATAACTGATGACATAGCTAAACCGATTAAACTAGACATAGCAAACACTGATTATAACTGATGGCAGAGCTAAACCTGATTAAACTGATGGCAAGCTAAACACTGATTAGAACTGATGGCATAGCTAAACACCTGATTATACTGATGGCATAGCTAACACTGATTAACTAATGCAGAGCTAAACACTGATTTACTGATTACCATTGCTAACACACTGATTATAACTGATGGCATAGCTAAACACTGATGATAACTGATATGATGGCATAGCCTAAACACTGATTATAACTGATGTCATAGCTAAACACTGATTATAACTGATGCAAAGCTAAACACTGATTTATAACTGATGGCATAGCTAAACACTGATTATAACTGATGGCATAGCTAAACACTGATTATAACTGATGGCAGAGCTAAACACTGATTATAACTGATGACATGCTAACACTGATTATACTATGGATACTAAACACTTATTATAACTGATTCATAGCTAAACACTGATATATGATGACATCTAAACACTGATTAACGATGACATACTAAACACTTGATTATACTGATGACATAGCTACACTGATTATACTGATGGCAGATAACACTGATTATAACTGATGACATAGCTAAACACTGATATAACTGATACATAGTACACTGATTATAATGGATGACAACTAACATGATTATAACTGAGATATGCTAAACGAATTATCACTGTGACATAGCTAAACCACTGATTATAACTGATGGCCATAGCTAATACACTGATATATAACTGATGGCAGAGCTAAACACTTAATTATAACTGATGGCATACTAAACACTGGATTATCCTGATGGCAGAGCTAAACACTGATATATAACATGATGCAAGGCAAACACTGATTATACTGATGGCATAGTCAAACACTGATTATAACTGATGGCATAGCTAAACACTGATATACTGATGCATAGTAAACACTGATTAACTGATGGCATAGCAAACATTATAAACTGATGGATAGCAACACTGATTAATAACGGATGACAGCTAAACACTGATTAATATGATGGCAGAGCTAAACACTGATTATAACTGATGTAGAGCTAAACACTGATTATAACTGATGACATAGCTAACACTGATTATAACTGATGGCATAGCTAAACACTGATTATCCTGATGGCAGAGCTAAACACTTGATTAATATCTGATGCCATAAGCTAAACACTGATTATAACTGATGGCAAGCTAAACACTGATTATATAATGGATACAAAGTAACATACTAACACTGATTATACCTATGAGCATAGCTAAACACTGATTATAACTGATGACATAGCTAAACACTGATTATAAATGAATGCACATAGCTAAACTGATTATAACTGATGACATAAGCTAAACACTGATTATAACTGTGCATAGCTAAACACTGATTATAATGATGAATAGCTAAACACTGATTCTAATCACTCATGAGATAGCTAAACACTATTATAACTGATGACATATCTAAACACTGATTATAACTGATGCCTAGCTAAACACTGATTATAAACTGATGCATAGCTAAACACGATTATAACTGATGACAGAGCTAAACACTGATGATTAACTGAGGCAAGCAAACATGTATAAACGCAGACTAAACACGATTATAACTGATGGACTAGCTAACACTGATTAACTGATGGCAGAGCTAAACACTGATTTATAACTGATGGCAGAGCAAACACTTTATAAAACTGATTGCATAGCTAAACAATCGATTATAAAAACCGATGACATAGCAAACACTGATTATAACTGATGACATAGTAAACACTGATTATAACTGATGGCAGAGCTAAACACTGATTATAACTGATGACATAGCTAAACACTGATTATAAATGATGACAACTAAACGACTGATATAACTGATGAATAAGCTAAACACTGATTAATAACTGAGACATAGCTAAACACTGATATTTATAACTGATGGCATAGCTAAACACGTATTATAACTGATGGCAGAGCTAAAACACTTATTATAACAATGCTGGCATAGCTAACACTGATTATAACGGATGACATAGCTAAACACTGATTAATGATGGCATACTAACACTATTCTAACTGATGACATAGCTAAACACTGATTATAACTGATGGCATAGCTAAACACTTATATAACTGATGGCATGAGCTAAACACTTTTATAAACTGATGGCATAGCTAAACACTGATTATAACTGATGGCATAGCAAAACCTGATTATAACTGATGGCAGAGCTAAACACTGATTAAACTGATGGCATAGCTAAACACTGATTATAACTGATGGCATAGCTAACACTGATTATAACTGATGGCATAGCTAAACACTGATTAAACTGATGGCATAGCTAAACACTTAATAAACTGATGGCATAGCTAACACTGATTATACGGAATGACATAGCTAAACACTGATTATAACTGATGGCAAGCAAAACACTGATTATAACTGATGGCTAGAGCTAAACAGATTATACTGATGGACATGCTAAACACTGATTATAACTGATGCATACTAAACACTGATTATAACTGATGGCAGAGCTAAACATGATTATACTGATGACATAGCTAAAACACTGATTATAACTGATGGCAGAGCTACAACGTATATAATGATGACATAGCTAAACACTGATTATACTGATGACATAGCTAAACACTGATTAATACTGATGACTAGCTAAACACTGATTTATAACTGATGAAGAAGCTAAACACTGATATAACTGATGACATAGCTAAACACTGATTATAATGATGAGAGCAACATTATATGATGCACATAGCTAAACCTGATTTAATATGAGATAGCTAAACACTGATTAAACTGATGAATAGCTAAACAAAACACTGATTATAACTGATGGCAGAGCTACAACCTGATTATACACTGATGGCATAGCTAAAACAACTGATTATAACGGATGACATAGCTAAACAACTGATTATAATGATGGCAGATAAACACTGATTATAACTGGATGCATAGCAACCTGATATAACTATGACATAGCTAAACACTGATTATAAACTGATGCATAGCTAAACACTGATTATAACTTGGATGGCATAGCTAAACACTGATTATAACTGATGCATAGCTAAACACTGAGTTAAACTGATGATACAGATACTAAACGCACTGATTATAACTGATGGACATATTTTTACACACTGATTATAACTGATGGCAGAGCTAAACACTGATATAACTGATGGACATAGCTAAACACTGATTATAACTGGATGACAACTAAACACTGATTAAACTGGATAATAGCTAAACATGATTAAATGATACATAGCTAAACACTGATTCTAACTGATGGCATAGCTAAACCTTATATAACGGGGAAAATTTTTGGCAGAGCTAAACACTTATTATACTGATGGCAGAGCAAACACTGATTAAACGGATGACATAGCTAAACACTGATTATCTGATGGCATGAGCTAAACACTATTATAACTGATGGCAGAGCTAAACACTTATTATACTGATGGCATAGCTAAACACTGTTATATAACTGTATGGCATAGCTAAACACTTATTAACTGATGGCATAGCTAAAACACTGATTATAACTGATGAGCAGCTAAACACTGATTATAACTGATGGCATAGCTAACCACTGATTATAATGATGCATAGCTAAACACTGATTATAACGATAGACAAGCTAAAACACTGATTATAACTGATGACATAGCTAAACACTGATTAACTGATGTATAGCTAACACTCTGATTATAACTGATGACATAGCTAAACACTGATTAATAACTGATGACATAGCTAAACCTGATTATAACGATGACTAGCTAAACACTTATTATAATGATGACATAGCTAACACTGATTATACTGATACCTGCTAAACACTGATTATAACCTGAGGCAGAGCTAATGAGAAAATTATTTACAGGATTTAAAGGGCATGTCCAGTCAAAAATAACTTTAGCTATAAATGCTTCTACCCCCCCCCATTTTTTGACTGAACTTCCCTTTAATGTTATTGTTGAATTATTAAATTAGTTAATAACAGATGCAAAGTTTTGAATTTTAAATTTGCCCAAACCAATGACACCTTTATACAGTCTATACAGTGGAGTTGGCAGAGTAATTACCCCCTTGTGCAGGTGTAAGCTCTCATGTTTGTATTGTGCAACCGTTTGTGTTTACAGACCGCAGGTAGGAGTCACAATTGCTAACAAGTGGCTGGTGTTTGTGGTAAGATTTGCGCGTGATGGTTTTTAAGTGGTTTTTATTTATTTATTTTTTTTTTTTAAGAAAACTTTGTATTATTTTTGAGTGGAAAAACGGGCTCTGCGCGAGAGAGTGGAGACAAGGCGGTAATGGCATTAGGTTTCTATTGGCGCGGCTACACATCTGACGTAATCTATTAAAGCACTTCCACTCGGCCCTTTTGGACACAGAAGAATGAAAATAAAAAAACAAGACAATCTTGAAAGAACCAGTCGCATTGCACCGGGATACAGATAGAGGCTGATCGACACGGACTTGCAAACGAGCAGATGGGGCCCCGTTCCCTTCTAACAGATTAACATAATACGCGCGCCGGGCTAGAAAGAACGAGACTACACCAGCACAATTTAGCGCTAACTATCATTGTTCAAGATAATTGTGGAGGTTTTTTTATTTTACCATTAATTGTCAGCCAGCTTCCCCCACCGAACATCCCTTCCCTGTCACCTCTCTTCAGGACGCCACTGGCGCTAAATAGTGAGAATGTATTGCTAAACTTGAAGAGGGACAAAGGCAGAAACTCCCGCGCGTGGTGTTTCCCTCCTTTGCACATGCCCAGTTCTAATCTGCAGGAACTTGTTACAGCAGGTCACGCCTACTATAGCTAATCCTGGTATACTCCATATTAGTCAGGAGATCATGTTACTGAAGTCAGGAGGTGTGGCCAGACAGTGCACACAAACATACACAGGTATCTTTTTAGGGGATTACATTTACTTTAATTCTATTTACTGGAATGGTTTATTTTTTGTTCTTGGGAGCAATGCTTGCAGGTTAGTTCTCCTTTAAGGCTGGGTACACATAGGCAGATTTTTCGGCCCGGCCGACCAATATACGGAGGTATGGGTTGGTCGGGCCCAAAAAAATCTGAGCTGGTTTCAGCCACGATCAATGTCAGGCACCTGTTCATCCGGAACAGACGAACATTCGACTGGATCTGTTGATGACATAGCTAAACACTGATTATAACTGATGACATAGCTAAACGCTGATTATAACTGATGGCAGAGCTAAACACTGATTATAACTGATGACATAGCTAAACACTGATTATAACTGATGACATAGCTAAACACTGATTATAACTGATGACATAGCTAACACTGATATAATGATGACATAGCTAACACTGATTATAACTGATGACGTAGCTAACACTGATTATAACTGATGGCAAGAGCTAAACACTGAAACACAATTATACCTGATGGACAAGCTAAACACTGATTATAAACGTGATGACATAGCTAAACACTGATTATAACTGAGTGGCATAGCTAAACACTAATTATAACGGATGACATAGCTAAACGTATTAACCTGATGGCAAGCAACACTGATTATAACTGATGGCAGAGCTAAACACTGATTATAACTGATGACATAGCTAAACACTGATTATAACTGATGGCATAGCTAAACACTGATTATAACTGATGACATAGCTAAACACTGATTATAACTGATGACATAGCTAAACACTGATTATAATGGATGACATAGCTAAAACACTGATTATACCTGATGACATAGCTAAACCACTGATTATAACTGATACATAGCTAAACACTGATTATAACGAGGACGCTAACACTGATTATAACTGATGGCATAGCTAAACACTGATTATAACTGATGACATCTAAACACTGATTTAACTGATGACATAGCTAAACACTGATTATAATGATGATAGCTAAACACTGATTAATACTGATGACATAGCTAAACACTGATTATAACTGATGACATAGCTAAACACTGATTATAACGGATGACATAGCTAACACTGATTATAACTGATGACATAGCAAACACTGATTATACTATGGCAAGCTAAACACTGATTATAACTGATGGCAGAGCTAAACACTGATTATAACTGATGACATAGTAAACACTGATTATAACTGATGGCCAGCTAAACACTGATTATAACGGATGCATAGCTAAAACACTGATTATAACTGATGGCAGAGCAAAACCTGATTATAACTGATGGCAAGCTAAACACTGATGATACCTGATGAACATAGCTAACACTGATATAACTGAGGCATAGCTAAACACTGATTATAGCTGATGACATAGCTAAACACTGATTATAACCGATGACATAGCTAACACACTGATTATATGCTGCATAGCTAAACATGATTATAACTATGATATAGCTAAACCCTGATTATAACTGATGACCATAGCTAAACACTGATTATACCTGATGAGCATAGCTAAACCGTTATACTGATGCACTACACTGATTATAACTGATGGCATAGCTAAACCTGATATAACTGAGACAGTCCACACTGATTATAACTGATGACATAGCTAAACACGATTTAACTGATGACATAGCTAAACACTGATTATAACTGATGACAGCTAAACATGATTATAACTGATACATAGCTAAACACTGGATTATAACTGATAACATATGCTAAACACTGAGATAAACTGATGGCAAGCTAAACTGATCTAACGATGGCATAGCTAAACACTGATTATAACTGATGACATAGCTAAACACTGATTATAACGGATACAGCTAAACACTGATTATAACTGATGACATAGCTAAACACTGATTATAACTGATGACAGCTAAACACTGATTATAACTGATGACATAGCTAACACGATTATAACTGATGCTAGCTAAACCTGATTATAACTGATGGCATAAGCTAACCACTGATTAAACGGATGACATCAAACACTGATTATAACTGATGGATATAGCTAAACATGATTATAACTGATGCATAGCTAAACACTGATTAAACTAAACTGAATGGCATAGCTAAACACTTATTATCCTGATGGCAGAGCTAACACTTATTATAACTGATGCCATAGCTACACACTGATATAACGGATGACATAGCAAACACTGATTAAAACCTGATGGCAGAGCAAAACACTGATTATAACTGATGGCATAGCTAAACACTGATTAATAACTGATGGCATAGCTAAACACTGATATAACTGAGGCATAGCTAAACACTTATTATAACTATGGCATAGCTAAACACTGATTTATATAACTTATAAAATAAAAAATGATCGCATAGGTAAACACTGATTATAACGATGGCATAGCTACACACGATTATAACTGATGGCAGACAAACACTGTATATAACTGGGCAGAGCAAAACACTGATATAACTGATGGCAACTAAACTGACTATAACTGATGACATAGCTAAACACTGATTATAACTGATGAGCATGCTAAACACGCTATAACTGTATAACTAGCAACACTTTTATAACTGATGCAAGCTAAACACTATTATAACTGATGGCATAGCTAAACACTGATATAACGATGACATAGCTAAACACTTATTATAACTGATGCATAGCTAACACTGATTATAACTGATGGCATACTAAACACTGATTATAACTGAGGCAAAGCTAAACAAACATATTCTACTGAGGCATAGCTAAACACTGATTATAACGGATGGCATAGGCTAAAACACTGATTATAACGATGACATAGCTAAACACTGATTATAACTGATGCAGAGCTAAACACTGATTTAACTGATGGCATAGCTAAACACTGATATAACCGATGATGCATAGCTAAACACTGATTATAACTGAGGCAGAGCTAAACCTATTATAACTGATGAATAGCTAAACACTGATTATAACTGATGCAGAGCTAAACACTGATTATAACTGATGCATGCTAAACACTGATTATAACTGATGACATAGCTAAACACTGATTATAACGGATGACATAGCTAAACACTGATTATAACTGATGACAAAGCTAAACACTGATTATAACTGATGACAGCTAAACACTGATTATAACTGATGACATGACCTAAACACTGATTATAACTGATGACATAAGCTAACACTGATTATACTTGATGATCAGACTAAACCCGATTATAACTGATGCATAGCTAAACACGATATAACTGATGACATAGCTAACACTGATTAAACTGATGATGACAGCTAACACTGATTATAACTGATCGATAGCTAAACACTGATTATAACTGATGGAGCAGCTAAACACGATTATAACTGATGCTAGCTAACACTGATTATAACGATGGCATGCTAAACACTGATTAAACGATGGCATAGCTAAACACTGATTATAAACGGATGAGCAGCTAAACACTGATTATAACGTGATGAATAGCTAAACACTGAATTATAAACTGTGACATAGCTAAACACTGATTATAACTGATGGCAATAGCTAAACACTGATTATAACTGATGCATAGCTAAACACTGATTATTAGACTGATGGCATAGCTAAACACTGATTATAACGGATGACATAGCTAACCCTGATTATAACGGATGGCATAGCTAAACACTGATTATACTGATGGCATAGCTAACACTGATTATAACTGATGGCAACTAAACACTGATTATCACTGATGGCATAGCTAAACACTTATTATAACTGATGCATGCTAAAACGATTATAACTGATGCATACTAAACAACTGATTATAACGATGGCATAGCTAAACACGGGATTATAACTGATGGCAGCATCAAACACTGATTATAACTGATGGCAAAGCTAACACTGATTATAACTGTGACATAGCTAACAACTGATTATAACTGATGCATAGCTACACCTGATTAATAATGATTACATAGCTAACACTCATTAAACAGATGGCAAGCTAAACACTGATTATAAGCTGTATGACATAGCTAAACACTGATTATAACTGATGGCAGAGCTAAACACTGATTATAACTGATGACATAGCTAAACACTGATTATAACTGATGAGCTAGCTAACACTGATTATAACGGATGACATACAAACCGATTATAACTGGGCAGAGCTAAACAACACTGATTAACTGATGCAGAGCTAAACACTGATTAGACGATGACATAGCAAAACACTGATTATAACTGATGGCATAGCTAAACAACTATTATAACTGATGACATAGCTAACACTGATTATACTGATGACATAGCTAAACACTGATTATAATGGGACATAGCTAACACTGATTATAACTGATGACATAGCTAAACACTGATTATAACTGATGACATAGCTAAACACTGATTATAAACGGATGTCGCGACATGTCTACACTGATTATAACGGATGCAAGCTAAACACTGATTATAACTGGGACATTGCTAAACACTGATTATAAACTGATGACATAGTCTAAACACTGATTATAACTGATGACATAGCTAAACATCTAGATATAACTGATGACATAGCTAAAATGATTCTAATGATGACTAGCTAAACACTGATTATAACTGATGACATAGCTAACACTGATTATAACTGATGACATAGCTAAACCTGATTATAACTGATGGCAGAGCTAAACACTGATTATAATGAGGCAGAGCTAAACACTGATTATAACTGATGACATAGCTAAACCTGATTATAACTGATGGCATAGCTAAACACTGATTATAACGGAATGCAAGCTAAACACTGATTATAACGATGGCAGAGCAAAACACTGATTATAACTGATGGCAGAGCTAAACACTGATTATACCTGATGACATAGCTAACACTGATTATAACTGATGGCAAAGCTAAACACTGATTATACTGATGAATAGCTAACACTGATTATAACTGATGACATATAAACACGATATAATGATGACATAGCTAAACACTGATTATACTGAGAATAGCTAACACGATTATAACTATGACTAGCTAAACCTGATTTAACTGGATAGCTAACACTGATTATAACTGATGGCAGAGCTAAACACTGATTTATAACTGATGGCAATAGCTAAACACTGATTATAACTGATGAATAGCTAAACACTGATTATACTGATGGACATAGCTAAACCTGATTATATGATGACAAGCTACACTGATTATAACTGATAGCATACTAACACTGATTATAACTGATAATAGCTAAACACTGATTAAACTGATGACATAGCTAAACACTGATTATAACGTGATGCATCAGCTAAACACTGATTATAACTGATGCCTAGCTAAACACTGATTATACTGATGACATAGCTAAACACTGATTATACGGATGACAGCTAAACACTGATTATAACTGATGCTATCCAACCTATTATAACTGATGACAGCTAACAACGATTATAACTGATGTACATAGCTAAACCTGATTATAACTGATGGCATAGCTAAACACTGATTAAAACGATGTCATAGCTAAACACGATTATAACATCGCTAAACACTGTTAATAACTGATGGATATAGCTAAACCTGATTATAACTGATGCCATAGCTAAACACTGATTATAAACTTGATGCATAGCTAACACTTATTATACCTGATGGCAGAGCTAAACACTTTTATAACTGATGCATAGCTAAACACTGATATACGATGACCTAGCTAACACTGATTATAACTGATGGCAGAGCAAAACACTGATTATAACTGATGCATAGCTAAACACTGATTATAACTGTATGACATAGCTAAACACTGATTTAACTGAGGGCATAGCTAAACACTTATTATAACTGATGCATAGCTAACACTGATTATAATGGATGGCATAGCTAACTGATTATCACGAATGGCATATAACACCTGATTAAACTGATGGCAGAGCAAACACTGATTATACTATGGCGAGCAAAACACTGACTGTCAACTGATGGCAAGACTAAACACTGACTATATCTGATGACATAGCTAAACACTGATTATAACTGATTGAGCTATGCTACACACACCTGATTATACTGATGACATAGCTAAACACTTTTATAACTGTGGCAGAGCTAAACACTTATTATAACTGATGGCATAGCTAAACACGGATTATAACGGACATGACATAGCGCTAACACTGATTATAACTGATGGCATAGCTAAACACTGAGTATAACTGATGGCAAGCTAACACTGATTATAACTGAGGGCATAGCTAAACACTATTATAACTGATGCATAGCTAACACTGATTATACGGATGGCATAGCTAAACACTGATTATAAGGATGCATAGCTAAACACTGATATAACTGATTGCAGCAAACCTGATATAACGATGCAGAGCTAAACACTGACTATAACTGATGACATAGCTAAACACTGATTATAACGATGGCATAGCTAAACACTGTATTATAAACTGATGAACATAGCTAAACACTGATTATAACTGATTGCAGAGCTAAACACTGATTATAACTGATGGCAATAGCTAAACACTGATTTAACTGATGACATAGCTCAAACACTGATTATAACTGATGACATAGCTAAACACTGATTATAACTGATGAAGCATAGCTAACACTGATTATAACTGATGACAGCTAAACACTGATTATAACTGATGACATAGCTAAACACTGATTTATAACTGATGACATAGTCTAAACACTGATTATAACTATGCAAGAGCTAAACACTGGATTATAACTGATGGCATAGCTAAACACGATTATAACGATTACATCTAACTGATGAATGATGACGCTAAACACTGATTATACCTGATGCAGCTAAACACTGATTAATAACTGATGACAGCTAAACACTGATTATAACTGATGACATAGCTAAACACTGATTATACTGATGATAGCTAACACTGATTATAACTGATGGCACTAGCTAAACACTGATTATAACGGAGACCTAAACCTGATTATAACGATGATCATAGCTAAACACTGATTATAACTGATGAATAGCTACCACTGATTATAACTGGTGGATAGCTAAACACTTATTAACTGATGCAATCTAACACTATTATAACTGATGGCATAGCTAAACACTGATTATAACGGATGACCATAGCTAAAACACGATTAATGATGCATAGCAAAACCCTGATTAACTGATGGCATAGCAAACATGAGTTATACGGTGGCTAGCTAAACCACTGATTATAACTGAGCATAGCTAAACACTATAAACTGTGCATATGCTACACTGATTATAAGGATGGCATAGCTAACACTGATTATAACGTATGGCATAGCTAAACCGATTATAACTGATGGCAAGCTACACACGGATTATAACTGAATGCAAGCTAAACACTGATTATAACGGATACATGCTAAACACTGATTATAATGATGCATAGCTAACCTGCTTATAACCTAAACATAGCTAACCACTGATTATAACTGATGCAAGCTAAACACTGTATACTGATGACATAAGCTAAACCCTGGATTATACACTGATGCGAGCTAAACACACTGATTATAATGATGACATAGCTAAACACTGATTATAACTGATGGCATAGCTAAAAACCTGATTATAACTGATGACATAGCTAAACACTGATTATAACTGGAATGGCTGCTAAACACTTATTATACTGATGCCTAGACTAAACAACTGATTATAGACGGATTGGCATAGCTAAACACTGATTATAACTGATGGCAGAGCAACAACACTGATATAACTGATGGCAGAGCTAAACACTGATTATAACTCATGACATACTAAACAACTGATTATAACTGATGCTAGCTAAACACTGATTATACTGATGCATATCTAACACTGATTATACGGATGGCATAGCTAAACACTTATTATAACGGATGGCCTAGCTAACACTGATAAAACGGATGACATAGCTAAACACTGATTATAACTGATGCACAGCAAAAACCTGATTTAACTGATGGCAGAGCTAAACACTGATTATAACGAGAATGATGGCATAGGTAAACACTGATTATAACTGATGACATAGCAAACACGTGCATTATAATGGATGACATAGCTAAACACTGATTATAACTGATGATATAGCTAAACACTGATTGATACTGATGACATAGCAACACTGATTATACTGATGACATAGCTACAACATGAATTATAACTGATGCAGCTAACCACTGATTATAACTGATGGCGTAGCTAAACAACCTAATTATAACTGATGACATAGCTTAACAACTAACCGCTAATAACTATGACATGCTAAACACCGATTATAAACTGTGCATAGCTAACACTGATTATAAGGGATGACCTAGCTAACACCTATTATCACGATCTGCTAATCAACGATTATAACTGATGGGCAGAGCTAACACCTGATTATAACTGATGCAGAGCTAACACTGATTATAACTGATGTCACATAGCAAACACCTGATATAACTGATGGCAAGAGCTAAACCGATTATAACTGATGGCAAGCTAACACCTGATTATAACGATGGACATAGCTAAACACACCAGATTATAACGATTGGCGAGCAAACAACGATTGTAACTGATGCAAGCTAAACACGATTTAATGAACATGCACAAATATTATACTATGGAATAGCTAAACCCTGATTATACTGATGGCATAGCTAAACACTGTTATAAACGGATGAATACTACCCTGATTATAACTGATGGCATAGCTAACACGATTATCCTGATGGCAGAGCTAAACACTGATTATAACTGATGAATAGGCTAAACACTGATTATAATGGATGACATAGCTAAACCACTGATTATGAACTGATGACATAGCTGAATAACACTGATTATAAGGAGCTGACATAGCTAAACACTGATTATAACTGATGACATAGCTAAACCTGATTATAACTGATGACATAGCTAAACACTGATTATAACTGATGGCAGAGCTAACACTGATATCACTGATGCAGCTAAACCTGATTATAACTGATGGCATAGCTAAACACTGATAACACTGATGCATATGCTAAACACTGATTATAACTGATGGCAGAGCAAAACACTGATTATACTGATGGCAGAGCTAAACACTGATTATAACTGATGACATGCTAAACACTGATATATAACTGATGGCATAGCTAAACACTGATATAACTGATGCATAGTAAACATACTTATAACTGATGCATAGCTACAACACTGATTATAACTGATGACATAGCTAAACACTGATATAACTGATGACATAGCTAACACTGATTATACTGATGCATAGCTAACACTGATTATAACTGATGCATAGTAAACACTGATTATAACTGATACATAGCTAAACACTGATTATAACGGATGACATAGCTAAACACTGATTATAACATGATGATACAATAGCTAAACACTGATTAATAACGGATGCAAGCTAAACACTGATTATAACTGATGACATACTAAACACTGATTATAACTGATGACATAGCTAAACACTGATTATAATGGATGACAACTAAAACACTGATTATAACTGATGACATAGCTAAACACGATTATAACTGAATGACAAGCTAAACACTGATTATAACCTGATTGCCTAGCTAAACACTATTATAACTGATGGCAAGCTAAACACTGATTATAACTGATGGCATAGCTAAACACTGATTATAACTGAGGCATAGCTAAACACTGATTATAACGGATGCATAGCTACACACTGATTATACTGATGCAGAGCAAAACCTGATTATAACTGATGGCAGAGCTAAACACTGATTATACTGATGCATAGTCTACAACCTGATTATACTGAGGCAGAGCAAAACACTGATTATAATGATGGCAAGCTAAACCCTGATATAACTGATGAATAGCTAAACACTGATTATAACTGATGGCATAGCTAAACACTGATTTATACTGATGACATAGCTAAACACTGATTATAAACGGATGGAATAGCAAAACAACTGATATAACAGATGCAGCTAGCTAAACATCTGATTATAACTGATGACATAGCTAAACAACTATTTTAACTGATGGCAGAGCAAAACACTGATTATAACTGATGGCAAGCTAAACACGATTATAACTGATGATAGCTAAACACTGATTATACTGATGACATAGCTAAACACTGATTACATGGATTACATATCTAAACACTGATTATACCTGATGACAGCTAAACACTGATTATAACTGATGACATAGCTAAACACTGATTATACTGATGACATAGCTAAACACTGATTATAACTGATGACATAGCTAAACACTGATTATAACTGTGACAAGCTAAAAACACTGATTATAACTGATGCATAGCTAAACACTGATTATAACTGATGACATAGCTAAACACTGATTATAACGGATGACATAGCAAACACCGATTATAACTGATGACATAGCTAAACAACTGATTATAACTGATGACATAGCTAACACAGATTATAACTGATGCATAGCTAAACAAACAAACCTGATTATACGATGCATAGCTAAACACCGATTATAACTGAATGGCAAGAGCTAAACACCGATTATCAAACTGATGGCATGCTAAACACCTGATTATAACTGATGGCAGCTAAACAACACGATTATACGATGCATGCTAAACTGATTAAAACGAATGGCAGAGAAACCCGATTATAACGATGGACATAGCTAACACCGATTATTAACGAATGGCAGACCAATAAACAACAAACACGATTAATAACGATGGCAAGCAAAACACTGATAATAACTGATGGCAGCTAACCCCGATTATAACTGTGACATTGTAACCTGATATAACGTATAGCTAAACACTGATTATAACATGATGGCATAGCTAAACAACTGATTATAACGAATGACTAGCTAAACACTGATTATAACTGATGGCAAGCAAACACTGATTATAAACTGATGCAGAGCTAAACACTGATTATAACTGATGGCATAGCTAAACACGATTATAACTGATGACATAGCTAAACACTGATTATAACTGATGGCATAGCTAACACTGATTATAACTGATGGCAATAGCTAAACACTGATTATAACCGATGACATAGCTAAACACTGATTATAACTGATGGCATAGCTAAACACTGATTATAACTGATGGCAAGCTGTACACAACCTGATTATAACTGATGAGAGCATTGCATAAACAACTGATTATAACTGATGGCATAGCTAAACACTGATTATAACTGATGACATAGCTAAACACTGATTATAACTGATGGCATAATAGCTAAACACTGATTATAACTGATCAGAGCTACCACTGATTAACTATGACATAGCTAACACTGATTATAACTGATGCAGCTAAACATGATTATAACTGATGACAGCTAACACTGATTTAACTGATGACATACTAAACACTGATTATAAGGATGACATAGCTAAACACTGATTATAACTGATGACATAGCTAAACCTGATATAACTAGACATAGCTAAACACTGATTATAACTGATGGCAGAGCTAAACCTGATTATAACTGATGGCAGAGCTCAACACTGATTAGAACTGATGGCATAGCTAACACCTGATTATAACTGATGGCATAGCTAACATGATTATACTAATGCAGAGCTAAACACTGATTTATGATTACATTGCTAACACACTGATTATAACTGATGGCATAGCTAAACACTGATATAACTGATATGATCAAGCTAAACACTGATTATAACTGATGCATAGCTAAACACTGATTATACTGATGCAAAGCTAAACACTGATTTATAACTGATGGCATAGCTAAACACTGATTATAACTGAATGGGCATAGCTAAACACTGATTATAACTGATGGCAGAGCTAAACACTGATTATAACTGAATGACATTAGCTAACACTGATTATAACTATGGATACTAAACACTTATTTATACACTGATTCATAGCTAAACACTGATTATAACTGATGCATCCTAAACACTGATTATAACTGGATGACATATACTAAACACTCCTGATTATAACTGATGACATAGCTAAACACTGATTATACTGATGGCAGAGCTAACACTGATTATAACTGATGACATAGCTAAACACTGATAAACTGATCATAGTCACACTGATTATAATGATGACCTAACAGATTAACGAGATAGCTAAACCTTATCATGTGACATAGCTAAACCCTGTTATAACTGATGGCCATAGCTTAAACACTTGATATAACTGATGGCAGAGCTAAACACTGTAATTATAACTGATGGCATACTAAACACTGATTATACTGATGGCATAGCTAAACACTTATATAACACTGATGCAAGAGCAAACACTGATTAACTGATGGCATAGCCGAAACACTGATTATAACGATGGCATAGCTAAACACTGATATACTGAGCATAGCTAAACACTGATTAAACTGATGCATAGCTAAACACTTGATAAAACTGATGATAGCTAAACACTGATTATAACTGATGACAGTACTGAATAAAATGAACAAACATGATTATAACTGATGAGAGCTAAACACTGATTTAACTGATGACATAGCTAAACACTGATTATAACTGATGGCATAGCTAACACTGATTATCCTGATGGCAAGCTAAACACTTGATTATACTGATGACATAGCTAACACTGATTATAACTGATGCTAAGCTAAACACTGATTTATAATGGATACAGCTAAATAGCTAACACTGATATACTGATGACATAGCTTAAACACTGATTATAACTGATGACATCGCTAAACACTGATTATAATGATGCATAGCTAAACACCTGATTATAACTGATGACCATAGCTAAACACTGTTATAACTGTGGCATAGCTAAACCGATATAATGATGACATAGCTAAAACACTGATTTAACTCAACTAGACGATAGCTAAAACACTATTATAACTGATGACATATCTAAACACTGATTATAACTGATGACATAGCTAAACACTGTTATAACTGATGGCATAGCTAAACCTGATTATAACGGATGACAGAGCTAAACACTGATTATAACGAGGGCAGAGCAAAACATGTTATAAACTGACTGGCAAGCTAAACACTGTTATAACTGATGAATAGCTTAACACTGATTAAAACTGTGGCATAGCTAAACACTGATTATAACTGATGGCAAGCTAACACTGATTATAACTGATGGCATAGCTAAACAATCTGATTAATAAAAACCGATGACATAGCTGAAACACTGATTATAACGATGACATTAAACACTGATTATAACTGATGGCAGAGCTAAACACTGATTATAACTGATGACATAGCTAAACACTGATTATAAATGATGACAGACTAAACACTGATATAACTGATGAATATAGCTAAACACTGATTAATAACTGATGACATAGCTAAACACTGAATTTATAACTGAGATGGCATAGCTAAACACTGATTATAACTGATGGCAGAGCTAAAACACTATTATAACATGATGGACATAGCTAAACACTGATTATAAACGGATGAACATAGCTAAACACTGATTATATGATGAGTCATAACTAACACTTATTATAACTGATGACATAGCTAAACACTGATTATAACTGATGGCAGAGCTAAACACTTATATACTGATGGCAGAGCTAAACACTTTATAACTGATGGCATAGCTAAACACTGATTATAACTGATGGCATAGCAAACACCCTGATTATAACTGATGCATGAGCCTAAACACTGATTATAACTGATGGCATAGCTAAACACTGATTATAACTGATGGCATGCTAAACACTGATTATAACTGATGGCATAGCTAAACACTGATTAAACTGATGGCATAGCTAAACACTTATAACTGATGGCATAGCAACACACTGATTATAACTGGATGGACAGAGCTAAACACTGATTATAACTGATGGCATAGCTAAAACACTGATTTAACTGATGGTAGAGCTAAACACGATTATAACTGATGACATGCTAAACACTGATTATAACTGATGTCATAGCTAACAACACTGATTATAACTGATGGCAGAGCTAAACACTGATTATAATCTGATGCAGCTAAACACTGATTATAACTGATCAGAGCTACACACGTATTAATGGATTACATAGCTAAACACTGATTATTAGCTGATGACATAGCTAAACACTGATTATAACTGATGATACTAAACACTGATTATAACTGATGGTAATAGCTAAACACTGATATAACTGATGACATAGCTAAACACTGATTATAACTGATGCAGAGCTAACACTGCTATAACTTGATGTCACATAGCGCTAAACCCTGATTATAACTGATGGCATAGCTAAACACTGATTAAACTGTGAATAGCTAAACACACTGATTATAACTGATGGCATAGCTAAACACTGATTATCACTGATGGCATAGCTAAACACTGATTATAAAACGGATTGAATAGCTAAACAACACTGATATAACTGATGGCAGATCAAACACTGATTATAATGGATGGCATAGCAAACACTGATATAACTATGACATAGCTAAACACTGATTATAAACTGATGCATAGCTAAACACTGATTATAACCTGGATGGCATAGCTAAACACTGATTAGTAACTGATGCATAGCTAACACTGAGTTAAACGATAGCATAGGTCCTAAACGCACTGATTATAACTGAGACATATTTTTTACACACTGATTATAACTGAGGCAAGCTAAACACTGATTATAACTGATGGACATAGCTAAACACTGATTATACGATGACAACTAAACTGACATTAACTGATAAGCTAAACAATGATTATAATGATACATAGCTAAACACTGATTCTAACTGATGGCATAGCTAAACCTTATATAACTGATGACATAGCTAAACACTTATTATACTGATGGGCATAGGCAAACACTGATTAAACGGATGACATAGCTAAACACTGATTATCTGATGGCAGAGCTAAACACTATTATAACTGATGGCAGAGCTAAACCTTATTATATGATGCATAGCTAACACTTATGATAACTGATGGCATAGCTAAACACTGTATTATAACTGATGAGCATGCTAAACACTGATTCTAACTGATGGCCGAGCTAAACACTGATTATAACTGATGACATAGCTAACCACTGTTATAATGATGGCATAGCTAAACACTGATTATAACTGATGACATAGCTAAACACTGATTATAACTGATGACATAGCTAAACACTGATTATAACTGATGACATAGCTAAACACTTATTATAACTGATGACATAGCTAAACACTGATTATAACTGATGACCTAGCTAAACACTGATTATAACTGATGGCAGAGCTAATGAGAAAATTATTTACAGGATATTAAAGGGCATGTCCAGTCAAAAATAACTTTAGCTATAAATGTGCTCTACCCCCCCCCATTTTTTTGACTGAACATTCCCTTTAATAGTTATTGTGAATTATTAAGATTATTTAATAACAGATGCAAAGTTTTGAATTTTAAATTTGCCCCAACCAATGACACCTTTATACTAGTCTACTACAGTGAGGGGCAGTATATTACCCCCCTTGCAGTGTAGCTCTCCATGTTTGTATTTGTGCACGCGTTTGTGTTTACAGAACCGCAAAAAAAAAAAAAAAAAAAAAAAAAAAAACTCATTTGTGTAAGATTTCGCTGATGTGTTTTAAGTGGTTTTTATTTATTTATTTTTTTTTTTTAAAAAACTTTGTATTATTTTTTCTGAGTGGAAAACGTCTGCGCGAGAGAGGGAGACAAAGGCGGAATGCATTAGGTTTTATTGGTCTGCGCCGTACACATCTGACGTTAATCTATTAAGCAACTTCCACTCGGCCTTTATGGAACAGAAGAATGAAAAATAAAAAAAACAAGACAATCTATGAAAAGAACCAGTCGCATTGCACCGGGATAAAGGGCTGATAGACACGGAACTGCAACGAGCAGATGGGGCCCTCGTTTCCCATTCTACCAGATTTAAATAATAACGCGCGCCGGGATAAAAGAAACGAGAATAAAACAGCATCAAATAATTAGCGAACTATCATATTGTTCAAAGATAATTGTGGAGGTTTTTTTTATTTTACCATTAATTGTCAGCCAGCTCCCCGCGAACATCCCTTCACTGTAACCTCTCTTTCAAGGACGCCACTTGGCGCTAAATAGGAGAAGGTATTTCTAAACTTGAGAGAGGGGACAAAAGGCAAGAAAATCCCGCTGCGTGGTGGTTCCGCCCGCCTTGTGGCTTCTGCTATGTTTATTTCCTGTTATGATGGAAGGATGAAGGCAAAGAGCAAATAAAAGAGGAGCTTTGACTTGGTAAACTTGGTCAATGTCGCCCATTGGGGGGTAACGGCATTAAGCAATGTGGGGGCTATGGAAAGCCTGAAGAGAAACAAAGTAGACTTGCACTCCAATGTGAATGGTTTATTGTGAGCTAAACATCAACAGGTAACACAACGTTTCGAGGGTAACACGCCCTTCATCAGGTTCCCCTCGAAACATTGAGTTGCCTGTTGATGTTTGGCTCACAATAAACCTTTCACATTGGAGTGCAAGTCTACTTTGTTTCTCTTCACTACTTCATTCCCTTTGAAGTAGGGGAATTGGACTTTGTGCACCCATTCAGGGTTAGTGTGCATATGGACCTTTGGTACCTATTTGCTATGGAAAGCCTGTTTAAGGCTGTGCACACACCAGCCGATGTTCCCTGCAGAAAGACTAACGACTGGGTTTGATGGGAATTAAAGCCATACTGGCCATATTCTGACACAACTGATTGGGCCGCCCTTGATCCATTTTACCTCCATGTCTACCAGTGAAAAACCTCATTGCGGAGAGAAATGTTTTCGACCAATATTTCATCCTGGTTGACCAAAATTATTTAGGCCTGGCTGACTAGTTGATAGTGGCGAACGGTCGCTCTCATTGGCTAATAGGCCCAAGCTGCTTGAGTGGCCACTTGTGTGAGTAGATCTAAATCAGGGTTACTATAGTTGGGGTAGGGTACGGACACCCCTGTGTGCACATTAATCTATTTCATAATAATAAATATGGGCGGGTTACATTAAACATGGTGGCCTCTGCACTGGGTACTTTTTTTTCTTTAAATGGTCCAACTTTGATTTTTTAGTGGCACCGTTTCTTTAAAAGGCAGCGGATAAAATACAGTGGCTCCTGCAATGCCTTGTGGATCTTATTGACCGCAACAGGTCAGAGGTTTCTTGGACACATCTGCCAAGGGGCCTCTCGACTGGGTCACGCACCGTGTACTGTATCGTATAAGGGGAATCCAGATTGTGGTATGATACAGCTCTTAGGGACCCTCGCTGGGTGAGGCAGAGTGCTTGGGAAGAAGGTCAGTATAAACAGATCAATAGCAGGATAGAGAGGGATTCTGTAACCCCCAGTGACCCTGCGATTCCCTCTCCGATGGGCTTGTGACACTAAGTCCTGTGTTGTGACAATCTGGAGTTAAATCAGTTCATTATTTATAAATTATTTATTCCCTGTTAACTATTCTCTGGGCACGGGCCCCTTGAAAATAGGAATATCCGTCGTAGTCGCTACTTCATTAGTAATGGGTTCACGGTCTCGCTAACCAGAACGTAGATACTTAATCCTTACCGGGTGGTGGTTCGTCTCAGCCCCTTAAAGATTGGAGTGAAGGATTAACCAAGCCATTTGGGTTTCCACTTTATTGTTTTTTCATTGTCTGTGACTTCTCTTTTCTGATTTTCCTCTCAAGTTCATGGAAACACCTTTGGAATGTACAAACCAATCCTAAATAGAGGTGGGGGGGTTCGACACCAATGTCTGCCAGTACAATGCTGTTTAACACCTTACTCTGGGCGTTCCTATAACACCTCTTAGCCACTATCTAATCACACCCTTAACACCTGCTGTGATATGCTAATTGGGATTCTCAGGGTACATAATGCCACAGATTCTTGTACAAGTCATTCTGATTGAGAAAGCCAGTGGATGACTAGCGAAAATCTTCAAGAACTACATTTCAAGTCCAGTTGATCTAATTGAATACAACAGATATACCATGACCTGGATGAATGAGAACCTTCACAAGCAGATTGACATTTATATACAAATAAACCCTGGAAATACTATGTTACATTGGTGATATGATTGACATTATACACAAATATAAACACCTGGAAAGACTGTGTTACTATTGGTGATATGAATGACATTTATATACAATATAAACCCTGGAAAGACTATGTTACTATTGGTGATATGAATGACATTTGTATACAAAATTAAACCCTGGAAAGACTATGTTACTATCGGTGATATGAATGACATTTATATACAAATATAAACCCTGGAAAGACTGTTATATTGGTATGAATGAATGACATTATATACAAATATAAACCCTGGAAAGACTGTGTTATGTTGGTGATATGAATCACATTTGTATACAAATATAAACCCTGTGGAAAGACTATGTTACTATTGGGGATATGAATCACATTGTATACAAATATAAACCCTGGAAAGACTGGTTTACATGGTGATATGATTGACATTTATATACAAATATAAACCCTGGAAAGACTATGTTACTATTGTGTGATATGATTGACATTTTCACACAAATAAACCCTGGAAAGACTATGTTACTATTGGTGATATGAATGACATTATATCTGTTGTATTCAATAGATCAACTGGACTTGAATGTAGTTCTGAAGACATTTGCGCTAGTCATCCGACTGGCTTTCTCAATTCAGAATGACTTGACAAGAATCTGTGGCAATTATGTACCCTGGAAAATCCCAATTAGCATATCACAGCCAGGTGTTAAGGGTGTGATTAGATAGTGGCTAAGAGGTGTTATAGGAACGCCCAGAGTAAGGTGTTAAAACAGCATTGTACATGGCAGACAGTTGGTTGAGAAAGCCAGTCGGATGACTAGCGAAACGTCTTCAAGAACTACATTTCAAGTCCAGTTGATCTAATTGAATACAACAGATATACCATGACCTGGATGAATGAGAACCTTCACAAGCGAATGACATTTATATACAAATATAAACCCTTGAAAGACTATGTTACTATTGGTGATATGATTGACACTTATATAGAAATATAAACACTGGAAAGACTGTTACTATTGGTGATATGATTGACATTTATATACAAATATAAACCCTGGAAAGACTGTGTTACTATTGGTGATATGAATGACATTTATATTCAAATATAAACCCTGGAAAGACTATGTTACTATTGGTGATATGAATGACATTTATCTACAAATATAAACCCTGGAAAGACTGTTACTATTGGTGATATGATTGACATTTATATAGAAATATAAACCCTGGAAAGACTGTGTTACTATTGGTGATATGATTGACATTTATATACAAATATAAACCCTGGAAAGATATGGTATATTGGTGATATGAATGACATTTATATACAAATATAAACCCGGAAAGACTATGTTTACTATTGGTGATATGAATGACATTATCTACAAATATAAACCCTGGAAAGACTGTGTTACTATTGGTGATATGAATGGCATTTATATAGAAATATAAACCCTGGAAAGACTGTGTTACTATTGGCGATATGATTGACATTTATCTACAAATATAAACCCTGGAAAGACTGTGTTACTATTGGTGATATGAATGACATTAATATACAAATATAAACCCTGGAAAGACTGTGTTACTATTGGTGATATGATTGACATTTATAAACAAATAAAATCCTGGAAGGCTATGTTATACTGGTGATATGAATCACATTTATATACAAATATAAACCCTGGAAAGACTGTGTACTATTGGTAATATGAATGAATATTGTAAAAATATAAACCCGGAAAGACTATGTTACTATTGGTGTGATATGAATGACAATTATATACAATATAAACCCTGGAAAGACTATGTTATATGGTGATATGAATGACATTTATCTACAAATATAAACCCTGGAAAGACTGTGTTTACTATTGGTGATATGAATGACATTTATATAGAAATATAAACCCTGGAAAGACTGTGTTACTATTGGCGATATGATTGACATTTATCTACAAATATAAACCCTGGAAAGACTGTGTTACTATTGGTGATATGAATGACATTAATATACAAATATAAACCCTGGAAAGACTGTGTTACTATTGGTGATATGATTGACATTTATATACAAATAAAATCCCTGGAAAGGCTATGTTACTACTGGTGATATGAATCACATTTATATACAAATATAAACCCTGGAAAGACTGTGTTACTATCGGTGATATGAATGACATTTATATACAAATATAAACCCTGGAAAGACTATGTTACTATTGGTAATATGAATGACATTTGTATACAAATATAAACCCTGGAAGACTGTGTTATATTGGTGATATGATTGACATTTATTACAAATATAAACCCTGGAAAAGACTATGTTACTATCGGTGATATGAATGACATTTATATACAAATTAAACCCTGGAAAAACTGTGTTACTATTGGTGATATGAATGACATTATATACAAATATAAACTGGAAAGACTGTGTTACTATCGGTGATATGAACGACATTTATATAGAATATAAACCCTGGAATAAAAAAATAGAGCAGCTTAATAAAAACACACAACGCTCAGACAGCGCAACAGAATGAAGCCCGACTTTAACAACAACAAGATAAAGAGCCGCACGTCACATGATCAGAGACACTAACCACAACATTTGTATATTACGCTCAGTGGAAAAAACTGATAACGTTGTATATAAGGTTTTACAATGAACATCTGTGTTATACGTCCCTCAACTATGTCACCTCCTCAACTGATAACTATTAAATACATGTCGTAAATTATCAACCGTGGACTTCTTATTCCGCCTGTCTCTCCCATCTAAGCCCAAACACACCTGCAGGTAACAAGTACTATACCCCATGTGTACACAGGCAGCGCGGGTATAACTGCTAGTAGTAATAAATGTAGAGAAATCTGTTATTATGAAACACGTGCCATGCGTTCCGATAACGGATCCATAACAGCACACATGGTGCCGCGCCGATGCGAATCTGATGCAGAATCTCAGCCTGATGCTAAGGATTTAATAAAAACACCCATAATGCTCTGCTGGGTTGTAATAATAAAACGTTATTAGTGATAAATAAATAAAACTAGAGGGCAACTTAACTCATCTCCTCCATTCCACAAACAAATCTACCAGGTCAGGACCTTAGTTTAGATAAGTAAAGTGGCTTGTATTATATTCTCTATATCACAACAAGCATGTTCTGCATATGACTCATACAATTAGTTTTCCCATCATGCCCTGCACAGAGAGCTTACAAAGTCCTATCCCAGAATATAGAATCCGCTCTATTCGATACTTCCAAGGATAAACATGTTGTCCAGTAAATCTTGATTTATTCTTTAATATCTGTATTTCTGTCTTTGAAGCTCTGAAAGGTCCTTTCAAACTCCTTTAACAGCCAACATGGCCTCTGGAGACTTCAGTAAATAAAGGATCAGCACAAATGTAGCAGGAACCACATGCCCTGCATTGAAAATTGAACAGTCAGCAAGATACAGAACATTTATAGATTCAATTAAAGGGGAACTAAACACAATATTTACTTCTACCTGAATAAAATAGACCTTGGATTCATATTTATTAAGTGGTATATTTATATTGATGCATATTAATATGCTGTGACACAATGCACTGTTAAGGAATGGCTCCTCAAAATCAATATGGTAGCCCCACACAAAAGTATTAATCTAAAAATGTAAGTATTTAAAGGACACTATACTAAAAAAATGACTTTGCCTCATCTTAATCTATAATTGAATACATGTAGTAGCACTTACTCTGATTTGCGTGTGTTGCTGCATGCCTCAATCCAGCACACATTTTGTTTAGGAGCAGTATCCCCCCTCCCTCTTTAACCACTCCACTTCCATCCGACCTGACTTTTTCGCCACAAACCCACTGTCAAGCCTGCAACAGCATTCAAATGTCAAATCCTTGTCACCATTCCAGCTATGTAAAACTACTCACAGAAGAATAGTTTTTGAGAGCAAGGACTGATTGACAGCTGAATATAAGAAGTTTAGATTGGATATCTAAGAAATAGGGGGCAGATCAAAAAAAAAAAATTATGCATTGGTGGTTGGGAAAGAATTATAGTTTCCAGTTATGGTTAATTTAAAATAATCTTTTTTTCATTATAGATGCGCTTTTAAACAAAAGTATATATATTTTTATACTGTAAAATAATAATAAACCAGATAACCTTATAATAAGGTCAAACTCCAAAATATATATCATGTTTAAAGGGGAAGTAAAGATTTGATTTTAGATTTAGCCCATTAAAACACAATAATTTCCTATTGATATGTAAAATGCCCTGCTATTAAAACTAGAACCTATTAGGGGGATTAAATGATAATTAGAGGTGTGATCTATACGGACGAGGAGCAATGATGGGTCTGTGTAATTAGGATTTACTAATGGCTAATTTGAAATCAAGGGCAAATATACATTTAGGGTAATCATGTGATGTCTTTTGTAGTTTCAGTAATTAAAGGGCAACTGGGATCTTCAAAGAAGTTAGGGTTAATAAAAAGCCCCTCGTTATTTTTTCAAATAAAATCCCATCTGTGGCGGAGAGGAGGAGCAGAGGGTCGGGAGATGCCAATCACGATACATTGATACATAAAGTAGAGTTGATCCAGGGAAATTCCGATTGCCACTTGGAGTCAGGAAGGAATTTTTTCCCCCTTCATAAATTTGGTGGGTTTTTTTTGCCTTCCTCTGGATCCACAGTTAGGCAGGAAATGAGGATATTGCTAGATGGGTTGGACTGGATGGACGTAGTCTTTACTAACCTCAAATACTTACGCTACAGCCTTTTTGTTATACTTAAGAAAAAAGATAATAATTGAGTTACCAGGGTTATTCAATTATCGTTTAAAATGGTGCTAATTTAGCCCCAACCAATCAGATCTTTTAACATTTGAAAGCTAACATCTGATTGGTTGGGACAAAATTAGCACCTTTTAAACGATAAGAACTTTATTGAATAACCCTGAATATATCTTATTGAGACCTCAGGTACAACTAAACATTATTGCTTCAGTTAAGCATTGGCAGGATGGATGCCCATTGGTCATAAAAATGTCTCACCCAGTCTGAATGGCTGCTGCAGATCATGATTACCGACTCCTCTTACGTATGTATTATTTATTTTAATAGCGCTACATACACCGCAGAGCTTACAATTATTCACTCAATTCACCTGCCCTGAAGAGCTTACAATCTAATCACTTTATGTACGTACACCTATCAGCATGTCTTTATGATCGTGGATGAATGTGAATAAGTATTTAAAAAGGAGATGCAAAAAGCCAAGAAACCAGCTGAAATCTGTCCGTATTTAGAGAGTAATCCTGCCCACTATTGTGTGCAAAATAATATTACATCTGGTGTAAATTTCTTAGAATATATTTACTGGAAAAAAAAACCTGAGGTCCTTTTCCCCACTATAAATACACAAAGAGCTGTGTTATCAATAAATGGCATCACTACATTGCAATACCTCCGCTAGTGCTGTTGCATTGTGTGATACGGCTGTAATATAAGGGGGATGGGTTATTTTATAGTTGGTGAATAAAGATTGCGGTGATCAGTATTTCTGTTAAGGGCCCCTGGCAAAAACTGCATGGGGGGCCCTTTCATTCTTCTACCTTTAAAGCATTTGGTTAAGGGGGGCCCATAAAGGATTCGGGCCCTGGGCAATTGCCCTGCGTCCCCTGGTGACTACACGTCCTTATTTAATTCAGTAAGGGCATCTAATTAAAATCAATAATAGATAAAGAAGCAGTTAAAGGAATTGTCCACTGCAAAAATGACTTTGCCTCATTTGAATCTATAAATGAATACATGTAAGCACCACTTACTCTGATGTGTTGTGTTGCTGCATGACTTCAATCCAGTACTTGTTTTGCTCAATCCCAGCCCCCTTTTAGACTATCTGACTTATTTCCCACCATGCAGGTCACATACCAACTATCACCATTCCAGCTACAGCAAAACTGCACATAACAGAAGAGTTATGATAATAAGGCACTTGATTGACAGCTGAAATCTAAAATCTTTCAGACGGATATCTAAAAGTATAGGGGGACCGATCAACAACAAAAATGTTACAGGGAAGAATGATAGTTTCCAGCTATGGGCAATTTATAAAAACTAATGTGCCAGTGACATATCCTGTATTCATTTTGCTTTTATTAATGACAATACAAGTACAGGGTGCTATCCAAAAGGTAATTAACGATTTGTCCTGAAGATGAAAGGGTCAAGGCTCCCATGGGAGTTCTTTGTCAGGGCTTCATTGTTCATAGGCATTTTAGCTATTTTTTCATGTTCATCTACCAGGATTATCTAGTGACCTCCTGCTCGGGGAGTCACAGAAAAGTCAGAAAAGATGAAACTTGTAATGAAAATGTCTGGAGACAGACTGTCATCTACGATCCATGCCAGGGAGTGAAGACTCTCTTCTCTGGGGAAATAGACACCTTGAACAAGGGCGAGCGCACCTCTGTTCTAATATGTATATATAAATAGCACCACCAAGTGGGCAACATAGGAAACTGCTAGTTTAGTGATCATCCCTGGAATGATAGCCAGTGTCAGATTGAAAATAACAGCAATATGTCTTTTTTAGCCCATTTTAAAAATGGACTAATTTCTCCATCCAAATGAATGTTAGTTGTGTACCCGGCTAGACAATTATATCAATATTTGAGTCCATCCATCAAATGAAACATTGCATATTATTATTATTATTATTGTGGATATATATTAGCGCTAACATCTTAAGTAGCCCTTCACAGTTACATGTATACATTCACATCAGGCCCTGCCCTGAAGAGCTTACAATCTAATCACTTTATGTTCACATACAACCTATCAGTATGTCTTTATGATTGTGGGGGGGAAACCGGAGTGCCCGGAGGAAACTCATGCAAGCACAGGGAGACATACAAACTCCTGTAGATGTGTCTAAGGGTGGAATCGAATCAGGACCTCCACACTGCAAGGTATCCGGTCTAACCACTGAGCCACTATCCATAACCTCTCTGATTTTCACTTATATATTTATCGCTGTTAGTCTATATTACACTAAGCCGTTATTCTTATCAGTTTATACGACCAATATTTTGGTTGTCGGGTCAAATAATTTTCATCATCCGATTTTTCGTCAGTAAATAGATCAGACATGTTGATGATGTTGTCTTCAATAGGCCACGCAATGGTTGAGCTTTATACCCAACCAACAGTCTACAATTAGTGGCGTGGCTGAGGCTGTATCAGCAATGTGGGGCTGGATCTGTGGTAGTTATGTCTCTGCTACTGGTTAGTTTACTCATTGATTTATCAACCTGCGTGCAAATCTCCCAACAATGGAACTGGGGAAAGGGGGTTGGGGTTCTGGCTTCACCCCACATACCCCGGTAAGCAAGTCCTGTTCTTGCTGGCCAAAGCCAGGAGTCATCCAAATTGTACTTGCACGTGTGGTTATAAATGGGCCACACACAATTGGTTGGACAGAAATATCGGCCGTACCACTTTAATTAACCATCAAACAGACATCCACTCATTCTAAAGGAATGTTGCCCCATGTTTAAAGCTTTTGTGACTCCTCAAATAGACGTGTGTTTGTGTAAAGATGTGCAGCGTATACGTGTTGTAAATACGGTAAAGATAGAAACCGGGTACCTGGGTTGCCCATAATTGCAATATCAACGCTCTGGATTGCATCTCTTCATTGACTTAATCTCCTCCAGATGGCGCCGGTATACTCAAACCAAGAACTTTTACAGTATTTATCTTTATGGCTGTTAATAGTGACCAGCTGGCAAAGTCGACGTTGACTGCGTCGGCTTCTTCTTTTCGCCTGAAAATAAAATTGAAGTTTTTCTTTTTAAACCTCTCTCTCTTCCTGGGTGATTCACAATGAATGAGATTCTAAGCTCACTGAGCTACAGGAGTGGGCAGGTTCTACAAGGATTTCTGTACAGAAAGAGTCTCATGGTGTAGCTTTGGTTTGGAATTCTTTAGACATGGAAAATTATTTTTAATGAGCAGTTTCTTAGCTATAAGTAAAGAAATGTTTAGAAAGGGAACACGTGGGTCTACCAGTTTTTTTATATGTTTAACAAGAAATAAACAATCAATGCATTAATATTAAATAGAAATATCTCGATTCTGCAAAGCCATAAAATAATGATTTTAGCAACAAAATATCAATTGGTGATAATCGGCCAAATCACACACACAATGTATATTCGGATTAGCGTGGGTTTTGGAAATAGCGTGGCATAACCAAAGCTTGTAAAGGATAAGTTGTGTTTTGCACTACCATGTTGCGGGAAACATAATGACTTTTGAATGGAGGTTTAAACTTCTTTCTGAACCCGGGGTTAATGTATGTGGATCTTGATGGAATTCTGTGCTGAACTACTGGGATTCAAAAAGGCTAAATTTATATCAGGTCCGTATTCTAAGGGCCCTGCCAAATGCATTTTCCCTGTGGGTAAAGTCCTTTACAGAACGGCTTCCTTGCAAAGGAGGCAGATTACAGGAATGTGTCAGTAAAGCTGATGTCATAGCCAATCCAGATGGCCATTCCTGAAGTTGTCTACTCGGTAGAAGCTAGCCATAACGTAGCAGACGGGGCATGTCAATCTGGCTTGCCCCATGCCATATGACTGCAGCCATAACTGGGCCTTATGAAGTTTCCTTATCTAAACTGGTACTTTTTGTCTCATTAACCATAAATCACCGTTTAATCTCATTAGAAAAACGAGAGTCATCTGTAGAGAGGGAAGATTCTTTGCATATTTTCCGCTGAGTCGAGGTTAATGAAGAAGTGAACTTGAAAAATGCTCCTCTGTCCTGTCCATGCGATAAACATTGAAAATACAAATAACCTTATGATGGAGATTTACTTATCCACTGACCCACAAGGTTCCACACATGGAAAAGCTCATTTTAATTGTCTGGTAGAAAGACCACACAAGACATTTATATAGTGAATCATGAGCCTATTGTAAAATAAGAAGGCATAGAGTTGGAGGAACGTAAAAAGGTACAGTCTGAATTATACAGGGAAATCATGTCATCACATAGCAAGCACAGATTATAACTGATGACATAGCGAAACACGATTAACTGACAAGCAAACACTGATTAAAACTGATGAATAGCTAAACACTGATTATAACTGATGACATAATAACACAGCTTATAATGATGACATAGCTAACACTGATTATAACTGATGACATGCTAAACCATGATATATCTGAACATAGCTAAACACTGATATAACGATGACATGCTAAACACTGATTATAACTGATGACATAGCGAAACACTGATTATAAGATGACATAGCTAAACACGTTATAACTGATGGCATAGCTAAACACTGATTATAACTGATAACATAGCTAAACACTGATTATAACGATGACATAGCTAAACACTGATTATAACTGATGGCATAGCTAAACACTGATTAAACTGATGACATAGCTAAACACTGATTATAACTGATGACATAGCTACACTGATTAAACTGATGACATAGCTAAACACTGATTATAACTGATGACATAGCTAAACACTGTATAAACTGAGAATAGAAACAATGATAAACTGATACATAGTCTAAACACTGATATAACTGATGACATAGCTAAACACTGATTATAACTGATAACATAGCTAAACAATGATTATACCTGATGACATAGCAAACACTGATTATAACTGATGACATAGCTAAACACGATTATAACTGATGACATAGCTAAACAATGATATAAACATGATGGCATAGCTAAACACTGATTATAACTGATGACATAGCTAAACACTGATTAAAATGATGACATAGCTAAACACTGATTATAACTGATGGCATAGCTAAAACTGATTTAAACTGATGACATAGCTAAACACTGATTATAACTGAGACATAGCTAAACACTGATTATAACTGATGAATAGCTAACACTGATTATAACTGATGGACATAGCTAACACTGATTATAACTGATAACATAGCTAAACACGTATTATAACTGATGGCATAGCTATAAACACTGATTATAACTGATGACATAGCTAAAAACTTGATTAAACTGATGACATAGCTAAACACTGATTATAACTGATGACCTAGCTAAACACTGATTATAACTGATGGCATAGCTAAAAATGATTAAACGATGACATAGCTAACACTGGATATAACTGATGACATAGCTGAAAACAATGATTAACTGATGGCATAAGCTAAACACTGATTATAACTGAGGCATAGCTAAACACTGATGATTATAACGATGACATAGCTAAACATGATTAAACTGATGACATAGCTAAACACGTTATAACATGATGACATAGCTAAAAACTGATTATAACTGAGAATAGCTAACACTGATTATAAATGTGACATAGCTAAACACTGATTATAAACTGATGACATAAGCTAAACACTGATTATAACTGATGGCATAGCTAAAAACTGATTATAATGATGGCTAGCTAAACACTGATTATAACTGATGACATAGCTAAAACACTGATTATAACTGATGACATAGCTAAACACTGTTATAACTGATGGCATAGCTAACACTGATATAAATGATGGCATAGCTAAACACTGATTATAACTGATGGCATAGCTAAAACACTGATTATAACTGATGACATAGGAAACACTGATTATAACTGATGACATAGCTAAACAGATATAATGATGACATAGCAAAGCACATATATAACTGATGACTAGCTAAACACTGATTATAACTGATGAATAGCGAAAACATGATTATAACTGAGACATAGCTAAACACGGATTATAACTAATGACATAGCTAAACACGGATTATAACTAATGACATAGCTAAGCACCAAATATAACTGTTCATGTAGCTAAGCCCTGATTAATAATTTACAGGATATGTAAAGTTTTATAGAGATATTATTGTATCCTACCTCTAGATAACGTTTTGCGTGCAGCTTTATGAGCAGTTGATCAAGTTTCCGAAATTCCTTATAAACTTCCTGTGAGTGTCTGACATCCTTAGCAGGCGAATGGGAATCACTGTGTTGTTCTGATTCTCTGCCAAACAGTGTGAGGTACCAGCTCTGTAAATACACCACAAATATACAGTGTGAGTTGAGGTGTACCATCTCAGTGGTGGTGGTTACTAGTGGTATGGTCCATCTCTAGTGGTGTGGTTTATCTCTAGTGGTATGGTCCATCTCTAGTGGTGTGGTTTACTCTAGTGGTATGGTCCATCTCAGTGGTGTGGGTTATCTCTAGTGAAATGATCCATGTCTAGTGGTAGGGTCCACTAGTGACAATACCTTAACATCACTTTGTAAACAAAGGCTAATAGCCCCTCCTCCTTCCATTCAGAAATTGGGCAGCTGCTACCTTGAGAAGAATTATATTCAGATGTGAAACATGGACTTGGTCAGGTCAGTTAGACTTTCGTTCTGAAAATGCCTGAAATAAAAATAGATAGAGGAACAGTGAATGGATTAACAATAGTCAATCTATCACAGTATAATGGATAACGTACCCCCTACTGTAAATATTAAAGAAATTAGAAGTCAATGAGGGACCATATTAAAAAGATAAGACCTCACGCATTTATAAAGGTCAAAGAGCTTGACCTTTATACTGTAAGGCTACAATATGAGGACAGCAACGTGCGTAAAAAGCTTGTGTATCGGTTTACTTGTGCAATCGGATCGCATTCAATCTGCAAAAAAATGGCGATCACGTGTGCTCCGAAAACAGATTGCACCACATGTAATTTGGCCACCGCATGGAGATTCACTTTGCTGCCAGATCGCAAGCGTATGGTAAATTGGATGGGAAATCGCGCTGGTTTGGCCCCACTTTATAGATAACTTACGATTTCAGCACGGCTTTCCTTATTCATATAGAGGTCGGCAGTCAACATCAAAACATACGGTCCATCAATATCTCTGCATATTTTCCAAAATCCAAATTGTCACTCGGTGCCCAGAAAACAGCATCAAACGAATGCGGATCCGTAGAAAAGTGACAATTTCCAGCAATTTCTACCTGCCAAAGAAACCCGAACCAGGCTGATTGTTTATACACAATATAACTTACAAGACGGAGGATATACAGTACATTTAGGGGCTCAATAGTATATTAAGGATATTTTACCTTAAAATGAACTGTTTATAAATGGAAAGTACCTGGGGCACGGAGGTTGGATGTATTTCTTCCTCACAATATCATTTCGTTGAGGAGCTACAGCACGTACAGTTTTCATTGCCAGGTTAGTCCTGTATTAAAGATAGTGCTGAAGCCAGGAGAGACTGGCAGAATCAGTTTTCTTTGGGCTGGTGCTCCTCACAGAAGAAACAATATTGGGGGGTAGGAATTCCCGTCCTATAAACCTGTCCAAGTACTTTTAGTTTAACTGTTTTTTAAATAAACTTTATACAACAATAGTTATCCTTTAAGTGCTTCTTCCAACACAGTCTGATTTGAAATATAAAGTGAATTGACGCTCCTTACTGTGCTCCCGCCGTGCATTACCAATCGGGGACACTGCATTGTGGGAGCACAGTAGTAAGGGGAGCACTCATAGTGGTTTAATGATGTGATATATAGTAAATACAGTACATTATGCACTACATGGTAGTATAAAATCCCTATAAGTAACTATCGTTCACACGGTACCAATAAAGTCAGATCTACGGAATAGTCCATTTATTGTTAAGGTTTAAACCTTGGAATTCTGGAGGAACGATTCCTGATTTTCTGTCTTAAAGGGGCAGTGCTATTTTATTGCATGATATGTGATGTAACTATGTAGTATTTTCTATCCTATGGAGGGGTTTTAGCCTTTAATCCGACTCACCTTGGCTTACAGGTTTCAGCATTTCACATTGGTTATTTTTATATCGCGGGTCAGATGGCAATTCCCTTGAAAGATATTACATTTTTACAGCCTGTATAGTATATAGGTGCTAAAGGCCAAGGATACGTCAATCAAAACCTGAGACAGCAACAATGAAAAATGATTAATCCTCACACAGATGTAATGGTACTTGGCCATTGAATTGGGGGTATTGATAGGGGACATTATTTCCATTTGGGTGATGGTAACAATTAAACCTGTCCTGTGTGTGGAATAATACTGTCAAGAAACTACCACCTTTGCAACCGTAAATGATCAATCGAAATGGAACAATGATTTTCCATAACTAACAAACCCTAAAAAAAACCTTTTTATATATGTAGGGCGCCCCCTGCCCACCCCCACCTTTAAGTTAGATATAAAAAAAAAAAAAAAAGCACGACACAACATACTTACAGCCTTCACTAGGCTGCTCTGTTGAAGGAAGTTGCAAACGGGCGACACCGGCAACAGCGTCTGTGATTGGCGTGGGGGTGGGCAGGGGTGGCCTACATACGAAAAATAATTTAGTTGGGGGTGAGCAGGCATGGTGGGATCTGGAGGGTGGAGGGATGGGGGGAAGAGGGCTCCCTTGCGCATGTCAGAGTACCTCAGAGGAAAGGAGGAGGCAAAAACCTTTGGACAGGAAGACAGCTCCTACTCTTCAGTTTGCTTGATTTGGACAAGCGCTCCAGGAGAACACATAAGGAGCAGAGATGTACAGTAAGGATTTTTTTTTACACTACACAGTGGGGCAAGTGGTGTGTTCAATTTTAGTTTGGGGGTGGATAAACTTGATCATGTGATATAGCCAGCCAGGGTGCCCTATTGTCCACCAGCGAGGGGGGGGGGGGGGGGCACCTGGCAACCTCTAGCCACTCTATCTGGCTTATTCAATAGGAGTTATTAAGGAGGATAATAATCTGCCTCAACCAATCAGATGTTACCTATTACATGTTCTGCTAGGTTTGACAACTTCTGATTGGTTGCTGCAGATTAAAACATGGACACTTACTGTATAAGGCCGTATATGTTTAATTTAGGATTCTTCTTTGTGTTTTAAATGCTCCATTAGGCTGATGCTCCCCCTGAAATGTTCTTTTATTAATCACAACTATAACTACAGGCTTAAAACACTTGATGAATGTGTTATCAATGGATGCACGGTTTGAACAGGCAAATCTCCCTAATTACGGCGTCTGTATCAAGGTATTAATGGAACAGGGGTGTAATAAGAGGGGAGCAAGGGGGCCCGGAAGCCAAGGGGGCCCCATCTTCTTATTTTTCCTATGACAGATATAGCCTCCTCCATAAAAACACCTTGAATGAAGCACAGATAGGGGGCCCATCTTAGTTTTGCTGGGGGGCCCAGTAATTCTAGTTACGCCTCTGAATAGAAAGTATTGGAAAGGTGATATTTGCAGTTCTGTTAATGCTGTGTAATCTCCATTGAGCAAAAAAGTACAGATTGCATACAATAGCGGATAGCAGCCATGTCAGCGCACCAATAGGGGAGATTCAATAAAAGTCTTATCATTTAAAATGGTGCTAATTTTGCCCCAACCAATCAGATGTTATCTTTCAAATGTTAATAAGATCTGATTGGTTGGGGCAAAATTAGCACCATTTTAACCGATAAGAACTTTATTGAATAACCTGTAAGTGTGTCCACAACAATTGTCCGACACTAGTGTGTGTTGTTAACGTGTGATCGGATCGCGTATTAAAACACGGCAGCGTGGCCTATCCCTTATAAAACGAATTTCCCGCATTGGACCCCAAAGTGCCGACAGTGCCGCTGTGAACATAAAGCATTCGAAACTCCTACTCAGGGCGTGGCAATCTGTCTAAGTCCGAGGCCACGCTACCGCGCGTCCTAGCGCACTGGAATTTGCAAGCTGGCCTGCGTTCCAATTTTTTTTTTAACCACTGTGCTATAGCTAGCCCTAATAGAAGCCATTAGTGGAGCTCTACAATCACGTAAATTGCCATTGACTTCTATAGTAAGGCGAGGAGCGCTCAAGGGGTCGCTCCCCCTAGTAGCGGTCCAGGGCAAGTTTGAATTTTTAGAAGGGAACATGTCATGGCTGCTCAGGTCCGCCATGGCGGTTTTTAAAAAACGTGCACAACCAAACGCATACACACACCGATTATCGTCCAACACGCCGTTGCCACGCATGTCATGTGATCTGGGCCTGTGTGCCGGTCATGAAATCGTACGTGTGCCCGAGGCTATGGAGGGAACAATCCATTGAAAAGCAGTTAATAGAAAAACAATGGAATTGTCTATGACAAACCAAATCAATCAATGAGAAGTAAACAGACAGGAGAGAGAAATCTCTTAGCTAATCTGATGTCTGTATTAATGGTTAAAATCAATTTGTACTTTCCCTTTAAACTAAGATGAGACGTCAGTCTGTGCATGGAATTACAGAGCCGGAACGGTTTGTTAACCGCCAGCGATCGATATTAAAGGGATACCAGCGTCTTTTATATCACCGTTTATACAATTTTGGCTGGAACCACACATGCCACTAATCTGGTGCGGACCGTGTTGTTTCTCCAACATGACACCACTGGCTATCAATAACAGCTTTCAGATATTATTGGGGGGTTATTTTGGCTGCAGTCATAAGGGTTTAAGCAGGGCACCAGTAAAACACGGCTTTTATCAGGTGTGTGTGTGGCCAAACAACTAACAAACCAGCAATGAGATCTGTTGGCGTGCCCCAAAGTTTCTATCAGCTCCTAAACGTGTGAGCCCATAGCGGGTCCTTATCACCCAAATGATCTCCCTATACAATGCACAGGGAGCCCCTCAGTGTGTAAGTAATGGCAGACCCAGCTTCAGACAAGCCCCATCTGATCCCATTCATGCTACAACACCGTCCACAAGCTTACTACTAAGATGAGAAATTAAAAAGAAAACTATTAATTGAGGGACTGAATTCCTGCTTCTACCTACTCTTAGAACTGCTGAGTTTGGGGAAGGAAGCCCGGGAAGCTTAGAAGGGTCCTTGGCCACCCAGACCTATGATTTGGATGCCTGGTATGGTCAAAGATTAAAAAAACACAAATTACTTTACTGGATTTATTTCTATGTGATCGCCAACGTTCGCCTTATTACTGATATTTAAAGGAGAAACTAAAGTCCCAGACAACATTGTCCCCAATAGACAGAACACATTCACAAACACACAACAAACTGTGTCTCATCTCTCCCTTTGCTGGGGATGCTGGGTGATTTATGAAAATAACCTAGTTTTTAATTAGTATTCACGTGGTTGGTAAAATAAAATACAGAGCTGCTATAATAAAAGTTTGTACATATGTAGAAACGTTCATTCTTCTAGAAACATCGGTAACAAACACAAAAAGCAATAAACTCAGGCGTAGACTGTTATATTGTTTCATAGTAAACTAGGGGATTAGGATTCTTGGACTGTTTGTTCCTAAAAACACAGCATTTACTAGTGTGCGCACAGCAACTCAACTGTGATCACAGGTACATGTAGAAACTTTATCTTTGCTAGAAATTCTGTGCACTAGAGACAGTGGAATCCTGGGGTCAGGGGCGGGGCTCTTTGAAGCCAACATGGACTATGAGTTGTATGGCCAACAACATGGAAGCCTCCTTTGTTACAGATCTATTACTTATATCTACTAAATGCAAATAACTAGAGAATAATCTCAATGTATAGGGTATTCGGGGAATAAGTTTAGTTCTCCTTTATGATAATTTCTTGTCCTTTCCAGGGGCCAACAACCTACCGTTGCTATAAAAAAAAAAAAAACAGAAAAACTCACCGTAAAAATGTCTCCATGTTTTTCCTTCATTGGGTCAGAAATTCAGCGAGTCTTTTCCAAATTCCAAAGCGTGGCCCAAAAGGGGACGACCCCCTCGATCTAGTGGAGGCTCATTTGGTTTCTAAAGGAAAAATCATTTTGCATCATGCAAACAGGCCAATAAACCTTAAGTGGCCATATACTACTCTGGCATGGATTGTATTTGAATCGATTGTAATGTCCAGTGGAGGTTGCATTCGTCTCTGTGATGTTTTATTTAATTATGATTGATTAGGGGGGTACTACCTGGGGAGCAGACCCGCTATGGGGGGCCCATGTCCAGGAGGGACCATCTTCTTACTTTCCCTATAACAAAGATACAGCATCCTCCCTATTAAAATCACTGTAGATGAAGCAGGGAGGGGGGCCCCTAACAGTTTGCTGGGGGGGCCCAGGGATTCCTAGTTGGAATTGTAATAGCGATTGTAAACTGATTGGGTCAGGTGGTGGTCAGGAGGTAAAATTATAGTGTATGGCAGGTTTTGACCCTTGACTAGACCCAACCAATCGTACAATCAAACATACAGTAAACGTCCTGCCAGTCCATGTGTATATAAAATGAATGAATAAGAATTAAACTACTATAGGTTAGTGGAATTTATCACCTTTCCATGGACTTGATTTGCTTTTCATTTTATTTCCCCTGTACGGAATCTGATCTACAAATAAAACTTTCTCTGGTCTTACTGCATTCTGTCTTCCTTTAATTCTGTGGCCCGGCCACACTGCAAAGCAAACGCACGCACACGGAATCGCATGCGATTTCATGTGCGATTTCGTTTGCGTTTTTCATTACGTATTGAAAAACGCATGCGATTGCGATTTAAAAATGCGGAATGAAAATCGCAACGCACCCGAAAACGCACGTTTTCGGTGAGTTGCCACGTTTTCGATGATCTGAAAAAAACGCAAAAAAAACGCCGCGGTGGCTCCTTAAGGAGTTGATCCTGAAAAAGGATTAAAAAACTGTTTTCACCGAAATTTAAAATCAAAAGGAAACGGGAATGGTTTTTTTCTTCCATTTCAGTTTGAGGTCGTGCTCAGATATCACATCATCACATTAATAAAACCCAATTAACTATTTAACCCATTTATAACTATTAAAATCGATCTGAACCTTGGAAACTTGGAAATTCAAGGCACAGTTAAATAGTGGATTAGAAGTTAAAATGTCGTATCACAGATAATATCAATTTAAACAAACTCAACGGGTTCTCCATATGCGGCGCAATCCCCAGAAGGCTATTAAAAGGGGCAGTAGCAGAGAGAAGAGATATTCCAGCCCATGACATTCTGCTACAGGGGGAGCCTGCAAACAACTGTTGAATATAGACGTGAACACCCTGATATATTGGGAATCCTAGGGGCGGATGCAGAAAGATTCCATTGATTGCAACTGTCCTGCTATCCAACCCCTGTATTGTATCTAAGTCATCCCTCACCAGAAAGCCAGTAGCTTAGGAATGGAAATCTCATGGATGTGTGCGAACTGGAAATTTCCATAGAAAATAAAAAAAAAAATAACAGGTTAACATGTTACCTTGTTAAGAGTCAATTATGGAGGTTTTAGATTCTTGGTGGGATTGGACGGGCGGTTTGTACAGTGACCCTATTTGGCTACTGGTTCCCTTCATATCAGTTAAATAATGTGGGCAAATAGAAAGAACTTTGAGTTTATCCTCAAGTAGCTAAAAACCTTCCAATGCTGTGATGAATCCATCCCAGGAAAGAGTTACTATTACTGCAGAGGATAGTTCATCAGAGTTACCAGACAAGAAACCTCTAATCAACAGACCCTCCAGTTAGAAACACATAAATGATCACAGAGCTGAATTAGCAGACACAGTTTTAAAGGTTGTTGCGAGCATTCATATTTAAAGATGTTCAGGCACATCTATACTTAAAGGTGTTTCAGGCACATCTTATATTTAAAGGTGTTGTGGGCACATCTTACATTTAAAGTGTTGCGAGCACATCTTATATTTAAAGGTGTTGTGGGCACATCTTATACTTAAAGGTGTTTCAGGCACATCTTATATTTAAAGGTGTTGTGGGCACATCTTACATTTAAAGTGTTGCGAGCACATCTTATATTTAAAGGTGTTGTGGGCAATCTTACATTTAAGGTGTTTGGGCACATCTTACATTTAAAGGGTTGTGGGCCCATGTACATTTAAAGGTGTTGTGGGCACATCTTACATTTAAAGGTGTTGTGGCATATGTACATTTAAAGGGTGTTGTGGGCACATCTTACATTTAAGGTGTTGCGAGCACGTTCTACATTTAAAAGATGTTGCGAGCACGTCTACATTTAAAGATGTTGCGAGCACATCTTACATTTAATGGTGTTGCAGGCACATCTTAAAATTACAGGTTTTGCGGGTATATCTTGCATATATAGAGAAGTTGTTGCGGGCAATATTTATTAGTTTAGCAGGCAGTGTTGTCAGTCCTCTAGCCCTCCAGTCAGTGTTAAGTCAGCCCTCCAGTTCACCAGCCAGAGGTTAAGCTAGGTACACACACAAAGCGATAAAGCCCCTATACCGTTGGATCAGTGTTATGGGGTTTTATCGGCAGTGTGTGTTGTAGCCAGCTCAAATGAACGCACAGTTGACAAACGTTTGGGAGGCCGAGCAGTGTTTGGGAAAGACCGAAAATTTCCCTAGCTGCGGTCAGGGAAAACACACAGTCCAAATGTTCTCCCTGTGCTGTGTATAGGCGTATATGGCGTATGTGTATATGGTGTGTGATCTTTAATAAATCTGCAGATCCTGTCTGTGGTGTTTCAAAAACAATTTCCGTGTGTACCAGATACAAAACATAGTGAACAGTCGGCCCAAGAAACACAATTATCAGTGGAATGTACTTTGATTCTTGGTTCTACTTGGAGTCTGAATTGAGATGTTTGATCCAACCAGGCTTGTGAGATGTGGTATACCCTACCTCCCAACATTTGGGCAGTCCAGTATTGCGCTCTGACACCAGCATTTCTCCCAACACAACCAAACAAGATGTAGCAAAGAAATTTCTAACTAGTTATACCTGCGGGATTAGTAAAACATTACATTATCACAAGCTACAGTTGGGTAAAGCACAAGGCTCAATTTTTAAATAAATGAGTGTGAAGATAAGAGAAAATCCTCCTGCACATTCCAAAGCTTTGCGGAGCTGAACAAAATCTAGATTTTGAAACACCAACAAGGATGTAGAGAGAATGTGTCCTGGACATGTACCAATGAGTCAAGACTCAACCATCAGTCGGTACAGTACAGTATTGCAATTCCTCTTACCCTTATTGATGTAGCCCTGAGTTAACTTGGGAAATTATTTGAAATTATTTCAAAAGTTCTCTGGGCAATACTGGAACTGGACAATGGTGGGTTCAATGTATCCTAAAAAGGTGATGATGCCAACATGAGTTCCTACAACCAGTAGTGTCCTACCATGAAGCAACTGAAACATTTGTCAGGGCGCATACCTGAGGAATACTTAAAGGTAAAAGAAAAAAATCTTCCTTCCTGCAATTCTGCATTCAGCACCAGGCCACCAATCAGTGTTAAATCAGCCCTCCAGTCCACCAGTCCGTGTTAGTCAGCCACCACACCCACCTCCACAAGCCACGCCTATGTTCCTGATGAAGCCAGCCCGCTTCACGTCCCGCCACGTCTGCCAATAGGCGCATTTAAAAGTTGTTTCAGGTGTCAAAAACCCCTAGGAGCACCCCTGCCTACAACCAAAAAGACTTTTGGTGTGTTAATGTGGCAGAGTCTAAGAATATTTACATCTGATCTAGATTGGGTCCCCCCAGCAAGACTGGCGGCTGGGCCCCTGAACACACACCCTCCCCATCGGCACCACGATCAGCTGTTTTTAAAAAGCTGATCGCATGTATGCAGTAAAGGTAGGTGCCAGCGACGGTAACTAGGAATCCCTGGGGGCCCCTGCAAAATTGATGGGGCCACTATCCGCGCTTCATCCACAGTTGTTTTCTAGGAGGAGGCTGTATCGTTATTGGAAAATAAGAAGATGGGACCCCTCTGGCTCCATGCAGTTGCTCCCTGGTAGTTTCACCCCTGGTACGTGTCCCGTTGTATTCACGAGCGACATACGATCACAAAAGGAATAGGCCAGGCAGAACCGTTGTGATGGTACGTTGGTCACGAAAAAGAATGGGAATGGCTGTGCGGAAGAATTGATTGAATGGGTGGATCCTTCTGCAGGTAAGTTTTACTTTATGGGTTTAGGTTTGTAATATTCCTATCCGGGGCTCCCTCAAACAAACAAGGTCGGGTGCCAGGAATGTTTTTTTTCCGTTTAAAATAATAGTTAAAAATACTAATTTTAGGGGAAATTTTCCTTGGATACAAGAACGTCCTATTCAGCCCGATATCTGTTCTGACCTTCGATGCATTACATTCTATTTATATTTCAAGCAGATAAACACTCATGTGGGGTTCTTATTAAAGGGATGGCACAAGCCTGTCCTTGATTGGAGGGAGGATATGGCAGGCAAATTCATTTGCTCTTAAGTACCAGAAATTATGCGTAGGAAGCAAATTACTTCAGGGTGGTGGGATGTTATCTTGTGGTTCCCAAACTCATTAGACCTAAAGTATTTAAAAACCGCCCTGACAATGTTGAGTCTTAAAGGGATAGCAATATAAAAATGACCCTGTGATTTTTTTTTTAACCTTAAGTGTATATCCCATCATCCCAATAAGGAGGACAGGAGCAGAAAACTGGCGATTAATTTCATAGTATAATGTCATTGTAGAACTCGTTAGAGTCCCTGTGATTTAAAACTGGGACCAACACCTGCTCTTCCAGTAAGCCTAGCTTATAGGGGGGTTGGACGGAGTTGGGTGCTCCATAATATGTCATGGGTGGTTAACTCCTCAATGAGATGATGAGGTATGGTATTATTACATTGATTAGCAAAGCAATGATTGTTCACCATGAGATTTAGACCACTACAAAACGCCTATTGGAGAAGGAATGGGTTTAAGCTAAAGAGGAAGCTCCTTATCCCCATGGCCAGTTCATAATAACTCTATACAGGGTGCTCAACAGACTCTACGTATATAACTTATATATACAGTAGGGGGCGCAATATTCTTCATACATCCCCAAGTTACATTCCGATCAAATGGAAGTTGGGCATCCATCAATGCTGCCCTGTTCATCTACTTTCTAATTAGTTCAGTTGAAATTCCTCTGGCTGAATTCCAGGAATCCCTGATTATTTTGAATTGTGTTTTGACTTTTAAACCATAAATAAAAGAGATCGAATCGACTTGGCAGGATTTGGCGATTAAGGATTTCTGCCATGAAACCAATTTAAAAGTAATATTAGCATGCAATTAAAATTGCTTTTCGGGGTTCCAAGATTTCATACACCAAAGAGTGTGTAATTCAGAAAATGATAAAGTATGTCAACAATATTATCCACAGCGGAGATGTAACTAACTGTCCGTCAATAGACACAGCACGAGCGGGGATTGAAGGGTAGAATAGAACCTTTAAAAAAAAAGTGAAACTAGGAAGCTGCCATACTGCCACAGTCTAGGGTTCCAGGTTTAAATAATCTATGGTTTACTTCATCTAGAAGGTATTTTCAATAATTATAAAATATACAGATTTCCTTTTAAATTTAATGTACTAAATAAGTAGCCGCGTTCTATCTCCCTTATATACAATATGCTAGCAGCATACGTTGTATTTCACCTTCAGCTCTTCTTTAAGGACAAAGCGTCTCCAATATACTAACAACACATCAATAGATCACGTGTAAAGGATTAAATCCACCTCCAGGACACGGTCTGTACTTATAAGGTCCTACATGCCGGTACACCAAACTCAAAAAGACAGGGCCAGCGCTCACATACAAATTGGGGGGACCGTTCCGTACTACAGGGGGTTTTGTAAAAGCACTTGAATGTGCTTAGAACTATCTGTATTTATTAACATGTAAGGTCACCCTGACTCCGCTCTCTCCCCCCCCCCTCCGCCCCAGGTGGCGTCAGAGCTCATGTCAATGAAGACTTAAGTTGGGAAAGATAAGAAGTATTCCTGCCATCCCTTAATAGTGAAGGGGAGCCTATTAATGGATGGCAGTGGGCAAGGATCACATAATACAAGCTATGAAAGCAGGAAAGGGAGAAGTCAAAGTAAGTACGGTTACATTCCAAATACAGAGGTCCAGCCAAATTTGGTTTCTTTATTTTCACATAAATGGCCTCCTTAACACCTCTCTTGGAGGCCATTTATGTGAAAATAAAGAAACCAAGCCTAAATAGAGGTGGGGGGGGTTCGACACCAACTGTCTGCCATGTACAATGCTGTTTTAACGATATTCCTACAAAGCATATACAGCTAGCCTAACGGTGACCATAGATTTACCGATATTCCTACAAAGCATATACAGCTAGCCTAACGGTGACCATAGATGTACCGATATTCCTACAAAGCATATACAGCTAGCCTAACGGTGACCATAGATGTACCGATATTCCTACAAAGCATATACAGCTAGCCTAACGGTGACCATAGATTTACCGATATTCCTACAAAGCATATACAGCTAGCCTAACGGTGACCATTAGATGTATATGCTTGTGAGGTAAATGATCGGTAAATCTATGGTCACCGTTTAGGCTAGCTGTATATGCTTTGTAGGAAATATCGGTACATCTATGGTCACCGTTAGGCTAGCTGTAAATGCTTTGTAGAAATATCGGTAATCTATGGTCACCGTTAGGCTAGCTGTATATGCTTTGTAGGATATCGTACAATATGGTCACGTTAGGCTAGATGTATATGCTGTGTAGGAATATCGGTGTACAACTATGGTCACCGTTAGGCTAGATGTATATGCTTTGTAGGAATATCGGTAAATCATGGTCACCGTTAGGCTAGCGTATTGCTTGTAGGAATATCGGTACATCTAGGTCAACCGTTAGGCTAGCTGATATGCTTTTGTAGGAATATCGTACATCTATGGTCACCGTTTAGGCTAGTGTTAATGCTTTGTAGGAATATCGGTACATCTAGGTCACCGTTAGGCTAGCTGTATATGCTTTTAGGAATATCGGTAAATCTATGGTCACCGTTAGGCTAGCTGTATTGCTTGTAGGAATATCGGTACATCTATGGGCACCGTTAGGCTAGCTGTATATGTTTGTAGGAAATCGGTAAATCTAGGTCACCGTTAGGCTAGCTGTATGCTTTGGAGGAATATCTAGTACATCTATGGTCACTTAGGCTAGCTGTTATGCTTTTAGGAATATCGGTACATCTAGGTCACCGTTAGGCTAGCTGTATATGCTTGTAGGAATATCGTACATCTATGGTCACCGTTAGGCTAGCTGTATATGCTTGTTAGGAATTCGGTACATCTATGGTACCGTTGGTACTGTATATGCTTTATAGGAATACGGTACATCTATGGTCAACGTTAGGCTAGCTGTATATGCTTTATAGGAATATCGGGTACATCTATGGTCACCGTTAGCTAGCTGTATATGCTTTATAGGAATATCGGTACATCTAGGTCCCGTTAGGCTAGCTGTATATGCTTTTAGGAATATCGGTACATCTATGGTCACCGTTAGGCTAGCTGTATATGCTTTGTAGGATACGGTACTCTATGGTCACGTAGGCTGCGTATTGCTTTGTAGGAATATCGGTACATCTATGGTCACCGTTGGCTAGCTGATATCTTTGTAGAATATCGGTACATCTATGGTCAGTTAGGCTAGCGGATATGGCTTTGTAGATGTACAGTGGTATTACGTCCTATTTAAGAAAATCGATAGCCAAATTGGCGGTTTCCCTCAATATATTGATGGGAAGTCTATCGGTGGGAGGGGGGGTACAGGAAATCCAATTGGGAGGGGATTACTTTTATATAAACTCCATTAACCTAATTAATCCAATGACTGGGAATCAGAGACCCCATGTTTAAAAATAGAAGCGTTCCCAGGGGCTGGTTTAGCAAGAAATACCATCACACGATCTATTATTTATCAAAGGTGGCATGGTTTATAAAAGAGAAAGCTTAGATTCCATAGTCTAGGCCTGTGGCCCCCTTCTCAGGCTCCGCTGCCTGTCTGGAAAGGGGGACCTTATCTGTATTGCCTGGTGAGACAGCTTGTCAGGGTGGGGGCTGCCCTTTATTAACTGGGATCAGAGATTTAGCAGGATAAATACACATATTACAAAGCTATGGCCTCGAGGGACAGCATTGAAAGTCACAGTGAACGGAGTGACAAGGGCCTCATAGAAAGCCAGAAAAAAACTAACATGTCCATCTGACTCATTAGTGCCAGGAACTTATCGATCCTAAAGGAGTTCCCAGCCCCTTCACCTGCCCTCTGATCACTAGGGCAGACAGCAATAAGGAAAGGTGACCGTTATTCTAGATGGAGGGGGAAAGGTGAGTAATTGTGAGCGTTCTGTAACAGTAGTAGAGCGCGTCCCACCCTGGAACAGCCTTCCGAATTAGCCCTGTGCACTCAGGTAAGACACAGCGGGTCACACCTGTTGACATTCGCATTAACAAAAAATGAAAGACCAGGGGAGACTGGTAATGTCAGGAAAACAGTGGACAATGGCGTCCAAAGTTAACCGTCCATGCTATTGCAGCACGAAGGAACAGTCCAGGTTTACAAATCCTTTTTGTTTATATGAATTCAGTAACAACACACAGACAGGGGGGAAATAGGGGATTAGAAATAGATATAGGTATTATATATATAAATAGATACATAGGGGCATATGTTACGCGGCCGTTTGGCGGGGACATTAACGCAATAAATCAAGTGAACGCGATTTTATAACGTCACAAAAAACGGGCCGCGAAAAGTTTAACGAAGCGTTACACCCTTCGCGGCGATACTTCACTGTTACCCGCGTTCTATTATAAAGCGGCTGGGTACTGGTTTCGCTCTGCTAGTATGGCTGTTTACTTCGCAACTTGAAGGCACCGCCCGGGAGACACGCCCACCCCGCCACATCCCCCCCGGCGGCGGAGACCACACGCCGCCGCTTCCCAGCAACCCTCCCAACCCGTTCCTCCGCTGCGGCAATCTCGGAACAGGAGGCTAGGAGGGGGTGCCGGGAAGGGGCCGCAGCAGGTGGTCGCGACCACCACCGCCCCGGCACCCCTCCCCGGTAAACCCCTCCAGAGCCCCCCGCCCCCGGGCCGCTCCCGGGGAGGGGAGCCGTGGGAGGGGTGGAGGCTCCCTCCAGCGGGGGCCCTGAGAAGGGCCTTTTGGGCTTAAGGGGGTTCCGCAGTCGCGAACCGGGACCCCCCCTCCCGCCTGTAAGGGCCCTTTGCGGCTCTGACAAGAGCCCTGCGGCTCTGATAAGAGCCATTGGGGCTTAGGGGTCCACCGCAGCTCGAACGGGACCCCTCCCGGCCCTATCAGGGCCTTTGCGGCACTTACAAGTGCCTTGCGGCTCTGACAAGAGCCCTTTGGGGCTTAAGGGGTCCCGCAGCTTGAACCGGGACCCCTCACCGCCGCTTGTAAGGGCCTTTGCGGCATGACAAGTGCCTTTGGCGGGGGGGGGGGGGTCCCGCAGCTCGAAACGGACCCCCAGTGTGCGGCTCTTAAAAGAGCCCTTGGGCACGTCTTGGGGGCTGGCGACACCAACCCACTCAGGTCGCCGAGCCAGGCACGACCTACACTGCGGCCTCAGCGGAGCCGATGTTGCCAGCCGCTTCTTCTTCAGCCATCTAGCGATGGCATTGAGTTCCGCGGCGGAAAGCTCCTCTTTATATAGGTTTGCAGAATCCATAATCCGTTTTCTGATGGTCAATTTTTAATACTTGCTTACATTAACCAAATAGATTTCTGGAAAGTTCTGAAATCGATTGGTTAATGTAAAGCATGCAAACCAAGCATTAAAAAATTGACCAATCAGAAATGAATTAGGGGTTTCTGCAAAACTATATAAGAGTGTGCACGCTCGGAACTGATGCCATCGCAGTTAGATGGTGAGAAGACAGCAGAGTTGGAAACATCGGCTCCGCTGAGGCCGGCGGGTTGCCAGCGCGGGATCACTGGCGGCCGCAGTGAGCTGCTGGCATCGGCGACCTGAGTGGGGTTGGTGTCGGCCAGCCCGAAGACGTCGGTCGGATCAAGACGCCGGCAAACATCGGCCTCGTTTAGGTACGGGTACCCTGGCGGCCGCAGGGGTCACCTATCGGGGGTCGGCGGCCTCGGCGGAGCTGGGTGTCGCGGGGGACTGGAAGAAAGAAAGACGCGCCAAAGGGCTCTTTAAGAGCCGCACACTGGGGGCCCGGTTCGAGCTGCGGGACCCCCGCCAAAGGCACTTATATAAGTGCCGAAGGGCCTTACAAGGGCCGGGGAGGGGGGTCCCGGTTCGAGCTGTGGGACACCCCTTAAGCCCAAAAGGCCCTTCTAGGGCCCGCGATGGAGGGAGCGCCTCCACCCTCCCAGTGGCTCCTCCCTTCCTCTCCCGGGACGAGGCTGGGGCGGGGGGGGCTTGGAGGGGTTGCCTGGGGGGGGGGTGTGCGGGGTGGTCGCGACACCTGCTGCGGCCCCTTCCGGCAGCCCCTCCTAGCCTCCCGTTCCGAGATTGCCGCGAGCGGGGGGAAGGGGGGGGGTGTCTCCTGCCGCCGGTGGTCTCCGCCGCCACGGGGGGTTGTGGGCGGGGTGGGCGTATGCCCCGCCCCTTAGGAGATGCGTCGGGAAGGGATTTTAGTCCCTTTGCGGCGTATATACAGTATCGCCGCGAAGGGGCTTAAAATTACCGCAACACATCGGGGTGGGGAATGGCGCTCGCCGTTATAAATACGGCCGATTTAGTATCGCTATTTCGCGGCCGCGATGGCGGCGGTAAGTTTTTTGCGCTCTATTTTACGCCCTTTATAAATAGGGCCCCATACAGGTAGATAGATTATATAAATATATAGTAGATTATAATAGATACATAGTGGACAGATAGATAGATTATAAAATAGATATATAGGAGATACACTAGATAGCATAGTGACAGAGATAATTATAAATAGATATATAGGATATAATAGATCACAGAGTGAACAGATAGATAGATTATAAATATATATAAGGATTAAATAGATACATAGTGACAGAAGATGATAAATATATATAAGGAATAAATAGATACATAGGACAGATAGATTATAAATATATATAGGATATAAATAGATACATAGTGAGATAGATTATAAATATATATATAGGATAAAATAGATACATAGTGACAGATAGATTTAATAAATAATATATATAGGCTATCTATCATATATCTATTTATCTATCTATCTATCTATCTATCTATATCTATCTATCATCTATCTTATCTAGCTATCATCTGTCTATCTATATCTATCTATCTATCTATGTATCTATTATCTATCTATCATCTATCTTATCTATCATCTATCTGTCTATCTATCTATTATCTACGATCTATCTATCTACCTACTTACCTACCTATCTATCTCTCTATCTATCTTTAAAATCTTTCTATTTCTAAACTATCTGTCACTATTTATAATCTATCTATCTGTCACTATCTATTTATAATCTATCTGTCACTATGTATCTATTTATATCCTATATATATATTTACAATCTATCTATCACTATGTATCTATTTATATCCTATATATATATTTATAATCTATCACTATGTATCTATTTATATCCTATATATATATTTATAATCTATCTGTCACTATGTATCTATTTATATCCTATATATATATTTATAATCTATCTATCACTATGTATCTATTTATATCCTATATATATATTTATAATCTATCTATCACTATGTATCTATTTATATCCTATATATATAGGGCTCTTGTCAGAGCCGCAAAGGCCCTTACAAGGGCCGGGGAGGGGGGGTCCCGGTTCGAGCTGCGGGACCCCCTTAAGCCCCAAAAGGCCCTTCTCAGGGCCCCGCTGGAGGGAGCCTCCACCCCTCCCAGCGGCTCCCTCCCCGGGAGCGGCCGGGGCGGGGGGCTTGGAGGGGTTACCGGGGAGGGGGTGCGCGGCGGGTGGTCGCGACCACCTGCTGCGGCCCCTTCCCGGCAGCCCCTCCTAGCCTCCTGTTCCGAGATTGCCGCGAGCGGGGAACGGGTTGGGAGGGGTTGCTGGGAAGCGGCGGCGTGTGGTCTCCGCCGCCGCGGGGGGATGTGGGCGGGGTGGGCGTGTCTCCCGGGGCGGGTGCCTTCAAGGTGGCGAAGTAAAACAGCCGATACTAGCAGAGCGAAACCAGTACCGCCGCTTTATAAATAGAAGCGGCGGTAACAGGTAAGTATCGCCGCGAAGGGTTAACGCTTCGTTAACTTTTCGCGGCCGTTTTTGGACTTTTATAAATCGCGTTAAACTTGATTTATGCGTTAATGTCCGCCAAAACGGCCGCGAAATATGCCCCTATGTATCTATTTATATATTATATACCTAATATCTATTTCTAATCCCCTATTCCCCCCTGTCTGTGTGTTGTTACTGAATGCATATAAACAAAAAGGATTTAGTAAACCCTGGGACTGTTTCCTTTCGTGCTGCCAATAGCATGGACGGTTAACTTTGGACGCCATTGTCCACTGTTTTCCTGACATTACCAGTCTCCCCTGGTTAAGTTACCGTCCATCTATTGCCAGCATGAAAAGGAACAGTCCCAGGGTTTACTAAATCCTTTTTTGTTTATATGCATTCAGTAACCAACACACAGACAGGGGGAGATAGAGGGATTAGAAATAGATATTAGGTATATATATATAAATAGATACATAGGGGCATATTTATAAAGTTCGTTAACCTTTTCGCGGGCCGTTTTCGCGGACTTAACCATAAATCGCGTTTAAGCGATTATATAAAGTCCGAAAACGGCCGCGAAAAGTTAACGAAGCGTTAACCCTTCGCGGCGATACTTACCTGTTACCCGCCGCTTCTATTTATAACGGCGCGTAACTGGTTTCTCGCTCTGCTAGTATCGGCTGTTTTACTTTTACTCCCCTTGGAAGGTGGTCGCACCCCCCCGGGAGACCACGCCGCCCGCTTTCCCCAGCAACCCCTCCCAACCCGTTCCCCCGCTGCGGCAATCTCGGAACAGGGCTAGGAGGGGGCTGCCGGGAAGGGGCCGCAGCAGTGGTCGCGACCACCGCCGCGCACCGCCCCTCCCGCAACCCCTCCAGACCCCCGCCCCGGCCGCTCCCGGGGAGGAGAAGGGAGGGAGGCGGCGGTGTTGAGGCTCCTCCAGCGGGGCCCTGAGAAGGGCCTTTTGGGGCTTAAGGGGGTCCCGCAGCTCGAACCGGGACCCCCCCTCCCCGCCCTGTAAGGCCTTTGGCGGCTCTGACAAGAGCCCTTCGGCCTCTGATAAGAGCCCTTTGGGGCTTAGGGGTCCCGCAGCTCTAACCGGGACCCCCTCCCGGCCTATCAGGGCCTTTGCGTCACTACAAGTGCACTTGCGGCTCTGACAAGAGCCCTTTGGGGCTTAAGGGGTCCCCCCCCCCCCCCTAATCGAACCGGACCCCTCCCCGGCCTTAAGGCCCTTGCGGCAACTACAAGTGCCTTTGCGGGGTCCCGCAGCTTCGAACCCGGGACCCCCAGTGTGCGGCTCTTAAAAGAGCCCTTGGGCATGTCTTCGGGCTGCGACACCAACCCACTCAGGTTGCCGATGCTAAAGGCAGACTCACTGCGGCCGACAGTGAACCCGCTGGCACCGCCGGCCTCAGTGAGCCGATGTTGCCAGCCGCTTCTTTCTTCAGCCATCACTGCTAGATGGCATCTGAGTTTCCGCGGCGGAAGCCTCCTCTTTATATAGTTTGCAGAAATCCATATTCCATTTCTGATTGGTCAATTTTTTAATACTTTGCTTTACATTAACCAATCAGATTTCTGAAAAGTTCTGAAATCTGATTGGTTAATGTAAAGCATGCAACCAATCATTAAAAATTGACCAATCAGAATGAATTGGGGTTTCTGCAAACCTATATAAAGAGGTGCACTCCGCGCGGAACTCAGATGCCATCCGGTAAGATGGCTGAAGAAAGAAGCGGTTGGCAACATCGGCTCCGCTGAGGCCGGCGTGCCAGCGGGCTCACTGGCTGGCCCAGTGAGCCCTGCCGGCAATCGCTACTGAGGTGGGTTTGGGTGTCGCCAGCCCGAATGACGTCGCGTCGGATCACGACGCCGGCAACACTGGCCCTCGTTGTGGCGCCGCGCCCTGCCGGGGTTACCCCTGCGGCCGCAGGGTCCTCTCGGGGGTCGGGGCGGCCTCGCGGAGCTGGGTGTCGCCGGGACTAGGAAGAAATAAGACGCCGCCCAAGGGCTCTTTTAATATCCCACACTGGGTGGTCCTCGGTTCGAGCTGCTTGAATCCCCCCAAAGGCACCTTCTAAGTGCCGCAAGGGCCCTTACAGGGCCGGGGAAGGGGGGTCCCTGTTCGAGCTTACCCGCGCGGACCGACCCTTAACCCTCAAAGGCCCTGTCTCATGTGTCCCCCGCTGGAGGAGCCTCCAACCCCTCCCCCGGCTCCCTCCTTCCCCTCCCTGGGAGCGCCGGGCGGGGGCTTGAATGGTTCCGTGGGTAGTGGTGGGGGTGTGCGCGTGTGCCCTGCGTTCACGTGGGGGCGATGTGAGGTTTGTCCCTGCCTACCTAAAGGCATGGCCCGTATAGTGGTCCGTAAATTGGGGGTTGCCGTCGTATGGTCGGGTGGAGGAACGGTTGGATGTGGGAGGGGCTGCTGGGAAAGCGGCGGCGTGGGTGTCGCCGGGGGCCGAGCCGGGCGTGTTGGTTGCATGTATGGAGAGGCGTGAGGGGGTGCCGCGTCTTCTGGCTCCAGGGCTGCGGAGCACTCAGTGTTAAGAAGTGGAATCGAAAAGACCGAATGGGGGGAACAGATGCCCTGCGGCGGAGGCTCGAGACTAACTAGCGCCGCGAGAGGCGGCGGGGGGGAGACAACAGAGAGATCAGATACAACAACCAACGGCGACACAAAAAGGTGAAAACGGCCGAGAAAGGCGTACAATGATCCGAGAAGGGGCGTGGACAAAAAAAAAAGAACAAGAGGAAGAAAACCAGGACAGACAACTGCCAAAAGCAGCGCGCGCCACAAACAGTGTGTGTGAAAAAAACGAAAAGCCCAAAAAAACAACCCACACAAACTAATAAAGCGGGGTGGTGGGTGGGAGTGCATAGCACATAGACGGCAACAGAATGGGCGCATCAAGAACGGAGAAAGTGGACAGTGCGAATAAAAGTCGCTAGACGATGATTTCGCCCAAGCGATGTGCGGCTATTTTTTTGCGCTATTTTCTTCCTTGTATATGCCCCTATGGAAGAGATTATAATTATTATAGGAGTATGATACTAGTGATAGAGAGTATAATGATAGAGAGGTTAAAGAGAGACATAGAAATAGAGTATAATAGAGAAAAGGAATAATAGATACATGTGACAGATAGATAATTATAATATATAAAGGTATAAATAGATTACATAGACAGAGATGAGAAATAATATATATAGAATATAAATAGCTACATAGTGTACAGATAGATTATAAATATATATATCGGATATCCATGATACCTATTGACAGCTAGATAGATGAAATATATATATTGTTAAATAGATCATAGTGAGAGATAGAATTATAATATATATATATAGGATATAAATGATAATATACTGATGATTAGAAGATATATATAGGTAAATAGATACAATAGTGATAGATAGATAGATTATAAAATATATATAGATATAAATGATACATCGTGACAGATCAGACTTATAAATATATATATAGGATATAAATAATACATAGTGATAGATAGATTATAATATATATATAGGATATAAATAATACATAGTGACAGATAGATTATCAATATATATATATAATATATAGGATATAAATAGATACATATGATAGATAGATTATAAAATAAAATATATAGGATATAATAATACATCGTGGATAGATAGATTATAATATATATATTAGGATATCAATAGATACATAGGACAGATAGATATAAATATATATATAGGATATAAATAAGATACATCGTGGATCACTCCTATAAAATAATATCTCGCGAATAAACATGCACAACCTTTCAAAACGCAACAGTGTGACAGTGGGAGGAGTGTCGCTGTAGTGATAGATAGATTTAATATCTATATTAGGATATAAATAGATACATAGTGACAGATAGATTATAAATAATAGTGACAAGATAGATAGATTAATAAAGAGTGACAGATCTTTTAGAAATAGAACGATTTTAAAGATAGCTATGAGAGATAGATAGATAGCAGGAAGTAAGTCGTAGATAGTATGATCATGAAAACTAATAATAGAAGATACGACACAATCAGATAGATGATAGATAAGATAGATGATAGATATATAATAGATAGATAGATAGAATAGATAGCTATATAGATAGATAGATAGATAGATGCATTATAGAAGATATTACTGATCATAGATGTAGATCGATGATAGATAGATAGATAGGGGATAGATGATCGATAGATAGATAGATAACAGACAGACAGATAGATAGATAGATAGATAGATCGATGGGGGGTATAGATAGATAGATCGATAGACAGTATATAGGTAGATAGATGTAGATAGATAAGATAGATGATAAATAGATTGTGACAGCTAGAGAGAGAAAGATATTAGAAAAATCAGATAGAAAATAGATCAGATACATTTGATAGATTATAAGTCATCTACTAAATAGTAAGATTTATCAGATACAGTTGATGATATACAGAGTAATATACTAAATAACTGCAGTATAGATCAGATCATTTGGATAGATATACAATAATATACTAAATTAAAGATAGATCAGACTACATCTTGAATAGATATACAATAATATACTAAATAGACAGATGGCTATGCATTACATTTATAGATAGCTTCAGTAATGCGTACTAAATAACAGATTGATCCCGATACATTTGATAGATATACAGATAATATACTAAATAGAAAGATAATCAGATACATTTGATGATTCAGATAATATACTAAATAGAAAGAGAGTCTGATACATTTGATAGATAACAGATAATATACTAAATAGAAAGATAGATCAGATACATTTGACAGATATACAGATAATATACTAAATATAAGATAGATCAGATAGCATTTGACAGATAAGATACGATATATACTAACTAAAAAGATAGATCAGATACATGTGATAGATTATACAGATAATAATACAAATAAAAGATAGATCGATACTTTATAGATATCCAGATATATACGAATGAAGATAGATCAGATACAGTTGATAGTATCCGATAATATACTAATAGACGTACAAACTCAGATCACATTTGACAAGATATAACAGATAATATACTAAATAGAAAGATTCTCAGATCCTTTGATAGATATACAGATACTATAACTAAAGAGAAGATAGATATCAGATACTTTGGACAGCCTTTCACTGAAGGTAAACGCAGAAACAACAACCAAAATCTCAAATATACAAAAAAATAAACACTGTCACCTAGGGTGCAAATACAACTAGCAGGAACAGGGATTAGCTCAGCTACAGGGGATTTGATGAGATAAAATATAATATACTAAATAATAGATAGATCAGATACATTTGATAGATATCCATATAATTCCTAAATAGAGATAGCTCAGATACATTTGAAGATATACAGATAATTATACTAAGAGAAAGATAGAATCAGACATATTATACACAGAGACCATCAGATGATTGATATAAGATGTGGTTGGCTCTAAACAGCTATGGGTTTTGTTTTTTAAATCTCTACAGTGTAATCTAGGGATGGAGTTACAGCTAATTAGAGACTACACACAAAAACGGAGAAGAAAAAATAACAGCTGGGGGGACGCCTATGTAGAGTCATAAGCAACGTCCAGTGACACAAGGTGTAAAACAGGGGAGTTGGGGGTGAAGAAGGGAAGGGGCTGCATGGTGATTAATAGAAGACATAGATGAGATTAAGTTAGCCGATACCCATTAGTGTATGAATTGGCTGTATCCATGATCGAACCGACATCATATCATATTCCTATGGGCCCGGCCCCCATACTGGGATTATAGATTCTGGCCCATCGCTTAGATCTCTAAAACCTAAACCGTTAGACCGAGGCTGTCGAGTGACCGGAAACGGGGTGGGGTAGACCAACAAAAGACCTCAAGCCTAATGGTCGCACGAACAAAAAAACCATGTGCTGCCGAGTAAAATAGGAGCCAGGCCGCGATACCGTCGGAGTCTACGTATCGGGGCTTAATCGTTAACTATGTGTACGTCGTTTCCCGAACGGCGCGCGTATACTTAGAGACCAAAACCAACGGGTACTCAAAACTGGACAAACGAGAATAAGAGGGGAAAGGAGGGGGAAAAGAAAGATATCAGACGTAACGAAACGCGGGGGGATCACTGTTTGTCGTTGTGGAAAGCCGTAAGACATTAATCCAAAATACGAGTGGGGCCGAGGAAACAATCATAAGACGTCCCTACTAAGGATTCATAACAAAGAAACTAACAGGCGGCTGTCATGGTACACACAGTCCCGACGTTCTCATAGAGAAAACGCCGGGACTGTGTGTTTTTGCAGATCTTGAAGATGCACAGGATCTTTGCAGATCATCTGTCATCTTTCAGAATCTTTACAGTGTGGTACCTAGCTTTCTCTGAGCCTTCACACTAGTCCGGGCATCATGTCCCCTTCCCCTAAATGGACAATTTGTTTCTCAGATCATTGTACATTCCAAGGTGTTTGCCGTGAACGTAGAGGAAAATCAGAAAGAGATCACGACAATGAAACATAAATGGAACCCAAATGTTTGGTTAATCCTCACGTCCAATCTTTAAGGTGCTGAGACGAACGAACCACCCCGTAGGATTAAATATCCTCCGTTCTGGTTAGCGAGACCGTGAACGCCATTACTATGAAGTAGCGACTACGACGGATTATTCCTATTTTCGGGGGGCCCGTGCCCAGAAGAATAGTTACAAGGAATAAATATTTAAATAATGAACTGATGTAACTCCAGACTTGTCACAACACAGATGTAGTGTCACCAGCCCATCGGAGATGGAATCGCATGGTCACTGGGGTTACAGAATCCCTCTCTAATCCTGCTATTTGATCTGTTTATCTTACCTTCCTTCCCAAGCCTCTGCCTCCCCCATCGGGGTCCCTAAGAGCTGTATCATACCACATCTGATTCCCCTTATACGAGTACAAGTACGACTTTGCGTGACCCAGTCGAGATGCACCTTGGCAGATGTGTCCCAAGAACTCTGACCTTTGCGGTCATAAGATCCACAAGGCATGCAGGAGCCACTGTATTTTATCCGCTTGCCTTTAAAAGAAACGGGTGCCCCTAAAAATCAAGTTGGACCATTTAAACGAAAAAAAAGTACCCAGTCGAGCCCCACCCACCATGTTACTGTAACCCTCACATAGTTCATTATTATTGAATAGATTCATGTCACACAGGGTGTCCGTACCCGACCCAACTATAGTAACCTGATTTAGAATCTACTCACACAATGGCCACTCAAGCAGCTTGGGCCTTTAGCCAATGATAGCGCACCGTTCGCCACTAGCACCTAGTCAGCCAGGGCTCAATAATTTTGTCAACCAGATGAAATATTGGTCGAAACATTTCTCTCCGCCATGAAGGTTTTCACTGGTAGATCCTGGAGGTAACTGATCAATGCGGCCCATCAAAGTTTTGTCAGAATATGGCAGTATGGCTTTAAATTTTCCCATCAAACCCAGTCGTTAGTCTTTCGGCAGGGAACATGGCGGGTGTGTGCACAGCCTTAAACAGGCTTTCCATTCAAATAACGTAAAGACAAAGGTCCATATACACAGCTAACCCTGATGGGTGCCAATTCCATCCCCTTACTGTCAATGTGAATGACAGTAGTGAAGAGAAACAAAGTATGACTGGCACTTGCATCGCCAGAAGACCAATGTGAAAGGATTTGTAGTGGTGAGCCCAACATCAAACCTTCAACCTCAAATGTTTCGAGGGGGACGGGCCGTGGATAGCGGGCGTTGTTTACCCTCGAAACGTTGTGTTCCTTGTTGAGTGTTTATCTCAAATAACCATTCACATTGAGTGCAAAGTCTACTTTGTTTCTCTTCATGCCTTTCCAGTGACCCCCACAGGTTCGTTAGGATGCCGTAGTGTAGACCAGTGGGGGGGGGAGGGGGGGGCCCCAATGGCGGGACGAGGGTGTAATGACCCGGGGGAGGGATTTACCAAGTCAACGGGGGGCTCCTGCTTGAGTTATTGGCTCGTTGCCTTCATTGCGTCCATCAGATGCAACAGGATAAGACAAGCAGAATCCACAGTGGGGGCGGGCGTAAACACAAAGAAAGAGCGGGGGGGGCAAAAGAAACAAAAAACAGCGCTCAAGACAGGCCTATAGCATTTAACCGATAATGGTCCAATTTTGTCCCTCGTCTCGGGACGTTAATATAAATCCCTGTCTCCTATTTAGCACCAAATTGTGCTCCTTGAAACAACATAAGGTGTCCAGTAGGACATTGGTGTGCGGCGGAAAGAGGGGAACTGGCCTGACAGGATTAAGGGAAAAGTAAAAAACACCTCCACAATTATCTTGAACAATATAGAGGCGCTAATTGGTGCTGGTGTGTCATTCCGTTTCTGGGAGGCCCGGCGCGCGTTATTATGTTAATCTGTAGAAGGGAACGGGCCCCCATCTGCTCGTTTGCAGTGCCGTGTCGATCAGCCCCCTGTATCCCGGTGCAATGCGACTGGTTCTTTCAGAGATTGTCTTGTTTTTTTATTTGCATGCTTCTGTGTCCAGAAAGGGGCCGAGGGAAGGGCTTTAATAGATTACTCAGATGTGTAGCCGCGACCAAGAAACACATAATGCCATTCCGCCTTGTCTCCCTCTCCTCGCGCAGAGCCCCGTTTTTCCACTCAAAATAATACAAAGTTTTTAAAAAATAAAAAAATAAATAAAAACCACTTAAAACCATCCGCGCAAATCTTACCAACACCAGCCACTTTTAGCTATTGCGTGCTCCTACCTGCGTTCGTAAACACAAACGCGTGCACAATACAAACATGGAGAGCTACCCTGCAAGGGGGTAATATCTGACTGCCCTCACTGTATAGACTAGTATAAAGGTGCATTGGTTTGGGCAAAATTTAAACTCAAAACTTTTGCATCTGTTTTAAATAATCTTATAATTTCAACAATAACGATTAAAGGGAAGGTTCAGTCAAAAAATGGGGGGGGGGAAGCACATTTATCTAAATTATTGTTGACTGGACAGCACTTTAATAATCCTTCAAAATAATTTTCTCATAGCATCTGCCCTCAGTTTATAATCAGTGGTTTACTAGGTCTCAGTCTAATCAGTGGTTAGCTATGTCATCAATTATAATCATGTTTAGCTATGTCTCAGTTAGAATCAGTGTTTAGCATGGTCATCCATTATAATCAGTGTTTAGCTATGTCCTCAGTCGTAATCAGTGTTTAGCTATGTCATCATTTATAATCATGTTTTAGCTAGTCACTACCCATTATAATCAGTGTTTAGCTATCATCATTTAATCAGTGTTTATCCTATTTCCCTCAGTTATAAAATCAGTGTTTAGCTATGTCATCAGTTATACTCAGTTTTTAGCTTCTGCCATCATTAGAATCAGTGTTTAGCTATGTCTCATTTATAATCATTGTTTAGCTCTGGCCATCAGTTAATGTGTTTAGCTATGTCATCTGTATAATCAGTGTTAGCATCTTATGGCCATCAGTTATAATCAGTGTTGAGCTTGTCTCGTTATAATCAGTGTGAGCTCTGCCATCAGTTTAAATCAGTGTTTATCGATGTCAGCATTTATAATCAGTGGTTTAGCTCTGCCCTCTGTTATAATCAGTGTTTATCTATGTCATCATTTATCATTGTTGAGCTATGCATCAGTTCTCATCAGTGTTTAGCTATGTCATCCTTAAATCATGTTTTAGCTCTGCCATCAGTTATATCACAGGTTCTTGCTCTGCCATAGTTTATAATCAGTGTTTAGCTTGCCATCCGTTATAACAAGTGTTTTAGCTATGCCATCCATTTATCAGTGTTTAGCTATGTCCATCAGTTATATAAGTGTTCCAGCTATGCCCTCAGTTATAATCAGTTGTTAAGTCTAGCCATCAGTTTTATAATCAGTGTTTAGCTTGCCATCAGTTATTAATCAGTGTTTTGCTATGCCATCAGTGTATAATCATGTTTGCTATGTCATCGGTTTAATCACGTGTTTAGCTATGCCATCATTTTATAATAGTGGTTTAGCGCTGGCCATCAGTTATAAGTAGTGTTTAGCGATGCCTCAGTTTAAATCAGTGTTTTTAGCTATGTCATCAGTTATAATCCGTGTTTAGCTATAGCATCCTTTATAATCAGTGTTTAGCTTCATTCCTTTTATAATCAGTGTTTAGCTATGCCATCCTTAAATCAGTGTTTAGCTATGGCTTCAGTTATAATCAGTGTTTCGCTATTCAGCATTATAATCAGTGTTTAGCTGTCATCAGTTATAATCAGTGTTTTAGCTATAGCATCAGTTTATAATCAGTGTTTAGCTGTCCATCCATTATAATCAAGTGTTTATCTATGTCCTCATTATAATCAGTGTTTAGCTATGCCATCATTATAATCAGTGGTTTAGCTCTGCCTATCAAGTTATAATCAGTGTTTCGCTCTGTCATCAGTTTATAATCGTGTGTAGCTATGGTCTCAGTTTTAATCAGTGTTTAGCTGTCATCATTATAATCATTGTTTAGCTATGTCATCAGTATCTCAGTGTTGAGCTATTTCATCAGTTATAATCAGTGTTTAGCTGGTCGCAGTATATCAGTGTTTAGCTATGCCATCAGTTTATAATCAGTGGTTTTAGCTCTTGCCATCAGTTATATCAGTGTTTAGCTAGTCATCAGTGTATAATCAGTGTTTAGCTATGCCATCAGTAAATCAGTGTTTAGCTTATTCATCAGTTATGAGTCAGTGTTTAGCTCTGCCAATCAGTTATAATCAGTGTTTTGCTCTGCCATCAGTTCTCATCAGTTTTAGCTATGCCATCCGTTATATCAGTGTTTCCTATTCCATCCGTTTATAATCAGTGTTTAGCGATGTCCATCAGTTATAATAAGTGTTTAGCTATGCCCCTCATTATAATCAGTGTTTTGCTATCCATCAGTTATAATCAGTGTTTACTAGGCCACATTATAAGCAGTGGTTTAGCTAGTCATACCCGTATAATCAGTGTTTACTTGCCATGCAGTGAGATAAAGTGTTTTAGCTCTGGCCATCAAGTTATATAAGTGTTTAGCTATGTCATCAGTTATATCAGTGGTTTATCTATGCCTAGCAGTTATAATCAGTGTTTAGCTTGTCATCAGTTATATCAGTGTTTTAGCTCTGCCATCAGTATAGCAGTGTTTTTGCTCGCCATCAGTATAATTCAGTGTTTTGCTCTGCCATCATTAAATCAGTGTTTACTCTGCCCATCCGTTATAATCAATTGTTTAGCTATGGGCCATCCATTATAATCCTTGTAGCTATGCCATCAGTTATAATAAGTGTTTAGCTATGCCCCTCAGTTTTATAATCAGTTGTTAGCTATGCCATCAGTTATAATATTGTTTAGCTATGCCATCAGTTATAATCAGTGTTTAGCTGTGCCATCACGTTATAATCAGTGGTTAGCCTCTGTCATCGTTATAATAGAGTGTTTAGCTATTTATGGGCCATCAGTGTATAATAGTGTTTAGCTACTGTCATCAGTTATAATACGTGTTGAGCATGTCCATCAGTTAACTGTTAACTGCTAGTTTCAGTTTTACATAGTCTATAATCAGTTTTCAGTATTATCAGTTTACGTTTGAGCGTCTCCGTTTCAGGTTAGCGCTGTTATAATCGTGTTTAGCTATGCCATCAGTTACCGGTAGTCTGCCATCAGTTATGCAGTTTTTGCTCAGCCATCAGTTTATAATGATGTTTATTCATTGCTATGTCAATCAAAGTTAGCTATCATCATTTAAAGGTAGCTAGATTCAGTTATAATTACAGTGTTTGCTATGCATCAGTTATAATCGTGTTGTATGTCATCCGTATAATCAGTGTTTAGCTAGTATCGTTATGCATTTTATGCATGTATAATCATGTTAGACTCTGCCATCAGTTATACTATGTTTAGGCTTATGTCCATCAGTTATAATCAGTGTTATCTGTCTTTAATATGTTTACTGCATCAGTTATAATCAGTGTTAGCTATAGTCATCAGTTTATAATCAGTGTTTTAGTCATGTCATCAGTTTTATAATCAGTGTTTAGCATGTCATCAGGTTATAATCATGTACTACTAGCCATCCGTTATAATTCCAGTGTATGCTACGTGCATCAGTTATAATCAGTGGTCTATCATCCGTCTTATAGCAGGTTCGCTCGTTATAGGTTACTATGATCATGTTTTAGATCATGTTAGATTTGCATCAGTTCTAATCAGTGTTAGCTAGCTTATGTAATCATGAGCTCATCGGTATAATCAGTGTTTGCTTCGTGCTCATCCAGTTATACTCAGTGTGTAGCTATGTCACGTTTATAATGCAGGATTCTAGCATGTCTCATTCTATAATCATGTTTAAGCTACTGCCATCAGTTATAATCAGTGTTTAGCTAGTCCTCAGTATAATCAGGTTTCTATGCCATCAGTAGTAATCAGTGTTTTGCTTCTGCCATCAGTATAATCAGTGTTAGCTGGCCATCTTTAATATCAGGTGTTTAGCTATGTGCTCATTTAATCAGTGTGTAGCTATGTCATCAGTTATAAATCAGTGTTTACTAGTCCATATTATACTCAGTTGTTAGCTATGTCCATCATGGTATAATCAGTCGTTTAGCTATGTCATCCCATTATATAAGTTCCAGCATGTTTATCATGTTAGCTATGCACATCAGTTATAATCATGTTAGTCTACGCATCAGTTATAATCAGTGTTTAGGCTATTCATCATTATAACAGTGTTTAGCTTTCATCAGTTAAATTACTGCATCAGTTTTGTACACGTTAAACAGTGTTGCTCGCATCAGTTTAATCAGGTTTAGCATGTCATCAGTGATAATCAGTGTTTAGCTACTTGCATCCAGTTTATACAGTGTTTAGCTCTCATCACGTTAAATCAGTGTTGTAGTATGTCCATCAGTTATAATCATGTTTGTCAGCTATAGTTTACAGTGTATACATCAGTCTAACACAGTTTTTAGCTTCCATCGTGTCAGGTTGCTCTCATATTATAATCTGTTTATATGATCTATAATAGGTTGTCCTGATAGTTGAATATTTCATCATCGTTTTATAATCAGTGTTTAGCTATGTCATCAGTTATAAGGTCTAGTAGTTATAATAGTTTTTTACTATGTAGCCGTGGATTACAAGTTTTGTATCCATCATATAATACGTGTTTCGCTTGCATCAGTTATAATACAGTGTTTAGCTCTCCATCAGTTTAATCTCAGTTTTTGCGATTGCCTCATATCAGTTGTATGCACTTATACGTGTGTTTAGCTATCCATAGTTTAATCGAGGGGAGATGTTTAGCTGCATCATTATAGCAGTTGTTTAGCTATGCATCAGTTTACTATCATGTTTAGCTCTGCCATCAGTTTAAATTTCAGTGTTAACTATGTCATATTTCATGTTGTATGATATTATCGAGGTTTAGCTATTGTATCCGTCTATATCGTGTTAGCGTATGCCATCGTAGTTATAATCAGTGTTAGCTATGCCAGCATCAGTTATAATCAGTGTTTAGCTACTGTCATCAGTTATCAATGTGTTAGAGTCTAGTTCATCAGTGTTTAGTACATATCAGTGTTTTGCTGCTCGGACTTCAGTTTACTCAGTTCCGATAATCAGTTTGTTTAGCTATCTTCACTCAGTTTATATCGGTGTTTAGCTATGTCATTAAACAGATCCAGTCTCATTTTTGCGTCTGAATCCCGGATGAACAGGTGCCTGCATTGATCGTGGCTGAAACCAGCTCAATTTTTTTTTTGCCGACCAACCCATACCTCCGTATTTGTTGTCGGCCTGGCCGAAAAATAGGCCTATGTGTACCCTCCTTAAAGGAAACTAACCTGCAAGCTTGGTCCCCAAGAACAAAAAATAAACCCTTCCAGTACATAGAATTAAAGTAATGTAATCCCCTAAAAAGTCTGTTTTGATGTATTGTGTGCAACGTCTTGCCAACACCTCCTGACTTCATAACATGATCTCCTGACTAGATGGACTATACCCAGGATAGCTATAGTAGGCGTGACCTGCCTGTGAACAAGTTCCTGCAGATAAACTGGGCATTTGGTTGCAAAGGAACACATGTCAGTGACTACACTGTGTTATACTGTAATGCTTGGGAAATAAAAACACAAACCCCATAATGTAAGGTAAATGTCCCTCCACGCCTCACGAATGAGAGTGAAGACACAGATTACTGCTTTTATATAAGTGCTCTGATTCAGTGTTGTTCTGAGGCTTTATTTGTCCTTAGTAAGTACAAGCCTCACTTGGGTTTTTCCGCCTAAAGCTCCAACAAAGGCTTTGGTTTTCCCTAAATCTCCAACAAAGAACAAATCGTTTCTCTGCTGTGTACTTCGGTAGAAAGTATTGGCCCCAAAAATCACCTTGCTCTGGGCCACATGGTGTACGGTAACAGTAGTAGTGAATATATTGTTTCCGAGGGATTAAAGAACTAGGCTCCTTTTATCTAAACATAACAATATATAAAAATAGCAAATGTTGGCATGAGATTAAAGCTTCTCAACTCTTTTTTTCTGTACTCGCTACCTAACTTTTGCTGCACTGCACTCTGGCATAAATAATAACAGTATGTAGCATCAATTAATACCCTTAGCATGTATCAATCTAAAACGCTAAGAGGTATTAACTCATGTCGTTCCACAGCTCCTGCTAAGTCCCTGCTTTTCTATCACCTCCCTAAGTAGAATTGGTATCTCCAACTCTATATTTAAACACTGGTGCCTCTGAGAATCCATAACTAGTCACAAATGTTCTAACCCTCCCCTCTTTACCCATACACACATCTCTCAGTACACGCTGTCTCACCACCAGGTTTCGTTCGACCACTTTACAAAAGAAAAATCAAAGCAAAGGGCAGCTGTTCAGTCACTATCATCTACGCTGTAATTCAACTTTAGTTTTTTTTTTTCCTTTCCCCAACACACATTTAATAGCAGTCCCTCATACAGAGCAATTTTGCCCAGATCGTTCCTGTTTTTCCCCCTTCTTTCTAAAGATACAGCACCCATATTTACCCCTGCTGCGTAATGCATTGTTTAGACGACGGCTGCCGTTTGAACGGATCTTTTTCTCTCTTTCCTTTATAATGGATTTTTTTCCTTTCTTGCCCCCCTGTCTTATCTTAGAATACTAGGAAACAGTCAATGGTTTACAGCTTAAAGTTGCCAGTTTCTCTTTTTTAAAAAAATAGGACGAACTTCTCAGGTAATTGCTTTACTGTGTTGAATAGAGGTTCGTGCGTGAAGTTCTATTTATTTGATATTAGTAATTAGTTTGCCTCAAACCTTAAAACTTCATTATAACAATGATAACATGCATGGCACATATAACGGATTTACTGAGTCATATATTATTTATACTTTATCATCTAAAGGGAAGAAATAAAGATAAAATTTAAAAGAACTCTCTCATTATGGCTGTTGCTCTCTATTTTGAACTTATCAGCTTTTGCAGAAATGATTTAATTCTGCAGGGTGGGTCACTGACCCAGAAACACATTGCACATGCTCAGTCATTCCTTGCTGTCCTTTCCCCCAGCCAGAACTGTTACTGTAACTACTAGGTGACCTGCACGTCCTATCTGCAATCACGAGTGATTTCAGTGAGAAAAACCAATTGGTTACTCACTAGGAAAGACGCCAGCTACAGAAGTCAGGAAATACAAAAACTTGCAGAAGGACCGATAATTACCCACAATGCTGCTGATTTTAGACGTGGGTTTAAAGCTAACCATTCCTCCCATAGAATCAGTTTTCTGACGTATTTACAATTTAACTTTAGTTCTCCTTAATCCTGACACAATGTTAAAAGGTCCTATACTATACTAGGTAAAAGGTAAAGGTCCCATTACTATAACTGGACAGGGAAAGGGTCCTAGTACATACTAGGTAAGGTAAAGCTGTTAGTATCTGTGTTACAACAATTCCCAACTAACACTTCTAACCCCTTGAACAACATAGATTACGATTGGGGCAACTACTGGTACTGCCTCTTTACAAAGGTTAAAAATGAAAGGAAAAGCGAACCAGCATTTAAAACACACCTTGACCTGACCATAGTATAGGCACATTTTATTTTTTATCATTTTATTTTGACCCCGTTAATTATTACAGGCATATACAATTAAAAAAAATGACATATTGGTAAATCCCCTCACAAAAGCAAATCTCCAATATTTAGAAAATTGGCAGGTGTAGGGTTATTTGTTTGGCAAAACCTCCCTTCCCTCTGCCAGGTAGTGGGAATAACGTTCAGTCATTGCTGTGATTCAGATCCGTTATAACCCTTGACTGACACCTTTGAAACGGGAGCACGTTTTATTGACCACACTACTTCAGACTGGTATGGTAATCCTGACAGATCCCGATGATTGCCGCTAGAGGACCGCTACAATTTTTCGTTTTGCTAGCGGCAACCGCAGGGAACCACTCTCCGTAAAACTGTCATCATCAGCGAACGGCACCTGAACATTGTTTGTAAGAGGCCACACAACTTTGGAGATCTCCGCCAACCTGCCTGTGTGTTTAGAGTATCTCCTGGATCCTGGCGTACACCAGACAGTGGAAAGCATCTGGCCTGGGCACAGAGCATCCTGATTATTTTAATCTTTATCCCTAAGGCAAATCCCCTCCAGAATATAGTTATAAGCAAAAACCAGCTACAAAGAGATAAGCGCAGCTGTATTTTTACAAGCTGAACAATAGGAAATTTAGAGCCCTGATGTGAATTCGGTGCTTTTGAATATAATGAGGGTGTTTAAAGTCAAAACTGCAACATAAGCCAGAAGCCCCTTATCTGTACACGCTGTGTCTTTGCATCTCTGTTTAACCCTTTGGCTGAGAGAAATACAGGGAGATTCATAAAAGTTCTAAGTTAAAAATGGTGCTAATTTTGCCCCAACCAATCAGATTTTAGCGCTTTCAAATGTCAATAAAATCTAATGGGTTGGTGCAAAATTAGCAACCATTTGTATGATAAGAACTTTCATTGAATCTCCCATTTTCTTCTCGCACGTTATAGAGCTTGGACGGGGGTAACCATTAAGGGCAAACTGCGAATCTAACCATTATTCAAGGGGTCAAAGAAGCATAAAGGATTAGGGGTAATGAGTCATTTTTTAATTCTATAACTAGTCCGCACGACCCAAACGCACTGACTCCTCTGGAAAAGGCCAGGGCATCTTAACGTTCTAACCTAGCTTATTTTAGTGTATTTAGCCCGTGACCCTTACCAGCTTGTATAAAGGTGTCAGAAAGAGAAAATAACTTTGACGTTAAAGAGTCTAGAAAAATCCCGTTGGTCAAAAATGGTGTCTAGTCACGCCATGCACGCCAATAAAAGCATCAGCCATGTCCCCCAATTACATCTTCTTTTTTTTTTTTAAAGAAAGAATATAAAATATCACCAGTAGCCCAGACATGCAGCAAAACACAGGCAAACGCCCTATTTTTCTCTGTGGGGTTTTTCAGTAATTGAAACCATTACGATACACAATAAAAAAGGCTTCAGAAGGCCCAGAGGTAACTGAAGCAAAGTGAGCTAGATGTTCGCTTATCGAGTCCGGTCTCCTTTAAAATCCCTAACGTGTTCCCCCCCTAGAGTCATTTACCTCTTGTGTCAGATCGGTTAATGTTTGGGATAACATCTCGTCCCTTTCCCAGACAAATATGCATTAAAAAAGAAAACCTTTTACAATGGAAATCGGAAACTGCCATTTCCTCGCCTTAATTATTAGGTCTTTGGTGGAGTTGAGATTCACATCTCCGCGATTGTTCTATGAATTGTCTCTCCTAAGCAAGTTAATTCGACTCTATTGCGGTTTGCAGCGATCTGTTAACGGGTTTTCGTACGGTTTGGGCTGCTGCTTGTGACACAACGTTCTGCGTATTTTCAAACCGAACCGTTTTTTCCACCCTTGTAAGTGAAGCAGCTCTCATTATCCTATTTCTCTATTTGCGACGTCACGAACCTTTCCGACCTACAGATCAGGCGACTGAAGTAATGTCATCAAGAATGATTTAAATATATTCATTTACCTCCTATGTTTATGTCAAAGCGATCTTTGTCCAATCGTTACACTTTAATTAATGGACAACATTTAAGGACACTTTCCTTTGGAGAGGCGCTGAACATTAATTAAGGGTTTCTCACAAGCAACGAGGAAGGAAATTAACAGTTTTGAAATGTTTCTATATGCTAATGATCTGTAAAGCGGCCCCCACTCTTGTGTAATATATTTAATGTTGCTAACGCCTATGCCATAGTCTAATCCCTAACATAAGAGATATCACTGTCAACAACACTGCCTGAATCTCCAAATAGCGTGCAGATTGCCATGCTAAAACACAAGTGGTGATCTAGCCACCTTTAAAAAACACTGTCTGTTTGGTAGGTCATTGGCTAAATAATATTGTGAAGCCTAAGTTTTTTCATTTCCAGTAACATGTTCTTTAACTGATTTGCTATCCAACTGGCGACTGATTCAGCCCCAAATATAATCATGGAGACCTTGAAACAAAACAATGCAAATTGACATTCTATTTGGCGGAACAATTTCAAAAGGCATTTTAAAAAAGTGGAGCACACAATGGTAAAAAAAGGCATTTACCTTAGAGACCCCAGTGATGTAAAAGATAAAAAAAATCTCTGCCTGAATAAAGTTTTTTGAGAAAAATTTTCAATCAAATCACCGATTTTTTTTTAGTGTTTTAGGTCATAAAAGTATATTTTTTTAGGTGTGGGCATACCAATAGTGATGCACAATGTTATGAGGTTTCTCTTAGATCAGATAGGCTTTCCTGTAAATGTGGTAAAAAAAAAGAAAAAGGAAAAAAAACGCTCGTCAGGTCATTCAGCAGGCAGGATATAGGGGGTGGTATATAAATCACTGAGCATGGGCAGTGGTCTGTGACCAACTCTGCAAAAGCATACAACCTGCAGCATTATAGAAACATGTCTCCAAATGTCGCTCGTTTCAGAGGTGAGATAACACAGCTGTTAGCAAAAAATTCATATTCAAAGATTTCATTTCAGATGAAAGCAATATGCAAACAACATAGCCCAAAGTTTTAAATGATATTTAAATGTTCCCTTTTGGCTAGGTTTACTGAGAGTTAAAATTCGCTTCTTGCATGTGTGACCCAACTTCTCCTAAGCACTGCAATCTTTTTAGTACTCCCACCTGAACAGCTGAACCCTCTAGATTACATTAGAAAGCAAATGCATCGGAACGCTCATTCTACCAAGCAGAATCTGTCTATTTATATTGTGGATTTTCTGACGGGTAGCTTACACGGAGGATCTGTCTTGGAATAGACCCTTGCATTCTTCACATGGCTATTGTTGACGTGTACCCGGAAAAAAAATAAGATTTTTTAAAAGCGAAGGAGGCGAATCCTAAAGGATTTGCTAATTGGACTGTGTTTATATAAAAAGGTCTTGGTAATTTAACATTAATGAGTACCTTTCATAAATGTAACAGAGAACCTTAAAGGTATGCTTCTTGTATTCAACCGGGTGGCTTTCTTTATGATAATGTCAATGTTCTTGTTAGTTACAGTTCTTGGTTTTGTGAAGTTCCCTTGACAGATCTGTAAAAATAACCTGACCAGCAGGCAAATATCTATCAATCTTATCTCTAGAAAAGTCCTTTATATATGTATAATAATAATATACACACACATACATATAATCCCTATAATCGGCTTCCATCTAATCTGAACAGTGCAATATTTAAATCACCCGACTGATTTGCCAAAATCCCTTAAATTGCATTAGAATTTCCTTAACAAATTAGCAGCCAGGGGACCAAGTGTTCTCCATAACTGTAAACGTGAAGTCAATGTAGTACATTAATCTGTCCTGCTCTGCTCAAAATTCCTCTAGGGTTGTCTACATAAACCATTAATTGGTTGGATGAGTACAATGGCCATTCATGTGGCATTGTAGTAACTGCCAACCCAGTACGGAGCCCATATCAACAGCCACTTTTATATTAATTGTCCATTTGCTCGATTATCAAAAACAATGGCTATATGTATTGCTCCTTAACGTGCCTTGCTGCTTAGGCAGAAGCAAGACCAGAGAGTATGTTTGACTTTATGGGACAAATAAAAATATGATGGTGTTTCTCTGTTCAATTAAATCAACTGGACACCTTGAAGTTAGTTAAGGGCACGTTCACCCTTAAAACAAAAACTGGGTTGTCACTTACCTGCCCCCCAACCCCAACTCCTATATTTTTGCACTTTATTACCTGCATACAAACCAGATATTTAAGATTGTTTTATTGGTTCCATTCGGTAATCTGTTCCGCTCCCTATATGCCGTCATCAAGGCAGTAACCGCTGGCATCATAACCAATGCATTGACTGTTGGTTTCATTCACCTGCACTTTCCTCTGACATGCTCAAGCTTTAAAAGCTCTTTGGGCAGAGCAAGGAGTCAGATCCCTTTTCCAGAAGAAATAGAACTTTTTGTGGGTGGACATTCCCTTTAATTAAAGACGTTTTAACTAGTCATCCATTTAGCTTTCTTATTCAGAATAAGAAAGCCAGCATTCAATAACCTAACTCAAATGAATACTTACAAAATAAAAGAAGAGAATCCAAATGATGTGCACTCCCATGTTTTAAATGATAACTATACTGTAAAATCACTGGGGGCACGCGATAGATTGGATTATCCCACCTCCCAATATTGTTTTTATTTGAGAGCAATACATTTTCATCTGCCATGTTATGGCCCTGGGCCATTCTATATTAAAGTAGTTCCTGAAGCATCCATGACGACTGGTCAGATTCAGTTTCTTTGTCCTACCTGGCTCCCTCCATAGAAAGGATTTGTGGGTAAAAAGCACCAGTCCTACTTCCTGCCTCAGGTACTTTTTATTTTAACTGTTTTTACAAAAACTTTAGACTATAGTTTCCCCTTAATTTGGTAGTTCTAATGGCATTTAAAATTATATGCTGCACATATATAGATATAGACAATACGACACACACACATATATATATATGTATAATGTTTGTGAGATTTCTAGGAACTAATATCCCATGTACCCAAGAGTAACTAGGAATCGCATATTGGGGTGAAATGCATCATTCAACATAGGACAAAAGAACATTGGTTAAAGGGAACGGTTCAGTGGAAATGATCAATATTTGTTACATTGTTATTATGTGTAATGCCGTTCTCAGTATTCTACATATCTTCCTCCCATTTGAAAATCAGTTTGATTTCATTCCCTTTGCTTTTCCTACTGTTGAAATTATTGAGCTGACCATTTCAGGTTCTAACGGTCCTTCTTTCCTCCCGATGCAACACATCCTTGATGTTCCTAACGGTGATTTCTACCTGATTTGGCTGTGGGATGGGTCCCACATGCCATATCTCTACGAGCACCTGAATCAACCCAGGCGCTGGGTCAAGGGCAAAACCATAATGGTCTCTATAGGGTCCTACAAACAGAAGTCCAGTATTCGGGTGCACAGACAAGATACTGAATGTCAGATTATGGTCATTGGGATGGAGAAATACTGCTTTTTTCTTGAAAATTACATGTAGTGTTGCACTGACTTCCCCTTTAAGGATAAGAATTCTTGGACTATTTGTTTTTTCTCCGGGGCTTGGTGTCCAATGGCCAAATGACATAAATCATAAGCTACTGCTAACATAATTGGATTACAACCACAAAGCATCTTCCACCTGCACTGAGACATGAAGCTCTACATCCGCCATAGAGCATAGGCTACAGTTCAATTTTTCCAGTGGGCCAGCCATCTAAAGACCCGCAGGGTAAAGGTCAAACATTGCCCAGAGATCCAGGTTCCAGATAATCCTACCCCTGCTTACGTTTGTTCACCGTGACTAACTAGCTCATTTAAAACTAATTACTAATCATTGGTTCTTCTCCCTCTCCTTTACAACACAACGAGCAAGAATTTTCCCTTGAAGGGAACATGCTTTTTTTTTTTACAGTTTGGACAAAGAACGACTTGCTGCTGGATTTTCCATTCCAGGCTGCTTCTTTCACTGACTTAAAGGTGAAGTTTGGTAGCTTTTGTCAAGAAGCTAACGCTGTGCAGCGTTCGGGTATATTTCCTCCGCCATGGTTTCAACCAATTGGCAAATGGGGGCGTAAAAATCACTTGATTTTTCGTACGAACATTGGGGGCCATAGTTTCTTAAAGCCGACTTTGATACAATTTGACTTTTTTTTTATTTTAAGGGCAAGTCCCCCCAACGATACTTTAACTACTTCTGGCCCCCTGTGTATTTAAAATAAACCTTACATCTCTGCTCCTTATGGTTCTCTCTCCTTCTTGCCTTTTTCCAAAGTCCAGGAAACTGAAGCTCCCAAAGTCCATTGCTGATTCCTCGTCCTCATAAGGTCCTGGAGCATGCCGCATTCCCCCCCCCGACCCCTGATCCGCATCATCACCATAGTTGCACCTAGCGTGAAAGGTTTAACCCCTGTCCCGCCCCAAACCGCCCCCACCCCGGGCCGCAAATATTTCTTGCAAGCAGGGGTGAGGCCGTATCGGAGCGCCAACGGGAGAGAGCTGTAATTAAGCAATGGGAACTTTTATAAAGAGGGTACCTACCTTACCCCAAAAGTTGGTTTTGGGTGGTGACATGCCCTTTGGTTGCAAAAAATCAAATAAAGAAGACGCAATCCGCCATATCAAATTTTTACTTATCTCTAAAACTCCCATAACGTAATTAAAGGGGCCAGTCATGGGTGATCCCTAATTACTTTCTCTCTGCAAGCTCCTGGCTCTTCCAGGTATAACGCTGATTCCATGGCCATCCTTCCAATGACGCTTCGTATTTTCTGAGCTTGTTCCATGAACACTAAATTCGGAAGGTCTGGGTTATTAAATATGCATTTTTGGGGACTTTTTGGCCCTGAAGTCCTTGGTGTAAGCAGGTGCATGGTGATGTTCCTGAGCTACTATATCAGGAAGTGTTAACCTTTTACAGTATCAAACTCCTGCAGGAGCAGGCTGTAGTTAGAAATGTGCTCAATCTAAAAGACACTCTAAAAGAATCATCACGTGCTTTCATTTAACCCCAACTGCATTTAAAATAACCTATGACTTTAATGGTTTGGGGATTTTGTGATAAATGTTTAAGACAAAATCTTCTTTGACTTATTTTTATTGGCTTAAAGGTAAATCGTTAGGTGTGTACGCTCGTTTCCCGAACGAGCGCGCAGCCGCCAAACGATCGGGTCGGCCGAACGACTCGTTTTCTTGAAGGCCAGGCCAACACTTTCCATCGCCCTGCTAGACTACCTATAGGAGTCTAGCGTGTGGGGGGGGGGGGGGGCCTTGATTGGGAACACACAGCCCGATCTTCTCCTTATGAAGTTCATAGGGACTGTGTGTATGCAGATCTTTGAAAGATGGCAAGACAGGTCTTGTAGATCCTGTCTGTCATCTTTCAGAATCTGGACCTGTGTTGTCTAGCTTAAGTTTCCTAATGCATTACTAGGTTAAAGGGAGTTCGACTGAAAACTTACTTTGCCTCATCTTAATCTATTGAATACAATTAAATTGCACATGATTTGCATGTGTTGCGACATGCTTCATCCCGCACACTTTGTTTGGGATCAGATTCCCCCCTCCCCCTTTTTACCCACTCACTCCCTTTCTAGCCGACCTGACTTGTTTCCCCACAAACCAACTGTCAGCCTGCACACAACACACAGCATGCCACTGTCAAAACCTGTCCAAACCATTCCAACTACAGTAAAACTACTCAAGAAGAATAGATTTTGAGGCAAGTAACTTTGAATTGACACTAAAAATATAAGACGTTTTAGATTGGATATCTAAAGAAAATAGGGGGCAGATCAACAATAAATGATACATTGTTGGTTGGGAATAATTATAGTTTCCAGTTTATGGTCACTTTAAAATAATTTAAATATTTCAGTAACGATCCGTTTAAGTCCGAATCTTCAATCGACTTACCAGGGTTAATTCACTGAAAGTTCTTACTAAAAATGGTGCTTGATTGGGCAAAATTGCACCATTTTTCAACAATAAGAACTTTAATATGAAATCTATTTAAATTAGTAGTTTGTATGAACAGAATATTGGGCCAACTTGTCCCATACCTACCATCCTCAGGATAAACCTTCTATAAATGGGAAGCAACTTGAGATTATGGTCTGTTGTTCTGTTTCCCCTTTCCCAAGTAATATTTCAAGCGAACATCCCTTGTATTGGCCACCTTATGGATATATTCCCCCTTTTAGCTTGTAGGCAATCTGTAGCTCCCTAAATTGTCACCTTTTTCAAGAACAACAACGTTTTTCAAGAGCTATTGGCTCGCTTCCTGTGGTTTATAATGGAATCATCAGCGGACTTTTAAGACTATCAGCTGTAGCCTTTTCCAGTGGCGACAGACCGTGTGGCTAAAACCATTGTCCATATTCTAATCCTTGTATCTCTGTGTCCCTAATTATTAATTGTTTAGAAAGGCACCACTTTTAACCACACCAGAATGATCGAATGTACCCTCAAATACAGAAATAATGGATATCTCAGATTTCGTCTCCTGACATACCAACGTCCGAACGTTCCATCATGGGATATTTCAGGGAAAAGAAAAAGCTGGATAGGTTCCGAAACACGGCATGTTACAGGTTACTGTATTGATCATAAGTAGAGTTGGGAAAGGGTTTGTCACGTGGAACGGTAAAGCTATGGAACTGGTCCTTCCCAGTGGACGTTGTTTATGGCAGGTTCATTGGTCAGTTTAATAAAAAGCTGATGAGTTCCTACAAACAAGTAATGTTACAAGGTACTGGTATGATACCTAAGTAGAGTTGGGAAAAGGGTTTGTCACTGTGAGAATGGTAACGCTATGAAAACTGTCCCTTCCAGTGAGACGTTGTTATGGCAGTTCATTGGTCAGTTAAATAAAAGCTGGATGAGTGTTTTCTACAACAAGGAATGTTACAAGTTACCGGTATTGATACTTAAAGTAGAGTTGGGAAAAGTGTTCTGTCACGTGAGAACGGTCAGCCTATGGAACTGTCTTCCAGTGGAATGTTGTTTATGGCAGGTTTTCATTGGTGATCGATTTCCTATTTTAGACGGTATATCTATCAAATGTAATCTGATCTATCGTGCCTATGTGAGTATTGAGCTGAGATCTTCAAATGGATCTATCGAGCTGTCTAGTTAGTATCTTATCTTATTCATCAATGTTCTGATCTATCTGCTATTTATTATTATCGTAAGCTAGCAAATGTTCTTGATCTACAATCGTTCTATTGAGTATATTATCTTAGATCTTCACATGTACTGATCTATCTTCTATTTATTATATTATCTGGATTCTATCAATGTTCGGATCTATCTTTCTATTTTATATTATCTGCTATCTACAAATGTATCTGATTCGTTCTATCTGCTTTCGACGAATACTTGCTCTCTCCTAGCGTCCAAATCTAATTTTATCATCGAAATCTTGCTATCTACATCTGCAACTATCTATCTGTCATCTATCTAGTCGATCTATCTATCTATCTATCTATCTAGCTATCTATCTGTCCTGTCTGTCTATTCTAGCGCTATCTATCTCTCTATCATCTTCTAGCTATATCATCTTATCTACCAGCTATCTACTTATAATCTATCTATCTATCTATCTTCTATCTCTATCTACTAGCATCTCTCTTCTACATCTATGATCGATCATCATCTATTTCATCTTTATCTATCCTCTATCGTCTATCTCTCTATTATCTCTGATCTATCTCTCTCAAAACTACTCAAAAAAAAAAATCTAAAAAACGCCCTAAAAAATACTAAACCTAAATAACATACCTACTAACTGATTAAACTATCATCTAACCTAAAACCTACTATAAACAAACGTCTACTAAAACAACACTCTCCATCTCCAACCTATCTAACTCTCCCCCCTCCTACAACTAAAACTAAATCTACTCTACTTTACTTACCTTCCTTTCTACTAGCTATCTCGCTATCTATCTTAAATCTTTTTCTTTTCTAACTATCTGTCACATTTTAATCTCTCTATCTTACCTCACGATCTATTTAAATCTTCGTCACTATGTACTATTATATCCGTATCTATATTTACATCTAATCCTATCACGAATGTTCTATTTATATCCTATATATATATTTATATCTTTCCCTATGTAATCTTTTAATCTCCTATATCTTATTTATATCTATCTTGTCTATGTATCATTATATCCTATATATACTATTTTATAATCTATCTATCACTATGTATCTCTTTATATCCTATATATATATTTATAATCTATCTATCACTATGGTTATTCATATCCATATATATCCTATTATAATATTTATAATCTATCTATCACTATTTATTTCTATTTATATCCTCTATATATATATTTATAGTCTATCTAGTCACTATGTATCTATTATATCCTATATATAGTTATAATCTAACTCTGTCATCTATGACTATATTTATTTCCCTATATATCTATACTATTTATCAATTCTCATATCGGATAAATTAACTACTTCATGTATCTATTTATATCCTAATATATATTTATTTATATCTAATCCTATCACTATGTAATCTATTTATATCCTATAATATATATTTATAATCTATCTTCAGCTATGTACCTATTATATCCTATATATATATTTATAATCTCTATTATCACTATGTATCTATTTATATCCTATATATATATAGTTAATAATCTATCTGTCCTATGATATCTATTTATATTCTCTTATATATATATTTATAATCTATCTGTCCACGTATGGTAATCTATTTTATATCCTAATTATATATTTATAATCTATCTCGTCCATTTATCTATTTAATCCTTATATATTATTTGCCATATCTATCTGTCACTATGTATCTATTTAATCTCTAATATATTAAATCTATCTGTCATAATCTATTAATCCTATATACTCTCTCTCTACTGTATCTATTTATATCCTAATATCTATTTTATACTCTTCGTCATAAATCTATATTATAACTATAGGGGCTATCATTTACAGTACAGTTATTATTTATACCTAACATATATTTTACCGCCGTATCACATCGCGGGCATGTATAAGACCGAAAATAGCCGCAACATACCGCCACGCGTCATCATCGCGCCCCGCGAAGCGATCCGATTAACGGCGGCGCATATTCCCACCCGATGTGTTGCGGTAATTTTAGCCCCCTTCTCGCGGCGATACGATCGTATAGTATCGGCCGCGAAGGGACTTAAATCCCTTCCCGACGCATCTTAAGGGGCGGGGCATACGCCACCCCGCCCACAACCCCCCGTGGCGGCGGAGACCACCGGCGTCCAGCACCCCCCCAACCCGTTCCCCCCGCTCGCGGCAATCTCGGAACGGGAGGCTAGGAGGGGCTGCCAGGAAGGGGCCGCAGCACCCCACCTCCCCAGGCAACCCCTCCAAGCCCCCCCCGCCCCGCCGCGTCCCGGGAGGGGAAGGGAGGAGCCACTGGGAGGGTTGGGGGCTCCCCTCCAGCGGGCCCTAGAAGGGCCTTTTGGGCTTAAGGGGGTCCCACAGCTCGAACCGGGACCCCCCTCCCCGGCCCTTGTAAGGCCCTTCGGCACTTATAATAAGTGCCTTTGGCGGGGTCCCGCAGCTCGAACCGGGCCCCCCGTGTGCGGCTCTTAAAAGAGCCCTTGGCGGCGTCTTCTTTCTTCCATCCAGTCCCGCACACAACCAGCTCCGCCGAGGCCGCCGACCCCCGATAGTACCCCTGCGGGCCGCCAGGGTACCCGTACCTCAAACGAGGCCCGATGTTTGCCGGCGTCTTGAATCCGACGCGACGTCTTCGGGCTGGCGACAACCAACCCCACTCAGGTCGCCGATGCCAGGCATGCACTGCGCCGCCAGTGGATCCCGCTGGCAACCCGCCGGCCTCAGCGGAGCCGATGTTTCCACCCGCTGTCTTCTTCAGCCATCTACTGCGATGGCATCTGAGTTCCGCGCGAGTGCACCTCTTTATATAGGTTTGCAGAACCCCTAATTCATTTCTGATTGGTCAATTTTTTAATGCTTGGTTTGCATGCTTTACATTAACAATCGATTTCAGAACTTTCCAGAAATCTGATTGGTTAATGTAAAGCAAGTATTAAAAATTGACCATCAGAAACGGATATGGATTCTGTGCAAACCTATATAAAGAGGAGCTTTCCGACCGCGGAACTCAATGCCATCCGCAGTAGATGGCTGAAGAAGAAGCGGCTGGCAACATCGGCTCCGCTGAGGCCGCGTGAGGTTCAGTCGCCTGGCTCGCGCAGACCTGAGTGGGTTTGGTGTCGCCAGCCCCCCAAGACGTGCCCAAGGGCTCTTTTAAGAGGCCGCACACTGGGGGTCCGGTTCGAGCTGCGGGACCCCCCGCCCCCGCAAAAGGCACTTGTCATTGCCGCAAAGGCCCTTACAAGGCGGGGAGGGGTCCCGGTTCGACTGCGGGACCCCTTAAGCCCCAAAGGGCTCTTGTCAGAGCCGCAAGGCACTTGTAGTGCCGCAAAGGCCCTGATAGGGCCGGGAGGGGTCCCGTTCGAGCTGCGGGACCCCTAGCCCCAAAGGCTCTTATCAGAGCCGCAGGGCTCTTGTCAGAGCCGCAAAGGCCCTTACGGCCGGGAGGGGGTCCCGGTTCGAGATGCGTGAACCCCCTTAACCCAAAAGGCCCTTCTCAGGGCCCCGCTGGAGGGAGCCTCCACCCCTCCCAGCGCTCCCTCCCTCCCGGAGCGGCCGGGGGCGGGGGGCTTGGAGGGGTTTACCGGGGAGGGGTGCGCGCTGGTGGTCGCGACCACCTGCTGCGGCCCCTTCCCGGCACCCCTCCTAGCTCCTCCGTTCCGAGATTGCCGCGAGCGGGGAACGGGTTGGGAGGGTTGCTGGGAAGCGCGGCGGTAGCTGCCCCGCGGGGTGCGGGGTGTGCGCCCCTTCAAGGGGCGAAGTGTAAAAACAGCCCATACTAGCAGAGCAACCGTACCGCCGCTTTATAAATAAACGGCGGTAACAGTAAGTATCGCCGCGAAGGGTGAACGCTTCGTTAACTTTTCGCGGCCCTTTTTGACTTTTATAAATCGCGTTAAACTTATGTTAATGTCGTTAATTCCCGAAAACGGCCGCCAGCAGACGTATATAGCCCCTATGTATCTATTTATATATATATACCTAATATCTATTTCTAATCCTCTATTCCCTCCCCCCTGTCTGTGTGTTGTTTACTAATGCATATAAACAAAAAGGATTTATAAACCTGGACTGTTCCTTTCTGCTGCCAATAGCATGGACGGTTACTTAGGACGCCATTGTCCACTGTTTTCCTGACATTACCAGTCTCCCCTGGGTCTTTCATTTTTGTTAATGCGAAATGTCAACAGGTGTGACCCCGTGTCTTACCTGAGTGCACAGGGCTAATTCGGAAGGCTGTTCCAGGTGGGGACGCGCTCTACTGTTACAGAACGCTCACAATTACTCACCTGTCCCCCTCCATCTAGAATACGGTCACCTTCCTTATTGCTGTCTGCCCTAGGATCAGGAGGGCAGGTGAAGGGGCTGGGAACTCCTTATAGGCTCAGATAAGTTCTGGCACTAATTGAGCAGATGGACATGTTAGTTTTTCCTGGCTTCTATGAGGTCCTTGTCATCTCCGTTCACTGTACTTTCAAATGCGGTCCCTCGAGGCCATAGCTTTGTAATATGTGTATTTATCCTGCTAAATCTCTGATCCCAGTTATAAAAAGGGCAGCCCCCAACCCTGACAAGCTGTCTCAACGCATACAATAATGTCCCCCTTTCACAGACAGCAGCGGAGCCTGAGAAGGGGGGCCACAGGCCTAGAGCTATGGAATCTAAGCTTTCTCTTTTATACCATGCCACCTTGTAAAATAATAGATCGTGTGATGGTATTTCTGCTAACACAGCCCCTGGGGAACGCTCTATGTTTAAACATGGGGGTCCCTGATTTCAGTCATTGGATTAATTAGGTTAATGGAGTTTATATAAAAGTAATCCCCCAATTGGTTTCCTGTACCTTTCCTGTACCCCTCCCACCGATAGACTTTCCCATCAATGATATTGAGCGGAAACCGCCAATTGCTACCGTTTTTCTTAAATAGGACGTAATACCACTGTACATCCTACAAAGCATATAAGCTAGCCTACGTGACCATAGATGTACCGATATTCCTACAAAGCATATCAGCTAGCCTAACGGTGACCATAGATGTACGATATTCCTATAATCATATACGCGGTCCTCCCACAACCTAACGGGGACCATAGAGGTACCGATATCCTAAAGCATATCAGCTACCTAACGGTGACCATAGTACCGATATTCCTAAAAGCATATACAGCTAGCCTAACGGGGACATAGATGTACCGATATTCCGATAAAGCATATCAGCTAGCCTAACGGTGACCATAGATGTACCGATATTCCTAAAAGCATATACAGCTACCTAACGTGACCATAGATGTACCGATATTCCTATAAGCATATACAGCTAGCCTAACGGTGACCATGATGTACCGATATTCCTACAAAGCTATACGCTAGCCTAACGGTGACCATAGATGTACCGATATTCCACAAGCATATACGGCTAGCCTAACGGTGACCATAGATGTACCGATATTCCTACAAAGCAATACAGCTAGCCTAACGTGACCATAGATGTACCGATATCCTACAAAGCAATACAGCTAGCCTAAACGGTGACCACAGATGTACCGATATTCCTCAAACTATACAGCTAGCCTAACGTGACCATAGATTTACCGATTTCCTACAAGCTATACAGCTAGCCTAACGGTGACCATAGATGTACCGATATTCCTACAAAGCATATACAGCTAGCCTAACGGTGACCATAGATGTACCGATTCCTACACATATACAGCTAGCCTAACGTGACCATAGATATTCCGATATTCCTACAAAGCATATACGCTAGCCTAACGGTGACCATAGAGTACCGATATTCCTACAAGCTACACAGCCTAACGGTGACCATAGATGTACCGATATTCCTACAAGCATATCAGCTAGCCTAACGGTGACCATGATGTACCGATATTCCTACAAAGCATATACAGCTAGCCTAACGGGGACCATAGATGTACCGATATTCCTACAAGACATAATGATACGCTAGCCTAACGTGACCATATATGTACCGATATCCTACAAAGCATATACAGCTAGCCTAACGGTGACCATAGATTGTACCGATATTCCTACAAAGCATATACAGCTAGCCTAACGGTGACCATAGATTATCCGATATTCCTACAAAGCATATACAGCTAGCCTAACGGTGACCAAATGTTACCGATATTCCTACAAAGCATATAGCTAGCCTAACGGTGACCATAATGTACGATATCCTACAAAGCTATACAGCTAGCCTAACGTGACCATAGATGTACCGATATTCCTACAAAGCATATACAGCTAGCCTACGGTGACCATAGATGTACCGATATTCCTACAAGCGCATATACAGCTAGCCTAACGGTGACCATAGATGTACCGATATTCCTAAAAGCCATATACACTAGCCTAACGGGACCATAGATGTACCGAATATCCTAAAAGCATATACAGCTAGCCTAACGGGGACCATAGATTGTACCGCAATTCCTACAAAGCATATACGCTAGCCTAACGGTGACCATAGATGTACCGTATTCCTACAAAGCATTACAGCTAGCCTAAACGGATGACCATAGATGTACCGATATTCCTACAACAGCATATACAGCTAGCCTAACGGTGACCATAGAGTTACCGATTTCCTACAAAGCAATATACAGCTGCCTAACGAGGCCATAGATTACCGATATTCCTCCACAAGACATATACCGCTAGCCGTACCGGTACCATAATGTACCATATTCCTCCAAAGCATATACAGCTCAGCCTAAACGGTACCATAGATGTACCATCTATGGTCACCGTTAGGCTAGCTGTATATGCTTTATAGGAATATCGGTACATCTATGGTCACCGTTAGGCTAGCTGTATATGCTTTATAGGAATATCGGTACATCTATGGTCACCGTTAGGCTAGCTGTATATGCTTTGTAGGAATATCGGTACATCTATGGTCACGTTAGGCTAGCTGTATAGCTTTTAGGAATATCGGTACATCTATGGTCACCGTTAGGCTAGTAGCTGTATATGCTTTGTAGGAATATCGGTACATACTATGGTCACCGTTAGGCTAGCTGTATATGCTTTATAGGAATATCTGTACATCTATGGTCACCGTTAGGCTAGCTGTATATGCTTTGTAGGAATATCGGTACATCTATGGTCACCGTTAGGCTAGCTGTATATGCTTTGTAGGATGTACAGTGGTTTATTACGTCCTATTTAAGAAAATCGATAGCAATTGGCGGTTTCCGCTCAATATCATTGATGGAAAGTCTATCGGTGGGAGGGGTACAGGAAATCCAACTTGGGGGGATTACTTTTATATAAACTCCATTAACCTAATTAATCCAATGACTGGAAATCAGAGACCCCCATGTTTAAACATAGAGCCGTTCCCCCAGGGGCTGTGTTTAGCAGAAATACCATCACACGATCTATTATTTTATCAAGGTGGCATTGTATAAAAGAGAAAGCTTAGATTCCATAGCTCTAGGCCTGTGGCCCCCTTCTCAGGCTCCGCTGCCTGTCTCGTGAAAGGGGACATTATCTGTATGCCTGTGAGACAGCTTGTCAGGGTTGGGGGCTGCCCTTTTATTAACTGGGATCAGAGATTTAGCAGGATAAATACACATATTACAAAGCTATGGCCTCGAGGGACAGCATTGAAAGTCACAGTGAACGGAGATGACAAGGACCTCATAGAAAGCCAGAAAAACTAACATGTCCATCTGCTCACTTAGTGCCAGGAACTTATCTGACTCCTAAAGGAGTTCCCAGCCCCTCTCACCTGCCCTCCTGATCCTAGGGCAGACAGCAATAAGGAAAGGTGACCGTATTCTAGATGGAGGGGGACAGGTGAGTAATTGTGAGCGTTCTGTAACAGTAGAGCGCGTCCCACCCTGGAACAGCCTTCCGAATTAGCCCTGTGCACTCAGGTAAGACACGGGGTCACACCTGTTGACATTTCGCATTAACAAAAATGAAAGACCAGGGGAGACTGGTAATGTCAGGAAAACAGTGGACAATGGCGTCCCTTTAACTATCATTTTTGTTAATGCGAAATGTCAACAGGTGTGACCCCGTGTCTTACCTGAGTGCACGGGCTAATTCGGAAGGCGTTCCAGGGTGGGACGCGCTCTACTGGTACAGAACGCTCACAATTACTCACCTTGTCCCCCTCCATCTAGAATACGGTCCCCTTTCCTATTGCTGTCTGCCCTAGGATCAGGAGGGCAGGTGAAGGGGCTGGGAACTCCTTAGGACGTCAGATATCTGCACTATGAGCAATGGACATTTAGTTTTTCTGGCTTTTCTATGAGGTCCTTGTCATCTCCGTTCACTGTGACTTCAAGCTGTCCCTCGAGGCCATAGCTTTGTAATATGTGTATTTTCCTGCAAATCTCTGATCCCAGTTATAAAAGGGCAGCCCCCACCCTGACAAGCTGTCTCACAGGCATACAGATAAGTCCCTTTCACGAGACGGCAGCGGAGCCTGAAAGGGGGGCCACGAGGCTAGAGCTATGGAATCTAAGCTTTTCTCTTTTATACACATGCCACCTTGATAAAATATAAGATCGTGTGATGGTATTTCTGCTAAACACAGCCCCTGGGGAACGCTCTATGTTAAAACATGGGGGTCTCTGATTTCCAGTCATGGATTAATTAGGTTAATGAGTTTATAAAAGTAATCCCCACCAAGTTGGATTTCCTGTCCCCACCCCTCCCACCGATGACTTTCCATCAATGATATTGAGCGGAAACCGCCAATTGCTATCGATTTTCTTAAATAGGACGTAATACCACTGTACATCTACAAAATATCAGCTAGCCAACGTGACCATAGATGTACCGATATTCTGAACAAAGCATATCGCTAGCCTAACGGTGACCATAGATGTACGATATTCCTACAAAGCATACTCCAGCTAGCCTAACGGTGGACCATAGAGTACCGATATTCCTATAAAGCATATCAGCTAGCCTAACGGTGACCATAGATGTACCGTATTTCCTATAGCATATACAATAGCCTAACGGTGACCATAGAGTCCGATTCATAAAGCATATCGCTAGCGTCACGGTGACCATAGATGTAACCGATATCCTAACAGCATATACAGCTAGCCTAACGGTGACCAAGATGTACCGTATTCCTATAAAGCATATACAGCATGCCCAACGGTACCATAGATGTACCGATATCCTAACAGACCATATACAGCTAGCCTAGGTGACCATAGATTTACTGATATTCCTACAAGCATATACATCTAGCCTAACGGTGACACATAGATGTACCGATATTCCTACTAAAGCATTACAGCTAGCCTAACGGTGCCATAGATGTACGAAATTCCTACAAGCATTACAGCTAGCCTAACGGTGACCATAGATTTACCGATATTCCTACAAAGCATATACAGCTAGCCTAACGGTGACCATAGATGTACCGATATTCCTACAAAGCTATACAGCTAGCCTAACGGTGACCATAGATGTACCCGATATTCCTAAACAGCATATACAGCTAGCCTAACGGTGACCTAGATGTACCGCTACTTCCTACAAGCATATACAGCTAGCCTAACGGTGACCATAGATGTACGATATTCCTACAAAAGCATATACAGCTAGCTAACGTGACCATAGATGTACCGATATCCTACAACATTATCAGCTAGCCTAACGGTGACCATGATGTACCGATATTCCTACAAAGCATTACCTTAGCCTAACGTTGACCATAATTTACCGATATTCCTACAAACATATATACAGTCTAGCCTAACGGTGACCATAGATGTACCGATATCCTACAAAGCATATACTAGCCAACGGTGACCATAGATGTACCGATTTCTACAAAGCATATACAGCTGCCTAACGGTGCCATAGATGTACCGATATTCCTACAAAGCATATACAGCTAGCCTAACTGTGACCATAGATTTCCCGATATTCCTACAAAGCTATCAGCTAGCCTAACGGTGACCATAGATTGTACCGAATTACCTACAAAAGCCGAGCGAAGGTCTTTAATAGCGCCCGAGCGAATGGTCAAAATTTACCAACAGCCGTCCAATACATTTTTTTTAACAGTTCATTGAAAAATAGTGAAAGGTCGTGGAAATGTTTTGACCCTACACGAAGCCTCGATTGATATTCCATCATTTGGGTGATTCAATCGATTGATCAGAATAATCGAAGCCATTTTTTCGTTTTCGATAGCCGATCGTGGTCTATCAAAAAAAAACAACCTATGTCCGACAAGCGGAAAAGTTTCCATCTACCCTATCTGCTATCTTTCATAGTTTGCAAGCTGAGACGGTGGCGCCAAGGTGGGTAATAAAGATAGTTCCTCCGATCGCATTTACAGTTTCCACCTATGTAAATCCGATCAAAAACCATCACACCTGTTATACGCTAGCTTCGTTTATATAATGTTCCCCTTGGTATAAAATGTGGCAATTAATTGTTAGTCCACTCCACTGCCGTCATTCTGTTGGATTAGATCTCCACGCATTCCGCCACCTACCCCAACTGAGATGGATCCAAGGAGAGATTTGAACCCATGCAATAGGTTTCGTTGCATAATGAACCTCAGTGCTGCAATTATGTAAAACTAGAGCCTCTGTATCTATAGAACGTCCATATAGACTGTAAGATAACCTTGCCTATGAATAGCAACAAATGCTTTATTTGTGTGGATGGAAACAGAGAAGGGTCAGTAATCTCCGCAGTTTTACCTACAGACAACAACATAATATTCCTCAATATCTCATTTCTAAAACCCTATATAAAAAATGATTTGACTTTGTACAAAATCCCATTTTCTTCTGGCAGGGGCGCATTCGCGTTTTCGAGGGGCTAACGGAAGTGACATCTGTTTCTAAAACTGTGACTCTATGAACGAGACCTAAGGCCACATCTGACAAAGAAGTTCTTTTTTTTTGGTCTCCTATTGATGTCCTTTTGACTTTTTATTGGACCCCTCCATGCACCGCCTGTCAGGGGGGGGATTGGCTAAGCTTTCTGTGAATAGAGTAGCAGTTAGTAGATGTATTCCCAGTATTAAGAACGAATTATAGGAAATAGGATTAACAAAAATGGGAGAAGCAAAGTCCTGCACTTAGGCTGTTAAGTAAGTTCCTTCTATTGCTCGATGGGGAGAATTATCCTTGTCATCAGTTGCAGTTTGCTTCCTTGCAAACATCCCATTTTACAAAGTAGATTTTATACCATAATAACACCATTCCTTTTTAAATAAGGGATATTGGGAACCACACGTCACCTGGTTTAGTACCCCTAGCCTCCTGAATAAACATTGGGGTGTGTGGGTTGTTTCAACAGATTTCATATTAGATAAATATATTTATACCTTCATAGGAGATTGCATTGAGTTTTTAGGAGCTTCCAATGAGGTGGGAGGTATAGGATATTACATGGGGAAAGGTGTATATGGATGTTGTACTATCTCCTGTTACCATTTAAATGACCAACAATAAATGTATATAAATTATAGCATTGACTTATATTAGGTACAAGACAAAATATACAACTAAGACAAAATATATAAAGTTACTTACAGAGCTGAGATTCCTATTTTAATATGGGATTGTCAAATGGGAGCTTAAACCACACCCCTATGGCTGTGGTCTCCATGTGGATACGTGAAAGGGAAGTGTTATGTCAGTATAACATCCAATGATTTGCTGTTTGTAAAACGTGACAGTCTTAGCCAATCCAAAAAACTTTCTGTATGCTACCCAGAAAGTGATTTGTATGTAGGAAAGAGGATATAAAGATGATACTTTGCATGTAGCTGGGAGTGAAATATGTGTTTTTTTTAGATTTAGGGCAATGCTATTACAATAACATGAGGCTGTGAGGTACCTTCTGTTATAAAAGAAGCTCTATTTCCTTTTTATACTGTAGGAAGTTTTAGCTCCTTTAACCCCACATATTCCTATAATGCTTATCACTATCCTGTGCTCCGGATCCTAACCCCATACCAACTGTAATACTGAAATTGCTGTGGTAAATACTAATAGTATGAACCTAGCATGTTAATCTGGATCCTGTATAGGGTCTCGGGAATTCATGGAGCAGTTAGTTGTTGCAGGATTGCCTAGTCCTTCTCAGATCTGCAGGTTATTCCACTTCAACCCCCTGGATTCTAATTGGCAGGTAGGTGGAATGCGAAGGGAGGGCAAGTTTGTAGAGTTCATGACTCCTACGGCCTAATGTAACCTATATTATTTTTTCCTATTCCAAAGTATAATAGCTTGGATGTAAAGGAAGGGCAGATGGATCACTAGCATGTTCGAGCCCTTGGGTAGGATCAAAAGCATGAACGTGGGCTTTTATGTCTGTAAGTCAGAAAATGGCTTATATTCCGGGTGTAAAAAATGGTATTCATTAACCAATGGAACTTACAAACTTACTGCTAACAAGAATTGCTGGGAGTTGTAGTTTTTGAAACACGTCACAAGGTCACACCCCGCTCTATACCATTAGCCTATATTGTATCTGGACACATGCCTTAGCTACATGCATTAAGAAGAACTTACTGCAAAAAATCCTGGGAGGTGTACTTTTGAAACATGTGAAAGGTCCCAAGTTTAACTCCCTGCTTATTCCATTAGCTGTATTGCATCTGACACATGCCTTAGCTACAGGACATTAAAGAAGAACTTTCTGCAACAGAGAATGCGGGGAGTTGTAGTTTTGAAACATGTGAAAGGTCCCAAGTTTAATGCCTGTGCTCATATCCATAGGCTATAATGGATACTTTGCATGTCCGGCGATTTCTCTGGAAGTGAAAATATGTGTTTATATGTTAGATTATTAGGGCAATGCTATTACAATAACATGAGGCGGTAGGTACCTTCTGTTAAAGAAGGCTCTATTTTATTTTATACTTTGTGGGGCTTTTAGCTCCTTCACCCACCTCTCCTAACCTATAAAGTAATCTAGTATCCTGTGCTCCCAAGTCCTAACCCATACACCTGTAAACCTGGAACTTGGTGTTGTAAATGCTAATAAGTATGAACCTAGCATGTTAAAGGGGAACTGTGGTCCAAAAATGCTTTAGGTAAATTGATAGGAATTGCTCTCCTGAGAATTGTGCAATTTATTCATTGTTTTTTTGCATAGTTTTGAAGATATTTACATTTTTGTTTGAGATATGGCAGCAGCATCAACAGGTCCCCTGCACTTCCTGCTCTGAAACCATGTGACAGTCAACCTGCCTGTGTCTCCTACTCCGCCCTGGTCCCCTCCACTCTGGACCCTATGGCCCCTCCATTTGCAGCCCCCATGGCCCCTTCCCTTACAGCCCCATGTGGCCCCCACCAACTCGCGGGCACCTTAATCCTGCCCACTCGAAGGTGCTTACCCGCTCACCCGCAGTGCCGTGCCCCTCCACTCACGGTGTCCATGGGTCACTCAGACCCCCCCCTACGAAACTGTGAAAACGCCTTTCAGGCTGAGTGAGTGAGTGAAAAGGCTGTTTCACATAGTGGGAGGTTAGGCTGTGTAGATTCTCTACCTTCTCTGTCAGGATTTCACACAGCAGGAGGGGGAGGGACTTCTTGTCTCCCTCACACATGAAGTCTGAGGCTGTGTTTTGCCAGCGGCACTGTGCAGGAGAGCCTTAGGAATGTCACATGTCATTCCTCCCAACATTAACTTTCTGGTCAGTCATTTCTTTTTATATCTTGGGCTGTGGGCATGTAGAGAGGTGGTTTGATGGCTCGTTTTAAAGGTAAGGAAACTGGCCTTTCATTTAAAACTGTTATAGAGACAAAGTTCCCCTTTAATCTGGATCTAGTCTTTGTCCCCGTTTTGTGATCCGTTTGCGCTTTCACAATTTTTGATCCTTTTCTGTCCAAATTGCACTTATACAATCTATGGAAACGGAGAGACGAGACACAATCAAACACGACGTAGTTATTTTGTATTACCCATATCCCCTGTGAAGCGCATGTAAAAGAATACACAAGCGGAGAGCAGAACGCACAGCATTTACAAATTTTTAAGCGCTCAATTGCTTCCTCTTCCTGAACTTTCAAAATGTTATATTGTTTCTTTAGGGCCTGGGGTCTGCTAAAACTTTTCTATTAACATGCCCATACCCCTACGGTTTGTACAGAGCACATTGGTATCGCACACATGCTGTGGGAACCGCATCACATTCATACTGATAGCATGTGTGTACGAACCTTTAGTCTTTAGCTGAATTAATGGGGAATTGTCCCCCCTTCAATAAGATTCACACGTTAAGCAATAAAGGGGAAGCTAATGCAAAAAACTAAACCTTTATAATAACTGGAGAGAGAAATGCATTTGCAATCAGGACTGGTGACAAAGGTTTTTCCCGCTCTGTATAATCGGCTATTAAGACAGCGTTTCTGGTTATTGCCACCCATTTTTATTGCTGTTTTCCAAGTGGGCTGCATGGCTTGCTCTCCTACGCTCTCCCCGCTGCTAAGGACAGGGCATCTCTGGAGCACCAGGACACCTGCGGTGATGTACAGCTAGGAAGATTAGCCTTTTCCACAAGAAGGAGCATTACCAACATGCAATAGACTATCACTTCCGCTAGGAGAGCCCCGAGATTAGATATTGATCGAAGTGACCCCAGTGGGCCTGACCAGCTTACAGATCAGGTGGATTCTAGAATGTCAGAGAACAGATGTAAAGACTATGGCCCCCGGGCTCTAGGTACATGGACGTTTAGAGGAGAGGAAGGGGCAGCAGAACCTGTACCATAAAAAGGATAGATACATAATACACATGATTAGTTGTTAATGGGGCCTACATGCCTCAACTGTGTGTAAGGAGAAGCTACTCCTTGTCTAGATTGTTTGTGAGATACGTGGTGGCTAACAATGACAGAGCAATGTATGGACATCTGGTTAAAGGATATGTACACTGGGAATTTTGTTTTTTTTAAATTGCCCATTACTGGAAACTATAATTCTTCCAAAGTATCACTATACAATTCTTTTGTTGATTTGTCCCTATCCAGTCTGAAGCATCTTACCATATCAGCTGCCAATCAAGTGCCTTATTATCTAAACACTTGTTACATATGTTTTTGCTGTAGCTAGAATGGTGACAGTTGGTACGTGAAACCACATGGTGGGAATTCCTCTTGAAATGCTGCCTCATAGAGATTACTGAGCATGCTTGCCCTCACAGAGAGTCAGATAGTCTGACGGGCTGGGGACTGAGCTTCAGCAAACCAAGTACTGTATTGAAGTCTGCAGCAACACCAACAACAACGCAAGTAAGTTGCTTACATGTTTTTGTTTATATTTGAAAATGAGACATTCCTTAATTAAAATCAAGGACAAAGTTAGGTATTTTTAAAATCGCTGTATGGGAGGTACACAAGATATATTAGAGACTCTTTGACCTTCAATCGAATGCATGCAGCCGTCATTTTGGTGCGGCCGTCGTACGGCCCATTGAAGACTATATGATTGGATGTAATTTACGGGCAGTGCCAATTAACCTTTCATAACTTGGATGAGAGATTGTCTGTCACTGGAGAAACAACGCCGGGGTGTTTACTTTATATTTGAGTATTTATGTATGGAATCCTTCGCATTTTGGTGGCCAATATCCAGTAGTATGTTGCTATATTGACTTAAGACAACTCCACCCCCTAAGAACATAATTAGAAAGAATGGGCCTCTTTAAAATATGTTGATAATCATAGTTTGTCCTATGAATTCATATCTGTTGCCGGCTATGCTTCTGGATGCCTCATGGAAACTGAGCAATTTAGAAACCTGTACTGAGCCTGTACTGAGCCTGGGCATGCTCAAAGAGCAGACAGGGATTAACATTCAGTCATTGTCGGTGATGTCAGCGTCAAATCCATAACTGACAGTTGCTAACTGGAAGAACCAGGAAGCAGAAACAGGGGAACAGGACATTGTGCAGGATTTCAGGTTAGACTTATAGATTTCACATTTCAAACTATTATACCGTTAGGGTTTTGGGGGGTGATTTACCTGCATGTAGTTTTCATTTTAGGGCTGGACTTGCCCTTTAACCAACAACCGTTGGCCAAATATCGGAATATTCCCCCCCCCCCCCGCATCTGACATTGGATGGACATTTTGTACATTTAAGCTGATTGGTTGTCTATCTTCCACTGTCTGCGTGATTGGACATGGCAAATTTTAGAGTACTGATTTTATCCCTGTCCAGAATCCACTGACCGTTTTATTGACCAGTGTTTACTAGACTTTAGGCCTTGTCTTACATGTCGTAGCGCTTAACATTTTGTGATCCATAGATCTGATCATTGTGCTTGGAGTGGATGTACCAATGTCGTCAGTAAGCGCAATCGTTATTACAGACCGAGGTCCAGCTAGCCTAACGGTGACCATAGATGTACCGATATTCCTACAAAGCCGAGCGAAGGTCTTTAATAGGCCGAGCGAATGGTCAAAATTTACCAACACGTCCAATACATTTTTTTTTAACAGTTCAGTTGAAAAATAGTGGGAAATGGTCGTGGAAATGTTTTTGACCCTACACGAAGCTCGATTGATATTCCAATCAATTTGGTGAATTCAATCGAATTGATCAGAATATCGAAGCCATTTTTCTGTGTTTTCGATAGGCCGATCGTGGGTCTATCAAAAAAAACAACCTATGTCCGGACAAGGCGGAAAAGTTTCCATCTACCCTATCTGCTATCTTTCATAGTTTGCAAGCTGAAGATCGGTGGCGCAAGGTGGGTAATAAAGATAGGTTCCTCCGATCGCATTTACAGTTTCCACCTATTGTAAATCCGATCAAAAAACCATCACCCCTGTATAGCTAGCTTCGTATTATATAATGTGCCCTTGGTATAAACACGTGGCAAATTAATTGTTAGTGCCACTGCCCTGTCATTCTGTTTGGATTAGATCCCACGCAATTCCGCCACCTCGTAGATGGATCCAAGAGAGAATTGAACCCATGCAAGGTGTCGTTGCATATAATGAACCTCAGTGCTGCAATTATGTAAAACATAAGAGCCTCTGTATCTATAGGAACGTCCATATAGACTGTAGAGATAACCTTGCCTGATGAATGAGCAACAAATGCTTTATTTGTGTGGATGGAAACAGAGAAGGGTCAAGTATCTCGCAGTTTTTACCTACAGGACAAACAACATAATATATTCCTCATATCTCATTTCTAAACCCGGTAATGAAATAAAATGATTTGACTTTGTACAAAATCCCATTTTCTCTGGCAGGGGCGATTCGCGTCTTTTCTAGGGGCTAACTGAAGTGACATCTGTTGTCAAAACTGTGACTCTATGAACGAGACCTAAGGCCACATCTGACAAAGAAGTTCTTTTTTTTTTGGTCTCCTATTGATGTCACTTTTGACTTTTTATTGGACCCCTCCATCATCGCCTGTCAGGGGGGGATTGGCTAAGCTTTCTGTGAATAGAGTAAGCAAGGTTAGAGATGTATTCAGCAGTATTAAGAACGGAATTATAGGAAATAGGATTAACAAAAATGGGAGAAGTCAAAGTCCGTGCACTTAGGCTGTTAAGTAAGTTCCTTCTATTGCTCGATGGGGAGAATTATCCTGGTCATCAGTTGCAGTTGCTTCCTGCAAACATCCCATTTTACAAAGTAGGAATGTTATACCATAATAACAACCATTCCATTTTAAATAAGGGATATTGGGAACCACACGTCACCTGGTTTAGTACCCCTAGCCTCCTGAATAAACATTGGGGTGTTGGGGTTTCAACAGATTTCATATTATATAAATATATTTATACCTTCATAGGAGATTGCATTGAGTTTTTAGGAGCTTCCAATGAGGTGGGAGGTATAGGATATTACATATGGGAAAGGTGTATATGGATGTGTGTACTATCTCACTGTTACCATTTAAATGACCAACAATAAATGTATATAAATTATAGCATTGACTTATATTAGGTACAAGACAAAATATACAACTAAGACAAAATATATAAAGTTACTTACAGAGCTGAGATTCCTATTTTAATATGGGATTGTCAAAATGGGAGCTTAAACCACACCCCTATGGCTGTGGTCTCCATGTGGATACTGAAAGGAAGTGTTAATGTCAGTATAACATCCAATGATTTGCTGTTTGTAAAACGTGACAGTCTTAGCCAATCCAAAAAAACTTTCTGTATGCTACACAGGAAGTGATGTGTATGTAGGAAAGAGGATATAAAGGATGATACTTTGCATGTAGCTGGGAGTGAGAAATATGTGTTTATTTGTTAGATTTTAGGGCAATGCTATTACAATAACATGAGGCTGTGAGGTACCTTCTGTTATAAGAAGGCTCTATTTCCTTTTATACTCTGTAGGAAGTTTTTAGCTCCTTTAACCCCCACCATATCCTATAATGCTTATCACTATCCTGTGCTCCTGAGTCCTAACCCCATACCAACTGTAAATACTGAAATTGCTGTGGTAAATACTAATAAGTATGAACCTAGCATGTTAATCTGGATCCTGTATAGGGTCTCGGGAAGTCTAATGGAGCAGTTTAGTTGTTGCAGGATTGCCTAGGCCTTCTCAGATCTGCAGGTTTATTCCACTTCAAACCCCTGGATTCTAATTGGCAGGTAGGTGGAATGCGAAAGGGAGGGCAAGTTTAGTAAGGTTCATGACTCCTACGGCCTAATGTAACCTATATTATTTTTTCCTATTCCAAAAGTATAATAGCTATGGATGTAAAGGAAGGGCAGATGGATCACTAGCATGTTCGAGCCCTTGGGTAGGAATCACTAAAGCATGAACGGTGGGCTTTTAATGTCTGTAAGTCAGAAAAATGGCTTTATTCCAGGGTGTAAAAAAATGGTTTATTCATTAACCAATGGAACTTAAGAAACTTACTGCTAACAGAGAATGCTGGGAGTTGTAGTTTTGAAACACGTCACAAGGTCAACACCCCTGCTCTATACCATTAGCCTATATTGTATCTGGACACATGCCTTAGCTACATGACATTAAGAAGAAACTTACTGCAAAAAGAATCCTGGGAGGTGTACTTTTGAAACATGTGAAAGGTCCCAAGTTTAACATCCCTGCTCTATTCCATTAGGCTGTATTGCATCTGGACACATGCCTTAGCTACAGGACATTAAGAAGAAACTTTCTGCAAACAGAGAATGCTGGGAGTTGTAGTTTTGAAACATGTGAAAGGTCCCAAGTTTAATGCCTGTGCTCTATACCATTAGGCTATAATGAGATACTTTGCATGTCCCGGCGATTTCTCTGGAAGTGAGAAATATGTGTTTATATGTTAGATTATTAGGGCAATGCTATTACAATAACATGAGGCTGTGAGGTACCTTCTGTTATAAGAAGGCTCTATTTTATTTTATACTTTGTGGGGCTTTTAGCTCCTTCAACCCCACCTCTCCTTAACCTATAAAGCTAATCAGTATCCTGTGCTCCCAAGTCCTAACCCCATATCACCTGTAAACCTGGAACTTGGTGTTGTAAATGCTAATAAGTATGAACCTAGCATGTTAAAGGGGAACTGTGGTCCAAAAATGGCTTTAGGTAAATTGATAGGAATTGCTCTCCTGAGAATTGTTGCAATTTATTCATTGTTTATTTTGCATAGTTTTGAAGATATTTACATTTTTGTTTGAGATATGGCAGCAGCATCAACAGGTCCCCTGCACTTCCTGCTCTGAAACCATGTGACAGTCAACCTGCCCTGTGTCTCCTACTCCGGCCCTGGTCCCTCCCACTCATGGACCCTATGGCCCCTCCATTTGCAGGCCCCCCATGGCCCCTTCCCTTACAGCCCCATGTGGCCCCGCCCACTCGCGGGCACCTTAATCCTGCCCACTCGAAGGTGCCTTAGCCCGCTCACCCGCAGGTGCCGTGGCCCCGTCCACTCACGGGTGCCATGGGTCACTCAGACCCCCCCTACAGAAAACTGTGAAAACAGCCTTTTCAGGCTGAGTGAGTGAGTGAAAAGGCTGTTTTCACATAGTGGGAGGGTAGGGCTGTAGATTCTCTTACCTTCTCTGTCAGGATTTCACACAGCAGGGAGGGGGAGGGACTTCTTGTCTCCCTCACACATTGAAGTCTGAGGCTGTGTTTGCCAGCGGCACTGTGCAGGAGAAGCCTTAGGAATGTCACATGTCATTCTCCCACCCATTAACTTTCTGGTCAGTCATTTCTTTATATCTTGGGCTGTGGAGCATGTAGAGAGGTGGTTGATGGCTCGTTTTAAAGGTAGGAAACTGGCCTTTCATTTAAAACTTGTATAGAGACAAAAGTTCCCCTTTAATCTGGATCTAGTCTTTGTCCACGTTTTGTGATCCGTTTGCGCTTTCACAATTTTTGATCCGTTTCTGTCCAAATTGCACTTAATACAAGTCTATGGAAACGGAGAGAAGCAGACACAATCAACACGACGTACGATTTTTGTATTACCCATAATCCCCTGTGAAGCGCATGTAAAAGAATACACAAGCGGAGAGCAGAAGCGCACAGCAATGTACAAAATTTTTAAGCGCTCAAGTGCTTCCTCGTCCTGAACTTTCAACAATGTTATATTGTTTCTTTAGGGCCTGGGGGTCTGCTAAAACTTTTCTATTAACAGTGGCCATACCCCTACGGTTTGTACAGAGCACATTGGTATCGGCACACATGCTGTGGGAACCGCATACACATATCAGACTGATAGCATGTGTGTACGAACCTTTAGTCTTTAGCTGAATTAATGGGGGAAATTGTCCCCCCTTCATAAGAAATTCACAGTTAAAAGCAAATAAAGGGGAAGCTAAATGCACAGAAAACTAAACCTTTATAATAAACTGGAGAGAGAAATGCATTTGCAATCAGGACTGGTGACAAAGGTTTTTTTTCCCGCTCTGTATAAATCGGCTATTAAGACAGCGTTTTCTGGTTGATTGCACCCACTTTTATTGCTGTTTCCAAGTGGGCTGCATGGCTTTGCTCTCCTACGCTCTCCGCGCTGCTAAGGACAGGGGCATCTCTGGAGCACCAGGACACCTGCGGTGATAGTACAGCTGAGGAAGATTAGCCTTTTCCACAAGAGAGGAGCCATTACCAACATGCAATAGACTATCACTTCCGCTAGGAGAGGCCCAGAGATTAGATATTGATCGAAGTGACCCCAGTGGGCCTGACCAGCTTACAGATCAGGTGGATTCTAGAATGCAGAGGAACAGATGTAAAAGCCTATGGCCCGCCGGGCTCTAGGTACGATGGACGTTTAGAGGAGAGGAAGGGGCAGCAGGGAACCTGTACCATAAAAAGGATAGATACCTAATACACATGATTAGTTGTTAATGGGGCCTACATGCCTCAACTGTGTGTAAGGGAGAAGCTTACTCCTTGTCTAGATTGTTTAGTGAGATACGTGGTGGCTAAACAATGACAGAGCAATGTATGGACATCTGGTTAAAGGATATGTACACTGGGAATTTTGTTTTTTTAAATTGCCCATTACTGGAAACTATAATTCTTCCAAAGTATCACTATACAATTCTTTTGTTGATTTGTCCCCTATCCAGTCTGAAGCATCTTACATATCAGCTGCCAATCAAGTGCCTTATTATCATAAACACTTCTGTTACATATAGTTTTGCTGTAGCTAGAATGGTGACAGTTGGTACGTGAACCACATGGTGGGAAATTCCCTCTTGAAATGCTGCCTCATAGAGATTACTGAGCATGCTTGCCCTCACAGAGAGTCAGATAGTCTGACGGGGCTGGGGGACTGAGCTTCAGCAAACCAAGTACTGTATTGAAGTCATGCAGCAACACAAACACATCAGAGTAAGTGCTGCTTACATGTTTTTGTTTATATATTGAAATGAGACATTCCTTTAATTAAAAATCAAGGGACAAAGTTAGGTATTTTTAAAATCGCTGTATGGGAGGGTACACAAGATATAATTAGAGACCTTTGTGACCTATCAATCGAATGCAATGCAGCCGTCATTTTGGTGCGGCCGATCGTACGGCCCATTGAAGACTATATGATTGGATGTAATTTACGGGCATTGTCCAATTAACCTTTCATAGACTTTGGATGAGAGATTGTCTGTCACTGGAGAAACACCCGGGGGTGTTACTTTATATTTGAGTATTTATGTATGGAATCCTTCGCATTTTGTGTGGCCAATAATCCAGTAGTATTGCTATATTGACATTAAAGGACAACTCCACCCCCATAAGAACATAAATTAGAAAGAATGGCCTCTTTAAAATATGTTGATATATCATAGTTTGTCCTATGAATTCATTACTGTATGCCTGCTATGCTTCTGGATGCCTCATGGAAACTGAGCAATTTAGAAACCTGTACTGAGCCTGTACTGAGCCTGGGCATGCTCAGAAGAGGCAGACAGGGGATTAACATTCAGTCATTGGCTGTGATGTCAGCTGTCAAATCCATAACTGACAGTTGCTAACTGGAAGAACCAGGAAGCAGAAACAGGGGAAACAGGACATTGTGCAGGATTTCAGGTTAGACTTATAGATTTCACATTTCAAACTATTACCGTTTAGGGTTTTGGGGGGTGATTTACCTGCATGTAAGTTTTCATTTTAGGGCTGGACTTGCCCTTTAACCAAAACCGGTTGGCCAAATTATCGGAATATTTCCCCCCCCCCGCATCTGACATTGGATTGGACATTTTTGTACATTTAAGCTGATTGGGTTGTCTATGTCTTCCACTGTCTGCGTGATTGGACATGGCAAATTTTTAGAGGTACTGATTTTATCCCTGTCCAGAATCCACTGACCGTTTTATTGACCAGTGTGTACTAGACTTTAGGCCTTGTACATGTCGTAAGCTTAACATTTTGATCCTAGATCTGATCATTTGATTGGATTACCAGGAAATGTCAGTCATAACCAATCGTTTTACAGGACTGAAGGTTCGTACACACGCTCAATTTATGAGCAAGGAGTGACCCCTGACGGCCAAGCGCTACATGTGCCGAACGGCTGTTCCGAACGAGAATTGTCCGTGTGTATGTATTCGGTCGGGGGTCGTTCATTGATCCGCCTGGACCAAATGCGTACACACAGACGATTCTCAGCCATCGGGGGTCATTCCTCGCTCGTAAATCGAGCATGTGTACGAACATTCAGATTACTTAATTTAATAAAATTACCAAAAGGCAAAAATAACCATGTATGATTTACCAACTGACCAGTGCTCACCAGAGCAAAATTGCCCACAGATCCACTAGTTTATTATGTATGTGTCAGTGAACAGAAATTACAATTGTGGCAATGAAGGATAAAGTTCCAGTCTCCCATAGCGACCAGCCAGCAGTTACCTTGTGTTCTTTAAAGTTTACTAGACTGTACCAGGTAACCGGTTGCTATGGATTTGAACGGTAGGGCAGTTTATTTATAACATCGTTAATCTCCCTGCTTCTCAGCCATTTGTTAAATTGATCTTTGAAACATTGGTGACTGCTGTGAGAGAATACATTGTCCATTACTATCCCTGAAATATCACATGAACCAGGCAAATCAAGGGATCTTGTTTATGCATTTTGCTTTGGATGGCTCTCCTGCTGCTTAATGATACAGTAACGGGTAAATTTAGTGCGTGTTTGGGCTGTAGATAAGCGTTGGGAAGGTTCTACTGCATTGGACTAATCAAGGTGACACAGGCCTAAATACTAGAGGCTGCGATTGCGGGTTCGTACCCACGATGCACGATGTGTACAAACGGCTGTTTTGGCCGTGTATGGGCACTTTTATTAGGTGAAACGACTGTTTGTTTGGGGATCGTTGCCCGATCCGCCGGGTGGATCTGCAAACGAGCAGCCGATTTGGCTGATAAAGTGCCCATACACGGGCCGATTATCAGCTGAAACAGCTGTTTGTACACATTGTGCATCGTGGGTTGGCACCCGAGATCACACGTGTGTACGAACTTTAAGGGCTTATTTAAAGGACAACTGTAGTATTGTTCCTCTGCCCCTCTGCAGCCCAGGGCTTAACCAATGAGAAGACATGCTCTGTAATAAGCGCTTTTGTCGATTGAGTAAATCCCAGACTGGAATGGGGGGGCAGAGCTTGGACAATACAGATTTCCTTTAATAAGAGGTGCCAAAATTTGCCCACCCTATTAATATGCAGTGACCAATCAGATGTGACTTTTTACTGGTCTATTTTGCACTTTCGACTGGTCTTTGTAGATTAATATGTTAAAAGTAATTGAGGTTGAATAAAGACATACATCCATCTAGTCCAACCTTTATACCCTACCCCCAAAATTAATTCCTGTATAACAGTTACATAGTACATAGTATTGGAGGTTGTATAAAGACATACGTCATCTAGTCCAACTTTATACCCTACCATAATGTCTGTATAACAGTTACATAGTAACATGTATTGGAGGTTGAATAAAGACATACGTCCATCTAGTCCATCCTTTATACTCTACCCATAATGTCTGTATAACCGTTACATAGTAACATAGTATTGGAGGTTGTATAAAGACATACGTCCATCTAGTCCAACCTTTATACCCTACCCATAATGTGTATAACAGTTACATAGTACATAGTATTGGAGGTTGTATAAAGACATACGTCCATCTAGTCCAACCTTTATACCCTACCCATAATGTCTGTATAACAGTTACATAGTAACAGTATTGGAGGTTGTATAAAGACATACGTCCATCTAGTCCAACCTTTATACCCTACCCATAATGTCTGTCTAACAGTTACATAGTAACATAGTATTGGAGGTTGTATAAAGACATACGTCCATCTAGTCCAACCTTTATACCCTACCCATAATGTCTGTCTAACAGTTACATAGTAACATAGTATTGGAGGTTGTAATAAACTACGTCCATCTAGTCCAAACTTTATACCCTACCCATAATGTCTGTATAACAGTTACATAGTAACATAGTATTGGAGGTTGTATAAAGACACACGTCCATCTAGTCCACCCTTTATTCCCTCCCCATAATGTCTGTATAACAGTTACATAGTAACATAGTATTGGAGGTTGTATAAAGACATATATGTCCATCTAGTCCAACCTTTATACCCTACCCATAATGTCTGTCTAACAGTTACATAGTAACATAGTATTGGAGGTTGTATAAAGACATATATGTCCATCTAGTCCAACCTTTATACCCTACCCATAATGTCTGTATAACAGTTACATATAACATAGTATTGGAGGTTGTATAAAGACATACGTCCATCTAGTTCAACCTTTATACCCTACCCATAATGTCTGTATAACAGTTCATAGTAACATAGTTTGAGGTTGTATAAAGACATACGTCCATCTAGTCCACCTTTATACCCTACCCATAATGTCTGTCTAACAGTTACATAGTAACATAGTATTGGAGGTTGTATAAAGACATCGTCCATCTAGTCCAACCTTATACCCTACCCATAATGTCTGTTAACAGTTCATAGTAACATAGTATTGAGGTTGTTAAAGACATACGTCCATCTAGTCCAACTTTATACCCTACCCATAATGTCTGTATAACAGTACATAGTAACATAGTATTGGAGTTGTAAAAGCACACGTCCATCTAGTCCACCCTTTATTCCCTCCCCATAATGTCTGTATAACAGTTACATAGTAACATAGTATTGGAGGTTGTATAAAGACATATATGTCCATCTAGTCCAACCTTTATACCCTACCCATAATGTCTGTCTAACAGTTACATAGTAACATAGTATTGGAGGTTGTATAAAGACATATATGTCCATCTAGTCCAACCTTATACCCTACCATAATGTCTGTATAACATTACATAGTAACATAGTATTGGAGGTTGTATAAAGACATACTCCATCTAGTTCAACCTTTATACCCTACCCATAATGTCTGTATACAGTTACATAGTAACATAGTAATTGAGGTTGTTAAAGACTAATCCATCTAGTCCAACCTTTATACCCTACCCATAATGTCTGTATAACAGTTACATAGTTACATAGTATTGGAGGTTGTAAAAAGACATACATCCATCTAGTTCAACCTTTATACCCTACCCTAATGTCTGTATAACAGTTACATAGTAACATAGTAATGAGGTTGTATAAGACATACATCCATCTAGTCCAACCTTTATACCCTCCCATATGTCTGTATAACAGTTACATAGTAACATAGTATTGGAGAGGTATAAAGACATAGTCCTCTAGTCCAACATTTATACCCTACCCATAATGTCTGTCATAACAGTTACATAGTAACTAGTATTGGAGGTTGGATAAAGACATACATCCATCTAGTCCAACCTTTATACCTACCCATAATGTCTGTAACAGTTACATAGTAACATAGTTTGAGGTTGAATAAAGACATACATCCATCTAGTCCAACCTTTATACCTTACCATAATGTCTGTATACAGTTACATAGTAACATAGTATGGAGGATGTATAAAGACATATGTCCATCTAGTCCAACCTTTATACCCTCCCATAATGTCTGTATAACAGTTACATAGTAACATAGTATTGGAGGTTGTATAAGACAGACACATCTGTCCAATCTAGTCAACCTTTATACCCTACCCTAATGTCTGTATAACAGTTACTAGTAACATAGTATTGGAGGATGTATAAAGACATATGTCCATCTAGTCCAACCTTTATACCCTACCCATAATGTCTGTATAACTTTACTAGTACATAGTATTGGAGGTTGGATAAAGACATACGTCCATCTAGTCCAACCTTTTACCCTACCCATAAGTCTGTATAACAGTTACATAGTACATAGTATGGAGGTTGTATAAAGACATACTCCATATAGTCCAACCTTTATACCCTACCCATAATGTCGTATAACAGTTCATAGTAACATAGTATTGGAGGTTCTATAAAGACATACGTCCTCTAGTCCAACCTTTATACCTTACCCATAATGTCTGTATAACAGTTACATAGTAACATAGTAATTGAGGTTGAATAGACATACGTCCATCTAGTCCAACCTTATACCCTACCCATAATGTCTGTATACAGTTACATAGTTACATGTATTGGAGGTTGTATAAAGACATATGTCCATCTAGTCCAACCTTTATACCCTACCCATAATGTCTGTATAACAGTTACATATACATAGTATTGGAGGTTGTATAAAGACATCGTCCATCTAGTCCAACCTTTATACCTACCCATAATGGCTTTATAACAGTTACATAGTAACATAGTATTGGAGGTTGTATAAAGACATACATCCATCTAGTCCAACCTTTATACCCTACCCATAATGTCTGTATAACAGTTACATAGTAACAGTATTGGAGGTTATATAAAGACATACACCCATCTAGTCCAACCTTTATACCCTACCCATATTGTCTGTATAACAGTTACATAGTAACATAGTGTTGGAGGTTATATAAAGACATACGTCATCTAGTCCAACCTTTATACCCTACCCATAATGTCTGTATACACCGTTACATAGTAACATAGTATTGAGGTTGTATAAGACATACGTCCATCTAGTCCAACCTTTATACCCTACCCATAATGTCTGTAAACAGGTTACATAGTAACATGTATTGGAGGTTTGTATAAAAGACATACGTCCATCTAGTTCCAACCTTTATACCCTACCCATAATGTCTGTCTAACAGTTACATAGTAACATAGTATTGGAGGTTGTATAAAGACATACGTCCATCTAGTCCAACCTTTATACCCTACCCATAATGTCTTCTAACAGTTACATAGTAACATAGTATTGGAGGTTGTATAAAACATACGTCCATCTAGTCCAAACTTTATACCCTACCCATAATGTCTGTATAACAGTTACATATAGTAACATAGTATTGGAGGTGGTATAAGACACACGTCCATCTAGTCCACCCTTTATTCCCTCCCCATAATGTCTGTATAACAGTTACATAGCATAGTATGGAGGTTGTATAAAGACTATATGTCCATCTAGTCCAACCTTTATACCCTACCCATATGTCTGTCTAACAGTTACATAGTAACATAGTATTGGAGGTTGTATAAAGACATATATGTCCATCTAGTCCAACCTTTATACCCTACCCATAATGTCTGTATACAGTTACATAGTAACATAGTATGGAGGTTGTATAAAGACATACTTCCATCTAGTCCAACCTTTATACCCTACCCTAATGTCTGTATAACAGTTACATAGTAACATAGTATTGGAGGTTGTATAAAGACATACGTCCATCTAGTCCAACCTTTATACCCTACCCATATGTCTGTCTAACAGTTACATAGTAACATAGTATTGGAGGTTGTATAAAGACATAGTCCATCTAGTCCAACCTTTATACCCTACCCATAATGTCTGTTAACAGTTACATAGTAACATAGTATTGGAGGTTGTAATAAGACATATCGTCCATTAGTCCAACTTTATACCCTACCCATAATGTCTGTATAACAGTTACATAGTAACATAGTATTGGAGGTTGTATAAAGACACACGTCCATCTAGTCCACCCTTTATTCCCTCCCATAATGTCTGTATAACAGTTACATAGTAACATAGTATTGGAGGTGTATAAAGACTATATGTCCATCTAGTCCAACCTTTATACCCTACCCATAATGTCTGTTAACAGTTACATAGTAACTAGTATTGAGGTTGTATAAGACATATATGTCCATCTAGTCCAACCTTTTACCCTACCCATAATGTCTGTATAACAGTTACATAGTAACATAGTATTGGAGGTTGTATAAAGACTACATCCATCTAGTCAACCTATACCCTACCCATAATGTCTGTATAACAGTTACATAGTAACATAGTAATTGAGGTTGTATAAAGACATACATCCATCTAGTCCAACCTTTATACCCTACCCTAATGTCTGTATAACAGTTACATAGTAACATAGTATGGAGGTTGTATAAAGACATACATCCATCTAGTTCAACCTTTTACCCTACCCATAATGTCTGTATAACAGTTACTAGTAACATAGTAATGGAGGTTGTATAAAGACATACATCCATCTAGTCCAACCTTTATACCCTACCCATAATGTCTGTATAACAGTTACATAGTAACATAGTATTGAGGATGTATAAAGACATATGTCCATCTAGTCCAACATTTATACCCTACCCATAATGTCTGTATAACAGTTACATAGTAACATAGTATTGGAGGTGGATAAAGACATACATCCATCTAGTCCAACCTTATACCTACCCATAATGTCTGTATAACAGTTACATAGTAACATAGTATTGAGGTTGAATAAACATACATCCATCTAGTCCAACCTTTATACCTTCCCATAATGTCTGTATAACAGTTACATAGTAACATAGTATTGGAGGTGTTAAAGACATATGTCCATCTAGTCCAACCTTTTACCCTACCCATAATGTCTGTATAAACTTCATAGTAACATAGTATTGGAGGTGTATAAAGACATACTCCATCTAGTCCAACCTTTATACCTTACCCATAATGTCTGTTATAACAGTTACATGTAACATAGTATTGGAGGATGTATAAAACAATGTCCATCTAGTCCAACCTTTATACCCTACCCATAATGTCTGTATAACAGTTACATAGTAACATAGTATGGAGGTTGGATAAAGACATAGCGTCCATCTAGTCCAACCTTTATACCCTACCCATAATGTCTGTATAACAGTTACATAGTAACATAGTATTGGAGGTTGTATAAAGACATCATCCATATAGTCCAACCTTTATACCCTACCCATAATGTCTGTATAACAGTTACATAGTAACATAGTATGGAGGTTCTATAAAGACATACGTCCATCTAGTCCAACCTTTATACCTTACCCATAATGTCTGTATAACAGTTACATAGTAACATAGTAATTGAGGTTGAATAAAGACATACGTCCATCTAGTCCAACCTTTAACCTACCCATAATGTCTGTATAACAGTTACATAGTACATAGTTGGAGGTTGTATAAAGACATATGTCCATCTAGTCCAACCTTTATACCCTACCCATAATGTCTGTATAACAGTTACATAGTCATAGTATTGGAGGTTGTATAAAGACATCGTCCATCTAGTCCAACCTTTATACCCTACCCATAATGTCTTATATACAGTTACATATAACATAGTAATTGGAGGTTGATAAATAAAGACATACATCCATCTAGTCCAACCTTTATACCCTACCCATAATGTCTGTATAACAGTTACATAGTAACATAGTAATTGAGGTTGAATAAAGACATACATCCATCTAGTCCAACCTTTATATAAATAAAGCAAACAGTGAAGTGGTTTCTGGGCTTATAATAATTTGGCCAAGTTATTGAACTAACTGCTATAATTTATCCAGAGAGAAGAGAAGGCTTAATACAGTCGCAATACAATGGTAATACAAAATGTAAGCAATTCATTGGATGTGCACTAGGCTTATATTTGTTTGTGTGTATTACAACCTTAATACCCTTGTCTTTAACGCTACCTAACAGTTGATCCAGAGGAAGGCAAAAATAAAAACAGCTAAAAATGGGGGTGGGTGGGAGGTGTCCACGTGTCCTCTGATATGACCGATTAGTAAGCCATGCACCAGAGAGTTTATTGTATGACCCATTAATATATTTGTATAAGGTGATCATATCCCCACGCAAATGTTGCATCTCCAATGTAAACAGCCATAACTTGTCTAATCTGCCTGCACAGTCAAGCCCCTCCACTCCCCTTATTAATTTAGTTGCCCTTCTCTGAACTGCTTCCATTTCCAAGATGTCCCTTTTGTATATGGGATTCCAAACCTGCACTGCATATTCCAAATGAGGCCTTACTAGTGCCTTGTAAAGAGGGAGAATAATATTTTCCCCCTTGAATCTATTCCCCTCTTTATACAAGACAATATCTTGCTAGCTCTAGCTGTGGCTGTCTGGCATTGTTTGCTACAGCTAAGCTGGTTGGTTATATTTGTCATTAAATAAGCCCATTTAATTGTATAAATGTCTAATTTATTGGTCTGGGGAAAAATGGAAAGTATTGGATCAATCTAAAGGTTCTGGTCTTGCAAAATGGTCTAGAGCAGTGATCTCCAACCTGCGGGTCTCCAAATGTCTGAAAATGACAAATTCCCAAAATTCCCAGACTGCCATTAGCTGTTATGGAGTTCTTGAAGGGGTCTGCTGGGAGTTGTAGTTTTCAAACAATTGGGGGCCTGCAAAAGGTCTAGAGTTCCCATTGGCTACATGCAGCTTCTAACCCAAATCTGGTTTCATTGTTGTAAATGAACAAAACAAACCAATGAACAAATGGAGATTGATTCACAATGAAATGTAATTAGATTTATTCAAACAATTTACATTGGCAAATGATGGGGGCAGTAATATTACCCTCCCTCGGGTGTTGGCCAACTGCTCCCTAAACCCAGGTATCTATAAGGAACAAAATGTTACCAATGGCCAATTAGTAGGCTATATATATATATATTTGTTATATCTAAGATCACTCTCAGTTTTCATCTAAAGTTCCGACTGCTCGCCTGGTCTTGCTTCGCCTCCACACCGAGTCCTTAACCTTACCAAGAGGAAGACGATGCTTCCAATTGGTCAGGCCCTGGACACCAGCAGAAGGCAGGAAGCCAGTCCAGCGATCATTACTTTAGAGGAAGATTGCCAGTGATCTGAGGTACTTTTATTGGGTAGGGGAAAGGCAAAAACCGTATGGTTGCCCTTAAAGAAAATTTCTCTCAGGGTTGATTTAAGGTAAACTGAGCCCCTCTCCAAAAAAACAGAAATAAGTCCCTGTTCCCCTTTATACAAGCTGCAGTCCATTCTGTGATATATATTCTGGAATAATAAGAGTAAGGCCACACTGTGGCGCGTGCATTAATGCTTGCGATTCTGTTTCCAGGGTGCGAGATCGCTTTGCCGTGCACGATCGCCCAATGTCTTGAAATCGGAGCGCATGCAATTGCGCTAAAAATGCAGAGCGCGTGCGCTCCAATTAACGGATCGCGCAGCTCACAGTAGCGCACTAGGGTGGCCAGATCAATTGGGCCACACTAGTGTGTGCTTTTAAGCGCATCAGTGTGGCCTAGCCCTAATACCCCGCTAACAATTGCCCAGTGCACTACCTATGCTGAAGGGTGATGACAATGGTATAAAAATAAAATACAATGCGTTGTCCTCTTGCAGTTAGGTCCGTGGCACTCGGCCTTCCTTTCTATTTTTCTTGGGGGTTGACACTCTTTTGAAGGCGGTGGTATTCTTTCAACCTGAAACACAGACCGAGGCTCGGTGAGAAATTCAGTAAATTAGCAGAGCTGGCCCTTTTTTCACCGAGACGCATTGTCAGGGGAAAAGACGGAAGGTAGAAGGTCGGGTTTAATTCTTAATATGTCAAGGAGCTCTTGTGTGTGCACAGCTTATTGAATAAAAATATTCCAGTGAATTATGTTCCATTTGTACATATTTACCTTGAAAGCCAGAATAGTCACCGCAGGCCGCGCCGATTCTAAAGCTGTGAATAAGCTGTTTTTTTTTTTTAGAAGAGCCTTTTATGGCGCTATTGAAGGGAAGAGTATGGAGAATTGCGAGACAAGGCAGAATGTCAACAGACAGAGCAGAGCCTTGGTTTAGACAGTGTAACATATAATGGCTTAACTAGCATTTATTTCTCTTAAACAGACAGTAGGAGAGTTTAGAGACTATTTAATGTATGTTTGTAGCAATCAGCCAAGGCTTCCATATGGCTTGACCTTAGAAAAGCCTTTCTGTGGATGAAGCCAGTAATGCTGTTGAAATATAAATCCCTGCATTTTGAAAGCTATTGGACTGCACTGGGAATCATAGTTTTTCCTTTGCTTCTTTTAAACAGAAGAATTTTTTTTTCCATAATGGAGCTGTGGTCAGTCAGCAGTAGGGCAGCTCCCACATTGTTGTGTAAATGTAAAAAAAAACGGAAATTGCAAAGCAGGGCTTTATATTGACCGTTTCAGCAGAAAACAATGGATGAAGGTTCAGTCAATCTGTTACTTTAAGGACATGATATTTAGTCACTTCCCCAAACTTATTTAACATCGGTGACCTTGTTAGTACAGGACATAGCACTTTAAAGGAGAGCTAATGGTGAAATAAATTAATTTATAATTAAAAGAGGAACTAAACCCTAGAGTAACCCCTCCTCTAATCTGTACCCCAGGGTGAAGATTTAAATGTTAAGTCCTTACCCCTGGGGGTACAACTTACCTTCTAGGTGCCCTTAGTACTTATTCTGTTTAGACTCAGTATTGTAGAAAAATCATCTGTTAAAGGGGTGGTACATATTTTAAGGAAAAACATACAGCCAGACAGACAATAAATACAATTGGACAGGATAAAATATTAACCTGTAATTTGGGATATTGGGCAGCAAATCTGCCTATGTGTACCAGGCCGTAATCTGCAGGTTTGTGTTTTTTCCAGTTTGGGTCACTGACCCAGATATACATTGGCACATGCTCAGTGAGCTCTCTAGACCCTGAGCGGTGAGATTAACCATTTGTTACTCACTAGGAAGGAGGGGGCTGTAGAAATCAGGAAATGGCTCCTGGCCAATCACAGATAATTGACCCACAATAGTGACCCTCACCTGACTGCGTTGACATTGATGAATCCAGTTGCATCGCAGGGTTCATAGTCTCCTTGTACATCCATACTGTAAATACATAGATAAACCAATTAATCACCAGTAACAATCGGTAATATCCCATTGTATAGTTTGAATTGACAATACTATAATGGCTATAGGTTCATACACACGTTGGATAATTGTCGTATGATGCAGTCGACGAACAAGCAATCGCATGATATTAAATATACCATCAACCATCGTCAAAGACCAACGACCGGATTTGTTCTGCCGATTATCGTATATTTCATTTCATGCTGACATTTCAGATTCCACAATGGTCCTTTCCTCTTCCCCGGATGCACTAATTCCTTGGAATGTTCCTAACAGTAATTTCTACTGATTGGCTGTTGGATGGGTCAAACATGCTCAGATCTCTACTGAGCAACTGAATCAACCCAGGGAAGACGCGATACTTGCAGAGCATGTCCTCCCATTGGTCAGCAAGCCTGTCTAGTCAAGGGGGCCGGACCAGAACAGAGCTAAACCAGCAGCTGAACCTCCAGCAGGGGTGAGTACAAAGCAATTTATGTCCATGCCCTGGGTTCAGCCAAATAAAGACTTCTGTTCCCTTTAATTTAATCTCGTATGTTTTGTTGACATATTGAGCCTCAGTCTATCAGCTAAGAAAACAATATGGCTGCCTCCATCCAAATGTAAAATTAAATTTTTTTTAAAAACTAACTTGTACTGTGTAAAGGGCTCGGCAGATTGTCCGTGCGGAAGTGTCGGGTGCAAGTTCCGGTTTTAAAATTCCCAATTTTTCCCCCCCTCAGAATTTTATTTTTAAAAATATATTTTACCCATCAAGCCCTACGTTTGTCCAGCTAACGAATTCCCCTATCCCTGCCAGTCCACTCTCCTCCGCCAGCCCCGTGCTGTTACTATCAAACTGACTATTACTGCGAGAATGAAACACTGAGATTATACTACCAAACTGCTGCCTAACCCTGCCAGGATCTTCTTACCCCTCCCGGAGGGAAATTACCACCATCCCTTAAATTGTAAAAAAAAAAAAAAAGACTTTAGAATGATTTTACCTCCCTTGATGTGAAACTAAAGTACGGAAAGAAAAAACCAGCAAGGGAGAAGAAACTGTTGGCTTTTATTTTTGCTCACTGAAGTGGCTCTGACCTGCTCTGTAATTACGTTACTTTATACCCACTGTGCGAAGGCATTTCCACCCCGCGCCGGTTTTCTCGCAAGCTCACTCGCGTCTCTCTCCTTCCAGTTATGCTGTCATTCAAAGCATTCAAAAGCAGCAACGTAGAAATCAAAAGGAAGAAAAGGCAATTGGTTGGAGACGCGACAGTATAAAAGCTTCCTCTTGCTTACTTCCCTATCTCTCACTCTCTGTTTTTTTTTTTCGCACCACGTCTCTTTTGATTTTATTCATCGCGCCTCTCCTATAGAGTGACATAATGAGGGGGGTGGATACAGTTAGAGAAGGGGAATAAGGGGGATGAAGGTATTTAGGGAGGGGGGGCACGGATGGTATAAAGAGAAGATAATTTGAGTATCCCGCCTATCGAACTGGAGTCACTTACATACAATGTAACAGGACATAGTGTTAGGGCTTTAGAAAGGAATTCATGAGAACAATATGACTAAGAGCTTTCCTATTGTTGACTGCACATCCCTATACCTGGTAGGATAGAAGGGTCCACAATAATTATTGCTCTGTTACAGGTTTTTACCTGTACCACTGTGTTGGAAGAATGGGGCAGGTGATGGCCCTTCGTATTCCAACCAATATGGTCATTGGGGGGTTTACAGATATGTTCCATTGATGAGGCCTAGTTAGCAGAGTCCAGGTGGCTCAGCTAAGTGAACCCATTGGGTTGCAAATATACAATATAGCTGCAATAATTTAGATTTGTTTTTATACCTGGCCATTTTAGATTCATTACAACCCCTGATAGGAGCACTGGGAATCTCACAAAAACCAAGGCAACTCCTGTGAGACCCACATAATCTCCTGCCCAGGAGAGAAGTGTAGCACTGTAGACAGGTATAGGTACTACAGTTGGGGGGATGGTGGTTTGGACTATAGACAGGTATAGGCACTACAGTTGGGGGGATGGTGGTTTGGACTATAGACAGGTATAGGCACACAGTTGGGGGATGGTGGTTTGGACTATAGACCAGGTATAGGCACTACATTTGGGGGGATGGTGGTTTGGACTATAGAAGGTATGAGGCCACTACAGTTGGGGGGATGGTGGTTTGGACTATAGACAGGTATAGGCACTACAGTTGGGGGGATGGTGGTTTGGACTATAGCAGTAGGTAGTACTAACAGGTTTGGGGGACTGTGGTTTGGACTATGACAGGTATAGGCACTACAGTTGGGGGGACTGTGTGGTTAGACTATAGAGACAGGTATAGGCACTACAGTTGGGGGGATGGTGGTTTGGACTATAGACAGGTTAGGTAATACGTTGGGGGGACTGTGGTTGTTTGGACTATAGACAGGTATATGAGCACTACAGGTGGGGGACTGTGGTTTAGACTATAGACAGGTTATAGGCACTACAGTTGGGGGATGGTTGGTTTGACTATAGACAGGTATAGACCTACATTGGGGGGACTGTGTTTAGACTATAGACGGTATAGCACTACAGTTGGGGGGATTGGTGTTTGGACTATAGACGGTATAGGTACTACGTTGGGGGGACTGTGGTTTAGACTATAGACAGGTATAGGCACTACAGTTGGGGGATGGTGGTTTGGACTATAGACAGGTATAGGCACTACAGTTGGGGGGATGGTGGTTTGGACTATAGACAGGTATAGGCACTACAGTTGGGGGGATGGTGGTTTGGACTATAGACAGTTATGGCACTACAGTTGGGTGAGTGGTTTGGACTATAGACAGGTATAGACACTACAGTTGGGGGGACTGTGGTTTGGACTATAGACAGGAATAGGCACTACAGTTGGGGGACTGTGGTTTGGAATATAGACAGGTATAGGCACTACAGTTGGGGGGAGGGTGGTTTGGACTATAGACAGGTATAGGTACTACAGTTGGGGGGACTGTGGTTTGGACTATAGACAGGTATAGACACTACAGTTGGGGGGACTGTGGTTTGGACTATAGACAGGTATAGGCACTACAGTTGGGGGGACTGTGGTTTGGACTATAGACAGGATTAGGCACTATAGTTGGGGGACTGTGGTTTGGAATATAGACAGGTATAGGTACTACAGTTGGGGGGACTGTGGTTTGGACTATAGACAGGTATAGGCACTACAGTTGGGGGGACTGTGGTTTGGACTATAGACAGGTATAGGCACTACAGTTGGGGGAGTTGGGTTCGGACTATGACAGTATAGGCATTACGTTGGGCTGTGGTTTGGACTATAGACAGGTATGGCACTACAGTTGGGGGGACTGTGGTTTGGACTATAGACAGGTATAGGCACTACAATTGGGGGGAGGTGGTTCGGACTATAGACAGGTATAGGCATTACAGTTGGGGGGACTGTGGTTTGGACTATAGACAGGTATAGGCACTACAGTTGGGGGGACTGTGGTTTGGACTATAGACAGGTATAGGCACTACAATTGGGGGGAGGTGGTTCGGACTATAGACAGGTATAGGCATTACAGTTGGGGGGACTGTGGTTTGGACTATAGACAGGTATAGGCACTACAATGGGGGGTGTGGTGTTCGGACTATAACAGGTATAGGCACTACAGTTGGGGGAGACTTGTGTTTGGAATATAACAGGTATAGGCACTACATTGGGGGTGGTGGTTCGGACTATAGACGTTATAGGTACTACAGTTGGGGGAGGATGTTTTTTGGACTATAGACAGGTATAGGCACTACAGTGGGGGGAGGGTGGTTGGACTATAGACAGGTATGCACTACAATTGGGGGGGGTGTGGTTCGGACTATAGACGTATGGCACTACAGTTGGGGGGACTGTGGTTTGGATATAGACAGGTATAGGCACTACAGTTGGGGGGAGGGTGGTTTGGACTATAGACAGGTATAGGCACTACAATTGGGGGGTGGTGGTTCGGACTATGGACAGGTATAGGCACTACAGTTGGGGGGACTGTGGTTTGGAATATAGACAGGTATAGGCACTACAGTTGGGGGGAGGGTGGTTTGGACTATAGACAGGTATAGGCACTACAGTTGGGGGGAGGGTGGTTTGGACTATAGATAGGTATAGGCACTACATTTGGGGGGACTGTGGTTTGGAATATAGACAGGTATAGGCACTACAATTGGGGGTGGTGGTTCGGACATAGACAGGTATAGGCACTCCCGTTCGGGGGACTGTGGTTTGGACTATAGACAGGTATAGGCACCACAGTTGGGGGGACTGTGGTTTAGACTATAAACGGGTATAGGCACTAAAGTTGGGGGATGGTGGTTTGGACTATAGACAGGTATGGGCACCACAGTTGGGGGGACTGTGGTTTAGACTATAAACGGGTATAGGCACTACAGTTGGGGGGACTGTGGTTTAGACTATAGACACGTATAGGTCTACAGTTGGGGGGACTGTGGTTTAGACTATAGACAGGCATAATACTACAGTTGTGGGGACTGTGTTTGGACTATAGACATATAGGCACTACAGTAGGGGGATGGTGGTTTGGACTATAGACAGGTATAGGCATTACAGTTGGGGGGACGGTGGTTTGAACTATAGACAGGTATAGGCACTACAGTTGGGGGGACGGTGGTTTGGACTATAGACAGGTATAGGCACTACAATTGGAGGGAGGGTGGTTTAGACTATAGACAGGTATAGGCACTACAGTTGGGGGGAGGGTGTTTTAGACTATAGACAGGTATGGCACTACAGTTGGGGGGACGGTGGTTTGAACTATAGACAGGTATAGGCACTACAATTGGAGGGAGGGTGGTTTAGACTATAGACAGGTATAGGCAATACAGTTGGGGGAGGGTGTTAGACTATAGACAGGTATAGGCACTAAGTTGGGGGGGGGGGTTTAGACTATAGACAGGTATAGGCACTACAGTTGGGGGGAAGTGTTTTAACTATGACAGGTATAGCAACAGTTGGGGGGTGTGTGGTTTAGACTATAGACAGGTAGGTCCCTACGTTGGGGGGAGGTGTTTAGACTATGACAGGTATACGCACTACAGTTGGGGGGACAGTGGTTTGGAATATAGACGGGTATAGGCACTAAAGTTGGGGGGACGGTAGTTTAGACTATAGACAGGAATAGGCACTAAAGTTGGGGGATGTGGTTTGAACTATACACAGGTATAGGCACTACAGTTGGGGGGAGGGTGGTTTAGACTATAGACAGGTATAGGCACTACAATTGGGGGGTGGTGGTTCGGACTATAGACAGGTATAGGCACTACAGTTGGGGGGAGGGTGGTTTGGACTATAGACAGGTATAGGCACTACAGTTGGGGGGACTGTGGTTTGGACTATAGACAGGTATAGGCACTACAGTTGGGGGACTGTGGTTTGGAATATAGACAGGTATAGGCACTACAATTGGGGGGTGGTGGTTCGGACTATAGACAGGTATAGGTACTACAGTTGGGGGACTGTGGTTTGGACTATAGACAGGTATAGGCACTACAGTTGGGGGGACTGTGGTTTGGACTATAGACAGGTATAGGCCCCCACAGTTGGGGGGACTGTGGTTTAGACTCAACGGGTATAGGCACTACAGTTGGGGGGACGGTGGTTTGAACTATAGACAGGTAAGGAACTACAGTTGGGGGGGACGTGGTTTGGACTATAGACAGGTATAGGTACTACGTTGGGGGACTGTTTTAGACTATGACAGGTATAGGCACTACAGTTAGGGGGACGTGGTTTGGACTTAGACGGTATAGGCCTACAGTTGGGGGGACTGTGGTTTAGACTATAGACAGGTATAAGTACTGCACTTGTGGGGACTGTGGTTTGACTATAGACAGGTATAGGTACTACAGTTGGGGGGATGGTGGTTTGGACTATAGACAGGTATAGGCACTACAGTTGAGGGGAGGGTTGGTTTAGACTATAGAAAGGTATAGGCACTACAGTTGGGGGGAGTGGGTTGGAATATAGACAGGTATAGGCACTACAGTTGGGGGGACTGTGGTTTGAATTATAGACAGGTATAGGCACTACAGTTGGGGGGACGGGGGTTTAGACTATAGACAGGCATAGGCACTACAGTTGGGGGGGAGGGTGGTTTGAACTATAGACAGGTATAGGCACTACAATTGGAGGGAGGGTGGTTTGGACTATAGACAGGTATAGGCCTACAGTTGGGGGGAGGGTGGTATAGACTATAGACAGGTATAGGCACTACAGTTGGGGGAGGGTGGTTTAGACTATAGACAGGTATAGGCACTACAGTTGGGGGGAGGGTGTTAGGACTATGACAGGTATAGCACACAGTTGTGGGGAAGTGGTTTGGATATAGACGGTATAGGCACTACAGTTGGGGGACTGTGGGTTTGGACTATAGACAGGTATAGGCACTACAGTTGGGGGGACTGTGGTTTAGACTATAGACAGGTATAGGCACTACAGTTGGGGGGACGGTGGTTTGGACTATAGACAGGTATAGGCACTACAGTTGGGGGGACTGTGGTTTGGAATTATAGACAGAGGTATAGGACTACACGTTGGGGAGACTGTGGTTTGAATATAGACAGGTATAGGCACTACAGTTGGGGGGACGGTGTTTGGACTATAGACAGGTATAGTACTACAGTTGGGGGACTGTGGTTTGACATATAGACAGTATGGTACTACAGTTGGGGGACAGTGGTTTGGAATTATAGACAGGTTAGGCACTACAATTGGGGGACTGTGGTTTGAACTATAGACAGGTATAGGCACTACAGTTGGGGGGGACAGTGGTTTGGAACTATAGACATATAGGCCTACACGAGTTGGGGGGAGGTGTGGTTTGGACTATAGACAGGTATGGGCACTACAGTTGGGGGGACTGTGGTTTAGACTATAGACAGGTATAGGTACTACAGTTGGGGGGACTGTGGTTTAGACTATAGACAGGTATAGGCACTACAGTTGGGGGGACGGTGGTTTGGACTGACAGTTATGGCCTACTGATGGGGGGACGGTGGTTTGGACTGTAGACAGGTATAGGCAATACAGTTGGGGGGACTGTGGTTTGGACTATAGACAGGTATAGGCACTACAGTGGGGGGACGGTGGTTTGGACTATAGACAAGTATAGGCACTACAGTTGGGGGGGACAGTGGTTTGGACTATAGACAGGTATAGGCACTACAGTTGGGGGGAGGGTGTATGACTTAGACAGGTATAGGCCATACAGTTGGGGGGACGTGGTTTGGACTATAGACAGGTATAGGCACTACAGTTTGGGGGACTGTTGGTTTGGACTATAGACAGGTATAGGCACTACAGTTGGGGGGAGGGTGGTATAGACTATAGACAGGTATAGGCACTACAGTTTGGGGGAGGGTGGTTTAGACTATAGACAGGTATAGGCACTACAGTTGGGGGGAGGGTGGTTGACTATAGACAGGTTAGGCACAGGGGACGTGGTTGGAATATGACGTATAGGCACTACAGTTAGGGGGACTGTGGTTTGGAATATAGACAGGTATAGGCACTACAGTTGGGGGGACGTGGTTTAGACTATAGACAGGTGTAGGCACTACAGTTGGGGGACGGTGGTTTGAACTATAGACAGGAATAGGCACTACAGTTGGGGGGACTGTGGTTTGAATTATAGACAGGTATAGGTACTACAGTTGGGGGACTGTGGTTTGAATTATAGACAGGTATAGGCACTACAGTTGGGGGGACGGTGTTTAACTATAGACAGGTATAGGTACTACAGTTGGGGAGGACTGTGGTTTGAATTATAGACAGGTATAGGTACTACAGTTGGGAGGACAGTGGTTTGAATTATAGAGACAGTTATAGGCACTACAATTGGGGGACTGTGGTTTAGACTATAGACAGGTATAGGCACTACAGTTGGGGGGACAGTGGTTTGGACTATAGACATTTGGCACTACAGTTGGGGGATGGTGGTTTGGACTATAGACAGGTATGGGCACTACAGTTGGGGGGACTGTGGTTTAGACTATAGACAGGTATAGGTACTACAGTTGGGGGGACTGTGGTTTAGACTATAGACAGGTATAGGCACTACAGTTGGGGGGACGGTGGTTTGGACTATAGACAGGTATAGGCACTACAGATGGGGGGACGGTGGTTTGGACTGTAGACAGGTATAGGCACTACAGTTGGGGGGACTGTGGTTTGGACTATAGACAGGTGTAGGCACTACAGATGGGGGGACGGTGGTTTGGACTATAGACAGGTATAGGCACTACAGTTGGGGGGGACAGTGGTTTGGACTATAGACAGGTATAGGCACTACAGTTGGGGGGAGGGTGGTATAGACTATAGACAGGTATAGGCATACAGTTGGGGGGATGGTGTTTGGACTATAGACAGGTATAGGCACTACAGTTGGGGGGACTGTGGTTTGGACTATAGACAGGTATAGGTACTACAGTTGGGGGATGGTGGTTTGGACTATAGACAGGTATAGGCACTACAGTTGGGGGGGACGGTGGTTTGGACTATAGACAGGTATAGGCACTACAGTTGGGGGGTGTTTGACTATAACAGTAGGCACTACAGTTGGGGGGCGGTATTTGGACTATAGACAGGTATAGGCACTACAGTTGGGGGACGATGTTTGACTATAGACAGGTATAGGCACTACAGTTGGGGGGACTGTGGTTTGGACTATAGACAGGTATAGGCACTACAGTGGGGGGACGGTGGTTGGGACTATGACTAGTATAGGCACTACAGTTGGGGGAACGGTGGTTTGGACTATAGACAGGTATAGCACTACAGTTGGGGGGACGGTGGTTTGGACTATAGACAGTATAGGCACTACAGATGGGGGGACGGTGGTTTGGACTATAAAGTTATAGGGTACTACGTTGGGGGGACGGTGTTTGGACTATAGCAGGTATAGATAAGGCACTACAGATGGGGGACGGTGGTTTGGACTATAGATAGGTATAGGCACTACATTGGGGGGCGTAGTTTGGACTATAGACAGTGTATAGGCACACTCCAGTTGGGGGGCTGGTGGTTTGGACTATAGACAGTATGCACTACAGTTGGGGGGCCCGGTGGGTTGGACTATAGACAGTTATAGGCACTACAGTTGGGGGCCGTGGTTTGGACATAGATAGGTATAGGCACTACAGTTGGGGGGCCGGTAGTTTTGACTTAGACAGGTATAGGCACTACAGTTGGGGGGCGTGTGGGTTTGGACTATAGACAGGTATATGCACTACAGTTGGGGGGCCGGTGGTTTGGACTATAGACAGGTATAGGCACTACAGATGGGGGGACGGTGGTTTTGACTATAGATAGGTATAGGCACTACAGTTGGGGGGCCGGTAGTTTGGACTATAGACAGGTATAGGCACTACAGTTGGGGGGCTGGTGGTTTGGACTATAGACAGGTATATGCACTACAGTTGGGGGGGCCGGTGGTTTGGACTATAGACAGGTATAGGCACTACACAGTTGGGGGGCCGGTGGTTTGGACTATAGATAGGTATAGGCACTACAGTTGGGGGGACTGTGGTTTGGACTATAGACAGGTATAGGCACCACAGTTGGGGGGACTGTGGTTTAGACTCTTAACGGGTATAGGCACTACAGTTGGGGGGACGGTGGTTTGAACTATAGACAGGTATAGGCACTACAGTTGGGGGGGACAGTGGTTTGGACTATAGACAGGTATAGGTACTACAGTTGGGAGGACTGTGGTTTGAATTATAGAAAGGTATAGGCACTACAGTTGGGGGATGGTGGTTTGGACTATAGACAGGTATAGGCACTACAGTTGGGGGGACTGTGGTTTGGACTATAGACAGGTATAGGCACTACAGTTGGGGGGATGGTGTTTGGACTATAGACAGGTATAGGCACACTACAGTTGGGGGGATGGTGGTTGGACTAAGACAGGTATAGGCACTACAGTTGGGGGATGTGTGTTTGGACTATAGACAGGTATAGCACTACAGTTGGGGGGTGGTGGTTCGGACTATAGACAGGTATAGGCACTACAGTTGGGGGGACTGTGGTTTGGACTATAGACAGGTATAGGTACTACAGTTGGGGGGTAGTGGTGTTTGGACTATAGACAGGTATAGACTACAGTTGGGGGGACTGTGTTTGGACTATAGACAGAGTATATGCACTACAGTGGGGGGACGTGGTGTTGAACTATAGACAGGTATAGGCACACAGTGGGAGTGTGGTTTAATATAGACAGGTATAGGCACTACAGTTGGGGGGAGGGTGGTTTGGACTATAGACAGGTATAGGCACTACAGTTGGGGGGACGGTGGTTTGGACTATAGACAGGTATAGGCACTACAGTTGGGGGGAGGGTGGTTTGGACTATAGACAGGTATAGGTACTACAGTTGGGGGGACTGTGGTTTGGACTATAGACAGGTATAGGCACTACAGTTGGGGGATGGGTGGTTTGACTATGAACAGGTATAGACATACAGTTGGGGGGACTGTGGTTTGGACTATAGACGGAATAGGCACTACAGTTGGGGGATGTGGTTTGGAATATAGACAGGTTATAGGCACTACAGTTGGGGGGACTGGTGGTTTGGACTATAGACAGTATAGGCACATTACAGGGGGGACTGTGGTTTGGACTATAGACAGGTATAGACACTACAGTTGGGGGGACTGTGGTTGGTTTAGGGATATAGACAAGCAGGTATAGGCACTACAATTGGGGGGGTGGTTTGGACTATAGACAGGTATAGGCACTACAGTTGGGGGGACTGTGGTTTGGAATATAGACAGGTATAGGCACTACAATTGGGGGGTGGTGGTTCGGACTATATAGGGGGGGGGACTGTGGTTTGGAATATAGACAGGTATAGGCACTACAGTTGGGGGGACTGTGGTTTGGAATATAGAAAAGTATAGGCACTACAGTTGGGGGGACTGTGGTTTGGACTATAGACAGGTATAGGTACCCAGTTGGGGGGGGTGGTTTGGACTATAGAACGGTGGTATAGGCACTACAGTTTGGGGGGGAGGGTGGTTTGGACTATAGACAGGTATAGGCACTACAGTTGGGGGATGGTGGTTTGGACTATAGACAGGTTAGGCACTACGTTGGGGGGACTGGTTTGGACTATAGACAGGTATAGGCCATACAGTTGGGGAGGGTGGTGGTTTGGACTATAGACAGGTATAGGACTACAGTTGGGGGACTGTGGTTTGGAATAGACAGTATAGGCCCTACAGTTGGGGGTGGTGGTTTGGACTATAGGGGGACACACAGAGTATATAGACACTACAGTTGGGGGACTGTGGTTTGGACTATAGACAGGAATAGGCACTACAGTTGGGGGACTGTGGTTTGGAATATAGACAGGTATAGGCACTACAGTTGGGGGGACTGTGGTTTGGACTATAGACAGGGATAGGCACTACAGTTGGGGGGATGGTGGTTTGGACTATAGACAGGTATAGACACTACAGTTGGGGGGGTGGTTTGGATTAGACAGGTATAGGCACTACAATTGGGGGGTGGTGGTTCGGACTATAGACAGGTATAGGCACTACAGTTGGGGGGACGTTGGTTTGGAATATAGACAGGTATAGGCACTACAATTGGGGGGTGGTGGTTCGGACTATATAGGATGAGAGGGGGGCTGTGGTTTGGATATAGACAGGTATAGGCAATCAGTTGGGGGGACTGTGGTTGGAATATAGCAAAGGTATAGGCATACGTTGGGGGGGCTGTGGTTTGGACTATAGACAGGTTATAGGACTACAGTTGGTGGGGGATGGTTTGACTATAGACAGGTATAGGCACTACAGTTGGGGGGAGGGTGGTTTGGACTATAGACAGGTTATAGCACTACAATGGGGGGTGGTGTTGACTATAGACAGGTATAGGCACTACAGTTGGGGGGACTGTGGTTTGGAATATAGACAGGTATAGGCACTACAGTTGGGGGGAGGGTGGTTTGGACTATAGACAGGTATAGGCACTACAATTGGGGGGTGGTGGCTGGACATATAGACAGGTATAGGCACTACAGTTGGGGGGGGTGGTTTGACTATAGACAGGTATAGGCACTACAGTTGGGGGGACGTGGTTTGGACTATAGAAGGTATAGGCACTACATTGGGAGGATGTGTTTGGAATATAGACAGGTATAGGCACTACAATTGGGGGGGTGGTGGTTTGGAATATAGACAGGTATAGGCACTACCGTTGGGGGACTGTGGTTTGGAATATAGACAGGTATATAGCACACAGTTGGGGACTGTGGTTTAGACTATAAGGTATAGGCACTAAAGTTGGGTATGGGAGTGGTGGTTTGGACCTATAGGCACAGGTAATGGGCCACTACAGTTGGGGGGACGGTGGTTTAGACTATAGACACGTAGGATACTACAGTTGGGGTTTATGGGGGATCTGTGGTTTGACTATAGACAGGATATACTACAGTTGGGGGACTGTGGTTGGACTATAGAGAAAGTATAGGCATCTACAGTGGGGGTGACGTGGTTTGGACTATAGACAGGTATAGGCATACAGTTGGGGGGAGGTGGTTGGACACTAGACAGTATAGGCACTACAGTGGGGGGGGAGGTGGTTGGACTATAGACAGGTATAGGCACTACAGTTGGGGGGACGGTGGTTTGGACTATAGACAGGTATAGGCACTACAGTTGGGGGGACGGTGGTTTAGACTATAGACAGGTATAGGCATACGATGTGGGGGGACGGTGGTTGGATATAGACAGGTATAGGCACTACAGTTGGGGGACGGTTTTGAGACTATAGACAGGTATAGGCACTACAGTCTAGGTTGGGGGGAGTGGTTTGGTTGACTATAGACAGGTATAGGCACTACAGTTGGGGGGGGACGGTGGTTTGGACTATAGACAGGTATAGGCACTACAGTTGGGGGGAGGGTGGTTTGGACTATAGACAGGTATAGGCACTACAGTTGGGGGGACGGTGGTTTGGACTATAGACAGGTATAGGCACTACAGTTGGGGGGCCGGTGGTTTGACTATAGACAGGTATAGGCACTACAGTTGGGGGGACTTTTGTGGTTTGGACTATAGACAGGTATAGGCAATACAGTTGGGGGACGGTGGTTTGATACTATAGACAGAGTATAGCGCACTACAGTTGGGGGGACGGTGGTTTGGACTATAGACAGGTATAGGCACTACAGTTGAGGGGGACGGTGGTTTGGACTATAGACAGGTATAGGCACTACAGTTGGGGGGCCGGTGGTTTGGACTATAGACAGGTATAGGCACCGTACTCAACATTGGAGTGTAAAGATAATAGGCCAAGATACTTCACATTGTTTATTTGTCTGTTGTTTGGTCGATTGGCCTAATCTTGGCCTATTATCTTTAACTCAATGTTGAGTACAGTGCCTATACCTGGCTATAGTCCAAACCACCGGCCCCCCCAACTGTAGTGCTATACCTGTCTATAGTCCAAACCACCGTCCCCCCATCTGTGGCCTATACCTTATATAGTCCAACCACCGTCCCCCCAACTTGTAGTGCCTATACCTGTCTATAGTCCAAAAACCAACCGTCCCCCCCACTGTAGTGGCTATACTGTCTATAGTCCAAACCACCGTCCCCCCAACTGTATGCCATGTACCTGTCTATAGTCCAAACCACCCTCCCCCAACTGTAGTGCCTATACCTGCTATAGTCCAAACCACCGCCCCCAACTGTAGTGCCTATACCTGTCTTAGTCCAAACCACCCGGCCCCCATTGTTGTGCCTATACCGTCTATAGTCCAAACCACCGTCCCCCAACTGTAGTGCCTATACCTGTCTATAGTCCAAACCACCGTCCCCCCAACTGTAGTGCCTATACCTGTCTATAGTCCAAACCATCGTCCCCCCAACTGTAGTGCCTATACCTGTCTATAGTCCAAATTACCGGCCCCCCAACTGTAGTGCCTATACCTGTCTATAGTTCAAACCACCGTCCCCCCATCTGTAGTGCCTATACCTGTCTATAGTCCAAACTGATCCGTCCCCCCAACTGTAGTGCCTATACCTGTCTATAGTCCCAAACCACCGTCCCCCCCAACTGTAGTGCCTATACACTGTCTATGTCCAAAACCACTATCCCCCCACTGTATGCCTATAACTGTCTATAGTTCAAACACACCGTCCCCCAACTGTAATGCCTATACCTGTCTATAGTCCAAACCACCATCCCCCTACTGTAGTGCCTATACATGTCTATAGTCCAAACCACATCCCCCAACTGTAGTACTTTATGCCTGTCTATAGTCAAACCAAGTCCCCCAACTGTAGTACCTATACGTGTCTATAGTCTAAACCACAGTCCCCCCAACTGTAGTGCCCATACCTGTCTATAGTCCAAACCACCATCCCCCAACTTTAGTGCCTATACCCGTTTATAGTCTAAACCACAGTCCCCCCAACTGTGGTGCCTATACCTGTCTATAGTCCAAACCACAGTCCCAACGGTAGTGCCTATACCTGTCTATATCAAACCACCACCCCCAATGTAGTGCATATACCTGTCTATAGTTCCAAACTACATCCCCCCAAATGTAGTGCCTATACCTATCTATAGTCCAAACCACCTCCCCCAACTGTAGTGCCTGATAACCTGGTCTATAGCCAAACCACCCTCCCCCAACGTAGTGCTCTATACCGTCTATATTCAAACCACCACCCCCAACTTGTAGTGCCTTACCTGTCTATAGTCCAAACCACCCTCCCCCAACTGTAGTGCCTATACCTGTTTATATTCCAAACCAAGTCCCCCCAACTGTAGGCTATACCTCCCCCGCTCCTATAGTCCCGAACCACCACCCCCCATGTAGTGCCCTATACCTGTCTATAGTCCAAACCCACCTCCCCCCAACTGTAGTGCCTACTACCTGTCTCATACTATCAAACAACCTCCCCCCAACTGTAGTATACCTCCATATCCAACTGTCTATATTCCCTAAACCACACCCTCCCCCAACTGTATGCCTAACTTCTATATTCACAACACAGTCCCCCCAACTGTAGTGCCCATACTACTGTCTAATTCCAAACCACAGCCCCCCAACCCCTACTAACCAATCCTATACCCAAACCACACCCCCCAATTGAGTGCTATACCTGTCTATATTCAAACCATCCCCCAACTGTTGCCTATACCTGTCTATAGTCCACCACCACCCCCCAACTGTAGTGCCTATACCTGTCTATGATTCCAAACCACAGTCCCCCCAACTGTATGTCTATACCTGTCTATAGTCCAAACCACCAGTCCCCCCAAACTGTAGTGTCACTATACCTGTCTATAGTCCAACAACAGTCCCCCCAACTGTAGTGCCTATACCTGTCTATATCCAAACCACAGTCCCAACTGTAGTGCCTATTCCGTCTATAGTCCAAACCACAGTCCCCCCAACTGAGTGCTATACCTGTCTATAGTCCAAACCCACCATCCCCCAACGTAGGCCTATACCTGTCTATAGTCCAAACCACAGTCCCCCCAACTGTAGTGTCTATACCTGTCTATAGTCCAAACCACCATCCCCCCAACTGTAGTGCCTATACCTGTCTATAGTCCAAACCACAGTCCCCCCCACCAATGTAGTGCCTATAACTGTCTATATCAAACCACCTATCCCCCCAACTTGTAGTGCCTCTATACCTGTCTATAGTCCAAACACACCCTCCCCCCAAACTGTAGTGCCTATACCTGTCTATATTCCAAACCACCTCCCCCCAACTGTAGCACCTATACCTGTCTATGTCCAAACACAGTCCCCCCCATGTAGTGCCTATATTCTATATTCCAAACCACGTCCCCCCAACTGTAGTGCCTTATACCTGTCATATGTCCAAACCACAGTCCCCCCGCCTATATAGTCCAACCACGCACCCCCCAATTGTATGGCCTATACCTGTCTATATTCATAACCACGTCCCCCAACTGTAGTGCCTATACCTGTCTATAGTTCCACCAACCACACGCCCAACTGTAGTGCTTATACCTGTCTAATGTCCAAACCACAGTCCCCCCAACTTGTAGTGGCTATACGTCTATAGTCCAAACCACGTCCCCCCACTGTAGTGCTATACCTGTCTATAGTTCAAACCACTCCCCAATGTAGTGCTATACCTGTCTATATCAAACACAGTCCCCCAAACTGTAGTGCCTATACCTGTCTATAGTCCAAAACCACGTCCCCCGCCCAACTGTAGTGTCTATACCTGTCTAAGTCCAAACCACCATCCCCCAACTGAAGTGCCTATACCTGTTCTATAGTCTAAACCAAGTCCCCCCACTGTAGTTCTATACCTGTCTAGCCTCCAAAACACCATCCCCCAACGTATGCCTATACCTGTCTATAGTCCAAACCAACAGTCCCCCCAACTGTAGTGCCTTTACCGTTATAGTCCAAACCACCATCCCCCAACTGTAGTGCCTATACCTGTCTATAGTCAAACACGTCCCCAACTGAGTGCCTATACCTGTCATAGTTCAAAACCACCGTCCCCCCAACGTAGTCCATTACCTGTCTTAGTAACAACACAGCTCCCCCCAACTGTAGTGGCTATAACCTGTCTATAGTCCAAACCACCCCCCAAAACTGTAGTACCTATACCTGTCTATAGCCAAACCACAGTCCCCCCAACGTGTAGTGCCCTTTACCTGTCATAGTACGAACCACCACCCCAAATGTAGTCATCTATACCTGTCTATGTTCCAAACACCAGTCCCCCCACAAGTAGTGCCTATACCTGTCTTAGTCAACCACCATCCCCCAAACTGTAGTGCCTATACTTCGTTTGTATCACCAACCCTCCCCCCAACTGTAGTGCTATACCTGTCTATAGTCCAAACCACAGTCCCCCCACTGTAGTGCCTATACCTGTCTATAGTCCAAAACCCATCCCCCAACTGTAGTGCCTATACCTGTCTATAGTCAAACCATCCCCCCAACTGTAGTGCCTATACCTGTTCTATAGTCCAACCACAGTCCCCCACAACTGTAGTGCTAACCGTCTAAGTTCCAACCAAACACACCCCCAACTGGTAGTGCCTATACTGTATAAGTCCAAACCCACCGCCCCCAATACTGTAAGTCCATACCTGTCTATATTCCAAACCACGTCCCCCCAACTGTAGTGCCTATACCTGTCTATAGTCCGAAACAACCACCCCAACTACGTGGACCTATTACCTGTCATGTATGTCTTTATACAACCTCCAGTACTATGTTACCATGTAACTGTTATACAGACATTATGGGTAGGGTATAAAGGTTGGACTAGATGGACGTATGTCTTTATACAACCTCCAGTACTATGTTACCATGAGATACTTCACATTGTTTATTTGTCTGTTGTTTGGTCGATTGGCCTAGATGTGGGACATTTGTGCTCTGCCAATGGTTGAGAGGAGATTTATATAGATATACTGTCGTTTGATTGGATTGGCCCATTACATTTAAAACTAGACATGAACAACCTGATAATAGGCAATTTATTCAATGGGATTCAAAATGAATGATCCCTACTGTAACGTATATAATAATACGTCTTGTTATAACATGTAAGCTAAAAAGGTACCACATTAATATGTGAAGTCAGGACAGACTTGCCAGCAGTTCGTGAAATAATTAGCCATTGTGGGTTTTTTTCTTTTGACACCTGTTTGTGGTCCATGTTTACATGTCCCAGTCTTTCATTCTCTAAAGATCATGTGACAGATAATAGGAAAAAACAAGACAATTGGGGCTTATGCAATCAATGAAAGGTGCAAAAGTTTGCCCAAGCAATTAACCTAAATCAACCAGCCAGATGTTATCTAACTGCAGAAACCAAATATAAACATCTGATTGGCTGCAGATTAATAGCACAGGTGAACAATTGCAGTGGACTATTAAAGGGCTCATCTTCTATTAGACTAAATTCACCAAGCTGTGCCAACACGTGTGTACACACTGTGGTACACTTGGGTTGATATCTTTAGATTAAAGGGACACTATACTGAAAAAATTACTTTGCCTCATCTTAATCTAGAATTGAATACATGTAAGTAGCACTGTGTGTGTTGCTGCATGCCTTCAATCCAGCACACATTTTGTTTAGGAGCAGGATCCCCCCTCCTTCTTTTAACCACTCCCACTTCCATCCGACCTGACTTTTTCCCACAAACCAACTGTCAAGCCTGCACACAGCATACTGCATTCCAACTGTCAATGTTCTGTCACCATTCCAGCTACAGTAAAACTACTCACAGAAGAATAGTTTTTGAGAGCAAGGAACTTGATTGACAGCTGAAATATAAGAAGTGTTAGATTGGATATCTAAAGAAATAGGGGGCAGATCAACAATAAAATGATACAGTGGTGGTTGGGAAGAATTATAGTTTCCAGTTATAGTCAATTTAGTTGACTATATATATGGTCAATTTAAAATAACCTATTTTTCGGTATAGAGGGGAGCTACAGGTGTGGGATACGCCTAACCTAGTGTTAAACTTGGCCTTATAGATTACCTGGTTTGACCTTTTGGTTATGGGAACAAGGGATTGTCTGTGATATACTGACATAACCAACGTTTGTTTTTTATTCCCTACCAATTAGTTACAACCTGTATATCAATCAGTAGATCTACCAGTGACCACACAGCATAAAGGCTGCATAGGAATATCAATGACATTTTTCTGTGTTTTTGATAGAACGTTCGATATTGGCCTATTGATATGATCAGGCATGTCTGAAAAATTTCCATCGACCCCATAGATCTGTAGTTTTCAACTAAGTCATATATACAATTGGAATATTGTCGGCCCCTGTATGGCTAGCTTTAGGGATTAAGGAAAGCTTATCACTGTTTGAATATAGTATAGTATAGTATTTGAGGTTGAATAAAGACATACGTCCATCCAGTCCAACCCATCTAGCAATATCCTCATTTCCTGCCTAACTGTTGATCCAGAGGAAGGCAAAAAACCCCCACCAAATTTATGAAGGGGGAAAAAATTCCTTCCTGACTCCAAGTGGCAATCGGAAATTTCCCTGGATCAACTCTACTTTATGTATCAATACCAGTAACTTGCAACATTCCTTGTTTGCAGAAACTCATCCAGCTTTTTTTTGAAACTGACCAATGAACCTTGAATAATCAATATAGATTAATTAAGTTATGTCAACTCTTACCTGACCAGCTCCTGGTTGTACAGAGAGTGTGGGGCCTCCCTTCCTAGAATGTACACTTGTCCTTTCATCACAGACAACTGCACTTTTCCTTCAACCAGCTCTTGAGATTTGGAAATACAACTGCGGACAAACTCACACTCAGGACTGTACCAGAGACCTAAGGACAGAAAGAAATAATGATGGATATTACATATTTGTGTGGATAGAATTGATTGACTTTTAAAAAACATCACCACCTAAAGTGTTTAAATATTGTATTTGAACTCTTGTGTTATCTTTTAGGCTCCTAATTGGAGAATTTCCTCTCTTCCTGGGTTATTCACACTGAGCATGCTCAAAAAGATCACTGAACAAGGGGAGGGGCAGTGACTGCAAGGAGTTCTGTGTTAAAGGGTCAGTTTGGAATTACTTGAAGACAGTTTGAATCAGCAGTTTCCTGGCTATATATCTTAACTAAATTTGAGTATGAACCCATGATCTCCCAATGGAAAACCGAGATAAACTCAACCCTCCCTTATAAAAAGTTGATGTATACAAGCAGAGGTTGGCTGTCTAAATACAACAAGGTATGGCACAGATGGGAGTCCTCATCTATCACATGTGACGATTAACTTATAAAATGGTTGGTGGGCAGGGGTGGACTCTGGAGAGGGTAATATACCGTTAATACACCAATAATAACTGTAGCAATGCATTCAATACCCTAGCAAATAACAGGAAAATGTATAATGGGTAGTGATTGTCCAGTTTGCGTATCCGAACCCAGATCCGTGGTGAATTTACCTCATTGGCGAATGGTGGATATCGCGGATTTTACGGTTTTCGAAAATTTTCGAAATTACGAGGATTTCTCGGATTTTCCCGTATTTTCGAAAATACAATTCAAAATTGTATTCAAAATTTCACAGATGTTTCACATTTTTTGACGGAGCAAGCCACATTTTTGGGTCCGTATTTTAGAAAAATCCTCGTATTTTCGAAGAATCATAGTCGAAGAATCCTTGTATTTTCGAAGAACGGATTTTGCCGAACTTTCATTTTAATGGGTCCGCTCGCGGATTTTCGTTTTTTTTTGAAAATTTGCGGATCCTTGAGCGGACCGGATTTTGCGAAGTTCGGACATCTCTAATAATGGGTAGCAAAGTTAAAGTTAAGGTAGTTAGATCATAGTAATGTAAAGAAGCAATAATGATACCACACGGTTTTCTCAAACCTAAGTCTATTGTACATTTATTACTCTGAATGTGAACGAAACTTGATACTACTCAATGTAAACTGTAATATGTATATTGCCCATTGTTGCTTCAATAAAACACCTCCGGAAGGAGAGGATTTTAAAAACAAATTTCAGTCTGAAACACAGGGCAAAACAAAATCATGTTTATGTATGTTTATGTATTGATACAGAACATGCAACACAGTCATTGATTCTGTTTCAAACAGGTATTTATATATATATAGTTTAAGAATATCTATACTAATAACTTTTTTTTAAAACTCTACTGTATGATCATAGACTCCTTTTTCCCACAATCCTTAAATTAACAGGGAGATTCAATAAAAGTTCTTATCGTTTAAAATGGTGCTAATTTTGCCCCAACCAATCAGATCTTATTTAACATTTGAAAGCTAACATCTGATTGGTTGGGGCAAAATTAGCACCATTTTAAACGATAAGAATTTTTATTGAATAACCCCGTAAGTTTTTTATAATTAATGATACACATGTGAAGAAGATCATTACCATCAAACAGATTTTTTTAAGGCTAGAAAAGGTGTACAATACAGTAATGCCGGCTCCCATCAAGAAACAAATGACCTGGAACTAAATTTGATCTTTGTCTTTATTTCCCCTTTAAACTTAAAACTTAATAGCCGCTCCGTTTGAGTGTTTTAAATGGAAGCTGTGATTTAGATCTGTAACTGGAATCTCCTTTGATATTGAAGACATACGCATTGAAAAGATATCAGGCCCCATCAAGACAGACTGGTTGGTTACAGTTTTTTCAGACTTTTCAATGAAGTGGTCTAGTTGAATTTTTTTTTTGTTTCTACTTTTTGTCTTCTGCCATAAGTTATTATCCTCCCCCCTGATAATAGGAGCCAGGCTGCGATCTGACCTTGTGGCTTAATCAAGGTCATACATCAAGGCCCATATGGGATTGTGTGTACTGAGACGAAGTGACAGGTGAACTTACCTTCTCCTGCTTTCTGTTAAGGTAACATTAGTCGATTTGGGAAGAAAGAGCTATCGCTTCTGTGTGTAGGGAAAAGAAATACCAGAGCACATCTGTTTTCTGAGACTCTGGGATGGCTACATCTCCCTAGGGCCAGGGGGTATCAATAAGAGTAATGAGCCAATCTGGAACCTGACACAGGACATCTAGAATAGAGACTTGCTGTATTGTGACTTGTAATTTAGATCTGGTTCTGTTAAGGGGATGCTGGTCAGCTACAGTGTAGAGATGCTTGAAAAGCATGGATTCAATGCAATTAAAGGGAAAGGTCACAGCGGAGACTTTAATGAATAAAGCTTACTTGCAATTTTCCACATCATTACTTACCTAAACTTAACTTCAGTAGGTTGCCAGGGTCAATTGTCCAAGCAACCTGGAAGCGTTCACTTGGGACAATAATTGGAAATCAAAATAGGCTGATACATAATAATGTATTATTGACAATTTAGGTGCTAGGAGAAAGACCTGTCACATGTGCTAAATTGTGTTCAACCTATATAGGGCCAGCACCCCATTCAGGTAAGTGACCCACCCAGCCAATCAGTAGACAAGATTGATTGAATTGCGGTTAGGCAATTATGTCACTGTGTGGTGGTGGTTTGGGTATCTAAAGGTCCCTGCATAGGTCAAACATCCCCCAAAGACCCTACTCATTATGGTTATTAGGGACTCAATGGCTATATCGGGATAACGGTTGTTAATGAGCGTTCTTTACTAAATTAGTTTAAGTTAATATTATTTAAATTATATATAACACATCCCTAGGTGTTATATCTTTATTACACACTCCTAGGTGTTATATCTATATTACACACTCCTAGGTGTTATATCTATATTACATATACCTAGGTGTTATATCTATATTACATATACCTAGGTGTTATATCTATATTACATATACCTAGGTGTTATATCTTTATTACACACTCCTAGGTGTTATATCTATATTACATATACCTAGGTGTTATATCTATATTACATATACCTAGGTGTTATATCTTGATTACAGACACTCCCTAGGTTTTTATATCTTTATTACATCTCCTAGTTTTATATCTATATTACATATACCTAGGTGTTATATCTTTATTACACACTCCTAGGTGTTATATCTATATTACATATACCTAGGTGTTATATCTATATTACATATACCTAGGTGCTCTACATATGAATTTTTATCCTTTGCAATGTAGAGAGAGGACATTTAGGGTTCTGCAATGTACTAGCTTTTTCCCAGAATGCACTCTACTTAAGGGCAATTTTATTTACCCACCTCGTTCCACCAATTGAAAGTATCCATCTCCTGATAAACATTCTAAAAACTTATCCTCACTGGTCCGTTCCATGACTACATCTGACATATTGCAAGAAGAGCGCCCACCCATTGGCCACCTATCTTACCTATCTCAATGGCAGCCCGTGGGGTAGAGTTAAGGTGGCCATACATATACACGATATTACTTACCCGACCGAGTGATCACGCAACATTCGAGTGATCCTGCAGGAACCGCTTCTCCCGACATGTGATTGCAAAATGAATGCGATTTTGCGATCGCATGTTGGTCGTATATAAGTACGGGAGGGGCGGTTCCTGCAGGATCGCTCGAACGTCGCGTGATCGCTCGGTCAGGTAATTATATCGTGTATATGTATAGCCACCTTTAGACCTGAGCGTTGAGGGAAAGTATAGGTAAGAATATCAGGAGGTAGATACTGTTCCTAGGGGGGAGGCTTCTCTATGGGAGGGGGACCTTCTTTTTTTGTCCTTAAAAAAGTTCCTTACAGTCATTTCTACTGATTGGCTGTTAAATGGGTCAAACATGCTCAGATCTCTACTGAGCAACTGAATCAACCCAGGGACTAAGACTTTAGTCCCGGCCAACTATCCGACAGTCAGCAGGGACAAATCACGATCCGCACTTTAGCCTGGAAATTAACCAGCATAGCCGATCGCTCCCACGCCATACAATATTTTCGGCCGACTGACTGATACACTGTAATATTGGTTGGTCAGACGAAAATATTGTATGGTGTTTACGGTCAAATTTTTCTTCCCGCTAGCGTCCATTCTCCGTCTGCGATGATTTCCCAACATGTCTGATCGCCTATTTGTTCGATTCGGGAAACGGGTGTCAGACAGAAAAATCTGCTTGTGTGTCCCCAGCCTTAGACCAAAATGTCCACTATTAGGGGTTCTGTATTTATACACAGAGAGATCACTGATTGGGCAGATTATAGTCATTACAATGACATTTTTCTGTGTTTGTGCTGAACTTCCCCTTTAACACAGACTGATTTTTTTAATTCCAAATCTATTTTTTTTCTCTAAACGCCCAAAAACCGACTTGGCAATTCACGTACCGTTGTAGACCTGCTCGGCAAACCTTCCACACAGCTGCTGCTTAATTTTTCTCACTTCTCGATCCATGGTAAACGCCTCAATGTCTAAGTGAGCTTGGTACAGTATGGTCCCAGCCGGTGTCTCGTAGATACCTAGCCATTTTTCCAGGCAGGGGGAGAGAAAGAGAGTAAGAGAGAGCGGGGAGGAGGTGGATACTTGAAGCACAAATTGCTGGCAAATGACACCGTTAATGAAGCCTGTGACAGAGGTGCTGCCGTCGGACCTCATTCAGTCCCAGCTTGTTGCTTAGTGTACGTGTCATTATTGCCCTGCTGGGGTACAGACAGGACCGCTCCGCACCTTGCGGTGAAAATGTCTAGATTCCTCTGTGGGGTTTTTTTTGTGTGTGTAAAGATGCTGAAATGACAGGTTTCAGAGACTGATCGCTCTCCCCTCCGCTAGCCTACCGGACTCCCGCAGAAAGCCTGTAATTAAAGGCAGATCTAAGAAGAGGACACACAGTGCAAAAGGCCCTTTAAATAACAGGTCTCTCTCCTATCCCCCGTCAACCTTTCTTTCTTTTTAACTCCCTTTACTCCCCCCCACTACTTCAATCTCACTTTGGCCCAGGCATAATCTACAAGAAAATAATAATATTTAAAACGAGTGAGAGTGGAAAGCTGCAGGCTCATGGTGTGCTTAAGAGCTGCAGAAATTAAAAGAAAAAAAGTATCTCAGCCCCTGGCGCTGTCGTTCTGCTAAGTGACTGCGATCTTGCAAACACACTGGGCACATGAGAGGGGTGTCAACTGTTATCACCAATGCTGAATGTTAAAACCCCCATGCATGCCATTTTATAGGAAAAAAGGGGATAAAAATATGTTTATGTTAGAATATAGCATGTAAAAAGACCCATTTCTATTTGTTCATACCATGTGGAGCTGCCATATTGCTTCAGTCTACTAAGATCATCTCTGTTAGCTCTGTTGTGTGCACATAACAGGCTATGATTCCATACTTTGCTAACAGACGAAAGGTTGTGAAGGTTCCCAGGCAATAAAGAGCTTGATTAAACATTTTCAACAAGGCTCTCTATGCATTGTGTGAAATTGTTTGCTTGGTCCCTGCCTCAAGGGGGCGCTCTGTCCAATGGCAATCATAGCCTTTCATGTTCTAAATGTACTGAGCATCTGAACTGATGAATGTTGTCAACAGAATGATTTGTACCTCAGGAAGGGGACTGTAGATCCCTAGAAATGTTGTATGTTTGCTAAATAAATACTAATATCTTCTCTTATGTGTAGTGTGCTCCTTGCTTTGATATATTGGACTGTGTTAACGCTTGGGATAGAGGCTTAGGAATTGTGGTGTGCTTGAGTGAACTTATATCTTCTTTGATTTGTAAAGCAACAACCTAATCGACCCCCCCCCCCCCCCCCCCCCCCCCCCGCAACCCCCAAAATTGTAATTTTTACATGCCTGCCAGATGTACCACAAGAAAGATGTTCACTGCCCCATCCTGTAAATGTTGCCGCCTCCTCTTCAAGCTGTGCGAGCTTGCACATGCTCAAACGAGGTGGTTCAGGGAGCAGAAGTCATGGCTATCACTAGAAATAGAATGGGGCGGTGAACATATATATTCCCAATGTTTAGAGACGGGAGACACCAATAAGTCAGAAAACACATAGAAGCAAATATATATAAAGATCTGACTCTCCTCATACTGTAAAGGTTTCGGTTCACTGATCTTGTGGAGACTGGAGGATGGGGGAGTGCATTGGTTTATCAGGAAACAGTTGGGGGTCTTCCAAGTAATTTCCTTCTGATCTATTTACAGTTCTTAGTGTTACGACCCGATAATGGACTTCAATGGTGACATGTCACCTCTCACTGTTGTACAGAGTTTTCTATTTACTGCTGACCTGCCTGACATCTTGAAAGCTTATTAAACATCATGTGCTAAGCCAGCCACAAACACAAAGACTGAGTGTGAGGAGGTTAAATCTTACAATTCCCAGTATCTCCTGTATTTACCCACTCTGAGCCTCATTAGCTTTTGGAAAGTGGAACATGTTACCTAAAGGGTAACTTAGGGACTCATCTTCCTTTAGGTAGGCTAAAAAGATGGACAACCTCCAATACTATGTTACTATGTAACTGTTATACAGACATAATGGGTAGGGTATAAAGGTTGGACTAGATGGACGTATGTCTTTATACAACCTCCAATACTATGTTACTATGTAACTGTTATACAGACATTATGGGTAGGGTATAAAGGTTGGACTAGATGGACATATGTCTTTATGCAACCTCCAATACTATGTAACTGTTAGACAGATATTATGGGTAGGGTATAAAGGTTGGACTAGATGGACGTATGTCTTTATACAACCTCCAATATTATGTTACTATGTAACAGTTATACAGACATTATGGGGAGGGTATAAAGGTTGGACTAGATGGACATATGTCTTTATGCAACCTCCAATACTATGTAACTGTTAGACAGATATTACGGGTAGGGTATAAAGGTTGGACTAGATGGACGTATGTCTTTATACAACCTCCAATAATATGTTACTATGTAACTGTTATACAGGCATTATGGGTAGGGTATAAAGGTTGGACTAGATGGACATATGTCTTTCTACAACTTCCAACACTATGTTACTATGTAACTGTTATATAGACATTATGGGTAGGGTTTAAAGGTTGGACTAGATAGACATATGTCTTTATGCAACCTCCAATACTATGTAACTGTTAGACAAATATTATGGGTAGGGTTTACAGGTTGGACTAGATGGACATATGTCTTTCTACAACTTCCAACATTATGTTACTATGTAACTGTTATACAGACATTATGGGTAGGGTATAAAGGTTGCACTAGATGGACGTATGTCTTTATACAACCTCCATAATAGTTACTATGTAACTGTTATACAGACATTATGGGTAGGGTATAAAGGTTGGACTAGATGGACAGTATGTCTTTATAACCTCCAATACTATTTACTATGTAACTGTTATACAGACATTAGGGTAGGGTTAAAGGTTGGACTAGATGGACGTATGTCTTTTACAACCTCCATAACTATGTTACTATGTAACGTTTACAGACATTAGGGAGGGTATAAAGGTTGGACTAGATGGACGTATGTCTTTATACAACCTCCAAACTATGTTACTATGTAACTGTTATACAGACATTATGGTAGGGGATAAAGGTTGGACTAGATGGACGATGTCTTTATACAACCTCCAATACTATGTACTATGTAACTGTTATACAGACATTATGGGTAGGGTATAAAGGTTGCACTAGATGGACGTATGTCTTTATACAACCTCCAATACTATGTTACTATGTAACTGTTATACAGACTTATGGGTAGGGTATAAAGGTTGGACTAGAGGACGTATGTCTTTATACAACCTCCAATACTATGTACTATGTAACTGTTATACAGACTTATGGGTAGGGTATAAAGGTTGGACTAGATGGAGTATGTCTTTATACAACCTCCAATACTAGTTACTATGTAACTGTTAAACAGACATATAGGTAGGGTATAAAGGTTGGACTAGATGGACGTATGTCTTATACAACCTCCAATATATGTTACTATGTAACTGTTTAACAGAATATGGGTAATAAACATAGATGATATCTTTCATTATAACACTACATACTACATTACTGTATACAGACATTATGGGTAGGGTATCAAGGTTGGACTAGATGGACGTATGTCTTTATACAACTCCCAATACTATGTTACTATGTAACTGTTATACAGACATTATGGGTAGGGTATAAAGGTTGGACTAGATGGACGGATGTCTTTATACAACCTCCAATACTATGTTACTATGTAACTGTTATACAGACATTATGGGTAGGTATAAAGGTTGGACTAGATGGACGTATGTCTTTATACAACCTCCAATACTATGTTACTATGTAACGTTAACAGACATTATGGGTAGTAGGGTATAAAGTTGGACTAGATGGACGATGCTTTATACAACCTCCAATACTATGTTACTATGTAACTGTTATACAGACATTAGGGTAGGGTATAAAGGTTGGACTAGATGGACGTATGCTTTATACAACCTCCAATACTATGTTACTATGTAACTGTTATACAGACATTATGGGTAGGGGTATAAAGTTGGACTAGATGGACGTATGTCTTTATACAACCTCCAATACTATGTTACTATGTAACTGTATACAGACATTATGGGTAGGGTATAAAGGTTGGACTAGATGACGGAGTCTTATACAACCTCCAATACTATGTTACTATAACTGTTATACAGACATTATGTGGTAGGTATAAAGGTTGGACTAGATGGACGGATGTCTTTATACAACCTCCAATACTATGTACTATGTAACTGTTAGACAGACATTATGGTAGGGATAAAGAGTTGGACTAGATGGACGTAGTCTTTATACAACCTCCAATACTATGTTACTATGTAACTGTATACAGACATTTGGGTAGGGTATAAAGGTTGGACTAGATGGACGTATGTCTTTTACAACCTCCAATACTGTTACATGTAACTGTTAACAGACATTAGGGTAGGGATAAAGGTTGGACTAGTGGACAGATGATGTCTTTATACAACCTCCATACTATGCTATGTAACTGTTGACAGACATTATGGGTAGGGTATAAAGGTGGACTAGATGACGATTGTCTTTTACAACCTCCAATACTATGTTACTATGTAACTGTTATACAGACATTATGGGTAGGGTATAAAGGTTGGACTAGATGACGATTGTCTTTATACAACCTCCAATACTATGTTACTATGTAACTGTTATCAGACATATGGGTAGGGTTAAAGGTGGACTAGATGGACGGATCTTTATACAACCTCCAATACTATGTTACTATGAACTGATACAGACATTATGGGTAGGGTATAAAGTTGGACTAGATGGACGTATGTCTTTATACAACCTCCAATACTATGTTACTATGAACTGTTATACAGACATTATGGGTAGGGTATAAAGGTTGGACTAGATGGAACGTATGTCTTATACAACCTCCAATACTATGTTACTATGTAACTGTATACAGACTTATGGGTAGGGTATAAAGGTGGACTAGAGGACGGATGTCTTTAACAACCTCCAATACTATGTTACATGTAACTGTTAACAGACATTATGGGTAGGGTTATAAAGTTGGACTAGATGGAAGTATGTCTTTAACAAACTCCAATCTATGTTACTCTATGTAACTGTTATAACAGACATTATGGGTAGGTATAAAGGTTGGACTAGATGGACGATTCTTTATACAACCTCCATACTATGTTACTATGTAACTGTTAGACAGACATTATGGGTAGGTATAAAGTGGACTAGATGGAGTAGCTTATACAACCTCCATACTATGTTACTATGTAACTGTTATACAGACATTATGGGTAGGGTATAAAGGTGGACTAGATGGACGGGTCTTTATAACCTCCAATACTATGTTACTATGTAACTGTATACAGCATTATGGGTAGGTATAAAGGTTGGACTAGATGGAGGATGTCTTATACAACCTCCAATACTATGTACTATGTAACTGTTAACAGACATTATGGGTAGGGTATAAAGTTGGACTAGATGGAGTAGGTCTTATACAACCTCCAATACATGTACTATGTAACTGTTATACAGACATTATGGGTAGGGTTAAAGGTTGGACTAGATGGACGATGTCTTTATAACCCTCCAATATATGTACTATGTAACTGTGTTAACAGACATTATGGGTAGGGTATAAAGGTTGGACTAGATGGACGTATGTCTTATACAACCTCCAATACTATGTACTATGTAACTGTAACAGACATTATGGGTAGGGTATAAAGGTTGGACTGATGGACTATGTCTTTATACAACCTCCAATACTATGTTATTATGTAACTGTTAGACAGACATTATGGGTAGGGTATAAGGTTGGACTAGATGGACGATGTCTTTATAACCTCCATACTATGTACTATGTAACTGTTATACAGACATTATGGGTAGGGTATAAAAGGTTGGACTAGATGGACGCATAGTCTTTATAAACCTCCAATACTATGTTACTAGTAACTGTTATACAGACATTATGGGTAGGGTATAAAGGTTGGACTAGATGGACGTATGCTTTAACAACTCCAATACTATGTTATGAACTTTATACAGACATTATGGGTGGGTATAAAGTTGGACTAGATGGACTATGTCTTTATACAAACCCCAATATATGTACTATGTAACTGTTATACAGACATTATGGGGAGGGGATAAAGGGTGTGACTAGATGGACTATGTCTTTATCAACCTCCAATACTATGTAACTGTTAGACAGATATTATGGGTAGGGTATAAAGGGGACTAGATGGACGTATGTCTTTATACAACCTCCCATATTATGTTACTATGTAACAGTTATACAGACCTTATGGGAGGGTATAAAGGTTGGACTAGATGGACATATGTCTTTATCAACCTCCAATACTATGTAAACTGTGTAACAGAATTAGGGTAGGGATAAAGGTTGGACTAGATGGACGTATGTCTTTATACAACCTCCAATAATCTGTTACTAGGTAACGTTATACAGCATTATGGGTAGGGTATAAAGGTTGGACTAGATGGACATATGTCTTTTACAACTTCCCAACTATGTTACTATGAACTGTTATAAGACATATGGGTAGGGTTTAAGGGTGGACTGATAGAATGTCTTATTGCAACCTCCAATACTATATGTAACTGTTAGACAAATTATGGGTAGGGTTATAAGGGGACTAGATGGGACAGGTCTTTATACAACCTCCAGTACTATGTTACCATGTAACTGTTATACAGACATTATGGGTAGGGTATAAAGGTTGGACTAGATGGACGTATGTCTTTATACAACCTCCAGTACTATGTTACTTGTAACTGTTAACAAACATTATGGGTAGGGTATAAAGGTTGGACTAGATGGACGTATGTCTTTATACACCTCCAATACTATGTTACTATGTACCTGTTTATACAGACATTATGGGTAGGGTATAAAGGTTGGACTAGATGGACGTATGTCTTTATACAACCTCCAATCATGTTACTATGTAACTGTTATACAGACATTATGGGTAGGGTATAAAGGTTGGACTGATGGAGTATGTCTTTATCAACCTCCAATACTATGTTACTATGTAACTGTTAACAGACATTATGGTAGGGTATAAGGTTGGACTAGATGGACGTATGTCTTTATACAACCTCCAATACTATGTTACTATGTAACGTTATACAGACATTATGGGTAGGGTAAAAGTTGACTAGATGGACGTATGTCTTTATACAACCTCCAATACTATGTTACTATGTAACTGTTATACAGACATAATGGGTAGGGTATAAAGGTTGGACTAGATGGACGATGTCTTTATACAACCTCCATATATGTACTATGTAACTGTTATACACATTATGGGTAGGTATAAAGGTTGGACTAGATGGACGTATGTCTTTATACAACCTCCAATACTATGTTACTATATAACTGTTAGACAGACATTATGGTAGGGTATAAAGTTGGACTAGTATGACGTATGCTTTATACAACCTCCATACATGTTACTATGTAACTGTTATCAGACATTATGGGTAGGGTATAAAGGTTGGACTAGATGGACGTATGTCTTTATACAACCTCCAATACTTGTTACTATGTACGGTTATACAGACATTATGGGTAGGGTATAAAGGTTGGACTATATGGACGTATGTCTTTATACAACAACTCCAATACTTGTTACTATGTAACTGTTATACAGACATTATGGGTAGGTATAAGGTTGGACTAGATGAACGGATGTCTTTATACAACCTCCAATACTATGTTACTATGCAACTGTTATACAGACATTATGGGTGGGTATAGGTTGGACTGAATGGACGGATGTCTTTATACACCTCCAATACTATGTACTATGTAACTGTTAGACAGACATTATGGGTAGGGTATAAGATTGGACTAGATGACGATGTCTTTATACACCTCAAACTATGTTACTATGTAATGGTATACAGACATTAGGGGTAGGGTATAAAGGTTGGACTAGATGACGTATGTCTTTATACAACCTCCATACTATGTTACATGTAACTGTTAACAGACATTATGGGTGGGTTAAGAGTTGGACTAGATGGACATATGTCTTTATACAACCTCCAATACTATGTTACTTAACTGTTAACAGACATTATGGGTAGGGTATAAAGGTGGACTAGATGGACGATGTCTTTATACAACCTCCATACTATGTTACTATGTAACTTATACAGCCATTATGGGTAGGGTATAAAGGTTGGACTAGATGACGGATGTCTTTTACAACCTCCAATACTATGTTACTATGAACTGTTATACAGACATTATGGGTAGGGTATAAAGTTGACTAATGGACGATGTCTTTATACAACCTCCAATACTATGTCCTATGAACTGTTATACAGACATTATGGGTAGGGTATAAAGTTGGACTAGATGGACGTATGCTTTATACAACCTCCAATACTATGTTACTATGAACTGTTATACAGACATTATGGGTAGGGTATAGGTTGGACTGATGGACGTATGTCTTTATACAACCTCCAATACTTGTTACTATGTAACGTTATACAGACATTATGGTTAGGGTATAAAGGTTGGACTATGATGGACGATGTCTTTATCAACCTCCAATACTATGTTACTATGTAACTGTTAAGACGACATTATGGGTAGGGTATAAAGTTGGACTAGATGACGTATGTCTTTATACAACCTCCAATACTAGTTACTATTAACTGTTTACAGAACATTATGGGTAGGTATAAGGTTGGACTAGATGGACGATGTCTTTATACAACCTCCAATACTATGTACTTGTAACTGTTAACAGACATTATGGGTAGGGTATAAGATGGTACTAGATGGATGTAGGCTTTATACAACCTCCAATACTATGTTACTATGTAACTGTTATACAGACATTAGGGGTAGGGTATAAAGGTGGACTAGATGGACGATTGTCTTTAATAACCTCCAATCCTATGTTACTATGTAACTGTTATACAGACATTATGGTAGGTATAAGGTTGGACTAGATGGACGATGTCTTTATACAACCTCCAATACTATGTACTATGTAACTGTTAACAGACATTATGGGTAGGGTATAAAGTTGGACTAGATGGATGTAGTCTTTATACAACCTCCAATACTATGTACTATGAACTGTTAACAGACATTATGGGTAGGGTATAAAGGTTGGACTAGATGGACGTATGTCTTTATACAACCTCCAATACTATGTTACTATGTAACTGTATACAGACATTATGGGTAGGGTATAAAGGTTGGACAGATGGCGTAATGTCTTTATCACCCTCCAACTATGTTACATGTAACTGTTAACAGACATTATGGGTAGGGTAAAAGGTTGGACTAGATGGACGTATGTCTTATACAACCTCCAATACATGTTATTATGTACTGTTATACAGACATTATGGTAGGGTATAAAGGTGGACTAGATGGACGATATGTCTTAATAACCTCCAATACTATGTTCTATGTAACTGTTATAGAACAATTAGGGTAGGGTATAAAGGTTGGACTAGATGGACGATATCTTTAACAACCTCCAATACTATGTTACTATGTAACTGTTTACAGACATTATGGGTAGGTATAAAGGTTGGACTAGATGGCGTATGTCTTTACACAACCTCCAATACTATGTTACTATGTAACTTTTATACAGACATTATGGGTAGGGTATAAAGGTTGGACTAGATGGACGATGTCTTTATACAACCTCCATATTATGTTACTATGTAACGGTTATACAGACATTATGGGTAGGGTATAAAGGTTGGACTAGATGGACATATGTCTTTATGCAACCTCCAATACTATGTAACTGTTAGACAAATTATGGGTAGGTATAAAGGTTGGACTAGATGACGTATGTCTTTATACAACCTCCAATTATGTTACTATGTAACAGTTTATACAGACATTATGGGTAGGGTATAAAGGTTGGACTAGATGGACATATGTCTTTATCAACCTCCAATACTGATGTAACTGTTAACAGATATTAGGGTAGGGTATAAAGGTTGGACTAGATGGACGTATGTCTTTACAACCTCCATATATGTTACTATGTAACTGTTATACAGCATTATGGGTAGGGTATAAAGGTTGGACTAGATGACATATGTCTTTCTACAACTTCCAACACTATGTTACTATGTAACTGTTAATAGACATTATGGGTAGGGTTAAAGGTTGGACTAGATGACAATGTCTTTATGCAACCTCCAATACTACATGTAACTGTTAGAACAATATTATGGGTAGGGTTATAAGGTTGGACTAGATGAACTATGTCTTTTACCACTTCCAATACTATGTACTATGTAACTGTTATACAGACTTATGGGTAGGGTAAAGGTTGACTAGATGGACGTATGTTTTATACACACCTCCAATACTATTTACTATGTAACTGTTATACAGACATTATGGGTAGGGTATAAAGGTTGCCTAGATGGACGTATGTCTTTATACAACCTCCAATACTATTTAGTAACTGTTATACAGACATTATGGGTAGGGTATAAAGGTTGGACTAGATGGACGTATGTCTTTATACAACCTCCAATACTATGTAACTATTTTTTAGCTATTTTAACATGGTTCTTAAATGCAGCCAGTGGCGTAACTAGGAATCACTGTGCCCCCAAGCAAAACTATTATGGGGCCCCTCTCGACGCCCGACCGAACGCATACACATGTGCAATTATCTCCTTTCGATTGGGGGACGTTTGGCATCGGTAAGATCGTACGAGGCTTTAGTTTGACATCTCTGGCTTTAAAGAATGAGGTCCTTGTCCTGAAAAGCTTACATTCTAAGTAAGCAACAGCATGTTTGTACAGCCCACGCTATAATCCACAATACAGGCACATTGGTGGAAAAAAAACATGGCTGCCACAAATGAAAGGGTTAAAGGGGGAAAAAAAAGTACAAATACATTTTTTTTAATTTTTTTTTAAATCCTCCTTTGTTCTTCAGGCAAAACGAAAAAAAATCCCAAATGTGCTACCACTCCCCTTACCCTCCTACGGATTTAATTTACTTCACTTAATTAGGCCTCCTTCAGAGCACAAACCATAATTTGATAATGACTGTATGAAAAGACACAATATGCATCACATCCTTGGCAATTTCTTCTGCCCTGCGTACGCTCAGCCGAGAGTGCAGAACTAGCAGCTGCTATTGTTGGACACGAAGCTTAAGAAACCCGCATCCCTGGGAGGAAATGGCTTCACGCAGGTACCTCCTTGTGTGTCTGGGAGGCTCAGGGCTTTGGGGCATCGTTCGGTTAGAGATTCGCGTTATATTATTTTCCTCTCCTGTACTTACATTTACCTTTATATTGTTTGCCTGCGCGTTTTTTTTTTAACCTTAAATACACAGTGAAATAGGAGGATACACTTGATTTATTCAAAGCCACTTTTTATAGGCTGTAATAGAAACAGCTCCTCCAGTGGCCTATAAAATATTGTAATCAAAATGGCAGCTCTCATATGCAGGTGCATAGAAGGGATGGGTGGGCACCAATTGCATTCTCCAGGCATATAAATACGGAATGTTTGGTGCACTAAGATGGCTAAACCAATATGGCAGTTTCAATGCCAACCAAACTTACTAATAAAAGAAAATCCATAGAGGGCAATTTGGGAACAAGTAGAATCCTCAATAGGGAGACAATATACCTACATGGCAGATGGCAACATACATTGTACACTGTATACACGCATTGGCTTTGCTGTGAGCACTAGCGATACCGGAGTTTCACCGTGAACCTGGTGTTAGACCCGAAACTACAAGTTCCACCAGAGTTTCTGAACTACCGAATGAGGTTGTATGTGTGGCATAAAGGAGCTTATTTAAGCTAGAGGGAATATTTTGACCCAATTGACTGCCAGCCATGACAGTTGCGTTGAAATATCGGTGAGCACGATTAAAAATAGCTGCAGACGATATTTTGGTGCAACCGATCGTGTGGTCCACTGAATCCTTGTCACATGGAGCATTTGTCCGATTTGGACAGAAGAATGGCCGAGATTAGTACTGCAGATATTTCTACCCAATCCACTGAAATACTAGACAGTCGATCATTTGGAAATCTTGCCTTGTGTCTACCTACCTGGCCTTAATCTGCAGCAACCAATCAGATTTTACTCTAACTGTCGTAAACCAGTAAAAAGGTCACATCTGGTTGGGGCAAATTAACAGCGCTGCAAAATTCTTGCACCTCATATTTAATGTGCTTAGACTGTAAGCTCCTCTGGACCGGGACAAATGTTAGTGGCTAAAATCACTGTAAAGGGCTGTGTGATATGTAAACATATACAGAATGTCATTGTGCAGGGACATATAGAATGAAATGTTCTCCCCGCTGTACAGAGCTGACAAATCTAGGGATTTCTGAATAAAACATAGCAATTATTATTATCATCTCCGCTATCAGTCCATTACCAGCCATCAACCAAAGGGTAATTAGGTGCCTATAACAGGCCGAGGACTTATTTAAGGACATGCGTAGGCTAAGAATTAACATAGTGTAATGCATTGGATCTAATCTGTCTCTCTCTATTGTCGGCCATAGACCTAAAGATTATTCTCTTTTCCTATCAGTCCTATTTATTCCCCTGAATAACAGACAACTAGAGCAAAACTGTACCCTGGCAGAGGGGCCATTAATCCCGATATTTGGGCACTAACTACACGTATATGTGTATCAACACAGCCTGCGGACACGTATACATTTTCCAGATAGTGTACAACTATAACTTACAACCTAATATCCTACCTAGACAACCTTTGTGTTTCATGAGAATTGAATGGACCCCTCAATGCTATAACGCATGTTTTATAGAGAACATCTTCTTACCTCGAGATTTCATTCCAATGAATCGGTTTTCCACGATATCTATGCGCCCGACGCCATGCTTTCCACTGGAAAGGAAATGATTGGTTAAATGGATGTGATATTTACAATGGAAACAAAAAACTGGTGACTTGTCATGTATTTCCCCCTAACCTCAACTGTTATTTTTAGCACTTTAATTACATGCATTTCTAACCAGATATATGCATATCTGCCACCTCCTCAATGAGCTTTTAGGGGCATGTTCAGAGGAGCCAACTTCCTCTGCCAATATGGAGGTAACAATTATCCTTAAATATCTAGTTAGTAATACATCTAATAATGTGCTGAATATATTGGTTGGAATTGGGGGCAGGTAACTGACACATGACCAGGTGTTTGTTTTAAGGGTGGACATTCCCTTTTAAATAAACTGCTGGGTACAAGTAAAGCTTCGGTTTGTGGTATAGACTTTTTTTTATAGGCATTTTGGTGCAATACGGTTTACACCTATGAGCTGTGTTGTGAACATCACACCTCCTGCAACAGTTTGATGAATGAACGCATAGCGGTGTTATCAGAAACAACAGACACCACTATGCGATAACACGGGAATATCACACAACACCGCAAACGCGATAATTCCATAGTCAGAGGGGTGGGACCCTTTACAAATTTGGGAGCTCAACACTCTGAAATGAAAAAAAAAAGATTTCTGGGACAATGTCATGGTGGTTAAAGTTGCCATGGGCCGTAACTGAAGATGGATGGTAAAATAAAATGGCATTTTGATTAACGGTAAAGTTATACCCAACATTGACCATGGGATTGTTTGATGATCGTAAAGGGAACAGTAAAGTATCAAATATTAATTTGCAGGGAGCACGATCACAGGTGAAGGTTCATTTAGTTTGATGTGTCCATGTTAATAAACTTGAGCCCTGATGGTATACCAGGGCATCTCCCTTACAGCTACACAATAAAGGGGAAGCTCTGGGATATATAAAAGAAAGGAAAGTCTTTCATGGAGAAGGAGCTAAACATTTTGATTCTATTGATTGCCGGCAGAATTGTGTCAGTTTAGCTCCAGTAGGGGGCGCTAAATGACAGTTTACAGGAGAGGTTGGATAAGACTTTACATGCAGATGCCTTTGAAGAATTAGCTTTTCCTTAATATGGCATGATGTGTTTTGCACAGATTTCCTTGTGTGTAAAAATATCTCTTAGGGCTAGGGCACACTTGCGTCTTTTCTCGCGCGCTTAAGATCTGTTAGCACGTGCAGTGTGGCCTAAACGCCATTCCCCAGTGTTTCCAATCATGTTTTGTGATCCGTGAGTCTAGCATGCCAGTGCATTGCAATGTGGCAGCCCAAACTCTTTACGCTGTGCTCTGATTGGTTATCGGAACCCACGTGATCCCCATTTTTTGTGCAGATCAAAATGCACCCCAAAAATAGAATATTGTGAAAATACAATAATAGGGTCTCCCTATAATAGTGCTAGGGTTTGTACATAGGCCATGAATATTGACCCTATCTCCCAGACCATCAGGCTACCATATAATAAAACAATCAGTCGTTTGTTGGTCAGAAAGAAACGTTACAACGTGATATTTCGTTGGGACCGATGTCAATGCCTATTGAAGACAAGTGATTGAAGTTTAGAGGCCAAGTGTTGGTGGTGGATTTAGAAGGATTTTTGAATCTGTCACATGATTATAAAAGCGCCTAGAATAACTGGTCAGGGAAAATCAAAAGGGCGTGTCAGCAACTGTGTCACTTTCCCCAATAAATCGACCAATCAAATGATTCGAATTGTAAAGTCTCACATCCTTGTCTGATGTCATCCCTGAATTGGAACCTACAGGGCTAAACATTCTTGGATGACTCACTGCATAGATTCCTTCCTGTTAAGCGATCATTAAACGGACATTAATCTTAAGGGACCCTGGGGGGATTCTCCTGGTAACTCCCTTTGTTTTTTATGGAGTACAGTCTACATGGGTCACAGTTTTGCCCAATGATCCTGATAAAACTTGGTTATGTGTTAGGGCGTATAGAGGTACAGATCTATCTGCATTTTGTCAGAATCCTTCCAAGCCCAATCTGGCGCTTGACCCAAGACGAACGACCAGCAAATGAAATATCAGCAGAAGTTTGTAACACAACAGTCAAGCCAAATAACACAATCGTGTGGTACTGTACTGACAGATCCTCATTGTAATGATAAATTGGGGTTGATTAGTCCAGATGGAAAGTTTCCAATAGTTGTTATCTTTACTACCAGTAGAGGGAGCCAATAACATCGCTATGTGCAGTGTATTTGCCATTCCACCCAACATTTACAATGAGTTCCAATGAACTCCCCCGGCCATTAACAATACAGATACATGACAAATCACGTATCTGTTGAGTATCTGCAAGGTGTGGGGGGGCTGAAAATGACCGACAAGGACACTGACGACCTACTGCTGTCATTAATTTTGGTTAGAAAATTGCCGTTGTCTGGTATCAGCTCTCTCTACTATACGCTCAGCCGTGTGTGTGGGTGCATGGCCGCCCAATCCCCATAAGAAGATTGGGGGTTGTGGCTGTGTATGCAGTTGCCACCGCCTGTGTTTCTGATAGACTGGAATGCGATCTGCCGTTATACATGCAATCGTATGTGTGTGGGCACCCTAAGGCTTGGTATACACCATCAGATATTTCCAGCCAACCAACCAATAGTGACGTGGATCAGTCGGTCGGCCGGAAATATCTGATGGTGTGTGCGCGGCTCGGGACTGCTGGTAAATTACGGCTGCTCAGTTGGGACAAAAAGTCTGTTGGTCTGTACCCAGCCTAAAGGTTGGTACACAGGTAAGATTTTCCAAGACTGTCCCCCGATCACAAAGAACACCTGCAATGAACGGCTGTTTGGGACCCTCTAAAGAGAGTCTGGATCACTAAGGGAAAAAAAATGAAATCCTCTCTATCTGGGCTGACATCATTTCCCCCCTGGGGAGGTTAGAAACTCTAATTGAAAATGAACCAATTAGTTAACCATTAAAAAAAAATTTATTGCTCCTTTTGTAATCGGCCTGACTCAGCATTGTGTCATGCAGGTCTCTTATTACGGGTCATTATTTCTCTCTTTAAAGGGCTCTGCCTTCACTCCCTTTAAGGCATTCTGTCTACAATTTGCATTGCGATGCCTTTGTCTACACACAGTAACAAAGCCTTTGGGTACACACAGTAACGATAAAGCCCCGATACTGTCGGATCCGACCGTATCGGGGCTTTATCGTTATGTGTGTACCTTCGTTCCCGTTCGGGAAAGGCCGAAAATTTCCATCGGCCGCGCTAGACTCCCTATAGAGGAGTCTAGCGCGGCCGATGGAAACACACAGTCCCGAGCGTTCTCCTATGAAGTTCATAGGGAGAACGCTCAGGACTGTGTGTATTCAGTCCAGAAATCTGCACTGTGTGTACGTGACTCATTGATACAATCTGATCTTGGGAAGGTTTGGGAAGAGATCTGGTACAATATTTATAGGCTGATCGGGTCAGTGAACTGTTTTGCTAACATTTCCTACATTTTTGCTAAAATTGGTTGAAAATTTCATCAGAAGTGTCAGTAATTTCCTTGTCTTCAATGAGCCGGTGCGATATTTCTGTCAACCTGGAAATATTAAAAAGTTTTGCCACTAATGAAGAACTTTTTTTGTTAAAACTGCTAAAGAATTAGCCAATCGCATTGACTTAAATAGCCATGTGATCCGGCGCGCCCAATATTGCTTTTCCTTGCCCATCAGTTTATTGATTAAAAGACTGTTGGTTGAGAAGATAAAGGAAAACATTCCCTTGTGTACCAGCCCTCAAGGAGCCATACACGCTCCAATATTGATTGTACAATCGGTGTTGGTCAGATAAAAATGTTCTAAGGAAGGAAAATCTCATGAAAATACGGCCCAACAATTGTACAATATTGGGATATCCCGATATCGTACAACCGGGATTCATCCGTTTCTCCACTTTTGTACAACTGTGTTTACTAACATGATTGAGAGATGCCATACTGCTTGATGCATTAAGTATAAACTTACGCAATTTCATTGAGATATGAAAACAGGTCTAGCGCCGAGCGGTGCCTTGTCTTGTCCTTGAGGTTAGTGACTTGCACTGGGACACCTACAATAGAGCAGAAACAGAGACCCAGTGAGACAGAAGGGGGTCACTAGCCCAAGGGAAACAGACCATAGAATCCTCATTACGCTACACACAGCGCTAAATGGATGAGACAGATATGAACTCTAAGTAACTTCTTAAATAGCAGGAGGGGGGGGAGGGATAAAGGGGGCAAGTGGTTATAGATTCATAGCAAAATAGGGAAAGCAATAAAAACTCGATCTGTGCCCCCCCCCTTCACCATCGTCCCGTCTTTCATTTCCTACACTGTGAAATTGCCACCAGCCCCATTACTAATTGCATTTCACGCTCTGCCATTGTCTCGCAGCCCCTTCGCCTTCTGCTCCACCACTCAGAGATGGAGTCTGACAAATGGGCGCATGGGGAAAGGGAGGGGTTGGGACCGGTGGCCAAAATAAAAAAAGTTTTGCAAGACTCCCCAACCCTTTCCCCATAAAATGTCTATTTCAAAGAGTCCCTGGGACGGGGCTGCCCAACTGCTGTCACTGGTGGCGGAGGGGGGAATCCCATGAATTAATTATTACACCTTCTACAAAAAAGGATCTGGGGAAGGGTGTGGCGGATTATTGACGGGCAGGGCAGGGGGTGTGGGGAGGGGGGTAGGAGATGGTCTATGAAAGGGGAAGGGTAATTATTCTTCTGGTAAGCGAAATGAGCAATAAATAAATGTATCTTCCATGTGACAGGGGAGGTTGTTTCCATTGCAATAGGAAATCTGTCCCTAATCTTTCTTCCATCTGTTCCTCCCCATTAGCATTTATTGTGGCCATTCAACGCCAATCACATCTTAACAGGGCCCTTTCACTCTCCATTGCTATTAAATGTAATTCTTTTGCAATAATGAACTTTAAGCTCCTTTCTCGGTCAGTCTGCGGAATCCTATTTTGTGTGTGTGTTTGTGTGTGAGGGTCTTTCTTCTACCCCCCCCCCATCTTATTATTATCCTTATTATGGCCGAGGCTCTCAGCTGCTTATCTTTTATAAAATAGTCAATAATTAGATTAGAACTTCAAATAAATGAAGGGAGATCTGAATGGGAGAGAAGGGGGGGGATTGTCTTGTAGCGAATGAAACCAACGGTTGTTTTGTATTATTTTACCCTCTCCCTTGGAAATATTGGTTGGAGCCCAATTTCTTAAAGCGATGACAATACTGGCAGCCTTGGCCCACATCGCTTGCAGGCAGGTAACTTTACGCGCGCTATTAAGCTTGCAGATGGAGTAAAGCTCCGAATAAGCCACTGTCTGTCTCTGTTAGGATATTTACCTTTCTTGAATTCGATCTCCATCACTTCTGGCTCATTTGGGGCATCCCAGGGGTTCTTGGTTTTTAAATACAGACCAGGGGGAGCGTGGTTCTGGGAATGGATAAAATGGAAAGGGTTAAAAAAAACGGTAAGCTGATATATTCTATAGCAATCAGATCTAGATATGAGCTACAAGGTCACGTAAAGGCGACTGCACTGATGGTCACAGCTAAACGTTGTGCCAATGGGGAGTAGGGAATGGTCTGTTTGCAGGTACTAGCTGGTGGTTGTGGTTCATAGGAACTTGTCAGACATGGGACTGAGCTAGGTCAAGGCCTTAAATTAGAATTGCAAAGCCTTGAACACACGTTAGAAAATTGTCACCAGCATGAGCCCTTGTTCACCCCAACTGCAGGGGGGTTTCCTGGTCGCTCACCTCTCAATAGAACAGAACAGGCTGCATGCCTACTGCCTAGCAAGAGGGGACAGGCCAGGTAAAGTTGACTTTCACAGTCATGAGGAGCCGGTGGCGTATCTAGAAATCACCGGGGCCCCCGGCAAACCTATAACTGGGCCCTTCCCTACTACATCTTCATCTTGCTTTTCCAAAGGAGCATGCGCCCGCCAAACGTTCGGGTACGAAGAATGATCGTAGTCTGCATTACGGTATTTCGGCAAAGAAGGAAAATATCCATTGGCCATTAAAGTGAATCCCTGAAGACATTTACCCATTATCGTCAGTGTGTATGGCCACCTTAAGACAAGATGGGTTTATTTAATGTTGGCCTGTGCTATTACTCTGCATTATCCAATCAGATTTTAGCGTTATACTGATCTGTTGCCATTGATAACATCTAATTGGTTGATAAGGAATCAGGCTGGGTACACACAAACAGATTTTTCGGGTGAACCGACCTATATTTCATGTTAGTAAATCACAGCCAACCATGTGGTATCCTATGGGCTGCGCAATCGGTGGCAGCGAACTGCCAGTATAAACAACAATTACTGATAGTAATTCATTCCGGATGACCAGCTAGTGGCAAACAGTCGGTCGGGATGAAAAATTTGTCCATGTGTACCCAGCCTAATGTATAATAAGCCTGTTAGTGCAGTTGCAGTTATAATCAGTTCCATGTCTATAGCAAAACTTGGCCTACTGACCAATGGCAGCCAGGCTTCCACCCGTGCTTTTTATTATAACTGTCCCAGTGGTATCTAGGATGCAATTGGGAAATTTATCTGCACGTGCACATTTGCAATGCAGTGGGGGGTTTTACGCGTGATTGTACTGTGCCTTTAAGACATAGGCCGTTGCACACAAATGCCGCATACTAACTTATTCTGAAAAGATGAAAAAAGGAATAAGGTTGGGTGACCCCGGCAGGTGCACTCGCTAGAACGAACTCGTACGGTGTCCCAGAGGTTAATACATCCAGGGGAACTACAACGTGCAAAAGCAAAAACTCATCTAAAAACATATCAGCCTAATACCAGCGTTGGCAGGTTTACAATGAACAGGCGCCTTGTCTCAGCGCTCATCATTGACGCCCTTTCTGGGTTAGTGGCTAAAGCCTGCTCTGGCCCGTTTGATTGCCTGCTGGCCCCGCGATGGGGGCGTGTTAATGCCTGTCAATCATTCCTGTTGCCAGCTTTCTGGCATGGAAATGACAGACACCCACAGTATTGACAGGGAACTTGTACTACAGTGATCAAAACAATCTCGTCTGCCTAAGAAGTGATCTACAGCAGGGACGTGTCATTTCAGCCTCTGTACTACATTTCCCATAACCCTTAGCAGCTAACTAGAAGAAGGGTTAAGCTAAATAGTTTAAGCCTGTGTCTTCGGGTGATAATATGGCCACAGTTCTGTTAGGGCTAGTATAAGTGGGGTAGCCGGATGGCTGATTGTGTTGAAATTAATACTAATGTCTACCTAGCCTTAGACTAATTGTGTTCCATAAGGGCAACTAAAACAAAAACACTCCTTTTAGCTGTACCCAGAGTACAGACCTACAACACAAGGTACTCAGCACCTAGGGGAACTGTTATTTGATCATGTATTTACAAAGGTGCCGTCACCACAATGCGGACCTGACCCCTCCCCTCAGTCAGCGATTTTTAAAAATTCGCCGCCAATGGGAAGATGTGCTTCTTGCAGAACCAATTGCCCTCCCTCCCATTGGTTGGCCCAACTTATTGGATTTCACCACAGAGCAAAGTGGAGAGGGCAGCTGGAAAGTATTTAAATTGCTGGCACTTCAGGTCCTCGTCCTTAGGCTTTCACCCTCTGTACAGTTTAAGGGAAGGGGGATTTCTTTTAGCTTTTTGTTCTCCTTTAATACTTGCACATAGAAAGGACTTTTGGGCAATGCTGCCATCACTTGATTGAAAGGACCAGAGTAGAATCAGGTAGTGGACAAGTTTGACCTTGACAAGGACTTGTGTCAAGGTCAAGATCTGCTTTGTGCCTTGAAATGGATTGGGACAAGTAGAGAGAATCCATAAAAAAAACAAACACAGGAAAATTCATATCTGACATTTCCTAAATCGTCATCCCACTAATCCCTGTAACAGGTTTATTTATGATTAACAAGTTCTATATAAAACCAGATTCAAACTGGAAACCTGCCGATAAATAAAGACAAAGTCACCTACACGCTGATAACGCTGCAGGTCCTACGAGAGTTAATCTAAGATGGGGGTCAGTCTCCTGGACGCTGTAAAACACGAAGATTCCAATCTCTTTACTTAACATTGGGAGTTATTCCGTATCCTCACTCGGGGCAACCTCTATTAAATAAAATAACCAAAACAAAAATAAAGCGGGGCCATTGGCGTCTGGCCCTCGTTGGCCAGTGACGCTTGCCACTTATTGCTTTTCAAAAGCTTCGGTTCAAATGACAAGTCAACCGGCTGTGCCATATCTCTAGGGTGTTTTTTCATTTTCATTTATCGGACTCGGCAGGGGGGCCGACAATGTAATGTCATCTAGAAATGAACAGGAGCGGAAAAAAAAGAAAGGCAAAGTTAGATAGATATAGAGTGGGGAGCAAACGGTGACTGTTCAGATGCCGGGGAGGAGGAAGGGGGGGGATAGAATAGAGAGAGAATGGAAAGAGTGTGTGAGAAATAAAGGAAGGGCGCGCACTGGGGAGAGAGAGATTAGAAGCAAATGGGCCATGAATTGAATGGTAGTGTAAGGCTGCTTGTGCCGTCAATAGTTTTATTCACCCGGGTTGATGTTGCTGTGTCCGGATGTGAATGAACTCTTTTCAAAGAGCCATATGAAGTTAAAGCAAGTAAATTTCTATCTTTCTGCCATTAGAATGCCTCATTGCTCCTCAATCAGCTCTCACAGAGGCAGAAAATGACCCGACCATCTGCCGTTGTCTTTTTTTCCCTTTAAATCCCCACAGTTGGGATTAGAGACTTGGAAAATAGTGGGAAGAGGGAATGTTGGAGCGTTAGGTACGGGTAAGGAAAGTTTGCTTGTGCTATTAATTTACAGAAACCAATCAGATTTTATGTTACTGCCGTCACCCTGTTACACCTGCTATGTGCTTATAACGTAAGATTTTTGATTGGTTAAGTTTGATTGGATTTTTCTCGGAATCACTGTTGGTCGCAGCGAAAGTCGCTATCAATTCGCCATGACTGATCGTGATCAGCAGTGATTTAAAGACATGCGTGACACGCAACCGACATCGCTCACCACTGACAGAGAAATCATCCCAGATTTCCCGTGCCCGATAGACCGATCCACAGAAATATCGGGAGAAATCTGCCCCTGTGTGCCCAGCCTTAGTAGGGAAAGAAACTCGTCTTTATCCTGACAGCCAAATAAATGATTATTATATCGATGTAAAGCAGTAACTACACGGAATCCTGCGGATACAGTGCTTATTCACACGCTAGAATTGCTGCACGGTAAGCGAGTGGATCACGCGTGTACGGTGAACGCCGTTTTAGGGGATAAGTGCACGTGTGTAGGCATACGGCCAACTGACCGGCTACAGACATACGATTACTTCCCGAAACGGATGTTCGACGCACACGTTCCAATTCTTCCTCCTGACCGACTGTTCAAGACTTTTGAACGGTCGGCCAGGAGGAAGGACTGTCAGTTGCGGCAAAAGCAGCCGCATCCGGCATTAACCATGACCGAGCGTCCCTGGGTTTTCCGACCTGTCCGATCATGCGTTCATCCGATTTGAATGAACAAACAGTCGGCTGTTGATCGGGGCCGCCACAAGGAACCATACAATAATCCGGCCCGACCAAAACACTGAAATGTTGGTCGTTCCGGCCGAATGATTGCATAGTGTGTACACAGCTTTGCTCTTCCTCCCACTTTTACAGACCCCATTATAATTTTGCTGGGGTGCCCGGTAATTCTGTCTAACAGGCCTAACGGTGCAGACCAAGCTCTATTCATGTCAAAAAATCAGCAGAATCTTCCGTAGTTGATAAAGGTGCCAAACGTTGCAGGGTTGGTAAAAATTTACCCTGAGGTTTATTTTAAATAAACCATCTACCCACTTGGCTTGTCAGAATGATCACAGGTTGGAATGTTTATCATAACAGAGCAACAAAGTCTTCCCTCGCACAGCCCCCACTCCCGGCCCCAGGGGGCTCACTCCCTCTTAACTGATAGTGTAATTACGGATGATGGGTGATGGTTTCTGAGAACATAAACAGCAGTTGATGGAAGTGATTTTAGGTTCATCTGTTCCTACAGGATTCCACACTGATCACTTGTAAGCTACATAGATATACAGATATACATTGGCCAAGGGGACTTTATAAGCACAGGGCTGGAATCACAGCACCTGTCCTTTGTAATGTCATTTCTGTATATCCATGGGTACTCTGTCAACTGTCAATCACTGAAGAGGTATTCTTACAGACCTATTGTCCCAGGCTGTATAACAGTAGTGGCTGTACAAAGGCCTGGCTTACACATGGGTCTATTATGACTCTATCCTCCTGACCATCAGACTATTGATCAATAAAGCCATTGGTCCGGGGGAAATGGTACCACCGAGATTTATAGACATTTACCGACACGTCCAATCCATTTTCAACCCGACGAACTGAAATATTTTACGGGGTAGTTGGCTCGTGTGTACTAGGCCTTTCTGGCATGTGGAACCTTGTTAAGATGCCAACTGTCACATAGTGAAGGCCCATTCCCTCGGGTGCCGAAAAACAACTATACCGCTCTACATTGCTACTCTGCTCACTGTGATTGGCTACACTGGGTGACATCATTTTCCACGTAATTAACTATGATGAAGTCGTTAGTGACAGGAAATCTGGGACATTATTAATTTATGAACTGCGAAATCAGTTAGTTTTATGTTCCTTTCCATACAGAGTCTAGGGTTCTCCTAGGCGCTGTGACTATAACACATTGGGTACTGCTACTAAGAATGTCTCTCCAGGCAAAAGTTGGTTTACGCCCTCCCCCCAATGGCACACAAATGGAGAGATTTACAAAACAAGATGGAGTCTAGAGAGCAACAGGAGGTTGGCTCTTCATTGTATTGCCTGGCTGACCTGTGGGCATGACAGGGGATGCTGGGAGATACATGCAACAATTAAGTGCAACATATAGATATATATAGAATATAAATAATACTCACCTTGGGGTTTTCTAGAATTCCACCCTCGTAACTGGGGCAAAAAAGGTAATCGTTATTAACAGTAATAATAGTAATAATAATAATAATAATATATTGTGTCTGAGCAACGTTAGTCTAGTACTGACAATGTTCCTGGGTACTAGTTATAAGTGCAGATAGTCTGTAAGAGAACCTACCTGATGTGCATAATGTTCTCATCCATACTCCATGGGTTCTTGGGAGTCACTGGCACAGGAATTCCGTGTTTCTAATATACAAGAAAGGTGAAACCAGCGATCATGGAAAGATGCATTGTACAACACAGAACACACTGCAGCCTTACATATACAGAACACATTGCAGCCTAGAACACACAGAACACACTGCAGCCTTACATATAAAGAAAACACATTGTGTCTAGAACATGCAGATCACACTGCAGCCTAGAACATAGTAGAACACACTGCAGCCTTACATATACAGAACACACTGCAGCTAGACACAGAGAACACACTGCAGCTACATATACAGAACACACTGCAGCTAGAACACACAGAACACACTGCAGCCTTACATATACAGAACACATTGCAGCCTAGAACACACAGAACACAACTGAGCCACATATACAGAACACATTGCAGCCTAGAACACACAGAACACACTGCAGCCTTACATATACATAACACATTGTGTCCTAGAACATGCAGATCACACTGCAGCCTAGAACATATAGAACACACTGCAGCCTACATATACAGAACACACTGCAGCCTAGAACACAGAGAACAACTGCAGCTTACATATACAGAACACATTGCAGCCTAGAACACACAGAACACACTGCAGCCTTACATATACAGAACACATTGCAGCCTAGAACACACAGAACACACTGCAGCCTTACATATACAGAACACATTGTGTCCTAGAACAGCAGATCACACTGCAGCCTAGAACATATAGAACACACTGCAGCCTACATATACAGACACACTGCAGCCATAGAACACGAGAACAACACTGCAGCCTTACATATACAGAAAACACATTGCAGCCTAGAACACACAGAACACACTGCAGCCTTACATATACAGAAACACATTGCAGCCTAGAACACACAGAACACACTGCAGCCTTACATATACAGAACACATTGGTCCTAGAACATGCAGATCACACTGCAGCCTAGAACAATAAAAACACTGCAGCCTTACATATACAGAAACACATTGCAGCCTAGAACACACAGAACACACTGCAGCTACATATACAGAACACATGTGTCCTAGAACATGCAGATCACACTGCCGTAGAACATATAGAACACACTGCAGCCTTACAATACAGAACACATGCAGCCTAGAACACACAGAACACACTGCAGCCTTACATATACAGAACACATTGCAGCCTAGAACACACAGAACACACAGCAGCCTTACTATACAGAACACATTCAGCTAGAACACAGAGAAAACACACTGCAGCCTTACATATACAGAACACATTGTGTCCTAGAACAATGCAGATCACACTGCAGCCTAGAACATATAGAAAACACCGCAGCCTTCATATACAGAACACATTGCAGCCTAGAACACACAGAACACACTGCAGCCTTACATATATAGAACACACTGCAGCCTAGAACACAGAGAACACACTGCAGCCTAGAACACACAGAACACACTGCAGCCTTACATATACAGAACACATTGCAGCCTAGAACACACAGAACACACTGCAGCCTTACATATACAGAACACATTGCAGCCTAGAACACAGAGAACACACTGCAGCCTTACATATACAGAACACATTGCAGCCAAGAACACAGAGAACACACTGCAGCCTTACATATATAGAACACACTGCAGCCTAGAACATATAGAACACACTGTGGCCTAGAACATATAGAACACACTGTGGCCTAGAACATGCAGATCCCACTGCAGCTTAGAATATGCAGAACACACTGCAGCCTAGAACACAGAGACGCAGACCACCACTGCAGCCTAGAAACAGAGAACACACTGCAGCCTAGAACATATAGAACACACTGCAGCCTAGAGCATATAGAACACACTGTGGCCTAGAACATATAGAACACACTGCAGCCTAGAACACAGAGAACACACTGCAGCCTAGAACATATAGAACACACTGCAGCCTAGAGCATATAGAACACACTGTGGCCTAGAACATATAGAACACACTGCAGCCTAGAACACAGAGAACACACTGCAGCCTAGAACATATACAACACACTGTGGCCTAGAACATATAGAACACACTGTGGCCTAGAACATGCAGATCCCACTGCAGCTTAGAATATGCAGAACACACTGCAGCCTAGAACATATAGAACACACTGCAGCCTAGAACATATAGAACACACTGCAGCCTACAACATATAGAACACACTGTGTCCTAGAACATGCAGATCCCACTGCAGCCTAGAACAAACCACAGCCTAGAACACATTGCAGCCTAAACAATGCAGAATACATTGTGACCTACAACATGCAGAACATACTGCAATCTTGAACACACAGCATACCACAGCCTAGATCACACTGCAGCCTAGATCACACTGCAGTCTAGAACACACTAACCTAGAACATGCCAAATACATTGTAACCTACAACACATTGACCACGTTGAAACCTAGAGCCTGTGTTACTCTCTGTCATCACATTCATGGGCAAACCAAATCTGCCAATCCTCTGGTGCTCTGTGAGTGTCGCAGGGGAGCAGAACTGTTACACAGATGGAGGGATATTGCTGCATGCCTACACAGATAAGAGAGGTAATTATCCCTTTAAGATTTAAATGGCACTTGTGTCAGAAGAAGCCATTAATGTAATTCTAGATAATATGAAGGTCAGATTGAAAGGTCATTGGTTAGTGAGAAATATATAATATATAATGTGTCTAGTGCAGTCTATGGGAGAAATGGAGTAATACAAACAACAGCTCCTTTATGGCAGAGATGAACAAAGTATATACAGAATGATCCTTCCTTTGTATGGTCACATCAGCAAGCTCATAACCCGATTCCGTCCGAATCAAATCGTTAGTTTACTACCACATGGCGCTGTAAACATGGTTGCACAGAAATTTCGACTGTGGTCCATTTACGGTCAACTGCCAAAACTTCGACCTGGCCAAGCAGTCAAAAGTCATGAGAAGCCGTTCGGGACGAAATATCGTCCATGTGTACCCATCCTCAGGGGTGTTCCTGAAACAACTTTAAATGCCACCTATCGGCAGATGGGGGAGCGGCATGTGAGGTGAGTGTGGCTTCATCAGGGAGCATAGGAGTGGCTTGTAGAGGTGGGTATGGTGGGCTGACTAACACTGACAGGTGGACTGATGATGAAATGAGGTATTACAGGAAGGATGATTTTTTTAACTGCCCCCTTTTAAGTGTTCTGCAGGGGCGTGCCCTGAGCAAATGTTTCAGTTTGCTTCATGGTAGGGGCACCCCTGCCCATCCTAACTCACTAAAGGATTTTCTTTTGATGAAAAAGTCAACCTTAAATGCAGGATTGACTCTTTTTATTAGTAGCCAATATTAGAAAAAATAAAAATAGAATTTGTCTACTCATGCTCTATAAAATGTAAAGTCTGGTACAAACAGGCAGATTTGCATCCCCAATCTGATAATTTGATTGGATGAGCTGGAGATTGAAAGGATATAATATATATGTGATGTCTATGAATGTTTTTTTGATTTCCCTACATATAAAATGTTTTCCATTTAAAGCCATTCAGACCTCCCTTAATGCTAATTGGTGGAAATTATCCAATTATAAATATCTGTATTAACAAGGCCACAAGGTTGACAAATTAGAATAAGCGAGCGTGAAGATGAGGGACTGTAGGATTAAACGCATGCTCAGGTGAATGCGCACAGATGGAGGAACGGGCAATCGATGATTCAATGCATTGCAAGCACCATAAACGCCCTTTGTGTGCATTTAATCATAAACCCAGGGCTGGAATTTTGCGCTTCAAATAACATCAGTGATCAAATAAATTCCTCCTCGTACCAACAGAGACTTGTCGGATAGAGAGAGAAATAACTTTCCCCCCTCACCACTCCAACATTGGAACTACTAAAAAATTGCTTCTGTCCTGTCTCGATGGCCCCCCTAATCTTTTAACAAACTCATTGGGAGGAAAATCCAGTCGCATTAGGGGTCTCTCGGCGGTGCACCTTAGGTGGTCTCCCGGCTCGCTTGAGATGCAATCACCTCATTGGGCCAGGCGTTGAAGGGTAAAGATAATGTGGCCAAAATGACACAAGACAAAAGACAGCAGTCAAAGCCCTATCGCCCCTTCTCAAAGTTCATTTATGAAGCAGAAGCAAAAGCCACCCACGCTCTTTTTAATGTCCCTGGGTAATGTTTAACGGAGGGGACCTTTGTAGGGGCCATTCATTCTAATGAGCTTCCTAGTTTATTTCCCCAACCCACCAAAGCTGAAATAATGAAGATCTCATGATCTGCAGATAAGGAGCCACTTCATTATATCCACTTGTCCTTTATTTTAATACACTGAGCGGATCTCTTCATCAGGACAGAATGAGACCATCAAAAGCAAATGCCTGGCCGGCAGGAATGGTACAGGGGAATAAATAGTTAAATAGGTCTTTTCAATAAGGGGGTTAATGATTCAGACATTTTCTTGAATTATTTAAGTGATGGCATCCTTACCTATAGACAACCCACTCCAAGCAAAGGTTATAGATACACAAATTGACATTAGACAGACAACTGACTGTTGGAATCCCATGCTTTTTAATTGAGGTAAGGTATATAGACTATATTTAATTAAGGTGCTCTCGCAAAAGCCGGCCTCCGTTCTGTGTCCTGGGCCTGGCCTATGGGAAAACATGCTCTGCAAGAATCATGTATTTTCATTGGCCAGGTTCAAGGAGAGGGTGGGGCAGACCGGATAATAAGGCTGTAGTTGTCATTTAAATGTATTGAGGTTTGATCCATTCTACACTCAATATTGATCACTTTTGCCTATTCCAAGAAACAGGACTTGACTTTGATTGGTTGGTAAAAGCAAATAAACTGATCAATTGAGCAAACACAAATATTACATATCTGCCCTCCAGATGTTTTCAAACTACAACTCCCAGCACTAGCAGCTAGAGAATGCTGAGAGTTGTAGTTTGAAAATATCTGGAGGGACACAGGCTAGACATCCCTGAAAGAGACAAGACATGGCCCGAAAGATGAACTTCAGAGTTATTTTTTAAAAAATTAAGAGAAGATAAATATATTGGCTTGATGGTCTCAATGGATGATGGGTCATTTTTTTAAATCCATTTGCGTTAATGCTGTTGCACTGCTTGTCTCATCTATGGTCTTCTACAGATAATCCAGTGTTACAGCACCACCAAGTGGCTAGAAAAAAGAACCGTTCTGCTGTTCAGCGCCTTACTTTATGATTTTATTGAATGTTTATTCCTTATGGGTTGTGGCAGGCGAGGGGTTTATTGGGGTGCATTGTATATATGTAACCTTATTGGTTGGCATTGTATATATATGTAACCTGATTGAATGAGCACTGTGTATTTGTAGCCTGATTGGTTGGTATTGTATATATATGGGTCTCATCATGTTAAGTATGGTCAGGAATACAGACTACGTTAAATGCAACCTGATTGGTTGGCATTGTGTATATTTATATATATAGGTCTCATCATGTTAAGTATGGTGAGGAATACAGAAAACGGTAAATGTAACCTGATTGGATGAGCACTGTATATTTGTAGCCTGATTGGTTGGTATTGTATATATATAGGTCTCATCATGTTGAGTATGGTCAGGAATACAGAACACGGTAAATGTAACCTGATTGGTTGCCATCTAAAGCTAGGTACACACCTAGCGATTTTTCCTACTGACCGACCGTTCGATACTTTTGACCGGTCGGCCAGGAGAAAGGACTGTCGGTCACGGCAGTCCGATAGTTACTGCGACCGATCGTGCGGTCCATTGAGGACTGCACGATCGGACGAGGTTTTCCACCATGTCCGATCGTCCTTTCGTCCGATTCGGACGAACGGTCGGTCGGACATGGGAGCATTCGGATGCGATAATTTCGGTCCGATTGACCGATACACTGAACTATCGGTCGGTCGGACCGAAATATCTAATCGTGTGTACCCAGCTTAAATGGTCCTCTTGGCACTCTAGATTGTGAGCTCTTTGTTCTACTTTGGATATATAGATGGCAGTTAATCTTTTACCCTGTTGGGTTTATAAACAAACAGTTACATTATCAGTTTAATTTAACAAGATTAAATTGCCCATTGGAATGAATGAATGGGTAGTCAGCTGCCTAGCAATACGAGGGTTAAAGGCCAAGCTGAAAGCCTGCAAGGCTACTGGAATGTTTCTTAATGTTACTGTCCAGTTAATAGATAGGCTGATGTTAAGTGAGAGCTTTTTACTTCTCTGCTGACTTGATAAATCCTTGGCCTGGGGTGAGATGGGCTTAGTTTATTCTTCTCTAAATACCACTAATTACCCAAAAAGGGAGAACACAGGGATGTCAGTGATACTGATCTCTTTAAACCTTCCTTTTTTCTCATTCACAGAAAGTCCCTTTAACTCTCCAGATGATTGTGGCAAGGAAAGGGTGGGGATAAAGGGAAAGACGCTTGGAGGCAAAGAAAAAGCCCAGAACAGAAGGAGAATGAGAGGCTGGCAATAGGTTAGGGGAGATACAGATGTTACTGAAACACAATTCTCAGGATCAGGGATTATTTTTATTCTCTTAATAGACCCAACAACCAAACTGCATGGAAGGATCCCTCTTCCTATCGGTTACCTATAATATAATAAACTGGGAGCTGACATATAGTTTGCTGTAGTGGAGGTAAACTGTTAAAATATGGTTTCTACTGCCAAAAACAGAGGGTGTATAGTCTGTAGTCACTATAAAGTATATCATTGTACTGTTCAGTATGGCAGCTCCTGTCCATATGTATCAATGCAAATGTAAAAAGGTGTCGGTGTTTTATTTAAGACCGCAGTGTGCAGGTATATGGGACAGTCAATGTGACACCCCGACCAATCACAGATAAGACGATTCACGCACCAATTCCTGTGGGTCTTCATTACTTTTCAAAAGCTTGTTAGTCAATTAATGGCCTTTCATTGTTTATTGTGAATAGGTAATAACCAGTAGCCCAGGGTGTGCCAGAGGGCAGATCAGTCACGCGCACACAGTCTAATGGCCTTCCCACACACATACATTCAGTTATCCCCAGCAAGGACCTGCCACTAAGGGAGATCAGACTGACGGATGGGATTTTAACCTGTGCCTGTCACAGGCTGTGTAAGGATGACCGGGGCTGTGTGTGATTTAAATAGAGTAAAAATCACTCTTTATAACTCGGCTATATGATACCTACTGTAGGATAGAAAGGGGGAGTTATTATATAGTTATTACAAGTCATTATTATATGTCACACTGACATTTCTTTTGTTCCGTGTTATACATTTTTGAAAGTCACAGTTAGTGGATCTCGGACACATTTCTGCAGCATCTACTGGGTCTTAACATTGATCCCCATCCAACCAATCAAAATGTCAGTCCAAAGAGCCACCTGACCCTACTTAACATTGATCAACCAATCAAAATGCCAGTCCAAAGAGCCACCTGACCCTACTTCCTTTCCATGTGGCTACAAAATAAAATCCCTGCAGGTTATGGCTGTGTATGACAGTTCAACCTGATTTAACAAAATATCGGCAGATTTTTTTATCTGCAAGTTTTTCAACTATTTATTTCCCCCAAAATCATTGTAAGATCTCCATTCACGATCCAACAATCGTCCGAAATCGTGTGCATACATGTTGCATGTATGGACACCATCACACACCTGATTACTTTGTGACTGGCGTTACAACATCGCAAGGTAAGAAACCAATATCTTGCACGATGTCGCTATCACTATTCAATCCTAGTAACTGGGAATTGGTGGCTAGCGCATGGTACATTACCCAGAATGCACCAAGCAGAACCAATGTCAGGACATTCTAGATCCCCTACCTTGGCATATTCCATCAGGTCACTTCGGCCTCGGAAGCGATTATAAAACTCTGGCATTCTCCACGGAGAGATGATCTGTGGGAAGAAGTAGAAATGATCATCATTGCTGTTCCATCCAGGGCAGGTCTATTCCGGGGGGTATTCTGTATCTTACCTTGACCTCTGGGTATAGCGAGTAACACGTGAGTTCGAACCGTATCTGGTCATTTCCCTGCAATAAATAAGTAATCACCGTGAGGGGGGTACAGACGGGGAAATGGATAAAGGTCTGCGATTCCACAGCACATGTGCCGACAGATCACATTGGTATGGAGATCGGTCGGTTGGCCATGCGGCCACTCACCACAAAATCAGATCGTCTCTCTTTATTTAGTAAAGTAATGAGAGCCGATACCGACCAATGTAAATATTCCGTCATTGCCGACCAATTAGAGAGCCGGATACGGTCGTTAGTCGGGAACAGCCCCTACACACTAACGATAATAGGTAAATACCATTGTTCCCCGACGGGATTTACCCATTATCGTTCATATATATGGCCACCTTTATTGTACATTGTATCCCTTTCATTTCCAGATATCGCTCCAGGTAAATCTCCCCTTCCTAATTCAATGAGCAATTCTCCCACATGGCAACTGTAACGCCAGCTTTTCGCTATTATAAATTTGTTGCATCGGCCGTGTAAGTGTCTTTTGCGATAACCACGCAGACCGCCCAATGAAGGAGTTAGCAAGACTCCAAAAAATGTGCACTGCCTCCCTGTAAATGCGACCCAATAATGTTTTAAACAGATGAGCCAATGGGATACATGCTTTTAGTATCACTTTACAGGGTAGGCTACTGCCAGTCTGGTAAGTTTAACTTGATACAAGGAAACGACCTTCCTAATGTAAGTCTGTGGCACCCCCTAGAGGACAGTTATCAGTATGTCAATATCTAAAATGTTAGTCTGTGGCACCCTCTAGAGGACAGTTATCAGTATGTCAATATCTAAATGTTAGTCTGTGGAACCCCTAGAGAGGACAGTTATCAGTATGTCAATATCTAAATGTTAGTCTGTGGAAACCTCTAGAGGACAGTTATCAGTATGTCAATATCTAAATGTTAGTCTGTGGAACCCTCTAGAGGACAGTTATCAGTATGTCAATATCTAAATGTTAGTCTGTGGAACCCTCTAGAGGACAGTTATCAGTATGTCAATATCTAAATGTTAGTCTGGGGCTCCCTCTAGAGGACAGTTATCAGTATGTCAATTTTTAAATGTTACTCTGTGGCACCCTCTAGAGGACAGTTATCAGTATGTCAATATCTAAATGTTAGTCTGTGGCACCCTCTAGAGGACAGTTATCAGTATGTCAATATCTAAATGTTAGTCTGTGGCTCCCTCTAGAGGACAGTTATCAGTATGTCAATATCTAAATGTTAGTCTGTGGCACCCTCTAGAGGACAGTTATCTGTATGTCAATATCTAAATGTTAGTCTGTGGCTCCCTCTAGAGGACAGTTTAAGTATGTCAATTTTAAATGTTACTCTGTGACACCCTTAGAGGACAGTTATCAGTATGTCAATATCTAAATGTTAGTCTGTGGCACCGTCTAGATGACAGTTTCAGTATGTCAATATCTTCTAAATGTTAGCTGTGGCACCCTCTAGAGAACAGTTATCAGTATGTCAATATCTAAATGTTAGTCTGTGGAACCCTCTAGAGGACAGTTATCAGTATGTCAATATCTAAATGTTAGTCTGTGGCTCCCTCTAGAGGACAGTTATCAGTATGTCAATATCTAAATGTTAGTCTGTGGCACCCTCTAGAGGACAGTTATCAGTATGTCAATATCTAAATGTTAGTCTGTGGCTCCCTCTAGAGGACAGTTATCAGTATGTCAATATCTAAATGTTAGTCTGTGGCACCCCTAGAGGACAGTTATTCAGTATGTCAATATCTAAATGTTAGTCTGTGGAACCCTCTAGAGGACAGTTATCAGTAGTCAATATCTAATGTTAGTCTGTGGCACCCCCTAGAGGACAGTTATCAGTATGTCAATATCTAAATGTTAGTCTGTGGCACCCCCTAGAGGACAGTTATCAGTATGTCAATATCTAAATGTTAGTCTGTGGCACCCTCTAGAGAGAAGCCATTGGTATGACAATATCTAAATGTTGTCAAATAGTTTATCTATTCACATCAGGTCCTGTCCCAAAGAACTTACAATCTATGTGCCCTATCACACACCCTAACAGCATGTCTTTATGATTGTGTAGAAAACTGGAGAACCCAACGGAAACCCACACAAGTACAACTTTGTAGATGAGTGGGGATTTGAACTCAGAACTTCGCACTGCAATGAGTCACTCACTGTAACCACAGAGCCACCGTACTACCATTGACAGTAGTAATACAGTAATGGTAATACAGGCTGTTTGGGACTGCTGGGAAATGCTGGGACATTTTAGATTAGATATTTGCTAAGCTGGGTCCAGGACCAGCCTTTGATTTGGGCGATCTTTGCGGCCACATAAGTTGCATCACCAGGGGGGCGCCAGCCGAGAGGCTTAGGTCACGGACCTGTAGGTCAAAGTTGTGCACCAGTACCACAGCCCCCCCTTATGGTCCTGCAGATCAAATAATGTATCAGCAACACCCCACAGACAAAGCCCCAACACACGTAAGCCTTACTTAAGATGTCTGTATGTGTTCTGTCTGTGCATTTACAGGGTTATTCAATAAAAGTTTTTATCGTTTAAAATGGTGCTAATTTTGCCCCAACCAATAGATGTTAGCTTTCAAATGTTAAAAAACATCTGAATGGTTGGGGAAAATTAGCACCATTTTAAACGATAAGAACTTTTATTGAATAACCCTGTTAGTGCGTTACATGTTACGTAATGATGTAAGCAACTATATAAAAGCACGCATGGCAGATACTGAAAGACAGTAAGCGCATGTGGAGACTTGATTTGAAGCAGGCTAAGGCAAGCGGCATGCAGCAGCATTTTGTGTGTGCCATGGGCGTCATTTTGGAGGGGGTGCTAGGCGCCAGTAGCAAATCTTGCACAGGGTGCTATTTATCCTATGACCGGCTCTGACTGGGTCCAGTCTAATAGATATAATGAAATGGAGGATTCAACATCCTCTACTAAACCCCAATGAAATAAAGAAACATATTCTAATAATCAGCACTTATAATTCCATGTATCTTAAGGTCTATTGTCTTTCTGAGAATGTGTGCAATATGTACAATGCTATAAGTGTGCAGTGATATACGTGTGTAATATGTACTATGTATGATATATGTATATGTTTATTTATATAGCGCCACTTGGGGACGCAGTGCTGTACATTATAACAATACATATTATACAGTATGTATGTATATGTTTATTTATATAGCGCCAATGGTGGACGCAGCGCTGTACATTATAACAATACAGATTATACAGTATGTATGTATATGTTTATTTATATAGCGCCACTTGGGTACACAGCACTGTACATTATAACAATACAGATTATACAGTATGTATGTATATGTTTATTTATATAGCGCCACTAGGGAACACAGCGCTGTACATTATAACAATACAGATTATACAGTATGTATGTATATGTTTATTTATATAGCGCCACTTGGGGACACAGCGCTGTACATTATAACAATACAGATTATACAGTATGTATGTATATGTTTATTTATATAGCGCCACTTGGGTACACAGCGCTGTACATTATAACAATTCAGATTATACAGACGGGGATAATTGCGATTATACAGATAAATAAAAATTAAATAAAGTTTCATACATAGGTTAATACATATATTTTCAATTATAATTATATTGATAAGTGAGGTGTGCCTATACACATTAGGGATGAGATTCCTGATCCGAAGAGCTTACAATCTAAGTGGAATATATAGAATATTGAAATTTACACTCTGCCCCACCCCCCTTCTTTTATTCCCAACTTTCCTGCCAATAAAGTTGCAGCCAATCGGAATGGTTTTATTTGTATGTGAAGGGAAACTTAACTCCTACAGTGCTGCCCCTCTGTGTATTGCACGACTGTGATACCTTGTAATAGGAACACCTGCTGGTATTGAAGGCTTTAATGATAGAACAAGCAGCCATTCATTCCCACCGCAATGCTTTACACCGCTAGGAAATCCTTAACACCTTGTTTGCCAGAGAGCTCCACTATAGCACTGGGAAGGATCTGGTTTAATCTATCCAGCGTGCTGCAGTCTTGTTTCTTATAGTTCACTGGTTAATTTTGTCAGCCCCGAGCAAACGTTTTCCTGATAGAAATACATCATATGTTGATTTAGAAACAGTTTTGCCAGGCAAGTATTTAAACCATCTCCGTCTGTGGATCAGAGCTTCTTAAATCCATTTGTTAGCAGGAAAAGGGCATCATTCAGCTACAGACTACTTACCCTTTAGCAAAAATCTTCTGCTGTCTGTATAACGTAAAATGAATGGACTTTCCCTTTAATTCTGTCACAGGGAAAACCTATAATTAAGGCGATGCCTGTACTGGCTGTGATAATAACTAAAGGACGCTACCAGATCACATGGTCCATTTCTCAATAACAGTGTTAGCTTGCTATGGTAATAAATATTACCCTGCTACTCCCTGCCATCCCTTTAAGTAGGGGTAGGTTCTCTTAAAGGATCAGTCTAAAGGTTCGTACACACTTGCGATCATGGGCACTTTATCGGCCGAAACGGTCGCTTGTTCGGGGATCCGTCCGGCGGATCAGGCAACGATCTCCAAACGATCGTCCGTTGTGTATGAACCTTTATGCTGAGGCCACACTGCAACGCACAGGAATCGCGCACAAAACCGTGAGCGTTATCGCACGCGATTGTGTGCAAATTTTATTCTTGTGCGTTTTGCGTTCGTGCTCTGCGCTAACGCACCAAAAATGGTGAACGGACGCGCAATCGCATGCGCATCAGAAACCGCGGGCATTTTCACGTTCCCGCGATTTCCATTTTAGCGAAAATTGTATGCGCAAACGCGTGAAAAACGCGCTAGTGTGGCCTAGCCCTTACAGTCTAACCTCACCCCATGGATTTTGGAGGATTTCTGTATGTTAAAGGGGAGATTAGTGACTTGTTATTTCTGTAAGTATAACTATTAAAGTTGTGATATTGAGAAATACATTACACAGAGCTGTGCTAAGATCAGGTTCACTTCATTATCCTCCCCCTGCAGCTCTGTACTATGTTATTTCTATAAGTGTAACTATTAAAGTTGTGATATTGAGAAATACATTACACAGAGCTGTACTAGGATCAGGTTCACTTCATTATCCTCCCCCTGCAGCTGTGTACTATGTTATTTCTATAAGTGTAACTATTAAAGTTGTGATATTGAAAAATACATTACACAGAGCTGTGCTAAGATCAGGTTCACTTCATTATTCTCCCCTATTAATTAATTACGTTACGGACACCGCTATGGGTAACGTTACAGATCCTGCTATTATTATTATTTTGGCATTATTTGTCTGTTATCTAGTAGAAAACCCAAATCCTATAGAGATTATATATATGGGGTTCTACTGTTTGTACGTATGTATGTATAGTTTATTTATGAAGCGCCACTTGGGGACACAGCGCTGTACATTATAACAATACAGATTATACACTGTGTATGTAATAGTGGTTTTATTTATAATAGCGCACTTGGTGGACACGAGCGCTGTCACATTATAACATACAGATTGATACAGTATAGTACGTATATGTTTTATTTATAACACCCCACTTTGGTACACAGCGCTGTACTTATGAACAATACAGATTTACAGTATATAGGTATATGTATTTAGTTATGATACGCCCACTTGGGTACACAGCTGTGTTCTCTACATTCAGGAAGCGATATGATATATAGCCCATGGGGACTGTTTAATAACATAAGATATAAGTATGTATGTTGTTTATTTATATAGCGCCACTTGGGACAGCGCTGTAGCATTAAACAATACAGATTTGACAGTAATGTATGTATATGTTTATTTATATAGCGCCACTTGGAGACCGAGCGCTGTACATTAAACACTACGACTTACAGTCTTATGTATATGTTTATTTTATAAGCGCCACTTGGGTACTACACGCACAACTCAATGGTACGATTGATACGATTATATGTTATTACGAGGGACGCGCTTAATCTGTAGATAGGAATACAATACAGGTAGGTATGTAGAAATGTTTATTTATAGCACTTGGGACACATCGCTGTACAGTATAAAATGTATAATCAGTCAGTAGCGGGGATATACTAAACATAGATAGTTCAGTACATAAATAGTAGAGTTTATTAAATAAGATTAGGCTGGGAGATGCTTTTGGCCACACAAGAGTTGAATGAGGCCCGCCGCGATATGCTTACGAATCTATTAGAGTGGCGTTCTCCACGATGACAATGGTATTGGGGGGGGTGGAACAGTGCTGGAGTGAGACGTATGCATGGTAAATTAAACACATCATATACTGGGCTGTTACCGGATAGGTGGATATAAGGATTAGATTATCATATTAGATATATAAACCATATAGTCGGTGCGGTTGACTGGATGTATGGGATTAAAGTTGTAAGATTTTATCATATAGACGATATTAGATACTCCTATACGTGGCTGGTTACCAATAGGTAGATGTAAGAGGGTAGATTTATCATATATATGATTCATATCTACTGTGCTGGTTACCTGAGGGGTAGGAATGTAGGGGAGATGTAATCATATATAGATATATAGATACCATATCTGTGGCTGGTACCAGGACGAGGTAGTGATGTAAGGTAGATTTTATCTCCAACATATAGTTTATGAATATAAACCATATACGTGTCTGGTTTCCATGATAGTAGGATGGTAATGGTAGATTTATCATATTAGATATATAGATAAACGCATATGACGTGGCTGGGGGTACCAGTAGGTAGGATGGTATGTGGGTAATTTATCACATGCTATTTCGAGACTTACCTGATCCCATAAGTACGTGCTGGTTAACCAGAATAGGTAGGAGCTGTAAGGGTAGAAGTTGATCGATTTAGCTATATAGATATCATATACGTGCTGCTTTACCACTGCTTGACCTAGCTCGCATTCGGTGGATGTAAGGGGTAGATTATCATATATAGATAATAGTCTATATCATATACTTACTGGGTGGTTACCGATATATAGGATGGAAGGTAGATTTATCAGATCATAGATATATAGATAGAACCATCAGACTGTGGTAGTGATAACAGATAGTGTTTTAGATGTAAGGGTAGATTATCATATATATGCTGGACCATATACTGCTGTGCTGGGTACCAGATAGGTAGGATTAGGGTAAGATTTATCATATATATATTAAGATATCCATATACTGGTGCTGTTACCAGGGGCAGTAGGTGAGGTATTACGTGGTGGTGCTATTTAACAAATCATATAGATATCTAGATCCCATATGCCTACTGTGCGTGGTTACCCGTATTTGGTAGGGATGGTAAGAGTATTAATTATATCATATATAGATATATAAGATACGCAATATACGTGCTGGTTACCGGCTGGTAAAGGGGATGTAAGAGTAGTTTATCCATAATATAGATATCGAGATTATCCATATACTGTGGCCTGGGTACCAGATTAGGTAGGATGTAGGGGTAGTTTATCATATATAGATATAGAGATATCATATAGCTGTCTGGTTTACCGATTAGGTCGGATGTAAGGGTAGATTTACATATATAGGATACATAGAATCATAGACTGTGCTTGGTTCCAATAGTTAGTGATGTAAAGGGTAGCTTTATCATATCTAGAATACCATAGAACTTGCTGTTACCGGTCGGTGGATGTAGTAATTAATCATTATATCGATATATAATCTCAATCCTGTGCTGTTACCTGGGGATAGTAAGATTAGGGTAAGATTTATCATATATAGAATTCAGTGATACTGTTGCTGTTACCAGTAGGTAGGATGTAAGGGTAGATTTTATCATATATAGGTATATAGATACCATATAAATGTGCTGGTTACCAGATAAGATAGGGTGTAAGGTAGATTTATAGGATATAGAGTATATGATCCCATATACTACTGTGCTTGGTTACCAGATAGGTTGGATTTAAGGGTAGATTTATCATATATAGATAGTATGATACCAGTATACTGGTGCTGGGGTACCAATAAGAAGGTAGGATATAAGGTAGATTTATCATATATAAATATCTAGATACCCTATACTGTGCTGTTCCAATAGGTAGGATGTAAGGGTAGATTTATCATATATAGATATAATAGAACCGGATATCTAAGGGTACTGGGCTTGTTGTACCGGATCGGGTGGATTAAGGTTAGATTTATCATATATAGAGTTATAGATCCCATAGTCTGTGCCGGTTACCTGATAGGTAGGCATGTACTGGTAGATTTATCATATATTTTATCATATAGAATAACCATATACTTTGCTGGTACCGCGACTAGGTTAGGTTAAGGGTAGATTTGTATCATATATATATATATATATAATATATATAGGGATATCCCTATACTGTGCTTGTTAGCCAGATAGTAGATGTAATGGTAGATTTATCATATATCGGGATACATGATACTGTGCTGGTTACCAGATAGGTAAGATGTACGGTAGATTTATCATATTAGATCTATAGATATCATATACGGTGCTGGTTACCGATAGGTAGTAGTAAGGGTAGATTAATGCATATAATAGATATATACCATATACTGTGCTTGGTTACCCGGATAGTTGAGTGTAAGGGTAATTATCATATATAGATATATAGAGTACCATAATATGGTGCTGGGTACCAGATAGTAGGATTGTAAGGGTAGATTTATCATTATGAGATTATAGATACTACCATATACTGTGCTGGTTACCGGAATAGGAGCTGATGTAAGGGTAGATTTATATATATAATATATAGATACCAATATATGTGCTTGGTTACAAGCCAGGAATAGGTAGGATGTAAGGGTAGATTTATCCATATATGATTATAGATAGGTCCATATCACTGTCTGTTAGCCGATAGGTAGATTAAGGTATAGAATCATAGATATATATTCGATTATATATGACAATCTGTCTGGTTACCGGATCGTAGGTATAATGTAAGGGTAAGATTTTATATGTATAGATATAATGATATACCATATACTCTGGCTGGTTACCAATAGGGTAGGAGGTAGGTTGTAGATTTATCTATTATAATATATATACATATACTGTGCTGTTTACCAGATAGTAAGGATGTGAGGTAGATTTTATCATATATGATATATAGATACCATATAACTGTGCTGGTTACGGATAGGTGGTGTAAGGATAGATTTATCATATATAGATATATAGATACCATATACTGTGCTGGTTACCGGTAGGTAGGGTGTAGGGTAGATTTTATCATATATAATATATAGATACCATATACTGTGCGGTTACCGGCATAGGTAGGGTGTAAGGGTAGATTTATCATCTATAGGATTCTCGTAGATACATAGACTGTGGCTGGTGACTCGGATAGTAGGGGAGTAAGGGTAGATTTATCATATATAGATATATAGATACACCATATACTGTGCTAAGTTACCAGATAGGTCGGATGTAAGGGTAATTTAATCATATATATATATATAGATCCATATTCTGTGCTGGTTACCGAATAGGTAAGTATTAGTATAGGGTAGATTTATCATATCTAGATACCTATACTGTGCTGGGTAAACAGATAGGTAGGATGTAAGGGTAGATTTATCATATATAGATATTAGTAGCCGGATATAAACTGTGCTGGTTACCAATAGGTAGGACTGTAGGTAGATTTATCATATATAGATATATAGATATCATATACTGTTCTGGATTACCAGATAGGTTGGAATGTAAGGTAAGATTTATCATATATGCTATATAGATACCATATACCTGTGCTGGGTGTACCAATAGTATAGGGATGTAGGGTAGATTTATCATATAGACTATATAGATTACCATGATCCTTTGCTGGTTACCGAATAGGTATGGATGTAAAGGGTAATTAATCAGCTATTAATAGATATTCGATCCCATATACTGCGTGCTGGTTACCGTATAAGGTAGGGTTGTAAGGGTAGATTTAGCATATATAGATATATAGATACCATATAGCTGTTGCTCGGTTTACCGATGGTAGGTGTAAGGGGTAGATTTATCATAGATAATATATATGATACCATATACGGGACTGTTCTGGGTTACCGGATCGGTAGGGTGGTGCAGGGTATTGTATCATATCTAGATTATAGATCCCATATACTGTGCTGGTTACCACCGGATATGTAGGCATGTAAGGGGAGATTATCATATATAGATATATAGGAATACCATATATGTGCTAGTTAACCAGATATTGTAGGATGTAAGGGTAGTTTATCATATATAGATTATAGATTTTTACCCAGTAATTTTTATTCTGAATATTCTTGCTGGTTGCCGAATAGGTAGTGATAGTAAGGGTATATGTATCATATATAGATCACCATATACTGGGCTGTGTACCAGATAGGTAGATTAGGGGTAGATTTATCAGATATAGATATATAGAGACCAATATACTGTGCTGGTTCCCAGGATAGGTAGGATTGAATGGGTAGATTTATCATGTAATGAGATATAGTAGATATCATATATGGTGGCTGGTTTACCAGTAGGTGGATGTAAGGGTGATGTATCATATATGCTATATAGATACATATACTTTGCGGGTAACCAGATAGGTAAGGATGTGAGGGTAGATTTATCATATATGATATCTAGAACCATATTCTGTGCTGGTTACCGATATGTAGATGTAGAGGGTAGATTTATCATATCTAGATATTAGATACCATATACTGTGCTGTTACCGGATAGGTGGATGTAAGGGTAATTTATCATCAATATAGATATAATAGATCCCATATACTGTGCTGTTAGCCTATAGGTAGGATGGTAAGGGTAGATTATCATATATAGATACATAGTATCATATACTTTCTGTTTACAGATAGTGTAGGAATGTAGGGTAGATTTATCATATATAGATATATATATAGAGGGGCCATATACTGTGCTGGGTTACCGGATATGTAGGAGGATGTAATGGGGTAGAGAAAAAATGTAATCGAATAAGATATAGTGGGAGGATACGCGGATAGGATACTGTGCTGGTTACCGGATAGTTAGGATGTAAGGGTTTAGATTTACATATATAGATATAGAGATACCATATACTGTGCTTGGTTACCGGATAGGTAGGATGTAAGGGTAGATTTATCGATATATAGATATATAGATACCATATACGTCTGGTTTACCAGATAGGTAGGATTATGGTAGATTTACCATATAATATATATATAGATACCAATACTGTGCTGGTTACCGGTAGGTAGGATGTAGGGTAGATTTATCATATTAGATATATAGATAACTCTATACTGTGCTGAGTTAACAGATAGGAGGATGTAAGGGATAGATTTATCATATATCGATATATAGATAACCCATAACTGTGCGGTTACCGTATAGGTAGAATGTAGGGTAGATTTATCATATATAGATATATAGAATACCATATACTGTGCTGGTTACCACCCGATAGGTGGATGTAAGGTAGATTGTATCATATATAGATATATAGATACCAATATACTGTGCTGGTTACCGGATAGGTGTAGGATTTAAGGGTAGATTTTCAATATAGATATATAGATCCCATATACTGTGCTGGTTACTCGGATAGGTAGGAATGTAAGGTAGTTTATCATATCGTATATATATGATACCATATACTGTGCTTGTTACGGATAGGTTAGGATGTAAAGGGTAGATTTTATATAGATAGATATATAGATACCATATAACTGTGCTGGTTCCGGAATAGTAGGATGTGAGGGTATATTTATCATATATAGATATATAGATACCATATAGCTGTGCTGGTTACGGTGGGTAGGATTGTAGAGGTAGATTTATATCATATATATATATATAGATACCATATACTGTGCTGGGTTACTAGATAGGTAGATGGTAAGGGTAAGAGTTTATCATAGGTATATATACCAAGTATACTGTTGCTGGGTTACCGATAGGTAGGATAAAGGTAGATTTATCATATATATATATATAGATACCCTATACTGTGCTGGTACCAGGGATAAGGTAGATGTAAGTGTGGATTTATCATATATAGATATATAGATACCATAACTGTGCTGGTTACCGGATAGTAGGATTAGGGTCGGATTTAATCCTATAGTAGGATATCTAGGATAGCCATATACTGTGTCTTGTTACCAGATAGGTTGATGTAAGGGTATATTTTCCTATATAGATAAATAAGATACTCATATACTCGTGCTGGTTCCTGGTGGTAGGAAAATGTAAGGATAGGATTTTATCCTATATAGATATATAGATACCATATACTGTGTTGTTCCCCCAGATAGGGTATGATGTAAGGTTAGATTTATATATATAGATATTAGAGATATCATATACTGTGCTGTTACCAGATGGTAAGATGTAAGGTAGATGTTATCATATAAGATAGATAATACCATATACTGGTGGCTGGTTTACCGATAGGTAAGGTTAAGGGGTAGATTATCATATATAGATGATATTATAGCATAATTACGTGCTGGTTACCAGATAGGTCGGAATGGTAAGGTTAGATTATCATCTATGACGATAAGATATCATTACTGTGCTGGTTACCGCCTAGGTAGGATTACGGTTAGGATTTAGTCATGTAGGGTCGATATTGATATCATATACTGTGGCTGGTCCCGGATAGGGTAGGAGGTAAGGTAGATTTTATTATATATAGAATATATAGATATCATAATACTGGTGCTGGTTACGCAGATAGGTAGGATGTAAGGGTAATTTATCATACTAATAGATATATGATAGACCCTATACTGCTGTTCCCCCCCCCCCCCCCCCCCCCCCCCCCCCCCCCCCCCCCCCCCCCCCCCCCCCCCCCCCACCCCCCCCCCCCCCCCCCCCCCCCCCCCCCCCCCCCCCTTTTCCCCCCCCCCCCCCCCCCTCCCCCCCCCCCCCCCCCGTTTTTTTTTGTCTTTTCTTTTTTTTTTTGGCTGTCCCTGTCCGGGTCGCCCTTTCTCCTCTCTCGCTATCTAGACTTGCCACTATACTGTGCTTGGTTACCCGGATAGTTAGGTATCCTCAAGGCTCCGATTTATCCCTTCTCCTCTATAGATAACCTATACTGTGCTGGTGTACCCGAGAGTAGGAATTAAGGGTCAGATTTATCATATATAGATATCTAGATACCATATACTGTGCTGGTTACGTATAGGTAGGATGTAATGGGATCGATTTATCATATAAGATATCTAGTTACCATATACTGTGCTGGTAACCGGATAGGTGGATCAGAAAAGTGTGTGGGTAGGGTAGATTTAATCATATATGAGATATAAGATCACCAATACTGTGCTTGTTACCTACCCGGATCGGTAGGTTAAGGGTAATTTATCATATATAGATATATAGATACCATATACTGTGCTGGGTTACCGGATAGGTAGATGTAGGGTAAATTTATCCATATATAAGATATATATATACCATATACTTCGTGCTGGTTACCGGATGTAGGATTATGTAGATTTAATCATATTCGATATATAAGATACCATACTACTGTGGCTGGGTACCAGATAGGTAGGATGTAAGGGTAGATTTATCATATATAGGTATATAGATACCATATACTGGGTGCTGGTTAACCACCGATAGGTAGGATGTAAGGGTATATTTATCATATATCAGATATATGAATATACCATAGTATACTGTGCTGGTTTCCCATATAGGTAGGATGTACGGGTAAGATTTATCATATTAATATATAGATAACCATCTACCTGTGCTGGTTACCGATAGGTAGGATGTAAGTGATATTTTATATCAATATGAAAGATATCTAGATACCATATACGTTCTTGTTACCGGAAGGTATGAAAAGGATAGATTTTATCAGATATAGCTATATATAAATCTAGATACTGTGCTGGTTTTATCCGATGGTAGGATGTACGGTAGATTTATCATATTAGATATATAATAATATACTCTGTGGTGTGCTGGTTTTCTGGATAGGTGGATGTATGGTATATTTATATCATATATAGATCAATAGATACCATATACTGTGGCCTTGGTTACCGGATAGGTAGGATGTACTGGTAGACTTTATCATACTATAGATATATAGGATACTCATCTCCTGTGCTGGTTTCCGCTTCGGTCGGCTTCGGGTCGCTTTCTCACTCCTCTACGCTCGACTTCGCTACTACCATCTACTGTGTGGTTACCGGATAGGTAGGATGTAAGGTCGATTTTACCTCATATATATCTATATAGATCCCATCTACTGTTGCTGTTTACCAGAATCGGTAGGATGTAAGGGTAATTTATCATATATAGATTATATAGATACCATATACTGTGCTGGTTACCAATAGTAGGATGTAAGGTGATTTATCATATTAGATATTAGATACCATATACTGCGGTTACCAGATAGGTCAGGATGTAAGGGTAGATTTATCATTATAGATATTAGAATACCATATACTGTGCTGGTTACCTGGATAGGTAGGATGTACGGGTAGTTTATCATATATAGATATATAGATCCCATATACTGTGCTGGTTAGCCGGATAGTAGGAGTAAGGGTAGATTTTATCATATATAGATATTAGATATCATATACTGTGGCTGGTTACCGATAGGTAGGATGTAAGGGTAATTATCATCTCTATATATATAGATACCAATACTGTGCTGGTTACCACCGGATAGGAGGATGTAGGGTAGATTTATCATATATCATATATAATATCAATATACGTGCGGTTACCGGATAGGTAAGGATGTAAGGAGGTAGATTTATCAAAAATAATAATAGATATATAAGATACATATACTGTGCTGGTTAACAAGATGTTTAGGATGTAGGGGAGATTTATCATTATAGCTATATAGATACCATATCCTGTGCTGGTTACCAGATAGGGTAGATTAAGGGTAGATTTTAATCATATATCGAATATCTAGATACCATATACTGGTGCTGGGTTACCGGATGGTAGATTAGGTAGATTTATCATATATAGATATATAGATACCATATCCTGTGCTGGTTTACCGGATAGGTAGGATGTAGGGTAGATTTATCATATAGAGATATTAGATACAGATACTGTGCTGGTTACCGGATAGGTAGGATGGAAGGGTTAATTATCTATATAGAATATAGATACCATATGACTGTGCTGGTTACGCGGATAGGTAAGATGCAAGGGGAGATTTATCATATATAGATATCTAGATATCATATACTGTGCTGTTACCGGATAGGTGGATGTAAGGGTAGAATTTATCATATATAGATTATATAGATACCATATACTGTGCTGGTTACCGATAGGTAGGATGTCAGGGTAGATTTATCATTATAGATAATAGATACCATTATACTATGGATGTTACCGGATTAGGTAGGAATGTAGGGAAGATTTAAACTGCTACTAGAGGTTTCGTGACGAGAGAGAGGGGAATAGATTCCAGCGGATGGGAGCTACGAGAAGAAGCAGTATGAGTGGGTGGGTCTGTTACAGGAGATGGTTCTTTGATGAGCGGATGGGTACGGGCATGAACTATGGGACACTATAGGGAAATTAAGAGAGTCCGCAGAGCGAAGAGATATAAATGGTTAGAGAAGGAGTTTGGTTACAATGAGATGTTTAACGGGGAGACCAGGAGTGTCCGGTACAGAGGAGATGGGATCCGGTTTATTGAGAGCGAAATAATACAGGCCAGAGTTTAGTATGGACTGAAGGGGAGAGAGTGGGAAGCAGGAAGACCAGTGGAGTAGTAGGTAAAATGTTCCACGTGATAGGATGAGAGCATGTATAAGCATAGAGCTGGTCGGGGAGAGAGAGGAACCTGCAGATTTTTGATAGTTGTGAAATTGAAAAAGCAATAGGTTAACCAACATTGTTAATGTGGTTAGAAAATGAGCAGCGAGGAGTCCATTGTATGGGGGTTATTGTCCAACATTTCCCATTGTATATTATAAGGGGTTACATTGTATCAATAGGAATACATTGTATATGATAAGGGGTTACATTGTATCCCATTAGGAATACATTGTATATTATAGGGTTACATTGTTCAATTGGAATACATTGGTATATTAAGGGTTACATTGTATCACATTAGGAAATACATTGTAATATATAATGGTTACATTGTCTTACATTAGGAAATACATTGTATATGTATAGGGGGTTCCTTGTAGCATATTAGAGGAATCCATGTATATTACAGGGGTTACATTGTATTACATTTAGGAAATACATTGTATATTATAAAGGGGTTTACCATTTTGTAATCACATTAGGAAATACATTGTATTTATAAGGGTTTACAGTGTATTACCTTAGAAATACATTTATATTATAAAGGGGTTACATGTAACACATTAGGAAATACATTGTAAATATTATAAGGGTTACATTGTATCACATTAGAAATACATTGATATTATAAGGTTAACATTGGTATCACATTAGGAAAGTACATTTTATCATTATAAGGGTTACATGTCTTAATTAGGAAATACATTGTAACTATTATAATGGGTTACATTGTAATCACATAGGAAATACCATTGTTATTATAAGGGGTTACATTGTGTCACATTAGGAAATACATCGTATATATAAGGGTTCCATTGTATCACATTAGTAAATACATTGTATTTTAAGGGGTTACATTTGATCCATTAGGAAATACATTGTATCTTCTCTGGGGTTCTTGTAATCACATTAGGAAATCCCTTGTAATATTAGAAGGGGGTTACTGTACACATTTAGGAAAACATTTTTATTATAAGTGGGGTTACGGTATCACACATAGTAAATAACCATTGTATTTATAAGGGTTACATTGTACTTATATTAGAAATACATTGGTAATTATAAGGTGTTACTTGTATCCATTAGAAATGACATTGTATATTAAGGGGTTACATTTGTATCATAGGAACTACATTGTATATTATAAAGGGGTTACTTGTATCACATTCAGAAATCTTGTATATTATAAGGGTTACTTGTATCACATTAGGAAATACACTGTATATATAAGGGGGTTACTTGTATCACATTAGGTAATACATTGTATATTATAAGGGGTTACATTGTTACCTTAGGAAATACATTTGTATATTATCAGGGTTTGACATTGTTTCACATTAGAAATACATTGTATATTAGAAGGGGTTACATTGGATCACTTAGGAAATACACTGTATATATAAGGGGTTACATTGTATCACATTACGAAATACTTGTAAATTATAAGGGGTTTACTTGTATTATTTAGGAAATACATTGTATACTTAAAGGGTTACATTGTATTATATTAGGAAATACATTTCCGGGGTTATTCAATAAAGTTCTTATCGTTAAAAAATGGTGCTAAATTTTGCCCCAACCAATCAGATGTTAGGTTTCAAATGTTAAATAGGATCTGATTGGTTGGGGCAAAATTAGCACCATTTTAAACGATAAGAACTTTTATTGAATCTCCCCGATAGTATATTATATGGGGTTACATTGTATCACATTAGGAAATACATTGTATATTATAAGTGGTTACATTGTATCATATTAGGAAATACATTGTATATTATATGGGGTTACATTGTATCACATTAGGAAATACATTGTATATTATAAGGGGTTACATTGTACACATTAGGAAAAACTTGTATATTATAAGGGTTACATTGTATCATATTAGATACATTTGTATATTATAAAGGGTTACATTGTATGCATCTTAGGACTCCATTGTATATTATAAGGGGTTTACATTGTATCACATTAGGAAATACATTTGTATATTAATAAGGGGTTACATTGTACACATTAGGAAATACATTGTATATTATAAGGGGTTACATTGTATCACATTAGGAACTACATTGTATAATTATAAGGGGTTACATTGCATCACATTAGGAATACATTGTATATTTAATGGGTTACATGTAGCACATTAGGAAATACATGTCTATTATAAGGGTTACATTGTATGTTACATGAGAGGGAATACATTGTATATTATCAGGGTTTACATTGTTCATATTCGTGAAGGTTTCATTTTTCTTATTTTGTCTGTAGAAGTTTTGTCCTTGGGAATCATTGTCTGTGGCGATTTTGTTAAGAGAGGCGAATGTTTCCTCTGCTAATTGCCGAATCTGAGTGTCCTTCGTTGGTTTCTTCCAACGTGAAGCGGCTGACGATCGTTCGCTGGTCTCACTCCCCACTGCTTCATCATTCACAGTCCTTGGTCTTGTTGTGGAACTAGAACAATTTTCTCCTAATGTTTCCATTTTATTAAACTTCAGAAACTTCAATCACCGGAAATCTCCGTCTGTTTGGTGGCTTTCTTCCTCCCGTGGAGCGATTGGTATTGCGGCTTCGTGTGTCCTGTGGTCCGCGTTACGACGTCACTTAAATGTTTTTGTAATATATGTTTACTTGCTCAGGAAGGAGGTTTGGATTCCAAATATACTCTTGGAGTCACAGGACATTTCTTACATAAAAAAAAAAATTGCAATTTTTTTTTTGACCTACACTATTTATAAACTAGGATTGCAAGCACCAATGGCAGCCTTCCAGACTTGTTTCGTGTAAAAAAACAAGTTAGTGGCTCCTGCGCGGGGCCAAAGTCACCATGAGGTGAACCGTTTTCAGTAAGACATTATAACAATACAGATTATACAGTATGTATGTATATGTTTATTTATATAGCACCACTTGGATACACAGCGCTGTACATTATAACAATACAGATTATACAGTATGTATGTATATGTTTATTTATATAGCGCCACTTGGGTACACAGTGCTGTACATTATAACAATACAGATTATACAGTATGTATGTATATGTCTATTTATAGAGCCCCACTTGGGGACGTAGCGCTGTACAATAATAAAATACAATAAAGTCATACAAGGTGATAAATACATAAATAGTTCAGTACATAAATATATAACTTATGTAGATAGAAGTGCTAGAGCTTTGCCACAAGGGTTAATGAGGTCCCTGCCTCGTAGAGCTTACAATCTAGTTAGGAGGGTAAGACACAGATACAATGGAATGGGTGGAGTGAGACGTATGCAGTGCTGGTAATTCATGGTAGGGTTTATTTAAATAAAGTAAGTAGGGAAGGACCCTATAGTATTGGTGAATCAACGGTAGATGGTTATTTAAGATAAAGTAAGAGGGACAGACCCTATATTATGGGTAATTCACGGTAGGGGTATTTAATATAAGTAAGGGGACGACCCTATAGTATGGGTAATTCACGGTAGGGTTATTAAAATAAAGTAAGAGGGACGGACCCTCAGTATGGGTAATTCCAGGTAGGGTTATTTAATAAAAGTAAGAGGGACGGACCCTATAGTATGGTAATTCACGGTTAGGGGTTATTTTAAAATAAAGTCAAGAGGGACGGACCCTATAGTTGGGTTATTCATGGTAGGGTTATTTAAATAAGTTAGAGGACGGACCCTATAGTATGGGTAATTCACGGATGGTTATTTAAAAATAAAGTAAGAGGAAGGACCCTATAGTATGGGTATTCCCGTAGGGTTATTTAAATAAAGTAAGAGGGACGGACCCTCATAGTATGGGTATTCATGGAGGGTTATTTAAATAAAGTAAGAGGGACGGTACCCTATAGTACGGGTATTCATGGTAGGGTTATTTAAATAAAGTAAGAGGGACGGACCCTTATGTACGGGTATTCATGGTAGGGTTTTTTAAATTAAGAAAGAGAGGGACGGACCCTATAGTACGGGTTATTCATGGTAGTGTTTTTAAATAAAGTAAGAGGACGGACCCTATATAATGGGTAATTCAGGTAGGTTATTTAAATAAGTAGAGGGACGGACTCTATAGTATGGGTAATTCATGGTAGGTTTATTTAAATAAAGTAAAGAGCGGACCCTATAGTATGGGTATTCATGGTAGGGTTATTTAAATAAAGTAAGAGGGACGGACCCTATAGTATGGGTAATTCATGGTAGGGTTTATTAAATAAATATAGAGGGACGGACCCTAGGTATGGGGTTATTCATGGAGGGTCATTTAAATAAAGTAAGAGGGACAGACCCTATAGAATGGTAATTCACGTAGGGTTATTTAAATAAAGTAAGAGGACGGACCCTATAGTATGGGTATTCATGGTAGGGTTATTTAAATAATGTAAGAGGGACGGACCTATAGTATGGGTAATTCACGGTAGGGTTATTAAATAAAGTAAGAGGGACGGACCCTATAGTATGGTGGTGGAATTCTTTAATTGTTATTTAAATAAAGTAAGAAGGACGGACCCTATAGTATGGGTAATTCATGGTAGGGTTATTAAAATAAAGTAAGAGGACGGACCCATAGTATTGGTAATTCACGATAGGGTTATTTAAATAAAGTAAGAGGGACGGACCCTATATATGGGGTAATTCATGGTAGGGGTTATTTTAAATAAGTAAGAGGGACGACCCTATAGTATGGGTAAATGCAGCGGTAGGGTTATTTAAATAATGTAAGAGGGACGGACCGCTATAGTATGGGTAATTCATGGTAGGGTTATTGAAATAAGAGGGACGGACCCTATGTATTGGTAATTCATGGTAGGGTTATTTAAATAAATAAGAGGGACGGACCCTATATATGGGTATTTCATGGTAGGGTTTATTCAAATAATGTAAGAGGGACGGACCCTATAGTATGGGTAATCATGGTAGGTTTATTAAATAATGTAAGAGGGCGGACCCTATAGTATTGGTAATTCATGGGTAGGGTTATTTAATAAATAAGAGGGACGGACCCTATAGTAAGGGGTATTCAGGTAGGGTATTTAAATAATGTAAGAGGGACGGACCCTATGTATTGGTAATTCATGGGTAGGGTTATTTAAATAAAGTAAGAGGGACAGACCCATAGTAGGGTAATTCACGTAGGGTTATTTAAATAGTAAGAGGGACGGACCCTATATTATTGGTAATTCATGGTAGGGTTATTTAAATAAAGTAAGAGGGGACAGACCCTATAGTGTGGGTAATTCATGGTAGGGTTATTTAAATAGTAAGAGGGACGGACCCTATATTATTGGTAAATTCATGGTAGGGTTATTTAAAGTAAGTAGGGACAGACCAGATAGTATGGGTAATTCATGGTAGAGTTATTAAATATTAAGAGGGACGGACCCTAGTAATTGTAATTCATGTAGGGTTATTTAAATAAAGTAAGAGGGACAGACCCTATAGTAATGGGTAATTCACGGTATGTTATTTAAATAACGTAAGAGGGAACACACTATAGAATGGGTTTATCATGGTAGGGTTTTTAAATAAAGTAAGAGGGACTCCCTATCTATGGGTAATTTGGTTTACAATGTGCTGGATTTACTATAATTAGTGATTTCACACTGTGGTTGTTAAATATTATTTTAAAGTATTAATGATACCATTACCAAACGCAAATATAATAATTAAAATATATTATACTGAGCTTAGGTGTTTCACCTGATAATTTAATGTTCACTCTGAGAATACAGTGCGTGTAATTTCTTTGTGTTTCATGCAGAGTGACATGTGTTTTCCATGTCTCTGTATCTCCTCATCTGAGCTTTCCATCTCCCGGGAACTAGATTAAATCTCTCACGATAAAGCTGGTACTGTTGGGATCTCGCTATTGGAATTTGGAACATAAACCTTATCACTTACTTCCCTAGTATTTTATCTCCTTTCTCTTCTCCGACCCCCCCTCAACACCTCACGAGCGTGAATGTTCCCACATCGTCCCCCATCTCTCCGTACACAGTAGGAACTGGTTATAGAAATACCCTTTATCATATATATATTAATATCAATGGGCAGATATCAACGGGGCTCCCATAACTTCCTTCCAGATAACAGAATGTTATCATTACGTACAGACTGAGTCTCCGGCTCTGCAGGTTATAATGCAATTTGTCTTTTAGAAGAAAAAACAGCTGATTGATTTTATTATTGGGAATAAATAGAAAAATAAAATAATGTAAAATAATATAGTATATATGTTTTTTATTATATAGCGCCATGGGTGACCAAGCGCTGACATTATCAATACAGATTATACGTATGTTGTATATGTTTATTTAGTAGCGCCACTTGGGGACACACGCTTTACATTATAACAATACAGATTATCCAGTATGTATGTATATGTTATTATAATAGCCGTCACTTGGTACACAGCGCTGTACATTATAACCATACAGATTATACAGTATGTAGTATATGTTTATTTATATAGGCGCCACTTGGGGACAGCCTGTACATTATAACAATACAGATTATACAGTATGTATGTATATGTTTATTATAAGCCCACTTGGGGACACAGCGCGGTACATTATAACAATATAGATTATACAGTATGTATGTATATGTTTATTATATAGCGCCACTTGGGGACACAGCGCTGTACATTAATAACAATAACGATTTACAGTATGTAGGTATATGTTTAGTTATATAGCGCCACTTGGGGACACAGCGCTGAACATTATAACAATACAGATTAACAGTATTATGTATATGTTTTATTTATTATAGCGCCACTTGGGGTACACAGCGCTGTACATTATTACACTACAGATTATACGTATGTATGTTATTGTTTATTTATATAGCGCCACTTGGGGTACGCAGCGCTGTACATTATAACAATACAAGTTATACAGTATGTATGTATTAGTTATTTATATAGCGCCACTGTGGGGCGCGAGCGCTGTACATATAACAATACAGATTATACGTAGTTATGTATATGTTTTTATATAGCGCCACTTGGGGACGCACGCTGTACATTATAACAATACAGATTATACGTATGTATGTATATGTTTATTTATATAGCGCCATTGGGTACACGGCACTGTACTTAAACAATACAGATTATACAGTATGTATGATATGTTTATTTATATAGCGCTCACTTGGGGCCGCAGCGCTGTCCATTATAACAATACAGATTAATACAGTAGTATGTATATTTTATATAGCGCCACTTGGGTACACAGCACTGTCCTTATAACAATACAGATTATACAGTATGTATGTATATGTTTATTATATAGCGCCACTTGGGGACACAGCGCTGTACATTATAACAATACAGATTATACCAGTATGTAAGTATATGTTTTATAAGCGCCACTTGGGGTACACAGCGCTGTACATTATAACAATACAGATTATACAGTATGTATGTATATGTTATTTATATAGCGCCACTTGGGTACACACGCGCTGTAACATTAAAACAATACAGATTATACGTATGTGTTATATGTTTATTTATATAGCGCCACTTGGGTACACAGCGCTGTACATATAACTACAGATTATACAGTATGTATGTATAATGTTATTTATATAGCGCCACTTGGGTACACAGCGCTGTCCATTATAACAATACAGATTATACAGTATGTAATGTATATGTTTATTTATATAGCGCCACTTCGCGCGTGGACGCAGCGCTGTACATTATAACAATACAGATTATACAGTATGTATGTATATGTTTATTTATTAGCGCCACTTGGTACACAGCGCTGTCATTATAACAATACAGATTATCAGTATTATGTATATGTTTTATTTATATAGCGCCACTTGGGTACGCAGCGCTGTACATGTATAACAATACAGATTATACAGTATGTATGTATATTTTTTTTATATAGCGCCACTTTGGTACACAGCGCTGTACATTATAAAAATCAGATTAACAGTATGTATGTATATGTTTTATTTATATGCGCCACTGTGGGACACAGCGCTGTACATTATAACAATACAGTTATACAGTATGTAGTATGTTTGTTATATAGAACGCCACTTGGGGACCCAGCGCTGTACATTATAACAATACAGATTAACAGTATGTATGTATATGTTTATTTATAGCGCCACTTGGGGACACAGCGCTGTACATTATAACAATACATCACGGTAGGGTTATTTAAATAAAGTAAGAGGGACGGACCCTATAGTACGGGTAATTCATGGTAGGGTTATTTAAATAAAGTAAGAGGGACGGACC
>CM033476.1:126288376-126458979 GCA_019447015.1 Hymenochirus boettgeri
GGGGTTAAGTGTCCATATATCCTGGTGTTGCATTATTGCTAAGGAATGTGATAGTGGGGTATAAGTGTCCATATCCATCCTGGTGTTGCATTATTGCTAAGGAATGTGTAGTTTGGGGTATAAGTGTCCATATCCATCCTGGGTTGCATTATGCTAAGGAATGTGATAGTTTGGGGTATAAGTGTCCATATCCATCCTGGTGTTGCATTATTGCTAAGGAATATTGATAGTGTGGGGTATAAGTGTCATATCCATCTGGGTTGCATATTGCTAAGGAAGTGTAGTTTGGGGTAAAGTGTCCATATCCATCTGGTGTTGCATTATTGCTAAGGAATGTGATAGTGTGGGGTATAAGTGTCCATATCCATCCTGGTGTTTGCATTATGCTAAGGTGTGAATGTGTGGGGTATAAGTGTCCATATCCATCCTGGGTTGCATATTGTAAGGAATGTGATAGTGTGGGGTATAAGTGTCCATATCCATCCTGGTGTTGCATTATTGCTAAGGAATGTGATAGTTTGGGGTATAAGTGTCCATATCCATCCTGGTGTGCATTATTGCTAAGGAAGTGATAGTGTGGGGTATAAGTGCCATATCCATCTGGTGGGCATTATTGCTAAGGAATGTGATGTGTGGGGTATAAGTGCCATCCATCCTGGTGTTGCATTATTGCTAAGGAATGTGATAGTTTGGGGTATAAGTGTCCATATCCATCCTGGTGTTGCATTATTGCTAAGGAATGTGATAGTTTGGGGTATAAGTGTCCATATCCATCCTGGTGTTGCATTATTGCTAAGGAATGTGATAGTGTGGGGTATAAGTGTCCATATCCATCCTGGGTTGCATTATTGCTAAGGAATGTGATAGTGTGGGGTATAAGTGTCCATATCCATCCTGGTGTGGCATTTTACGGTACATTTTTTTGCAGAGATTCACCATGGGAACCTTGTCAAGCATTATGCATATTGTTTAGTTGTGCTCTGGCGCCCTCTCCTGGCTGTGACACAGTATTAGTCCACTGTAATAGGTCACATTCCCTGGCCCTGGAATGTGTTTTCTTATTATCCTTGGAGGTTTATCTAAGAACCCATAGACTTCCTTCCCTCCATCTCATAACAATTCTACTAAGGTCACAATTACAACCTCTGCATAGAGCCACCATTGTTTAATTTACTCTAATCAAATGGTTTCATCAGTCTGCTTGGCAGCTCCCACCCATGTAAATCCAAATACATGTTCTTCTGTACACACAATAAGCTATTCCCTCATACTGTACATACTGTACTGTCTAAGGAAAACAATATGGCAGCTCCCACCCATATGTATAAATATACAAAGAAGGAATGTTCTGTACACACAATAAGCTATTCCCTCATACTGTACTGTCTAAGGGAAACAATACAACAGCTCCCACCCATGTGTATAAATATACAGAGAAGGAATGTTCTGTACACACAATAAGCTATATCCTCATACTGTACTGTCTAAGGGAAACACTATGGCAGCTCCCACCCATATGTATAAATATACAGAGAAGGAATGTTCTGTACACATAATAAGCTATACCCTCATACTGTACTGTCTAAGGGAAACAATACAACAGCTCCCACCTATATGTATAAATATACAGAGAAGGAATGTTCTGTACATACAATAAGCTATACCCTCGTACTGTACTGTCTAAGGGAAACAATATGGCAGCTCCTACCCATATGTATTAATATAAATATATAGAAAAGGAATGTTCTGCACACACAATAGTCTGTACCTTCTAAGGGAAACAATATGGCAGCTGATTTGTTGTGTGGGTGATAGGGTATTTAATGATTGTGTGGGTGATAGGGTGTTTACTGATTGGTTGTGTGGGTGATAGGGTGTTTATTAATTGGTTGTGTGGGTGATAGGCTATTTATTGATTGGCTGTGTGAGTGATAAGGGGGCATATTTATAAAGCAACGGAAATAGCGCAAAAAAATTACCGCCGCACATCGCGGCCGCGAAAATAGCGATATCGCCGTATTTATAACGGCGAGCGCCATTCCCGCGATATGTATCGCGGCCGCGATGTGCTGCGGTAATTTTAAGCCCCTTCGCGGCGATACTGTATAGTATCGGCGCGAAGGGACTTAAAATCCCTTCCCGACGCCTCTCCTAAGGGGGCGGGGCATACCCCCCCGTTGAGGTACCCCCGGCGGGCGCCGGCGACCTCAACGAGGCCGATGTTGCCGGCGTCTTGACGCGACGTCTTCGGGCTGGCGACACCAACCCCACTCAGCTCGCCGATGCCAGGCAGGCTCACTGCGGCCGCCAGTGAGCCCGCTGGCACCGCCGGCCTCAGTGGAGCCGATGTTGCCAGCTGCTTCTTTCTTCAGCCATCTGCTGCGATGGCATCTGAGTTCGGCGGCGGAAAGCTCCTCTTTATATAGGTTTGCAGAAATCCATAATCCGTTTCTGATTGGTCAATTTTTTAATACTTGCTTTACATGCTTTACATTAACCATCAGATTTCTGGAAAGTTCTGAAATCTGATTGGTTAATGTAAAGCAAGTATTAAAAAATTGACCAATCAGAAACGGATTAGGGTATCTGCACACCTATATAAAGAGGAGCTTTCCGCCGCGGAACTCAGATGCCATCGCAGTAGATGGCTGAAGAAAGAAGAAAGAAGCGGCTGGCAACATCGCTCCGCTGAGGCCGGCGGTGCCAGCGGGCTCACTTCGGCCGCAGTGAGTCTGCCTGGCATCGGCGACCTGAGTGGGGTTGGTGTCGCCAGCCCGAAGACGTCGCGTCGGATCAAGACGCCGGCAAATCGGCCTCGTTGAGGTCACCGGCGCCCGCCAGGGGTACCCCTGGCGGCCGCAGGGGTACCTCTCGGGGTCGGCGGCCTCTGCGGAGCTGGTGTCCCGGACTGGAAAAAAGAGATGCCGCCCAAGGGCTCTTTTAAGAGCCGCACACTGGGGGTCCCGATTCGAGCTGCGGGACCCCCGCAAAGGCACTGTCAGTGCGCAAGGGCCCTTACAAGGGCCGGGGAGGGGGTCCTGGTTCGAGCTGCGGGACCCCCAAGCCCCAAAGGCACTTGTCAGTGCCGCAAGGGCCCTTATAAGGGCCGGGGAGGGGGTCCCGGTTCGAGCTGCGGGACCCCTTAAGCCCCAAAGGGCTCTTGTCAGAGCCGCAAGGGCACTTGTAAGTGCCGCAAAGGCCCTGATAGGGCCGGGGAGGGGGTCCCGGTTCGAGCTGCGGACCCCTAAGCCCCAAAGGGCTCTTATCAGAGCCGCAAGGGCTCTTGTCAAGCCGCAAAGGCGGTTCGAGCTGCGGACCCCCTTAAGCCCCAAAAGGCCCTTCTCAGGGCCCCGCTGGAGGGAGCCTCCACCCCCCCAGCGGCTCCCTCCCTTCCCCTCCCCGGGAGCGGCCGGGGCGGGGGCTTGGAGGGGTTGCCGGGGAGGGAGTGCGCGGCGGGTGGTCGCGACCACCTGCTGCGGCCCCTTCCCGGCAGCCCCTCCTAGCCTCCTGTTCCGAGATTGCCGCGAGTGGGGAACGTGTTGGAGGGGCTGCTGGGAAGCGGCGGCGGGTGGTCTCCGCCGCCGTGGGGGGTTGTGGGCGTGTCTCCCGGGGCGGGTGCGACCACCCACCGCGGGAGGCTAGTATCGGCTGACTTCGCCACCTTCAAGGTGGCGAAGTAAAACAGCTGATACTAGCAGAGCGAAACCAGTACCGCCGCTTTATAAATAGAAGAGGCAGTAACAGGTAAGTATCGCCGCAAAGGGTTAATGCTTCGTTAACTTTTCGCGGCCGTTTTCGGACATTTATAAATCGCGTTAAACGCGATTTATGCGTTAATGTCCGCGAAAACGGCCGCAAAAAGTTAACGGACCTTTATAAATATGCCCCAAGGTGTTTACTGATTGGCTGTGTTGGTGATAAGGTGTATACTGATTGGCAGTGTGGGTGATATTGTATTTATTGATTGGTTGTGTAGCTTATAGGGTATATATTGATTGGATGTGTGTATGATAGGGTGTTCATTGATTGGTTGTATGGGTGATATGGTGTTTACTGATTGGTAATGTGGGTGATAGGGTAGTTAGTTATTGATTGGTTGTGTGGGCAATAGGGTATTATGATTGGTTGTGTGGGTGATAGGGTATTTATGATTGGCTGTGTGAGTGATTAGGTGTTTACTGATTGGCGGTGTGGGTGATATTGTACTTATTGATTGGTTGTGTGGGTGATAGGGTATTGATGTGAACATGTGACCTGCCTGTATCTATGTATGTATGTATAGTTTATTGGGGACACAGCGCTGTAGAGTAACAAGATACAATAAAGTCATACAAGGGGGATAAATACATAGATCGTTCTGTACATAAATATATAAATTATATAAATAGTGCTAGAGAGTCCCTGCCCATTAGAGGTTACAATCTAGTTAGGTGGGTACCATACAGATACTGTATGTAGAATACACTCATTGCTGTGATACTGAAATAAACACATCCATCCCTATAAATAATATAACGGATCCTTACCTTCCCTGTGGCTCCATGAGATACATATTGTGCCCCCTCTTTCTTGGCAATCTCCACTTGTTTTTTGGCAATACATGGACGTGCCAGCGACGTGCCCAATAGGTAACGGTCCTCGTAGATAGCGTTCGCCTGCACCGCCATCCATATATATTCCTCCACAAACTCCTGGCGAACATCCTCTATGTAAACCTGGAACGAGAACAGATTTCACGGTTCCCTGTAGGATTGGACACCATAAATGTTTCTGGACACCATGTTATATGATAAATTGTTATGTTATATATTAACAAGAGGCTGGAGATTGGGGATGCAGGGAAAGGTGATGTACCGTGCTAGCCAATGTTTACAGGGTAACCCCTTCGAAAATAAGGAAAGTGGCAAAAAGGAGAGAGCGTAATTGGCTAAGATTACCATAGCAAGCTTTCAGGACATTCTAGTTCCTTTTACAAGCTGATTACAATGAAGATGAATGTTGTATAAATATCCAAGAGCACCACAGCTTCAATGTAATCAGCTTGAGAAAGGAACTAGAATGCCCTGAATGCTTGCTATGATTATCTTAGTTAGCCAATAAGGGTATCACCTTTATTTATTTCAAAAGGGTTACCCTGTTATCAATGTGCTGATTGGTTGATTGAAACAAACCATCCTCTGTTATCCATCGATTGCTGTTTGATAACTTTGTTGAACAGGTCAGTTGCCATGTAAATTTATGTATGGCTGGTTGTGCAAATATATTATACTGTCTGACCGTTTTTTTTTGTATTGATTTCATAAAGTAACAACTACATACAACCGAGTTTTCAAACCTGTGCCCCTGTAGATGTTTTTGAAAACTGCAATAATATATAGTGTTATTATAATGTAATAGCGTAATAAGGTAAAAATATAATATTGTAATATAATTATAATAGTAAGGTATAATAATAAGGTAATAATAATATAATAACTAGGTAATAATATAACAATAATGGTATAATAATAATAATAATAAGGTGATCCTCCTAATAAATCTCTACTCTTCATCTCACTCCATCGGGTCTCTAGGTCCTCCTCTCCTACTCCGCCTCGGCTCTACTAGGTCCTATCATCTAGTCTCCTACGGTCATCCTCTCTCCTCTGGCCTCCTCCTCCTCCGGTTCTCCTTCCTCCTCGGTCTCCTCCGGTCCTCCTCTCCTCCTCCTCTGGCCTCCTCCTCCTCCGGTTCTCCTCTCCTCCTCGGTCCTCCGGTTCCTCTCCTCCTCCTCTGGCCTCCTCCTCCCCGGTTTCTCCTCTCCTCCTCGGCTCCTCCGGTCGTCCTCTCCTCCGCCTCGGTCTGGTTTCACTCCGGTTCTCCTCTCCTCCTCGGGTCTCCTCGTCGTCCTCTCCTCCTCCTCTGGCCTCCCTCCCTCCTCCGGTTCTCCTCTCCTCCTCGGGTCTCCTCCGGTCGTCCTCCTCCCCCTCGGGTGCCCCCATGGTTTGCTACCGGTTCTCCTCTCCTCCTCGGGTCTCCTCCGGTCGTCCTCTCCTCCCTCGGGTCGGGTTTGCATCCGGTTCTCCTCTCTCCTCGGGTTCTCCTCCGGTCGTCTCTCCTCACCCTCGGTCTGGTTGTTTCTTCCGGTTCCCTCATCCTATGGGGTCTCCTCCGGTCGTCTCTCCTCCCACTACGGGTCTGTGTTTGCTCCGGTTCTCCTCTCCTATCGGGTCTCCTCCGGTGTCCTCTCCCTCCCCCTCGGGTCGGGTTTCCTCCGGTTCTCCTCTCCCTCCTAGGGTCTCCTCCGGTCTCTCTCCTCCCCCTCGGGTCTGGTTTCCTCCGGTCTCTCTCCTCTCGTCTCTCGTCCCTCTCCTCCCCCTCGGGTCTGGTTTCCTCCGGTTTCCTCTCCTCCTCGGTTCTCCTCCGGTCTCCTCCCCTACTCCCCTGGCTCCTCCTCCTCCGGTTCTCACCTCCTCCTCGGGTCTCCTCCGGTCGTCCTCTCCTCCCCCTCGGGTCTGGTTTCCTCCGGTTCTCCTCCTCCTCGGGTCTCCTCCGGTTCCTTCCTCCTCCTCTGGCCTCCTCCTCCTCCGGTTCTCCTCTCCTCCTCCCGGGTCTCCTCCGGTGGTCCTCTCCTCCTTCCTCTGGCCTCCTCCTCCTCCGGTTCTCCTCTCTCCTCGGGTCTCCTCCGGTCCTCCTCTCCTCCTCCTCTGGCCTCCTCCTCCTCCGGTTCTCCTCTCTCCTCGGGTCTCCTCCGGTCGTCCTTCCTCCCCCTCGGGGGGTTTGCTCCGGTTCTCCTCCTCCTCGGTCTCCTCCGGTCGTCATCTCTCCCCCTCGGGTCTGGTTTGCTCCGGTTCTCCTCTACTCATCGGGTCCCTCCGGTCGTCCATCTCCTCCCCCCTCGGGCTGGTTTGCTCCGGTTCTCCTCTCCTCCTGGGTCTCCTCCGGTCGTCCTCTCCTCCCCTCGGGTCTGGTTTGCTCCGGTTCCTCCCTCTCGGTCTCCTCGGTCTCGTCCTCTCCTCCCCTCGGGTCTGGTTTGCTCCGGTTCTCCTCTCCTCCTCGGGTCTCCTCCGGTCGCTCTCTCCTCCCCCTCGGGTCTTGTTCCTCCGTTCTCCCTCTCCTCCTCGGGTCTCCTCCGGTCGTCCTCTCCTCCCCCTCGGGTCTGGTTCTCCGGTTCTCCTACTCCTCCTCGGGTCTCCTCCGGTCGTCCTCTCCCCCTCGGGTAGGGTTTAATAAGGTTATAATATAATAATAGGGTATAATAATAAGGCAATTCTTACCTTTTTGGCTCCAAGTTTCAGGGCTTTTTTCCGAGCCTCCTCGAAATCTTCATTCTGACCAATGTTTGCCTAGTGAAGACCAAGCGACACATATATAATTATATATAAATACATATATGGTGTGAAAGGGAAAGTCTTTTGATATCAATGGATTAAATCAATGGATTAAAGGAAGTCTTAAGGTGAAAATAAATTTTTTTCCCCTGACTGTTAACCTAAAAAAAACGCTGTTATAACCAATGTATCTCTTGAAGATAATATATATATTATCTACACAAGAGTTGTGTGCGCCCAGCGAGAGAGAGAGAGAGAGAGGGAGCAGCTCTCCTATCAGATTCTATCCCTCTGTACTATTGGGATGGCAAATGGAGAATGTGTTTGGAATAAGTGAAAGATTTTCCTGACTTTAGAATACTGTATTTTTGTGACGGAACCACATACAAAGACAAGCGATTCGTCGTTTTAATCAGCTGTTTCAGGACTATAAGTTACGTAAAATTTGTTTTAACCTAAAGAATTCCTTTAAATTCATCCAGCCTGATGAAGGGGGCTTAGGACTCTATAATACTTTATTTAGTTAGCCAATAAAAGGTATCACAGCTCTACTTCTCTTCCTTTACATTTCCTGTAATCCACATCATGTAGCTGGCTGATAAAAAAGCAGAGGAGAGTTTTGTTTTAAAGAAGAACATAAAGCTGCCCATGTGATTCCAATAACATGTGTAGCAGCAGATAACACTGGAATCTGTCAGTACACAGCCCACACAAACAGCCAATCATGTATTAGAAGGAGCCGATACCCACCAATGGAAATTTTACCTCCAGAAAGACCAACAGCAAAGCCAACAGCAGTTCGTCTGCATCTTTGTCAGTTGTTTTTGGCCCCCACAATCGCGTTGGATCCCAGGGGATTTACCGGCTATCACCAATGTTTATGGCCACCTTTAGTCTACAACAGTGATGTCAAACCTTGGCACTACAGATGTTGGAAACTACAACTCCCAACAAGCATGCTGGGAGTTGTAGTATTCAAAATATCTGTAGTTTTTAAACATCTTGAGTGCCAAGGCTCACTGGTCTAGAAGATACTAATAGGTGATTGTACCAAGGGTCTCAGTTAATGGCCTCCAATCTAGCTATGCAGTAACTCATTCATGGTTCACACACAATATTTTATCTCTCGGTACTGTACTCACCAGATAAGCAACAACGTCATAACCTTGCTCCTTCAGCCACACCAGAATACAGGAAGTATCCAAACCGCCACTGTACGCCAGGACCACTGTACCTTTTCCTTGGGACATGTTTCCTATGAGGAATATATTAATTGCAACAGGTCACCAACATCATCACCCAAGACCTGAACATGTGAATACAGAATATCTAAAAGTCTCTACCGTGTGGTTTTTATTTTTCATTGCAAAATATTCCCCTGTATGGGAGCCCCCTACACATGTCTAGTGATATTAGGTACCTGTATGACAGGGAGGACTACCACGCTGGGATTGCTTCATGGGCAGATATCTGATATATATAGTAATCCCCTTGGGTTCCTTTGAGACTCATGTTCAGTGGTGTAAGAAGGAATCACTGGGCCCCCTAGAAAAATTATGACGTGGCCCCTATCCGTGCTTCATCCACAGTGGTTTCCTGGGAGAAGTCTATATCTTCTCCCAGAAAACCACTCTGGATGTGGGTTGCAGGGTCTGCTCCCCTGGTAGTTACGCCTCCGCTCATGTATGGGACTGGGGAGATGTGAGTTTGTCTGTGTATGCCCCAATCAAACTTTTGATCTGGTTTAGGAGATACAAGCGGGGAAACAGCTTAGATGTATTTCAAAATGTAGCCAGTGTGAGGTTCCAGTGGATACTGTTCCCTGGAGACCCAAGCCAATGAGATCATACAATACGGTATTAGATTTCCCTTGAAGCCTCCCAGATCATTGTCATAACACAGAAATCAATATTACTGACCGGTTCACACTCTGGACAGCAGGCAGTAATCACCGTTCCAGTCAGTTCTCTGTAAACAGGAGACCAAACAGTGCGCTGTAAACAAAAGGAAATTAAATAACACACGGTCCTTGGAGGATTACTTTAAACCTAATGCAAAATACACAGAAAGCAGAGGAAACAATTAACATCTCTTCAGGGACAGGTTTAGCTCCCCCGGCAAGGTTGAATTTTTCTGCTGACTCTGAACAAGGGTTAAGGTTGCAGATTAAGAGGTTTCCACTTCAATAGGGCCTATGTGGGGTTATTAAAACCTATGAAACCTTTGTACATGACCTCAACAGAGAGAAAATAAAATCCTATTAAAATCCTGCACAGTGTAAAGTATAAATTCAATTCTAAACAAGTTCCATCTAGTTAATTATAGTGTCGACGCTTGGGAAATATCTTGCAATTCCGGTTTATCTATATAAATTCATTAGAAAAGTGTAAGACGGTTCTCTGCAGTAGTTAATGGTTAATATCACCATAGCTAGAAGGTGAATGGGATATTTATACACATTTATGGACGTTAACTGTAATTCAGCGCTGTGTTCTGTTGTTATAAACACTATGGAGCAGAGGCCAATTCTCTTACAGCTAATTTGGTTTATCAGTGAGCGTGGATTTATTGAGATGTACCAGTGTAACAAATGCCGTATTATATTTATTTTAAAGGAATGGAAAGCTGCCATATTGCTTGCATTTGGCAAGCACAGAAATATTACACAAACCTCCTGATTTCAGTGATTTTTTTGCAATGTGACAGACAATAGATGACTTTATGTGTAGCCAGGTATGGGTGTATGGCAGGTTGCTAATCTGAGATCTTAATGGATAAGATCTCGGAATGATCCCTCTTCTAAAGGCAGGGTACATACCAATACATTTTTTGTCCCAACTGACCGTTAGCCAGTAGCGAGAGGTTGGCTGGGAAGAATCACTGTCAGTTGCGGTAAAAGTAGCCCATCATGTGGTGCTTACGGAACCGCATGTTCGGCCATGATTTCCGAAATACACGATCATACATTCATCCAATGCGGATGAACGGGTGGCCAAGAGCCATCACCATCCAATTTTTCGGGGCCAACCGATACATAGTAATATCAGTCGGTCGGTCCAAAAAAATGGATGTTGTGTACCCAGCCTAAAGCTATGCACACGTTAGATACTTGTTAAATGAAATGGTCGTTCATGTGCATAGAGGCTCCCAGGACATTATTTAGTCATCTGTCTTTCTATATTGCTAAATAATGTTGGGGTGCTGCAGTGGGTCCCACATTCGCTCCCTTTCCAGCCTGTCTGTAGAAGGATATTAGATAAATGCTTGTGAAGGTTCTCATTCATCCAGGTCATAGTATATCTGTTGTATTCAATTAGATCAACTGGACTTGAAATGTAGTTCTTGAGAGAGTTTTCGCTAGTCATCCGACTGGATCTCTCAATTCAGAATGACTTGTACAAGAATCTGTGGCAATTATGTACCCTGGAAAATCCCAATTAGCATATCACAGCCAGGTGTTAAGGGTGTGATTGGATAGTGGCTAAGAGGTGTTATAGGAACGCCCAGAGTAAGGTGTTAAAACAGCATTGTACATGGCAGACAGTTGGTGTCGAACCCCCCCACCTCTATTTAAGCTTGGTTTCTTTATTTTCACATAAATGGCCTCCTTAACACCTCTCTTGAACCAGTCACGTTCCTTCGCCAGTATGTTAACATTACAATCTTCAAAGGTATGTCCTTTATCCTTAAGATGCAGATACACGGCTGAGTCCTGACCCGAGGAATTGGCTCTTCTGTGCTGGGCCATACGTTGATGCAGTTGCTGTTTGGTCTCCCCCACATACAAATCAGAGCATTCTTCACTGCACTGCACCGCATATATGATGTCGCTTTTCTTGTGTTTTGGTATTGGGTCTTTTGGATGTACCAATTGCTGCCTCAGTGTGTTGTTCGGTTTAAAGCAGACAGGGATACGATGTTTTTTGAAAATTCTTCTTAATTTCTCAGAGGTGGGGGGGTTCGACACCAACTGTCTGCCATGTACAATGCTGTTTTAACACCTTACTCTGGGCGTTCCTATAACACCTCTTAGCCACTATAAGAACTACATTTCAAGTCCAGTTGATCTAATTGAATACAACAGATAGATATTAGATAAAGATCTTTGGACTATTTGTCCAATGGTCTGTCCTAAATGTAAATTTCAGCTTGTTTATCGTTTTCTTTACAGTCCTAGCTATCATTCGCTCAGGCTAATCTGCCAGGATTGGAAACCATAAAGCAGTGGTCATACAATCACAAGACATAATACTGCTTTTTCCTACTAAAATATATATATTTTTACAAATTTTCAATTATAATAAACCTTCCAATTTCTCCCTTCCACCCACACATGGTGTGAGACGGAGAAACCAAAGGAGAAATCTTTTAAGTTTTTTTGTAATATCTACACAAGTGTAGACAGGACTGGGTGAAATCCTCCCTAATCCTGTTGTGATTGTGGAACTTCTGTCTGATGGCCGGAGACAGACGGATAATGGACGTTGGGGTCACAGTGTGCGGAATCCTCTGAAAGTCCAAAGTATATTCACGTCACCTCTGATTAGAGATAGAAGAGCGACTCACACGCAAGGTCAAGGGTCACAGAACTTTGTCCAGTCGACAATGGGGTTATCAGAGGATGAATAAAATTGAAAACTCAAGGGCCTTCAGAGAGACTTCATAGCGATTGGTGTGTTCAAGGGCGTTCACCCAGAAACACAGTTATTAGGAGCGGAACAGTTAAGGCCATGGGTTTTTTTCAAGATGGAACTGAGCGTAAATTGTCAGGTGCAAAATGATTGACATTACAGGTCTGCACGGTTGCTTGATAATCGTGGGTGGGGCAGGGGGTTTTAGGAGCGGGAAGTAATTTAAGGTAAAATGAATTTAACTTTATCTAAAGCAAACTTTGATGCTATCAGACAATATTGTCTATCGTAAGCTCTGTGCACATCTTAGATAATTGTCTGTTCTTTCTGACAATAACTATTTTGTCCATCAATCTAAAGTGTGGATGGGGAACCTGATGCCATTATTAAGGGATCTATCTTGTTGGATCATTGACCAATGGCAAAAAACAATCACACTGATTTATCTAACGTGTGTACGAGGCTTTACAGTCCATTATCCTCATATCCTTAAAATAAAAAAACCCAAAACATTAAAATAATGTTAAAATATAAAGTACATGGGACTGAGGGGTAGGATTCACGATTTCTAGTTTTCCTACCCCCCAATATAATTCATTTTACCAGACCAACGTAAGATACAAAAAAAAAAAAATCTAGCCCATGCAATTTAGTCCTTAGGATTCTAAAGTGGGTGGGTCACAACTAATTATGGAAACATGGTAAATACCCAGAAGTCTTTGTTCCTTATTTACATAGTGCTGATTGGGGAGTTTCAAAGCCTTTATTCTCTCCCTATCCTATTTAATTTATTGGTGACAATTATCCTATGGGCATGTTTAATCACTCGATTCAATGCGTATAGTTTGGGGACGCTGCTGTCCCCATACCAGACCAGAAAAGAATTACAAATGATAATTTTTATTGTGCAAGGATTAAAAGTAGCTACCCAGGACACTAACCTGGTAGGTGAAAACTGTATGTGGTGACTCTCCTCAACAAAATTATATTTGGGGAGGTAGGAATAATCGATCCTACCTCCCTTTTCCAGGTATTTTGCATTTTTAGTTTAGTGTAGTTTAGGCTGTATACATACAGGCCAACCCTAGCAGGATAATTCCTTTAGACACACTACAAATTGGTAAACCTGATTTGATGGGAATTACAGGCATATTGATGATATTTCGGAGTGACCTATCCTTGATGTGACAGTGGACATCATCGCCTGCCCCGAATATCGGATGGTGTGTACCCAGCATGATGCCCCTCCCCATACACGGGATCGATATTTTGAGCGATTCGGTAAATTTTATAGAAATACTCAAAATATTGATAATTTCCCTTTTATTAACAATATCCAGCGGTTTATCGGAAAAATTAAAATCGGGCCAGGTGGAAATATTTCTGCCGACCCCATCTTTAGTCCCCATAAGCTCCACAGACTTCAAAGGGAAATCTGCAGAAAGGCGGCTCAAGGTGGGGAACTTCAATCGGTTCTTCCAATTAGATTTCTGGTCGTTTCACTTGTTTGGAAATCCGATTGGAAGAGCATCTGCCTGTGTGTGGCTACAGAATCATCAGCATTTTGGCTTCAAGGAAGTTCAGGTTAGTATTAGACTGAATAAGTCACAGTGGATATAGAGATCCCAGTGTTTGGTTCTGAAGGAAGTCAGTGTGTAATGTTACTAGATACTCCCTGGTTATTTCCCTGTTTAATGGATCAGACGCTGGTTTCATGTGTTGAATTTGGTAATTTAGAGTATTTTTGCCAAACACTGCAATGGTACAGGTCATTGTACAGGGTGTTTTTTTCAAGGCCCGTTCTGTCTGTTGCATATTATTTGTACACAAATAATAGTCATGTGCACTCCAGATTAAAGGACAACTAAAGCTGGATACACACTGTCACAATCTTTAAAAGATGGCAAACAGAATCTGTAAGCTTAGGCTACACACAGCCCCGAGTGTTCTCTATATAAAGTACAGGGAGAATGTTCAGGGCTTCCACGTTTCCTTCAGCCATGGACGGCTCCCTATACTTTAGTACAGAAGGCAGTTTGGGGCAGTTCCTAGCGACTCCAAGGCAGACGGTGAAAGTTTGTTTCTGCGTTGCACAATTTAAAGATACAAGGGTTTAATTTTATCATTTAAAAAACCCTTGATACGCAATTTAACAACTAATCTCAATCTGCATCCCAGGTCCTCAAGCCATGGGGAATCATCAATGTTGCCAGTAGAGATGGGATCCGGGACCAACTTGGACCTAGATCCACCAAGGGCCCGGAATCCGAACGTTCTGTCTGAATCCAAGCGGATTGTGTACACACAAGCTATACCCTCATACTGTACTGTCTAAGGGAAACAATATGGCAGCTCCCACCCATATGTATAAATATACAGAGAAGGAATGTTCTGTACACACAATAAGCTATACCCTCATACTGTACTGTCTAAGGGAAACAATATGGCAGCTCCCACCCATATGTATAAATATAAATATACAGAGAAGGAATGTTCTGTACACACAATAAGCTATACCTTCATACTGTACTGTCTAAGGGAAACAATATGGCAGCTCCCACCCATATGTATAAATTTAAATATACAGCGAAGAAATGTTCTGTACACACAATAAGCTATACCTTCATACTGTACTTTCTAAGGGAAACAATATGGCAGCTCCCACCCATATGTATAAATATAAATATACAGAGAAGGAATGTTCTGTAAACATAATAAGCTATACCTTCATACTGTACTGTCTAAGGGAAACAATATGGCAGCTCCCACCCATATGTATAAATATACAGAGAAGGAATGTTCTTTATACACAATAAACTATACCCTCATACTGTACTGTCTAAGGGAAACACTATGGCAGCTCCCACCCATATGTATAAATATAAATATACAGAGAAGGAACGTTTTGTACACACAATAAGCTATACCCTCATACTGTACTTTCTAAGGGAAACACTATGGCAGCTCCCACCCATATATATAAATATAAATATACAGAGAAGGAATCTTCTGTACAGACATTAAGCTATACTCTCATACTGTATTATCTAAGGGAAACAATGTCAGCTCCCACCCATATGTATAAATATACAGAGAAGGAATGTTCTTTATACACAATAAACTATACCCTCATACTGTACTATCTAAGGGAAACACTATGGCAGCTCCCACCCATATGTATAAATATAAATATACAGAAAAGGAATGTTCTGTACATACATTAAGATGTACCCTTATACTGTACTGTCGAAGGGAAACACTATGGCAGCTCCCACCCATATGTATAAAAATAAATATACAGAGAAGGAATATTCTGTACACACAATAAGCTATACCATCATACTGTACTGTCTAAGGGAAACACTATGGCAGCTCCCACCCATATGTATAAATATACAGAGAAGGAATGTTCTGTACACACAATAAGCTATACCCTCATACTGTACTGTCTAAGGGAAACAATATGGCAGCTCCCACTCATATGTATAAATATGCAGAGAAGGAATGTTCTGTACACACAATAAGCTATACCATCATACTGTACTGTCTAAGGGAAACAATATGGCAGCTCCCACCCATATGTATAAATATAAATATGCAGAGAAGGAATGTTCTGTACACACAATAAGCTACACCATCATACTGTACTGTCTAAGGGAAACAATATGGCAGCTCCCACCCATATGTATAAATATAAATATGCAGAGAAGGAATGTTCTGTACACACAATAAGCTACACCATCATACTGTACTGTCTAAGGGAAACAATATGGCAGCTCCCACCCATATGTATAAATATAAATATGCAGAGAAGGAATGTTCTGTACACACAATAAGCTACACCATCATACTGTACTGTCTAAGGGAAACAATATGGCAGCTCCCACCCATATGTATAAAATACAGAGAAGGAATGTTCTGTACACACAATAAGCTATACCATCATACTGTACAGTCTAAGGGAAACAATATGGCAGCTCCCACCCATATGTATAAATAATTGTTCTGTGCGCATAGTAATCTGAACCCAGTATCCCCTCATTGTTCCCTAATCTTGCCCAGTCTATCCCTATCTATAGGTTGTTGCTGATTGTTTGTATCAGTGTCTATGGCAGATTGGCAGGAACACACAGCTATAAAGTATTTCTTGGAAGTTTTCCCTGCATCTGTGACGCTCTATCAGCGAGACAGCGAACAGAATAAACAGAGAGCAAACGTTCTATTGAAATGAACGAGAGGAGAGAGCTGGAAGCCCCTGAGTGGCAGCGAGAAGCAGCATAGAGGGCGAGAGAGATGTTATATCCTATACCAGTTATGTTCAACCTTTAGAAACTACAACTCCCAGCATGCCTTGGTAGCATTCTACAACAAGGCATTCTGGGAGCTATAATTTCCAAACATCTGGAGTGCCAGAGTGTCCTATACAGTAAGTGCTGTGGGGGTGAGATCAGGTCTACAGGATATGCAATCAGGTACAGATACTCACAGTGTGTGTAGGTCTATCTCTCTGCTGCACTGCCTCTACCCTGCCCCTTTACATAGCAGACAGGCAGGGGAGGGACGTGGGTGTGCAGCTGATGTCACTTGTTATGTTCCTACCCATTCCACGCGGTATGGTTCTTCCACTTGAGCAATAGAAGACATGCCAGAGAACTTAGCCATATTAAAGGAGAAGTAACGGCTCAATACAAGTCGTGTTATAATTTCAACACTGTAAATGCTGTTTGATAATGATTACTTTAAATCTCACGCTAGTCCTCCTGGGTTAAGCTAGGTACACACGATACAATAAGTCGGGCCAATTCAGTTGGGCCGAATTATTGTGGTGCTTTTATCGGCCTCAATCGACCGATGACCATTCGTTCGTCAAACAAACGAACGATCGGACAAGTCGGCAAATCACAACCGATCATGCGGTCCTCTATGGACCACGCGATCAGTTGCGCCTCGAACGGTACCAGCCTTTAGGGTTGCCAGATCTGTGAGAAATTGGAAGACGCTGCTTATAAGTACACGCAGCAAGGCAGAGTCTTCAGTAATGTAATTTAAATGCAAATTTCAACGCTGCTTATATTTACTGATTATATTGATTTAGTGCGCAAGTAAAAAAAACAGCAAATGTTTGCTAAAAGTTATTAAAGTAATAAAGGTTAGAAGTTCGGACCTTCCAGACTGGGGTTAACTTGACGTGGTTGGAAGGCTTTTCATTCATGTGATCACAGTAATGTATACTAAAACCCCTTTATTTATAAAGTATGCCAGTGTGCAGATAATATGATATTGTATGGGGCCCAGGAATGTGCATTGATTATCTTCTCTATATTTGTAAGTATTGGTACCATTAAACATAGCTAAACACCAATTATAACTGATGACATACAGTAGCTAAACACTGATTGTAACTAATGACATAGCTAAACCCTGATTATAACTGATGACATAGCTAAACACTGATTATAACTGATGACATACAGTAGCTAAACACTGATTGTAACTAATGACATAGCTAAACCCTGATTATAACTGATGACATAGCTAAACACTGATTATAACTGATGACATAGCTAAACACTGATTATAACTGATGATATAGTTAAACACTGATTATAACTGATGACATAGCTAAACTGATTATAACTGATGATATAGCTAAACACTGATTATAACTGATGACATAGCTAAACACTGATTATAACCAATGACATAGCTAAACACTGATTATAACCGATGACATAGCTAAACACTGAATTTAACTGATGACATAGCTAAGCACTGATTATAACTGATGACATAGCTAAACACAGATTCTAACTGATGACATAGCTAAACACGGATTATAACTGATGACATAGCTAATCACTGATTATAACCGATGACATAGCTAAGCACTGATTATAACTAATGACATAGCTAAACACTAATTATAACTGATGACATAGCTAAACACTGATTATAACTGATGACATAGCTAAACACTGATTATAACTGATGACATAGCTAAACACTGATTATAACTGATGACATAGCTAAACACTGATTATAACTGATGACATAGCTAAACACTGATACTGATGACATAGCTAAACACTGATTATAACTGATGACATAAGCTATGTAAAAAACTAAAGGTGGCCATACATATATACAATTTTACTAACTTGACAGAGCACTCCTGTGACATTCGACCGCCTCTCCCATTCTTGCAATCTTGCGACGTGCAATTGCAAAATCCCATTCATTTTGTGATCACATGGTGGTTGCATAGAAGAACGGGAGAGGCGGTTCCGGCAGGATCGATCGAATGTCGCGGGAGCGCTCAGTCGGGTAAGCAAAATTGAATATATGTATGGCCACCTTAAGGCTGGGTACAAACCAGCAGATATTTCCGACTGACCGATCCACTGCACTATTGGAAATACATTTATACACATATAATTTACAGGCTATTTGTGGTTCCTGTGCATCTGTGCAACTGATTTATAGTTTGATTAAGTGTTGACATTGTGTAATTAGTCAGGAGGTTAAATCTTTTACATATGTAACAGGAAGTAGGAAGCGGCGGTAAATAAATTCCTCTGGTATAGATTATAACTGGTTTGGCCTCGGCTTTAGACATGTGGGAAGAACTGTAATTGGAATCTGTGTAGATGGACGGACAATGAGGGGCCCCTCCCTGTGCAGCAGATGAAGCAAAATAGGATAAAACCTTCACTGGGTGTATGTGGATTTGTTACAGGGAAATAAACGTTCAGTATGTTTTACCAGTGAGTGGAGTTTCCAATGTGTTGTAACATTTTCCATTATAAATGTCTTATTTCCCTATAAAGTGTTTCCTTCTAGGCAAAGCATCAAGCCCATGATTGGCTATTGGGGAGGGGGCACCTAGGATGCTTCATTGTTATTAGGATAATGGGGTTTATACCCTTACATTATGTAAGTTATAATCAGTGCTTATAATGTAATCGGTTATAATCAATCAGTGCTTATAATGTTATCATTTATAATCAATCAGTGATTATAATGTAATCGGTTACAATAAGCTATACCATCATACTGTTGTCTAAGGGAAACAATATGGCAGCTCCCCCCATATGTATAAATATAAATATGCAGAGAAGGAAATGTTCTGTACACACAATAAGCTACACCATCATACTGTACTGTCTAAGGGAAACAATATGGCAGCTCCCACCCATATGTATTAAATATAAATATGCAGAGAAGGAATGTTCTGTACACACAATAAGCTATACCCTCATACTGTACTGTCTAAGGGAAACAATATGGCAGCTCCCACCATATGTATAAATTACAGAGAAGGAATGTTTGTACACACAATAAGCTTATACCTCATACTGTACTGTCTAGGGGGAAACAATATGGCAGCTCCCACCCATATGTATAAATATACAGAGAAGGAATGTTCTGTACACACAATAAGCTATACCATCATACTGTACAGTCTAGAAGGAAACAATATGGCAGCTCCCACCCATATGTATAAATAATTGTTCTGTGCGCATAGTAATCTGAACCCAGTATCCCCTCATTGTTCCCTAATCTTGCCCAGTCTATCCCTATCTATAGGTTGTGTGATTGTTTGTATCAGTGTCTATTGCAGATTGGCAGGAACACACAGCTATAAAGTATTTCTTGGAAGTTTTCCCTGCATCTGTGACGCTCTATCAGCGACAGCGAACAGAATAAAAAGAGAGCAAACGTTCTATTGAAAATGAACGAGAGAGAGAGAGCTGGAAGCCCCTGAGTGGCAGCGAGAGAAGCAGCATAGAGGGCGAGAGAGATGTTATATCATACCAGTTATGTTCAACCTTTAGAAAATACAACTCCCAGCATGCCTTGGTAGCATTCTAACAAGGCATTCGAGTCCAGTGAAGAGTGTGTTACATAAGTGTGCATGTGGGTGAGTCAGGCTACAGGATATGCATCAGGTCAGGTACAGACTCACAGTGTGTGTAGGTTCTATCTCTCTGCTGCACTGCCTCTACCCTGCCCCTTTACATAGCAGACAGGCAGGGGAGGGACGTGGGTGTGCAGCTGATGTCACTTGTTATGTTCCTACCCATTCCACGCGGTATGGTTCTTCCACTTGAGCAATAGAAGACATGCCAGAGAACTTAGCATATTAAAGAGAGAGTAACGGCTCAATACAAGTGTGTTATAATTTCAACACTGTAAATGCTGTTTGATAATGATTACTTTAAATCTCACGCTAGTCCTCCTGGGTTAAGCTAGGTACACACGATACAAAAGTCGGGCCAATTCGGTTGGGCCGAATTATTGTGGTGCTTTTATCGGCCTCAATCGACCGATGACCATTCGTTCGTCAAACAAACGAACGATCGGACAAGTCGGCAAATCACCAACCGATCATGCGGTCCTCTATGGACCACGCGATCAGTTGCGCCTCGAACGGTACCAGCCTTTAGGGTTGCCAGATCTGTGAGAAATTGGAAGACGCTGCATAAGTACACGCAGCAAGGCAGGTCTCAGTAATGTAATTTAAATGCAAATTCAACGCTGTATATTTACTGATTATATTGATTTAGTGCGCAAGTAAAAAAAACAGCAAATGTTTGCTAAAAGTTATTAAAGTATAAAGGTTAGAAGTTCGGACCTTCCAGACTGGGGTTAACTTGACGTGGTTGGAAGGCTTTTCATTCATGTGATCACAGTAATGTATACTAAAACCCCTTTATTTATAAAGTATGCCAGTGTGCAGTAATATGATATTGTATGGGGCCCAGGAATGTGCATTGATTATCTTCTCTATATTTGTAAGTATTGGTACCATTAAAATAGCTAAACACCAATATAACTGAGACAACAGTAGTAAACACTGATTGTAACTAATGACATAGCTAAACCTGTTATAACTGATGACTAGCTAAACACTGTTATAACTAGAAAGAAAGTAGTAAACATGATTGTAACTAATGACATAGCAAACCTGATTATAACTGATGACAGCTAAACATGATTATAACTGATGACATAGCTAAACACTGATTATAACTGATGATATAGTTAAACACTGATTATAACTGATGAACAAGCTAAAACTGATTATAACTGATGATATAGCTAAACACTGATTATACTGATGACATAGCTAAACACTGATTATAACCAATGACATAGCTAAACACTGATATTAACCGATGCATAGCTAACACTGAATTTAACTGATGACATGCTAGCATGTATAATGAGAAAGCTAACAGACTAGAAACTGATGACACTTAGCTACAAACACGGATTATAACTGATGACATAGCTAATCACTGATTATAACCGATGACATAGCTAAGCACTGATTAAACTAATGACATAGCTAAACACTAATTAAAATGAGAATAGCTAAACACTGATTATAACTGATGACATAGCTAAACACTGATTATAACTGATGACATGCTAAACATGATTATAACTGATGACATAGAAACACTGATTATAACTGATGACATAGCTAAACACTGATTATAACTGATGACATAGCTAAACACTGATACTGATGACATAGCTAAAACATGATATAACTGATGACATAAGCTATGTAAAAAACTAAAGGTGGCCATACATATATACAATTTTACTAACTTGACAGAGCACTCCTGTGACATTCGACCGCCTCTCCCATTCTGCAATCTTGCGACGTGCAATTGCAAAATCCCATTCATTTTGTGACATGTGGTGCATAGAAGAACGGGAGAGGCGGTTCCGGCAGGATCGATCGAATGTCGCGGGAGCGCTCAGTCGGGTAAGCAAAATTGAATATATGTATGGCCCTTAAGGCTGGGTACAAACCAGCAGATATTTCCGACTGACCGATCACTGCACTATTGGAAATACATTTATACACATATAATTTACAGGCTATTTGTGGTTCCTGTGCATCTGTGCAACTGATTTATAGTTTGATTAAGTGTTGACATTGTGAATTAGTCAGGAGGTTAAATCTTTTACATATGTAACAGGAAGTAGGAAGCGGCGGTAAATAATCCTCTGGTATAGATTTAACTGGTTTGGCCTCGGCTTTAGACATGTGGAAGAACTGTAATTGGAATCTTGTGTAGATGGACGGACAATGAGGGGCCCTCCCTGTGCAGCAGATGAAGCAAAATAGGATAAAACCTTCACTGGTGTATGTGGATTTGTTACAGGGAAATAAACGTTCAGTATGTTTTACCAGTGAGTGGAGTTTCCAATGTGTTGTAACATTTTCCATATAAATGTTTATTTCCCTATAAAGTGTTTCCTTCTAGGCAAAGCATCAAGCCCATGATTGGCTATATGGGGAGGGGGCACCTAGGATGCTTCATTGTTATTAGGATAATGGGGTTTATACCCTTACATTATGTAAGTTATAATCAGTGCTTATAATGTAATCGGTTATAATCAATCAGTGCTTATAATGTTATCATTTATAATCAATCAGTGATTATAATGTAATCGGTTACAATCAATCAGTGCTTATAATGTTATCGGTTATAATCAATCAGTGTTTATAATATAATTGGTTATAATCAATCAGTGCTTATAGTGTTATCGGTTATAATCAATCAGTGCTTATAATGATATAATTTAAAATCAATCAGTGGTTATAATGTCATCAGTTATAATCAATCAGTGCTTATAATGTCATCATTTATAATCAATCAGTGTTTATAATGTAATTGGTTATAATCAATCAGTGCTTATAATATCATTGGTTATAATCAAACAGTGCTTATAATGTCATAGGTTATAATCAATCAGTGCTTATAATGTTATCATTTATAATCAATCAGTGTTTATAATATAATTGGTTATAATCAATCAGTGCTTATTAAAATCATAGGCTATAATCAAAACAGTGCTTATAATGTCATAGGTTATAATCAATCAGTGCTTATAATGTTATCATTTATAATCAATCAGTGTTTATAATATAATTGGTTATAATCAATCAGTGCTTACAATGTTATCATTTATAACCAATCAGTGTTTATATAATGGCATCGGTTTTATAATCAATCAGTGCTTATAATGTTATCATTTATAATCAATCAGTGTTTATAATGTAATCGGTTATAATCAATCAGTGCTTATTTTGTTATCATTTATAATCAATCAGTGCTTATAATGTCTTTGGTTATAATCAATCAGTGCTTATAATGTTATCATTTATAATCAATTAGTGTTTATAATGTAATTGGTTATAATCAATCAGTGGTTATAATGTCATCGGTTATAATCAATCAGTGCTTATAATGTCATAATTTATAATCAATCATTGTTTATAATGTAATTGGTTATAGTCAATCAATGCTTATAAGGAGTTTAGGGGGAATTAGAGGTGCCCTGAACCTCCCTTTCTGCTGGTTACATGTGGTTCTGGCACTTTAAATGTTAATATGATAATTATCCTCACACTGTGCCCTGATTCTCCCTGTCAGCAGATTGCTGTCTGGCGACCCCGAGAGGGGGAAGCGTTTGGGGATAGGTGTGATCAATAGGTCACTATGGACAGTAACAAATCTTATACAATGGCATAACTAGAAACTTGTCACCTGTAAAGCTTTGTTCACACTACAGAGAGTTTTAGCAATTTACCAAAACACTTTGCTGGTAGGGAATGAATGTTACCTTTCACTCCTATGAGCTGCAATGTAGGGCATTGCAGTTAGCTTGGGAACTGGGTGACTTTTAATACCCTTATATTGCACAGTAAGGGGAGCATTATCACTTACACAATTACACATTTGTAGCCAATACTCTGGGATCACAGTGTTGGATTAAACAGGGACCTGTGACTCTTTCCCAATGTTATCAGTACAGAGTTTAGAAATGATCAGGTGATTCCATCTGATAATAACCTCCTTCCCTCTCCTGGTCATTCAATCAGAATGTGCACCGTCCTCATTATTCCCAATTCAACACCTGATGCAGTAATGTTTTATACAGGCAAACTGGGCCTACGCTATTATTAGCGAACTAAACCAATGAATGAAATGTACGGCTGATAAGGTTGGTCGGTTGGACAATCCTATGGATCATTAATAGAAAACATTCAAACATCTGCAGTTATTTTTCTGCGTTTGCTGGTCACAGACATAAAACAACCTACACTTACCCTTTAAGTGTGAACTTAGGAGTGGAATCTTTCAAGGGAAAGTTCAGCACAAATACACATGATTTAAAAAAATAAAGTTAGTATTTTCTCAATTATTTTCAATTACTATAATCTTCCCATCCAGCAATTTTTATTTACGTAAGTAATTAAATGCTTCCAAAGTTCTGATTAAGCCCTAACAGGACCCATAATACAACTTTTTGTCAATTTACAGCCACCAGTGGGAGACCGGATGATACTGGACCAACCAATCCTGTTGGACCAACAAATCCTGAAAACAAAATACAGTTTATGGGAAAATTTGTGTAGAATCATAGGAAACACTGGACATAAAACTTGTATGTCAGGTTATTTCACTGCTCCTGTCTGTTTACATATTTGTAATTAGATTTAGTAGTAAATAACCTTTGGTATAACTACCACACTAATTGTAGATCTAATTAACAGGAGATTTTCTCCCCAGGGTATTACCAGAAATGTAAAACATAATGATGGGCTGGAAGCTATTTCTTGTAAAATGACTAACTAAACAGTGGTGTAACTGCTGCAGGGGGGCCCGAACTGAAAGAGGGCCCGCCAAACCCTCTGCAATCAGCTGTTTCGGAAGTTCGTTTCTGGACTTTTAAACAGCTGATCGTGTGTATGAAGGAAACATACGCGCGATCAGCTGTTTAAAAGTCCAGAACTGAAACAGCTGATCGTGGACTGGAAGAGGGGAGGGGCCCGGCCTCCAATCTCGCAGGGGGCCCCCCGCAGTTACCCCCTATAACCAAAGCCTCAGAACACTGAATCATAAAAGCAGTAATCTGTGTCTCACCTCTCATTATCACGTGGGTGCTGGGAAATTTACCTTGCTAAAGGGGAACTGTGGTCTCCATTCATCCCTACCTTTAAAATGACTCCAGGATCAAGCTTTTAATTGCAGTCTATCCACAGTTACAGCAGTATAAAGGGTGGTGTTTACTGGTAGCATCATGGAATTAATTAGAATGACAAGACAATGGGAGGTATGTGTCATGTTTAAAGGGCAATTATAGCTCCCTAAATCATCCTCTACCCCCTGATAGGGAGAGGCCTATATCACAAGGTTCTCACTTTTGGGTTCAATCTAGATGTGACATACCTGCTGTCTCGTTATGCTAGTCTAGACCCACCTCCATGATACTTTCAGTGTTTGTCCATTGGCCAGAAGAGTATAAAATATTGGCTTAGTTTTGCTTTAAATAATGTATTTTGTTGTTAAAGGGGAAGTTCAGTGCTAATACATATACTTTTCAGAAAAAAGAGCAGTATTTTTTCATCCCAATGACCTTAACCTGCCCATTCAGCATTGTGTCTGTGTATAAATAAATGCAACTGAAATACTTACTTCCTGTTTGCAGGACCCCTAGTAGAGACCGTTATTGTTTTGCCCTTGACCCAGCGCCTGGGATGATTCAGTTGCTCAGTAGAGATCTGAGTATCTTTGACCCATCCAACAGCCAATCAGTAGAAATAACTATTAGGAACATTCCAAGGATGTGGTGCATCCTGGGAAGAAGAAGGACCGTTAGAACCTAAAATGTCCGCAGGAACAGCAAAGGGTATGAAATCAACTGATTTTTCAAAATTGAAGAGAATATGTTGAATAACTAGGTGTGCATAATACAAACTAACAATTTAAAGGGCAAGTCCAGGTCCAAAATGAAAACTTACATACAGGTAAATCACCCCCCAAAACCCTAAACGGTAATAGTTTGAAATCTGAAATCTATAAGTCTAACCTGAAATCCTGCACAATGTCCTGTTGCCCCTGTTTCTGCTTCCTGGTTCTTCCAGTTAGTAACTGTCAGTTATGGATTTGGCAGTTGACATCACAGCCAATGATTGAGTGTTAATCCCCTGTCTGCTTCTTCTGAGCATGCCCAGGCTCAGTACAGGCTCAGTTCAGGTTTCTAAATTGCTCAGTTTCCATGAGGAATCCAGAAGCATAGCAGGCATACACTAATGAATTCATAGGATAAACTATGATATATCAACATATTTTAAATAGGCCATTCTTTCTAAAAGATGTTCTTATGAGGGTGGAGTTTTCCTTTAACAAATATTGATAATTTCCACTGAATTGCCCCTTTAATAAAGAGCCCTGAAAATACATGTTTGCCTTAGTCCCTTTGTAAAGTCTAAGCATAATTTAAAACTAAATTTGAGACTTTGGACTCTCTGGCCACATTATTGATGGTCTTGCAGCTCTTAGCTATTAGCTGAATTATCAAGGGTGGGGTTAGTCAAACCCCAAATGGTAATTTGAACTCTGGGGTTTATCACATTTCATTAAATGGTGAATGGTACAGATACAAAGTAATCTAGCATCAGGTTTCAAGTCTATGACATTTAATGGTATGATAGTTACTTAAAGGGACACTATACTCAGCTCTCCATCTGCTCTCACCTTTTCATTTAGTTATGCTTGCCTATGTCAGAGATGGGAGAAGTGTCATTAACAATGACTAGGGGAGGAGCCAAAGAACATCCCTTTAAAATGTAACTGTGGTCTTCATACAAGTGCTCTCTATTTCTGTTTAAAAGTGCCATACCTTTCAAACAAGCTTAGGATGCTCTCAGCATGGATGGTCTCCAGCTTCTCAGGATCTTAAGATCTAGGCTTGTAAAGTTACAGTTCCTGGTCTGTCCTGTCTGTCTGAGTCACATGTGTTCTGTGTAGGCACAAAATTGATCTTTTCTGAAGCTAGCTACAGACCTGCAACTATTCTCTATGCTTTCCTTTACGTATGGACACTTTAGGGAAAGAAAATGGTTTTGTTTCAGACTTGTGGGTTGCTTAAAAATGCAGTGGGCATGCTTTAACCTGAAACTTGGAGGTAGACCCCAAAATTCTGGTGATGTCACAGTACTAGGAAGAAAACCCACCCTTAATACTGCTGTTACTTTGGATAGACTAAAGCTAGAAGCATGATCTTGGAGTCATTTTAAAGGTAGGAATGTGCCCTTTTTAATAAAAGTCACTTGTATGGAGACCACACTTCACCTGTAATTTTAACGGTGTTGCCCTTTCAATACTAGGTACTGATATCCAATACCTGTAAATCTGAACACCAGTATGTTTTACATGTACAGGGATATCAGAGAGGTTTTTTTAAAGGCAGTACTATATATATATCCCTTCTCTATAAATAAATTTATATCTTCATAGGAGATCGCATTGAGTTTTTAGGAGCTACAAATGAGGTGGGGGTATAGGATATTACATATAGGAAATGTGTATATCTATGTGTGTACTATCTCACTATTACCATTTAAATGACCATTAATAAATGTATATAAAGTATAGCACTGACTTATATTAGGTACAAGATAAAATATACAAAATACATAAACTTACTTACAGAGCTGAGATTCCTGTTTGAATATGGAATGGTCAAAATGGGAGCTTAAACCACACCCGTGTCTGCACCATGTGAATACTGAAAGGAAGTGTAATCCAAAAAAGTTTCTGTCTGATACACAGGATGTGATGTTTATTGTAATGGACATATACACCAAGGCCTTATATACCACCTCCAGACTGAAGGTGGTGTCAGTGAGTGATAAAAGACAAGACATCCCTGCTCTCTATGGCTAGGAGGAGAGAAAGTGAAAGCAGATTGTGGAGTGTGCTTCGGAGTGATATTGACTGCAGCACAAGACCCTGTGTATAAGATCTTGTTACCACCTGTTGGGAGGACAGATTATTAGACAGACAATTTACCTTATTGGATACAAACTCTGAGGCAACAGATAAGTGTACACCAACTTACAAGGACACACAATATACAGGCCTGGTCAATATTCAAAGTGGTGCACCATAGACAAGGACACCCGATTACTGCATATGTTATGTGGGGAACCTGTTTATGTGCAGTGTCTGCTTTGTGCCAAACCACCAGAGTAACCCACTGTGTGCCATGCTACCCATAATCCTTCCATAAAGCAGTGATCTTGTACAAATTGGTGATGTTACTACCATTTATTCTCCCTGTTTTCTTTCTATGTTTGTTCTCTGTATTAAGCTATGGAGGCTGCTACTGAAAGTATTGATTTAAATCCTCCTGTCCTTGTACCTGCAGATGAAATCCCCCAATTAGACTCTGTAGCTCTACCAGGCTCAATTGCCAATCCTATTTTTAAACCTGATCTATTTGATGGGGTAACTAGGGAGTGGACTGATTGGCTAGAACAATTTGAATTGTCAGCCACTATTAATGGTTGGGATGAAGGTGCTCGCTTGCAAGTCCTTTGCCTTTTGCTTAGTGTTAAAGCCAGGCAGGTATACCAAGGATTTACTGTAATACTGAAATAAAAGCCATGATCAGTTATTAAAAATGGCTCTGAAGCAATTTTTTTTCAATTAGATCTGTATAAAAGAGTATATAAAGGATAAATCAATTTCTTTAGGTAACCTGGGAATGAGAAATGTTTGTTTATACGTTAGATTATTAGGGCAATGCTATTATAATAACATGATGCTGTGAGGTACCTTCTGTTATAATATATGAGGTACCATCACCACTTGCCATGGTATTAACCTAGTATGTTTAGTTTCAACCACACAGAGTGGCAGGATTGCCTGGATCTACTCTCAGACTCTCAGACCTGCAGAATTATCCTATTTGGTTCCTCTGGAAGCTGGTGACTGTCTGAGTAACAGTTTAAAATATACCTGTGTAAAGATTCTATATCCACTATATCCACACATAGCAAAACATACACACACAAAATATATATATATATATATATATATATATATATATATATATAGTTTCAATGTTGCAGATCGGCACTCTCCTCTCTGTAGACTGCCTGGGTGCCGTCCAGTGTCTGCCATGCAGACGAAAACATGTTGTCGAAATAAAGTATTTGTTTGAAGTTAAGTCCCGTGAGTGCGTCCTCTAACAAAACAGATTGTATATATATATATATATTTTTTTTTTATTCCTTCATCATGTTCTATGTAACAATTTAAACAATAGTGCTGAATAGATTATTACAAACCTTTGTATTTTTTTAATTTTAATCATGTAGAAGTCTAACCAATCAGAATTTAAATTTAAAGGCAAAATAAATAACAAAGACAACAAGACGCAAACTGAAAGATGACACAATGGATTTATAAAGGAACACTAGGGGTATTTTTGGATTACGATCCTTCATTGCTGTTCGGTATGCCGTCGGTATGATGCCTGCGGGCGCTATTTTAGGAAGCAGAAAATAAAATACCTGTAAAAACTATTGGTATATTGATACTTACTATTATTGATCCTATATAAATACTAGCCAGTATTTAGCAATATTACTTCCTGAACACTTCCTGTTTTTACCAGCTTGTAGTCATGTGATCAGTTTCTGTGACCAGTAGTTATTTTTAAGTATGTGCAGGTACTTACTGTCTTTCCCAACATTAAACCGACCACCGACCAATCCATCAGTCCGGCGGAAATATCTGCTGGTATATAACCAGCCTAAGGGCTAGGCTACACTAGCACGTTTTTGTAGGGCTTTGCTATCCGATTGTGCTTTTCAATCCGCAATGACATTTTATTTATAACGTGAATCACGGGAAGTAGGTCCCACTGTGTGAGCTGTGATCTGTTCTGATTTGCTAACGCATGCAATCACCATTTTTGGTCTGTTATTGTCATAATCGCACTTACTGCAAGTCTATGGAAACCCATACAATCAACATGACATGCGATTTACCCATAATCCCCCCGAAAAAGGCAAGTGCAAATGCATGTAAAAGCAGATACAAGCAGACTAAAGCAGACAATCCTTTTTTGTGTGTTGCAGTGTGGCCTTAAGCTAGGTACACAACATAGCGATTTTTCCTCCTGACCGACCGTTCGATACTTTCGAACGGCCGGCCAGGAGGAAGGACTGTCGGTCGCGGCAAAAGCAGCCGCGTCCGATAGTCACCACGACCGATTGTGCGGTCCATAGAGGATCGCACGATCGGACGAGGTTTTTCACCCTGTCCGATCATCCTTTCGTCCGATTTGGACGAACGGTCGATCGGACATGGGCACATTCGGAAGGCGATAATTTCGGTCCGATCGACCGATACACTGAACTATCGGTCGATCGGACCGAAATATCTCATCGTGTGTACCCAGCTTTAGCCTCGGTAAGCATACTCTGCCCCAAGCTACTGGAAGCAGTTTGAACATTATCAGCAATATCATTTCTCTTAAGATACAGTTCAGGGCTCATTTTAAAGCAAAGATTACAGGCTTTTACTAAACCATAACTTACATTTAAGTCTTGATTTTGCCTTTAAAGGACAACTAAATCCCCAGAACAACTCTGAATCAATGCAACCTTATTTATGGCCCTATCTGACTCCCAACTTGTAACAATATGGAAATATATTGCATACTTTTAAAGCTAATAACTTTTAAATGGAAGCTAACTGATTACCTGCCATAGATTTATAGTGATTTCTAGCCTGTGGGTACACACCATACAATTATTCGGCTCGACCGACCAACATTTCAGTATTTCAGTCGGTCGGGCTGAATTATTGTATGGCCGAAAGCACGATCGGACGGGTCAGAAAACCACAATCGTTTGTGCGTCCTCTATGGACCGCACAACCGGTCATGGCTAATGTTTTTGCTGTGACCGACAGTCCTTCTTCCTGGCCGACCGGTCAGAAGCCTTGATCGGTCTGCCAGGAGTAAGAATTGTATGGTGTGTACCCACCTTTAGATATTTGGAAACTAAAAATCCCAGCATTCCCTGGTTGCAAAACTCCCAGGAAGTTAATTTCACACCTGACTGTCACACGCAGTCCAGACATTGTTTATTGAGGAGCAGTATAATTAAATTAATATATTGATCTTTTAAAGTGATTGTAAAATGTCGTTCTTATCGGTTATTTTCAACCGCAACAGTATTTAATGACCGCGTCATAAAATCACCTCCGTAGCTGTAACTGACCAATAACGAAGGTTTTTTTTATTTCCGATAGCCACCTACATGTGTTAAGGTCATACTTTTCACAAATAATACAAAAGAGGCTTTATTTCAACAAAAATAAATAAGCCAAGAGAATTAAAAAAAAACGTCATTCAAAATGGAGACAAAGGGATCTGGCACATGTCTTCGCCAAAACCTGCCCCTCTTCCCCCAAAGGCTCATGGCTGCAAAGGTTTTTATAGTGATTAAGGACCTTGGATGCCAGATCAACTGCACTGAGAAAGACATATTAGCAGGGCTGCACTGGGCAATACTAACTCAGCCATGCTACATGTGTTTGTAATAGGTTTCCTTGGATTTCTTCACTGATCTACTGATCTGGCAACCCAGTTCCATGCTCACAAGGCTTTATATAATGCAGAGATCGCTTCTAATCACAGTAAAGGGTAAGATTCTCACTTACAAAAACACTGTTATGTTATAGTTCAACCCATGAACAATAAGGGGCATATATATAAACAACTGTTGTCTTCCCAGTGGTAATACTTTTCTTCTTCTTCCAAATACAATTGTTTACTATTCCAATGTTGAAAAATATATACGGTAATATATGGTAAAAACTGTACCAATCATATGTTATTTTCTCAAAATCTGATTGGTCTGCGCTATAGTGGTATCCATACCTTTTACTGCTCCTTTATGAATATGCCCCTGTATTGCTGTCTTTATTGGGAAAGATTATTGTACTAGTTGGCTCACAGTACAGACGTTGGTCTTGCAGTCTGTGCCAACTCTTTGGTAAAATAACGATCCATGCACAATTTATTTCCAATTGCATAGTGTGCAATGTTGTGATCTGGGGTGCCGGTTATTTTATTCAATGTTTAATCATTGTTTTGTCAGCCTCTGTACCCGTATCACATTTATACAACTGTAACATTGTGTGTCCTTTATTCTCTTGGTCAAGGCCACTTGCCGTCTGTTTTTTGGGAGGTGTCACATGATAATCAGAGCCAGGAACAGACAGTCAACACGTTGCATAAAACCCTGGAGATGCACCAAGTCATCCGTGTGGCAGATATTTTGCAACTGTGTGTGTAAATGTTAATATTGATCCAGTTATTACATTCAAACTGCGTAGATCCCTCCACGCAGGTTTCTAGCACCAAGGCAAAATGCGTTGTCTACAAGACAGTGTTTATGAAGCCTGATAAGACGGTACCCTGCATTGGGTCACTCGGGCAGGAATCCAATGGAAACAAAATCAGAATAGATGGTAAAATGTCTATTTGGGTCCCTGATATAGGAATTTCTTCTCCAAAGAAAAGTTTGTTTTACCAAAGTCTCCCCTGATTCAATAGGGATACGGGGACACAGAGATGTATATAATAAATACACTTTGATATCGTGTCCCCTGTTGTTGGCTATGTGACACTGCCTGCACCTTCATCCTGTAAACTCCAGAGGTGTCCAGGGGGCTCAAGGTATAGATGATGCCATGTCCTCCCTCATCACGAATGGCAAAGGGACTACCAGACTCTTGCTCTAGAGCGCTGAATGTAGTTTGGTTATGGAGGAGGCCGCCTTCAGAAAACGCGCTAAGGCGGATGACGTCATTGTTAATGGGTATCCCATAAGGCAGAGTAAGGAGTTTATATTGTAGACTGTAAGGTGCCCCTGAGCTACAGTCTTGTAAACATCTTCTGTAGCAGGTCCTGCCGTTAAGAAATACACATTGGTTAGATAATGCATAACAATGCAACCAACTAATCACATGTCTAGATAGTGATTTTTAATTATTAGGAACATCAGACTTTCTTTAATATAAATATTAACACAGACACAGGTACAGTATTCACTGAACAAACTTTACTTTTGCCCTTTATATCACTACAGAATAAATACCCATTTTACGTCGGGCTGTATATCCTGTGCAATAAGGGCAATAAGCTTCAATCCTGTGTATTTCAATGCACAAAACAATCAGTCGTGCTTAAAATCAGATGTACAGTTTTAACTTCCAACCTGCTGCTAAGGCTGGGTACACACAGGACGACTTTTATCCCAGCCGACCGTTCGCCATTAGTGAGCGGTCGGCCCAGGACTTACCACCGGCGGTCGCTGCAAAACTAGCCATGGCCGACAGTACACGATCATGCAGTCCTATAAGAAACGGCATGGTCAGATGTGATTTACCAATATACTTAAAGGGCATGTATAGTGGGAAAATGAACTTTTTCCCCTTTCTTTCCATGTGTTCTATAATTCCCCACAACCCCCAGAGTGTCATCACTTTGTTCAGATTCCCTCTCCGTGCTGAGATACACCAGTTAGAAGAAGACGTGATTGCATTCCTCTACTCCTACTTGGACTGTCAATCAAATCACTGTGACATGATCCCCCCTCCCTGCTCTGTAATAAACATAGAGATGACAGCATTAGCAGGGGAGAGAGGTAGCTTCATGGTAGATATAAGGCTGCACTTGACCCCCCTTCTTATAGCTTTCACTGATTGATGATGGGTCACAAAGAGAGAGATCGTAAACTGAACTGTTCTCCTTCTTCTTCCGTGTCTCCAGGACAGCTTGCTTTCTATTGGCCACTGTGCGTGGATGTGTTTTCAGGATGTTGAACTTTTAACTCCTACTGCACATGATAAACTTGTCGGTTAGCCGGAGTTGAGACATGGAGGAGGTACAGGGGAGGGGGAAGGGGGGAGTGCTGCACACGATCTGACACCATGGTTAAACAGAGTCACTGACAGAGATAGGATTAAGGCAGCAGAGTACATGAATTTAACTTCGCAATGGGCCAATTGTGTTTTTTTACTATAGATGCCCTTTAATCCGATGACCGGAGACTGGTCGCGGCTGTTGCACTTACATACATATATAACTTTTGCCCAATTGACAGGTATATCGCTCGGCGGAAAATATTTTATGCTGTGTACCCAGCTTTACAGATGGGTTTCCTGATTGGTAAGACAGTCAGGGGAAATTTTGAGCATGAATGTGGTCATTTGTTGGTTTGTGACGAATATCCAAAATGTAATTTTGTGTAAAAAATATTCTGTCACTATATTTATCCAAATGATTTCATTGGTTCGACTGAGTGACCATCTGATGATATCGGGAATAGTCTATCGATCAGAAGGGGATCGGACCAGTTGGTAAACCTACCCACGATAAATGGTGCAGGGTGGTGCAGTTCGATTGTAACTTCCTGATCTAGTTTCAGTCTGAATGTACCCATTGGCTAATTGTCTTTAAAAGGGAAGTAATATCTTATTAAAGCTTCCATACCAAACTGTGTTGGGTAGATAAACGCTTATAGAAAATGAGGGAATTGAAAAGTATTTTGGATTTGGTTTGCCAGCATTGGGATATTGTTTGGAGACCTGTCACTTCCAGCTGCTCTGGAGGCCTCAAATTCAGCCCCTGTGATCTGCTCCAATACATTAACTAGATTGACCCAGTGATGAAAGATTCCTTTGGGGTTTCTCCCCCATGTCTGTCATGTTATCTCCTTTCATGTACCATCAGTCAGCAGCACAGGGTAAGTTATTAATACAGATGCACCAGACACCATCATGGTATGGAGTGATTGTATTGACCAATCATGAGCTGCCATAATAACTGTTTGACATTAGAGCTGTCTGGCTCATTACGGGGGAAAAAATTGTCAAATGAAACATGATCTTACAGCATTTCACATGATATGAAAGGCGTTGAATAGAAAATATAACATTTTAGGTGATCAAGCCCATCACATTTAAGGACAAGTAGGTTAGTCTAAGAATGCTGGGCAGAAGAGAAGAGACCGTTTTATGGTGAGAACATTGATTACAAGATTACAAGGTTGAAAATACAGCAGATCAAGTTGAGGGCTGGATAAGTCCATTTATCAGCTTGGCTGCAAAAAAATGTAATTTGTAATTAAATGTCTGTGTTACAGCTTCCCCTTTAATATCACAATGTTCTTATTGACCTTTACTGTTCCTTAATTAATTACGGATCTTAAGACATGCCATTCTCTTTCTATATTCACGTAGAAAACCTTACCCTGGGTTGGACCTCTAGTGATGAGGCAGGGCAAGGGTATCTAAACACTGGTAACCTCCTCTAGTATGAAGCACATCTGGTTTATTCCACAGGTTATCCTCTGCTCCGTGCACTCATCTATATCTGAGACAAGAAGATGGAAAACTGAAAGTGAGGGAATCAACTAAACAAAATTTTAACCTATTATAGCTTCCAATTATTTAAATGATAAACATTTTCTCAGTTTTGCTCACACCATCCTACAAAGAGTTATCAACATTACAAAGCCCTCATTGGTCCAGTCTGGGCCTCCATACTTGGCAGCCAATTAAACCAGAGAACATATATTCTGCAGGAAAGACATGTTCTCATTGGTTGGATCAGTAGCCAAATGAGGCACCAGCCATGTTGATAAATCATGCACAAGTGAAGCTAAATATCATCCTGCACATTTACCAGTCTACCAATTGGGAATTAATCAGTTTCCCGGCATTTAGATTATAAATCAGTAAATCAATCTCGGTTATACGAAGGCAAGAAAACCCCCGAAAAAGTCTCTTAATGTTGGACAATAACAGAAAGCCTGTAGGACATCAAGCACATTGTTACATACCCTGGCAATTCCTGTTGTTGGGCAGCAGCCTGTAGCCAGCAGGGCACAGACACTGGTAACTGCCCTCTGTGTTCCTGCATTCATGCTGGCAGGGATTTCGTTGGACACATTCATCTATATCTAAAGGGGAAATAAATGTCAAAAACATAGCATAGACAAAAAAGGATCATTAATGATTAAAGTAAGTACTATAGACATTATTTATAAAAGGGTGGTATCATTATTTCACGTGGTAAATGTATGGCCGCTATCATAATTTTACAATAACCCATGGTATCTGAGCTTTATAAATACCGTCCAATGGTTCAAATCAGGAGATAGGCTGAGGCCACACTATAATGGACATGAGCGTGACGGAAGCGCAATGCTGCGTAATCGAAGTGCACACGCTAAAAATACAGATCCCATATGCTCTGATTAATGGATCGCATGCACAGAGCGCTGAAACGCCACATCAATTTGGCCACACTAGTGTCCGCTTTTAAAAGCCCATAAAAACATTGAAAGAGAGGGTTTCTTCCACCTTCCACCCATGAACCAATTGGATCTATCTAACTCATTAGAAAGGGGGGAAAGGAAAGCAGACATGATGGGGTTAATCAGTCAGCCGTGGTGAGTGTAGATTCTGTGAACTAATACCCTCTCACAGTGTCACTGATAATGGGGAAATAAAGTTACTTAGTTAATGAAAGTGTCATTAACATACATGTTTACATGTGCCATACATTATGCTTACACACCTTCCCTAATGACCTGTCTTTTTTCTGTTCTCCTACTTAGTGCTCTGAACAGGAAGTGCCTCCTGACTTGATTCTGCCCCCTGGTGTCAGGGGCAATGTATATCAGCAATATATATAAAATAGTCCAGTGTTACAATTTCTAAACCTGTCGATTGCATATTAATTCAAATTGCTAAACACCCAATCACTCAATGCATTTAGGGGCCAGCAAGTGTATAGGGCAGGGATCCTCAAACTTTGGCCCTCCAGATGTTTGAAAACTATGACTTCCAGCATTCCCTGGACTCCTTCTGTAATTGAGGAATGTTGGGAGTTGTAGTTTTCAAAATATCTAAAGGGCCAAAGTTTGAGGATCCCTGATATAGTGCATATAAAGTTTAAAAAAAAATGTTAAAATGAAAAGTACCTGGGGCAATATTATTGGATGACTGGATGAACCGTTAATATTTTCCAAGATAAAAAAATTCCAGCGTCCAGTAAGGACAATTTACTGGGTTCCATTCAGTTTTTTAGTTGCCCCATCAGTAATTTACCTGTGCATACTCCGTTTCTCCGGACAAAGCCTGATGGACATCGAGATGAGCTACTTTGCCCAATAAGGTTTCCATTTTGGCTAAAGGAGAGCCAGGTGTACACATTATTGCCATGTATCCTTCCGTTGGTCAGAGTCCCATCAGATTGAGCCCCCGCTAGTCCGAGCGCAGAAGTATTATCAAGACGCTCCAGTCCGGCACATGATCTTCCATCGCCCAGCAGCTCTTTCCCTGGTGGACAGAGACATTTGTAGCTCCCTGCTATATTTTGGCACTCATAGGCACAGGGTTTGGGCATTTGCTGGCACTCATTAATGTCTGTGGGCAGAGGTAAGGCAGATGTTTATATTTCTGTCTATACAGCTGAGCTATATATCCAAAAGTTTAACAATATAAAACCGATTTTAATATAAATGTGTTCTTCTTGGCAATACGTGATGCAAAAGCTTGCTAGTGTTGTTAATCTGCAGTAACCTATCAGATGCTAGCTTTTAACTTTTCTACTTGTTAGAAGCCATCTGATTGGTTGCTGCAGGCAAATATATGATCCTCTTACACAAGACCCAAATCGTCATTTTTATTAACAGTTGACCAACACTGTTATCTGCAATGTAATGGTAATTAAATGAATACACCAGGAGTTCAAACTGACCTAGGCAAGGTCTTCCTACACCTTGAGACCTGTAGCCCCGTGGGCAAGTGCAGCGATATCCACCTACGCTGTTCTCACACAGCTGGTTGTAACGACATCTGTGGGAGCCACTTTGGCATTCATCGATATCTGGGGAGAAGGTGGCAGCATTGCATTACAGAGGAAGCCGCATGTGAAGATGTAACAAAGCTGGTTACAACTCAGAAAATCAACTCACCAATGCAGGTGCCAGATTCCGAGCGCATGGTACCGGGTGGGCAGTTTTCCACACACTGGTAACTCCCAATTGTGTTTTTACAGTGCTGTTGAGGTTGGCACACACTTCTCAAACACTCATTGATATCTGCAAGGCAAGAGATATACACACGTAGATATATTAAAAGAGAAATAAATGTAAAAAAATCCCCCTCCTATTTGTGTGGTGAGAACCCAAAATGCTAGGTCCTCATCCCTTGGAGGAAGCTGTTTGCAAATTATCTTACCTGTTGTCTTGTACCCCTATACAGTCCTCTTTGGTCTGTCCCCAGGACATACAGGCTAGTGGGACACAATGCCTATGGGCGGACACATATTCTGAAATGCTTGATGGCAAAAGTGGGTAAGCAAAAGTGAACCGGAGCTGACAGGGGACGCAAGACATCTGGAAACAGCTGATTTTTGGTACTCGCCCAGGGTTTATTCGATAGGAAAGTTTTTTTATTTTAAGTTCAGTTCCCCTTTAAAGAAAAGAATATAACTAAAGCCAATGGTATCAGGGCTGAGCGAGTAAACCATTGTAATAGGTTGGCAGGATGAGGTTTGAGTCTTGACCATTTGTGAAGGTCGGTGGCTATTAAAGGAGAACTAAAGCTAAAATGTAAGTGATCCTGCAAAATTAGCAGCATTTTGAAGAGCTCATCAGTTTATTTTCTGCAGGTTTTGGGCATTTTTTACAAAGTGGGCCATGGACCCAGATACATAGTTGCACATGCTCAGTAAATTCTATAGGCCACAAACGGTCGGTCGGTAGCATTGCATAACCACAAAAACAAATAAGCATAGGTGGTCACTGACCTATACAGAGCAGGCCTCTAAGCTGATAGCCCGGGTCACATGCACATCTGTAAGAGCCAATGGTATTCAGGCACCTTTGCTGACAAGGAGATGACTGTAAGCACTCGTCAATGTCTAATGCAAAGCAAAGAGGAAAATAACTGGTTACAATGTGTTTTGTAGTCTGGACACAGTGAATATAATATCACAGGAATATAATATGTAGATGTGAAATCACGTGTTCCAGTTCAAGTCTCACCCCAGTATGGGTTTCATCAAATGGGACCAATTGGGAAACAAAAAAAATAATTCTTGCCCCAATCAATTAATATAAAAGAAAACAATATAGCTCACTTGCACTAAAATACCGGAATATTCCTTTAATAATATTCCTTTAATAATTTATACACAAAGATAATACAATACATCTAAACAGTAAATGAATGGGTGTGTACTCCAAAAAAGGATTGTAAAGTTTGTAAATAATTTGTGTATCCCAATAATAATAAAGTGATTCTGTGCTGAATCAAGTTCAGTGGCTAACTAACCATCTATACAAAAGTGCAATATGGTAATAATATAGAAGGTCAGACCTGCCGAGTAGCCACAGTAGACCTGGCTAAGAACTTTAAGAACATAACAATCCTTTTTTGGAGTATACACCCTTTTAGGATTAATTTACTGGTGTTTAGATGTGTCACAAGATCTTTGTATGTAAATAATTGGGTTTTATAGAAACTATTATTTAAGGAATATTCCGATATTTTAGTCCAAGTGAGCTATCTTATCACAGGAATATTATGTGACATTTCAATGGGATTCTCATCAGTATCTCAGATAAGGGAAAGGCCTTTTGTTAGGAAATCCTGTCATGTGTATGCGCACATTGAGAATACTCAGGTTGCTTGTGAATGTTCTCATTCATCCAGGTCATGGTACATCTCGTGTATTCAATTAGATCAACTGGACTTAAAGTTTAGTTCTTAAAGATGTTTTGCTAGTACTTTCCTTGGGCATTCAGAAGGTCCCTAACACCTGGCTGTCATATGCTAATTGTAACTTTCCAGGGTATTTAATTGCCAACAGATTCTTGTACAAGTCATTCTGAATTGAGAAAGCCAGTTGGATGACTAGAGAAAAGTCTTCATGAACTAAACTAAGTCCAGTTGATCTAACTGAATACAACTGATATACCATGACCTAAAAGAATGAGAACCTTCCTTCACAAGCACATTGCAAATCATTTTGGGGAGAAAACCCTCAAACTTCTTCAGCAAAATGAAAAGCAAGGAAATTGGCAGACTACAGAAACCACAGACAACAAAGGCTAGTACCATGCAGCATACATCTGGATTCCACAGTAATAGCTATATAAATCCGCACTAATAATAATAATAATAGGCATCAGAGCCAAACAAATACTGCAAAAGGCTAAAACACAGCTCTTAAACGAAGGAGTGCGGCAGACAATTGTTTCTCAGTTGATGCTTCAATGTACAACATCAATCAACTAGAACAGAACCTGGCTTTACAGCTACCTGTGACAATCTGGGAAAGAGTGATGGAGTTCACTGTAAGGGCAAGCAAAAGCAATGGAACAAGTCTATATTCTGTCATCTCAGTATACCCCCAAAGGAGACAAACAACTTTGGAGACAAAAGGAGGAATGGGTGAGAAACTTGTCTAACAGGACAGAAATGGAAGTGCTGGCTAAGGGCTTGAACTTTGCCATCAATCCTAAATCCATCCTTGTGGTGGGTATTATACAAGCCTAAGAAGCCTCAAACCACAATAATAAGGTACCACAGAGTGAGGCATATGAGGCTTTAACTAGGGATCCTTCCAGCCGCTACAAGAAAAATGTAATAGACTTTCTACAACAGCAAAAGGATAAAGCCCTTGATTGAGCAATGTATCATTCCCTCTACCCTGGTGAGGCACATCCATGCATATATGGACTCACAAAGATACAAAAGAAAGGGGCACCAGTGAAGGGGGAAAGCAAGACAGGGGAAAGAACATGGTCCTATGTAGCAGGGGTCTCCGAGAAATTAAGAAGAATCTATCCCTGTCTGCTTTAAACCAAACAACAAACTGAGGCAGCAATTGGTACATCCGAAAGACCCAATACCGAAACAGAAGAAAAGCGACATCATGTACGCAGTGCAGTGAGGAGTGCTCTGATTTGTATGTGGGTGAGACCAAACAGCAACTGCACCAACATGTACCTTCTTTTTTAGAAAAAAGGACATACCTATAAAGATTGTAATGTCAAAATCTTGGCAAAGGAACAGGACTGGTTCAAGATAGGTGTCAATTAGGCTATTTATCTGATTACAACCTGCTGCCTCCTGTATTTATTCCAACCTGCCGCCATTTGTATGTATTACAACCTACCACCAAGCTCTTTCTGTTTATTTCCAGTTAGTCACATAAAGGCCAACCATACCAATTTATCAAGACTTGCAAAGTTAAACCTATGTTTGCAAGTAGGATTATTAAAGGGCATGTCCACCCCTTTTTACAAATTTTTTTGTAGTGTAGGGCTCCCTCTTCCACCCCCAACCACCATAGTTATTTGCAGAAAAACTTAGCCGATCTATACTTACACTGCCTCTTTCCCCTGGCCATCTGAAACGGCCCTCTGCTTGCATGAAACTGCAAGCAGGGGGCAAAACCAGCAGCCGTGTCCGTGATTGGCTGAGAGGCAGCCAATCAAGATGCAGCTTCCTGCTGTACAGAATGCTGGGGGAAACACGCAGTGTAATAGATCAGCTAAGTTTTTCTGCAAATAACTATGGCGGTTGGGGGTGGGTGAGGGAGTCCTACACTACAGAAAAGGGGTTTGGAGCTAGGGGGAGGGAGAGGAAACGGGAGGAAGAGACAGGAGGCAGACACTATTTGGGACACAGCCAGGCTCCTACTGTACATTTTTTTGGGACTTTGAAGAGCCATTGCAGGGCAGCTATTTGGAGCAGGGATGCAAGGTAAGGATTTTACAACACTACACAATGGGGACAGTAGTGGGTTAAAATGTAGTTTTGGGGGTGGACATGCACTTTAAGGATGGCCGCAATACCTGTCAATTTCCTTTCTACACTTTTTGCATTTCTTCCGGCATGTGTACTATGTACTATTAAGGAGAAAGTTGGAGGAAAGTTGAGCAGTGAGCTGAAAGTGAAGTGATAGTGTTGCAACCATCTTAAAGACTCAATCCTACCTCCTCTACAAATGTAGGATTAACCAAACAAAACGTGAAAAATTGGTATAGTTGTAACATTTTATTATGATTCAGGTCTCACTACTGCTCCCTATAGGTGGTCCGTGTGCCCAGTGCTCTACTCACCCTCACAGGCTGTCCCCTCTGCATTTGGTCGGAAACCAGGCGCACAGCGCAGGAGGCATTGATAGGACCCGGCTGTGTTAATACATTGCTGACCAGCGTCACAGCGATGTGCTCCCACTGTACACTCATCGATATCTAGGAAAAGAAAAGTCCCCATGTAAAGTGATATATTATTGATAAAATATTTATCATCTGCACTGTAGACACTAGGGCCATATCACAAAATCAGGGCAGGTAATGTAACAGGTTTAACTCTAAACTAGATCCACCCTAACTACACCCATTCCAACCCATCATTATCTTACACCCTGTACACCCCATAACTTTCACTGGATAGAGAGAACCATACGTTACAGTCCATTAAAGGTGAATGACTAAAATGCAGTGTTGGATGTTCATTTACCTCTACAGTTCCTTCCATCTGGTGCCAACGTGAATCCCACTGGGCATGAGCAGAAAAAGCTGCCAATGTTATTGTGGCAGGAATGCGAACAGGGATTGTTATGGAGGTCACACTCATCTTCATCTGAGGGCAGAGACAGAAAAGAGTGAGCAACCACAATCTAATCTAATCTGCAGCACTGCTTATCTATCTAATCTGCAGCACTGCTAATCTATCTAATCTTCAGCACTGCTAATCTATCTAATCTGCAGCACTGCTAATCTATCTAATCTGCAAGCCCTGCTAATCTATCTAATCTGCAGCACTGCTAATCTATCTAATCTACAGCACTGCTAATCTATCTACTCTACAGCATTACTAATCTATCTAATCTACGCACTGCTAATCTATCTAATCTACAGCACTGCTAAATCTATCTACTCTACAGCATACTAATCTATCTATCTCTCTACAGCACGCTAATCTATCTAATCTACTGCAGCACTGCTAATCTATCTAATCTACAGCACTGCTAATCTATCTAATCTGCAGCAATGCTAATCTATCTAATCTACAGCACTGTTAATCTATCTAATCTACAGCACTGCTAATCTATCTAATCTACAGCACTGATAATCTATCTAATCTACAGCACTGCTAATCTATCTAATCTACAGCACTGCTAATCTATCTAATCTACAGCACTGCTAATCTATCTAATCTACAGCACTGCTAATCTATCATCTACAGCACTGCTAATCTATCTAATCTGCAGCACTGCTAATCTATCTACTCTACAGCACTGCTAATCTATCTAATCTACAGCACTGCTAATCTATCTAATCTACAGCAATGCTAATCTATCAATCTACATCACTAAACTACAATCTGCAGCACTGCTAATCTATCTACTCTACAGCACTGCTAATCTATCTAATCTACAGCACTGCTAATCTATCTAATCTACAGCACTGCTAATCTATCTAATCTGCAGCACTGCTAATCTATCTACTCTACAGCACTGCTAATCTATCTAATCTCCAGCACTGCTAATCTATCTAATCTACAGCACTGCTAATCTATCTACTCTACACATGCTAATCTATCTAATCTACAGCACTGCTAATCTATCTAATCTACGCACTGCTAATCTATCTAATCTACAGCACTGCTAATCTATCTAATCTACAGCACTGCTAATTTATCTAATGTACAGCACTGCTAATCTATCTAATGTACAGCACTGCTAATCTATCTAATGTACAGTACAGCACTGCTAATCTATATCATCTACAACACTGCTAATCTATCTAATCTACAGCAATGCTATCTATCTAATCTATAGCACTGGTATCTATCTAATCTACAACACTGCTAATCTATCTAATCTACAACAATGCTAATCTATCTAATCTACAGCACTGCTAATCTATCTAATCTACAGCACTGCTAATCTATCTAATCTACAGCACTGCTAATCTATCTAATGTACAGCACTGCTAATCTATCTAATGTACAGCACTGCTAATCTATCTAATCTACAACAATCTAATCTATCTAATCTACAGCACTGCTAATCTATCTGATCTACAGCACTGCTAATCTATTTAATCTACAACACTGCTATCTATCTAATCTACACCAATGCTAATCTATCTAATCTACACACTGCTAATATATACATCTACAGCACTGCTATTCTATCTAATCTACAACAATGCTAATCTATCTAATCTACAGCAATGCTAATCTATCTAATCTACAGCAATGGTAATATATCTAATATACAGCACTTCTAATCTATCTAATCTACAGCACTGCTAATCTATATAATCTACAGCACTGCTATCTATCTAATCTGCAACACTGCTAATCTATCTAATCTACAGCAATGCTAATCTATCTAATCTACAACATAGCAATCATCTAATCTACGCATGCTAACTATCTAATCTACAGCATGCTAACTATCTAATCTACATGTACAGCACTGCTAATCTATCTAATCTACACAGCACTGCTAATTCTATCTAATCTACCCTGCTATCTATCATAATCTAATCTACAGCAATGCTAATCTATCTAATCTACAGCACTGCTTATCTATCTAATCTACAGCACTGTTAATCTATCTAATCTACAGCACTGCTAATCTATCTAATCTACAACACTGCTTATCTATCTAATCTACAGCACTGCTAATCTATCTTATCTACAGCACTGCTAATCTATCTAATCTACAGCACTGCTAATCTATCTAATCTACAACACTGTTAATCTATCTACTCTACGCACTGCTAATCTATCTAATCTACAACACTGTTAATCTATCTACTCTACAGCACTGCTAATCTATCTAATCTATGGAGATAAGGCAGTTCTATTATGGCAACAGATAGTTTAAACCAGGCTGACCAGTGCTAATATTCACATGAAAAACACAGGGTGCCACCCATCTTCTCATTTCCAGGAAGCAGTCAGTGTGTGACCCACATGGCACAATTTTGACCTCCTTGATTGTACTTGGTCAGATTGGCATCTTAGTGTTGTATTACATTCTCACCTGTACAGTAGGATTCTGCAGAATAGGTAAATCCCAGAGGGCAGGAACCTCCATTCAGTCCTATGAGACAGACAGTAAAATGTCATTAGTACAAAGCACGTGCAGTCCAATATCTACTTACCTTTTATGGGATCAATAATAACTCACAGATATGATCACATAGGAACTACTGGTCACTGTCTTTACCTCCAGATCAGCCTGATTGCCAATGTACATATGGCAGTCATATTAAGACAGTGATGAGGATTTGGAGGATGGTAAGGACAGGAGGTAGGAGTAGTATAGGATAATCTACCTTCTCGCAGTGAGGCTGTGAGCTGAAAGCGAAGTTCTTCCGACCCGGGAAGGTATGAAGATCTGATGGAACCAACATGAACACGCTGGGTTAGTTTTCTCTGTCGGCCCACATCAGGGTTATATTCCACTGTGTGATTGCAGTGCAGAGAAAGGAAACTGTCCCCGGTAGACAAGGCAGGGGACGCCCGGGCGTGAATCTGCCCTGGTCCAGTCTGCACGTAAGTCTCTGTATATTCCTGTACAGCAATGACAAAGGGGGAAGTGGCTGGTTAATAAGGTTTCAATAAAGAGGAGACAAAGCAGATAAACTACAGATACAGGATTACTGCCATCTTGGTAAGGTTATTCAAATCTTATTGTTAAGACCCATACACACATGCGATTGCGGGGGCCGATCATCAACGAGTCCCGACCAACGTCCGTTTTGGCCGACGAAGTGGCCATACACGCCACGATTTACGGCAAAATGGCGCTCATACACATCGTTCTTTGCTGGTTGCCCCCCCCATGTGTATGTAAATTTGGATATTTATTCCACCAAATTAACCTGTTCGGCATTAAATAACTGTAACATTAGGCTGTTGCAATAGGAGCAAACCTGAAAAACAACATCAGAGGAGGCCAGAGAAGTCGGTACAAATCCATTGAGAACCACGTCGAACCACATGGTCCCTTCCGTGTCCAGGCCGCGAGCGATGTGCGTGACCCGCAGGAGCTCACCTAGAAGACGGTAAAATGGATGGATACATAGAATGATGGCCATACGCCCATATCACAGTAAGACTGGGTATTTTTTAATAGGTTGAACTGTCTTTATACTACCTTAAATATAATACTATAATATATACTATAATATACTACTATATACCATACAGTATACTATACTCCTGTACTACATACAATAGAATATATGCCTTTAATATAAAGCACTGGATTGGGCGGCCACTTCCCTCATTTTAAAAAGCCAATGGGCTGGGGGAAGTGAGAAAGCCTGCTATATAGATCCAGTGCACAAGTATGAGAAATGCAAAAGTTTGCTAATCGTAATTGAAGTAACATAGTAACATAGTAATTGAGGTTGAATAAAGACATGCGTCCATCAAGTCCAACCTTTTCACCCTTCTTTGTAACCCTACCTAACAGTTGATTTAGAGGAAGGCAAAAAATCCCAGCTAAAAAAGGGGGGAAAATTCCTTCCTGACTCCAAATGGTATCCCTGGATCAACCAGAACTGCAGTAAAAATGGTTAGAAGTTCGGACCTTCCAGTCTGGGGTTACCTTGATGTGGTTGAAAGGCTTTTCATTCATGTGATCACAGTAATGTATACTAAATCCCCTTTATTTATAAAGTATCCCAGTGTGCAGATAATATGATATTGTATGGGGCCCAGGAATGTGCATTGATTATCTTTTCTATGTTTGTAAAGTATGCCAGTGTGCAGATAATATGATACGTTGGGGCCCAGGAATGTGCATTGATTATCTTTTCTATGTTTATAAAGTATGCCAGTGTGCAGATAAATGATACTGTATGGGGCCCAGGAATGTGCATTGATTACTTTTCTATGTTATAAAGTATGCCAGTGTGCAGATAAATGATTTTGTATGGGGCCCAGGAATGTGCATTGATTATCTTTTCTATGTTATAAAGTATGCCAGTGTGCAGATAATATGATATTGTATGGGCCCAGGAATGTGCATTGATTATCTTTTCTAGGTTTATAAAGTATGCCAGTGTGCAGATAAATGAATATTGTATGGGGCCCAGGAATGTGCATTGATTATCTTCTCTATGTTTATAAAGTATCCCAGTGTGCAGATAATATGATATTGTATGGGGCCCAGGAATGTGCATTGATTATCTTTTCTATGTTTTAGACTCCTGTACTATATACTATAATACTTACAATATTCTATACTACAATTTACACTATACACTGTACTATACTACTATAATTTACTACAATATACTATACTCCATACTATATACTGTACACTATACTATATACTACTAAACTTTTATACTAAACTATACTCCTGTGCTATATACTATACTATATACAATATTCTATACACTATACTATACACACTATAGTAAAGGATACACATTACTACTATACTTTACTATACTATATACTATACATTTTAAATACAGAGGCCAATCACCAAGTCGATACGAATGCAGAGCTCACCTGTGGGAAACTCTATTTGGGTTTCCTTTCGGAAAACGCCTTTGGTCATTGAGAATCCATTGACTGTATCATCTTGAGCGAAGGCTGCTGTCCAATACAAGGGCGCAATCATGGGAACCAATATCTTCAGCAGAGGACCTGACAAAATGAGAAGTAAATAGGTAAAGTTCAAAACTAAACACTCAGGCGTCACGATTTCTGGTTTGCACATTACTACATGACCTAATAGAACAAAGTAATAACGTTAAAAGAGGATTTCGCTAAGGTGAGAAACAAAGGATTGTGGTGTTCTGATAAGGTAATCTTCCTTCTCTCTTGCTATTGCTCAGATAAAGCAGTATCTGTCAGTGATTGGTCCCCTAACACACTAATCTTGCATAAAATCAATATAAGCAAATTAGGATAAATAAAAGGGAAGGGAACCACACATCCCTTTGTCCACATTTGCTTACTACTTACCACAATGCAGTTGGTGTAGGTGCATGAAACTGATATCTAATTGGCTGTCACTTACCTACAGAAGGTGGGATATTCTCTATACTGCTGGTGATCATGGTAAGACCAGATAATGGGTTTTCTGTCAGGTTGGCGCTGAGTGAGGAGATTCCGAAGTCCTGGTCATTAATAATCCCAATTACACTGGCACGTACGCGGGGGGGAACCACTGGGAGAGAGATGGTAAATACAACAGAAATATGTGTACAAATCAGTTTATGTACTTTGAGTAAGGAGGATTAATTATGGAAATGGGGAATATCTGTGATGGAGTCTAGATTTTGTGCTAGAAGATAACATTGTCATAATCAAGTTCAGTTGTCAAAACAATTTAGTAGAATACACACACTTATTTGTGTGTGTTAAGCTTCTTGTTTAAGTACCGTTGGTATTAGATATAGACTGTAATTTTATAATGGTACACATATGTAATAATACTTTCTGATTGGTTAGTGATACATTTCCACAATTCCTTAGCTGCTGACTCATCTGCTCCCTTTGATACCTTGGCACGGTGGTAGGAGACAGATTTCTGATTCCTTATCGTTTCCAACGCAAGGCTTTCCTCCGTTTTGTGGGGGAGGAGAGAAGCAAGAGCGGGTTCGCTGACGTGTACCTTCTCCACAGGTGGTAGAACACTGACCCCACCTGTTCCAACCAGTCCAACCTCCGTCCACTGCCAGGAACAAAGAAGAAAAAGCATGAAATTCAACATCCAGAGGGGCAAGATGGATATTTTTGGTGTACTGAGCTATACGAAGATGTTAGTTAATAAATGGACTTTTAAAGTATATTTGTAAATGTTTTTCTAGTACATTTTAGATTGGTTAAAAATTAACCAATTGGTGCATTAAGTTGATTTCCCCTTTATATGATTGTTAGAATTCTATGTCCAATAATTCCCATAACTGACTGATAGTCCCTATGTAAACAATGATAGAAACATTACCTGGGCAGAGAGGTAATTTGCAAGCTCTCATCTCCACATCCTGTCCTAGGCACAGGCGCCCACCATTAGCAGGAGGTGGATTGTTACACAGTCGGACCCTCTCTTGGACTCCTTGACCACAGGTCCTAGTACAGGGACCCCACTCCTGCCACTCAGAAAATTCTCCATTTACTGTTGGGAACGCCCAGACAGACATGTTATTAAAACCAAACCTCTGGAATGAATACCGTACTTAATTTTAATATTGTGTTTGAAACCCATTAAAGAGAATTATACTCATGCAGTAACGGACAGTTTTCAAGCTCCTCCCCCACCTTCATAAACATATGTTCTCCACTGTCAGAGATGGGAGAAACGTTGGTGACAATGACTGTGGGAGAAGCCAGAAAGAAGTCAGTCACTAGTTGCTGCATGAGTATAGTTCTCCTTTAAAGTAGTTTAGGCTGAAATAAAAATGTATATTTAAATGGTCAACATTCCATCAAATACGCCCACATGACCATAAAGCAAGTATGGGGAAATAACCAAATATTAAAAACCCTTATAGGAAAAGTTTAAGCTAAATCACATTATACAAGACTTCTAACCCGTGATATTACTTTCTAATGATTTCTTACCGAAGATACATGATTATTAGGAAAACTCCTTCTCACTCCTCCTTCCCCTTACCCCAGAGGGATATACATGATCCCTCTCTGTGAATGAAGTGCACTGAGCATGCCCAGAACATAAAACAGTGAAGGAGGCAGAGACAAGGGGCTTTGTCTACTAGGATGAAAAAACTTTTTAATGCTGTATTTCTGTAAATTGAAGTTCTGTTTAAATCAGCAATTTTTGAGGAAAATATTTTATCCCAAATATTTCCTTTAAAATGTGAAATGTTTTAATACCGAAAATACCTTAAGGGTGAGTCAATAAAAGTTCTTATTGTTAAAAATGGTGCTTATTTTGCCCCAACCAATCAGATATTATTTAACATTTAAAAGCTAACATCTAATTGGTTGGGCATAATTAGCATCATATTTAATAATAAGAACTTCTATTGACTAAAGCCTTGTACACACGTCAGATAATTTTCGCACGATTTGCCCGACGAACGAACTATCGTGCGACATTTGTGCGAAAATGAAGCTTTAACAATCTTCTAAGAACAATGATCCATGACTATTCTCGGCCTTTTGCGACGATCAGCCTGGCAGATACGTTCTGCCAATTGTCGTTTATTTGTACATAGTCGGCAGATTATCGGTAGAGTATAATGGGAGATTGAATAAAATACACATGTGCAACATTTCAAGATCATGCGATATTCCGATTGTCACTTAATACATATGTCACGTAACACCTTTACCAACGAACATTATCTATCCACTATCCTTGATGTATGTACAGGTGTCGTTGGCAGAACTAGTGTATGACGAGACGGTTGCTGAACATTCGTAGGGCACATCGTATCAAAATGATCTGACGTGTGTACGAGGCTTAACCCTGCTTATGTTAAACCTATTTATGGAACACGTTTTACCACTGTTATACATCAACAAAATGTCAAACAAAAGGTCAAACACAAGACTAAAACAGACACATCGTACATCAACAGATACTTGGCAATGTTGAATTCAGTTACACATCAATCACTTTATAAACAGGCCCTTTAATCTTACTGATTATGGACACCTAGTGGATCTCTGTAACTTCCTGCCACATAATGTGACTGATCTCTGTAACTTCCTGCCACATAATGTGACTGGTCTAGAAGTAAACCAATCGTTAGTCCTACACGGTCTACACTTCTGATGCATGGAGCTTCATGTAGTTTGCTAAACTATACTGAGTAATTAGGAAAATCTAGGCAAGATGTATAATTGAACCATAAAGCTAGCCATAGATGGGCAGATGTTCTTCCCATTGTGAGTTCCCCATGATTGGAGGCTCCAAACTTTCCGCAGATTTCCCCTTGAAATCTGTGGAGAGATGGGGACTGAAGATGGATTTGGCGTAAAATTTGGAGGGTTTAAATTATTCTGCAAAGAGAACTATATGTATAGCTGTATCTGTAACGCACAAATCAGCTGCCATAGAAAAACTTCACTGATGAGGGTTAAAATGTCTTACCGAACACGCGTAGCTCCACTCCCCTACGAGCTACTCCTGCAGAGTTAGAGGCAGTGCAGAGATAGTACCCAGAATCCTGCAAGAGAGCATGGGGGATCTTCAGGGAACCATCTGCTGGGAATTCTATTCTGGATATCTCCACAGACAGCGGATTGCCGTCCTTCCTCCATGATGCAGCAGGAGGGGGAATCCCTTCCATTCGACAGGGCAGCACAGCAGTTTGGTTAACAGACACGCTGACCACAGAAGGCCCTGTCTGGATCATTGGTGCAACTGAAAAAAGAATTTCCAATAGAGAGGTTTTATAAATGGTTTTCTATTTGAGTCCACACTAGATAATTATTGGAATCAAACAGATTTAAATGGTTAGAAAGATGTTTGGTATCTTGTACCAGGGACAGGGCACAGATCATATATAATGATTTGGAATCTAATCTAATAAATATACTCACGTAGTATCTGCACTATAAAGTGTAGGCTGGTCCTTCCAGCTGGGTTAGTGGCCACACAGGTGTATTCTCCACTGTCTGATGGCCGCAGGCTATAAATTTGTATGTATCTTCCCTTGGACAGCACCTGCACCCTACCATCCATCTGTTAATCATGATGTATTGTTAGTCATAGGCACAGCCTTAAAAAGTCAATGTTTAACTTTCCAGCCATCTTTTAACTGCTTGATTACTATTGGATCCAGTATTCCTCCTGCCTTCCAATTTCCTGTCATTAAAGGGAATGTTCATCCCCCCAAACTAAAACTCATATATCTTCGCCAAGTGAAAATGTTTCCGTGAGGCTTGTAAGTAAACTTACCAGCCCGTCTTCTGCTGCTGCTCAGTGTCTTAGCCGTGCAGGGCAGCGGCAGAAAGGGCCGGACCGGCAGCGGTATCAGTGATAAACCTATATACATTTTATTTAGTTTGGAGGGTGGACATTCCCTTTAAATAATTGAGGCAGAGGCCCCACAGCAACGCACAAAAAAGCAATGTGCATTTCCACGTTAATGTTTAACCGATTACGGTTAAAAAGAAAATCGCATGTCCTATTGGTTTGGTCCGCTTTGTCATGCGCTTTCATAGATTTGTCTTAAGTATACTTGTCCTTTAATGCTTAAATGTGTCACATGGTATAACTAAATTAGTTCAAAGTAAAGTACAACTAGTTTTAAAAAAAAGTTATATATTAAAGCATTATACCTGAAGTGGGACATCTCCCTTGTACCATTGGATAGATGGAGGAGGATCTGCTTCCACTTTACACTCCATTACCAGCTGTCCTCCCATAGACACAGATAGGGATCGAGGCTCATTGGGCCCAACCACGCTTGGGGGGACTGGGAATATGGAAGATATGGCCAAACATCATCAATGGGTTCATTGATTTAGTTCTATAGAATGTGTGTTCAGTATTTTGTGCCTTTTTTAGTTACCTTTCATCCGCACCCACGTAGCTCTTGAATCTCTCCCAGAAGGACTGGTTGCAACACAAACATAGACCCCGGCATCTTCAGCCTGTTACATTAAATAAAATTAAAGGTCATGAAGGTTTTATGCATTCTTCCTATTAAACTACAACAGCAGAGTTTCTTCCATCTATAAAACTACAATCCCCAACATTCTGCAGTAATCTTGGGCGGCCAGTGCGATAGATCTTGGCACTTTTGGTTTACGATGTTTGAACTCCTGGATGAACATACTTATTGTTTGCAATATGTTTTAGACAGGTAATGCATGATTTTTCTGACCAATTCAATCAAATCAGCCAAAAAAAAAAAAATAAAAAATTGATACTGCCGGTATTGGCCCATTGACGGTTGCAGATTCGCAGGTGAAGCTTTTCAAGTCGTACATAAAATAATACTGCAGTTATAAAATTCCGATACCGACCAGCGGCCATGCATATATTAACAGTGTGGTTAGTAAAAGGATAGATATTGGTGATCACAGATATCAATGCTTTATAAATAAGCCCCAAAGTTTGTCTACCTCTAATCAGTCCCCTCCTGGGAGCAAATTTAACAACTTTAACGGAAGTTTTGGGGGTTTCAACTTAACATATTACATTTTTAAAGGGGTGGACATACCCTTTAGGATCCAGAATTCAGTTTAAACCAAGGTCTATTTTGTAATGGACGGATTGGTCGGACCTGATGGCCCCTTACTGCTTTGCCGCCACTTCCAACAAGCACATGATTAAAGGACAACTAAAGCTTCAGAACAACACTCTTTCAGAAGGAAGAGCACCTTAATATAAAAGCAGAAATCTGTGCCTCACCTCTCATTTTGATATGGTTATTAGGATATTTACCTTTCTAATTTGGGGTTTGTGTTTTATCGCCCAGTGTGGTCACTGACCACTATGTTCTTTACATAGGCTCAGTCCAAAGATACTGCAGGAACTTTTTACAGTTGGTCACGCCCACTAGTAGCCTCTAGCCAATCCTTTTACAGGACAGATTAGGAAATGGCGCATGTGACTGAGATCAGGGGTGTGGCCAGTCCCTGTACATACACACATTTATTTCATCCAGTTCTTTAGGGGGTTACATTTACTTTGATATAATTTACTATAGTGGGATTTTTCAGCTTATTGTGTAAAAATTTGGATTTAGTTCTCCTTTAAACTATTCAGAAGTCGCATCACTTACCTTCACTTGCTCTATACGAAGGGTTGTCCCATTTCTTGAGAGCAAGTCTGGTCTTGATAAGGGTCTTCCATCCTTCTCCCAGGTGATTTCAGGTGCTGGGATACCAGTCGCTCTGCATTCCAGTTCCAGAGAAGAACCAGAAATAAGGGAGACATCCTTGGGCAAAATGGAGCCTTCAATGCTTGGAGGTTCTATAGACCATAGCACGCAAATAAACACGTTAACTCGTTGATGGATGAATTACATTTGAAATATATACATTTTTATTCATGTTTATTTTATAATAAAATTAGCTGTACACAATCAATGTATATTTAAAGTTACAGTTCACACAATACATCATTATGTGTCTCCAAGCATAGGATTTTTACGATCCCTTTGACGTACCTAAAACAGTCAGGCGGAAATGTTTGCCGACACGTCCAGCAGCGTTCACTGCGATACACGAGTACAGACCAGAGTCTTCGACATGGACAGATTCAAGGTGAAGACGAGTCCCCAGCCCATAGGAGACAAGGTTGTTCTGGAGGCTCAGAGGCTGTCCGTTCTTTTCCCAGGTCAGCGATGGTTTGGGTGTGCCATGAGCTTCGCAGGTAAAGGTCACAGATGCACTTTTGATAGCTGTTACCTCTTCGGTGCTCTCTGACCTTTCTAGGATGGGCAAACCTGCAAAGATATTTAATCTTCTATTACAGAGTTTAAGGTCTGTACCATGGTATGGAGACTTAGGGACTTGAACTCTATAGATACAGGTAAGAGTGATACATCTATTTCTATCCCTACGATTAATGTATTTAATGCTTGTTTACTTTCTGCATTCTCCCTGTTTTCAAGTTCTACAGTGCCCATAATATTGCAACCTGCTCTTACTCTCTATATGTAGGATGAAGGTCTTCTCCGCAGCGCCAGCAGGACTAGATGCCACACACGTGTATGTTCCTGCATCCGAAACTTGGACTTGGGAAATACTAACAAAACAAATAAAAAAATAAAAGCAATATATTGACGTAACAGAAGAATTAAGTCATTAAAATACAACATTAACAGCTGCCTGGGCAAATAGCAATAATACGCTATGTCCTCATAAAAATTACCGGAGCAGACGCCCTCCAGAAGCTATCCTGACATAACGAGATGTAGAAAGAGGTTGGCCATCTTTAAACCAGCTGAGCTTCATGGGAAGTGTACCAGTAGCGTGACATTCTAAGGTCACCTGCCCTCCCGGAACACTGCTGAGTACATCTGACGTGTTGGACCTTGATTCGAATGTAGGAGGAACTGTGGGTACAACCATATAATAGATAATGTAGCTTTTATCAGTGTATGGAAAATGATTCTGTGTGTAACCAAAACTATAAAATTATTTTCCTTTACTCACCCAAAATGTTTAATACATAAATCTTCGAGTCCTCTCCTGCTGCATTGCGTGCAACACACGCGTATCGCCCTGAATCCGACATCTGTATGGATCTAAGGATCAGGAAATTCCCATCCTGAAAGACTCTGAAGAAAATGAAAGGACACAGTCACCAAAAAAACCTGTCAATCCCGTAAGTATACTGCAAGCTTCAGGCATCTGATCTGATTTAAGCTGGGTACACACCATCCAATTATACGGCCTAACTGACCAAAATTTTAATGTATTGGTCAATTGGGCCAAAAAGGTTTCCTGGGCTGGCCCCCTGGTCCGAATAGTATGAACGGACGCGTTCCAAAACCACAGCGGACTACGAGCAAAACAGGCGTTATGGCTGATAATCGTACGTGTGTCAGGCGATTACCGCCGTTCGTCTCCTGTGTGCTTCGTGGTCAGGGGTTGTCCGTCTGTGGTAAGATTGTATGTGTGTATGAAGATTAACGTTTAATTGGACACAGCAGTAAATTTAGAAAATTTCAGGGTGTGGTCTATCTGTTGTATTCAATTAGATCAACTGGACTTGAAATGTAGTTCTTGAAGACGTTTCGCTAGTCATCCGACTGGCTTTCTCAATTCAGAATGACTTGTACAAGAATCTGTGGCAATTATGTACCCTGGAAAATCCCAATTAGCATATCACAGCCAGGTGTTAAGGGTGTGATTAACACCAGGTGTTCTTGTGTCTTCAAGAACTACATTTCAAGTCCAGTTGATCTAATTGAATACAACAGATATACCATGACCTGGATGAATGAGAACCTTCACAAGCATATTTCAGGGTGTGGTCCATTCGAACATGGTGACTGGTCGATCAGATGTGAACCCATCCTAAGACCAATAACCCATCAGCCACATTATCGACGTGCATGTTTCAGTACAGAAGTTAGTGTTATCCAAGATGCATTTTTATTGTCGTTACTCTGCCTTATTAAGAAAGGGGACATTTTGCTTATTATATCAGGTGATTTTTATATAATCCCATCTATTTCTTGCATAACATCAGTTAATAATTTGTATTCCCAAACAAGGAGACCAACCTACCTACTGCTATGTATACTGGTTAGTTCCAAAGGGTTTCCATCTTTAAACCAGAAAATGTCAGGGGCCGGAATCCCCTCCGCTCTACACTCCAGTCTAACCTCCTGACTCTCCTGAAAGCTGCGTTCACTGGGTATCTCCGAGCCAAAAATTCTAGGAGCCACTGAATGGAATAAATGGGCGTGAATAATGAATATTAAACAGTATTGTCAGATTACGCTCATAGACATAGACAAATAGAGTTAGTTTGAATGTAACTTGATTTCTGTCTAAAGAGAAATTAAATGGATTATATAATTTTGTTTGCAATAACATTATTAATTCAGGTTAGATTATTACAGTAATATGTTATTATAACTGCAGCCAGATAATTACCTTGTACCTGCAGAACAAAATCCTTGTGTACCTCTGAAACGTGGTTTTGAGCTATGCATCGGTACTGTCCGGCATGGGACGGCTGCAAGCGATTGATTTGCAGCCGACTGCCTCGTACAATCACTCCACGGTCACTGTGCTCTATGGGTAAAGAAAGTATTGTATGTGAGTTGATCACACATGAGTTTGAAAATACTTGACAATCCCATTGCTAATTTGCTAGCATGTGTTCAGTTTTTAGTAAATTGGGTTTTATTTTCTCCTAGTGGATCAAATTACATATATATATAGAAAATATATAATGTCTGCTTACCCAGAGGTTCTCCATCTTTTAGCCATGTGACTACAGGAGGAGGAGAGCCTTCAGTCTCACATGAGAGAACAACAGAATTACCAATTAACAGCTGGATGGTCTCATTCTGTGGGCTCCGAATGGATGGAGGGGCTGGAGAAAGAGAGGAAATTAAAGATGGGAGATCAGAGAAAAACAGAATTTCATTGGAGAGAAAACTAGAATTCATAGACTGGTATAGAAACCTGGATTTTCAGTTCAGGTCTACATCCACACTCCTGTCTCGTGTTCAGTTGACAGTTGCATTTCCTAGATGATTTTTAAGCCGATTGGTGTCTGGGTCCCCCAATGGCCAAAAGACAAATAGACTTAATGCTACAGAATGTCCCCAGATTTAATTGGATTATAGGGAATGAGATGGGGCTTGACTAGTTTTGCACTGTTGGGGCCATAGCTCTGTAGAGCTATAACATTAAATTTGATGTATGGCATCATAATTATTTACATGTAAATGTGAAAGGTAAAATAATATTCCAAATATAAATAATATCAGTTCAGAGAAATCAAATTATAATTGAGAACAGAAGGATATCTCCATGGGATTATCAAACAATAGCTTCTGTTGTACAGAAATCCCAGGATAAATACTGAACTAATCAAATACATACCCTCCCAACGCTAGGTTGGATAAAGACAGGCCAACAAAGCCCTGCCCATTTGAGACATTGATTTTATGAATGTGTTAATAGAAGACCATGTGGCGGCCTTGCAAATCTGATCAATGGAGCCGCCCATGAAGCACCTAGTGCTCTTGTCGAATGAGCTGCAACCTGCAAGAGAGAAGAAGCTCCTGCTTCTGCATAGGAACACAAATAAGATTACAGATCCATCTGGCTAGGGTCTAAGAAGACGCTCCGGATCCCCTGAGAGGACCCACCAAGAGGATGAACAGGGCCTTGGAAGAACGAAAAGATTCCATTCTAGAAACGTATATCCGGAGAGCTCTGATGACATCCAGTGAGTGTAATCGTTGTTCCTTGGGAGAAGTCTGTCCACCTAAATGTCCTGATTTAGGTGGAAACAGGATATGACCTTGGGTAAAAAGGCTGGATGGGGTTGAAGGAACGCTTTATCTTTATGAAAAGATAAACAGGAGGGTTCCACAGAGAGAGCTGCTAGTTTGGACGTTCTCCGTATAGAAGAGATAGCCAGTAGAATAGAGGCTTCCAAGATAGCAGTGATAGCGCTATGGATGTTAGAGTTTCAAAAGGAGGGCCTTGGAGGATCTGGAGGACTAGTGAGAGGTCCCATGGTTGGTCAGATTGTTTGCGAGGCGGACAAAGGTGGGCTACCCCTTGCAAGAAAGCCTGAATATCCTTACGCATGGCTAATCTTCGATAAAAATAGATCGAAAGGGCTGAGATTTAAACCTTAAGAGCACTAAGAGAGAGCCCTTTATTCAATCCCAACTGTAGGAATCGCAAAAGTCTGGATAGCACAAAAGTGCAAGGAGAAAAGCCCTTAGAACTCACCCAGGTTGTGTATCTTTGCCAGATGTGATGATAAATCTTAGAGGAAGATGGTTTACGTGCTGCCAACATGGTGGGAATGACTGACTATGGAATACCTCTCTTCTTTAAGATGGAAGATTCAATCGCCATGCCATCAAACTGAGGCATTTGATATCCGGATGGAAAAACAGGCCTTGAAATATGAGGTCCAGACGAAGAGGTAGAGGCCATGGATCCTCCACTGATATTTTTAGGAGATCCGTGAACCAAGACCTTTGTGGCCATCTGGGGGCGATGAATATTGTTGGAGTCTTTTCTAGTTTGATCTTTTTGAGGACTCGCAGGATCATGGCTATGGGAGGAAAAGCATATACCAACCGGAATCTCCACGGGACTATAAGTGCGTCCACTAGGTATGCCTGGGGATCTCATGTTCTTGAGCAAAAGAGGGCGACTTTGTGATTGTGACGTGATGCCATCATATCTATTTCTGGTACCCCCCACCGATTGGTTAGGGACCATTCCCGTGGGTCCAGAGTGTGCCGGCTGAGGAAGTCTGCTTCCACATTCAGCACCCCCGGGATGAAGATTGCTGATATGGCTGGAATGTTGTGTTCCGCCCATGAGAGAATCCGATGGGATTCTTCTATGGCCATGTCGCTCCGTGTGCCCCCTTGGTGGTTGATGTACGCCACCGTGGTGGCGTTGTCCGACTGAATCCTGACAAACTTGTTTGTTGAAGTTCTAAGACATTAATTGGGAGGCAAGATTCTGCTGGAGACCAAGTACCTTGAGTCGTCTGCAACCGGTACACTGCCCCTCCTGACAGGCTCGCGTCTGTAGAGACCACTGTCCAGTGAGGGAGACAAAGGGAGTTCCCCTTTTGGAGATTGGCATTCTCGGCACACCAAAGCAGAGAACGTCTGACTGGAGGGGGAGGGAGATTCTGGAATCTAGAGATTCCAGAGACCTGTTCCATGCTGCTAATAAGTACCGTTGTAGAGGCCGTAAGTGGAAAATAGCATATGGGACTGCCTCGATGGCTGATACCATCTTCCTGACCAGCTTGGCGAACCGAAATTAGGGGTTCGTATATGGCCTGGAGACCAAGACGCTTGAGTGCTTTTCTCTTTTCTGGTAGGAGAAATATCCTTTGTAGGGAAGTGTCGAACAACATTCCCAAAAATGTCTTGCGGGGACTGGGAAGGAGAGATGACTTGCGTGGGTCGACTAACCAGCCGAAGGAAGTTAGTATTTGCAAACATGAGTTGAGGCCAGGTGACAGGAGGGGGCCTTGATTAATAGGTCGTCCTGGTATGGAAGAAGGAAAATGCCTTGAAGGCAAATGAAGGCTGTTTGGCAGGCCAACACTTTTGTGAAGACACGGGGAGCCGAGGATAGACTGAAGGGCAGGGCTGTGAACTGGTAATGGAGGTTTCCAACTGCAAACCAGAGGAAACGGTGGTGGCCCTGTCCTATGGGGACATGAAGATATGCGTCCTAAATATCGAGGGATGCCAAAATTCCCCTGGTTCTATGGCTAAAATGACAGATCTTAGGGACTCCATTTTGAAACGAGATTGTTTGACATACTGGTTTAGTTCCTTTAGATCTAAAACCAGGCAGAATGAGCCGTTCCTTTTTAGTAACCAAAAGGTTTTGGAGTAAAAACCCCTGTGGGTGGTTTGAACTGGTACTATTACTTTTGCTAGTAGGACCTGGGAAGATTGGAGGGAAAGAAGCGGTTCAGTGAGAGGGATAAAAATTCTATGCGGTATCCATGAGAGATGCCGTTTAGGGTCCAGGCGTCCGTGGACGGGCAATTCCATGTCTCATGAAAAATCTCAGTCGACCTCCTACCCAATTGTTGGGAGAATAGTCATGCTGATATGGGTTTATTTCCCATAGGTTGAAAGGAGCCTCCTTTGGTGGGCCAGGTGGGGCATGTGGAGGCACCTTTTCTTGGGGGAGGGGCCTGAGGATTGTTCTCAAAGGAGGGCCTTGGGGAGGAACCAAAGGGACAAAAGGATGGGTTTCTATGGAAAGTAGGAAGCCTGAAAGTCCTGTTTTAGGGGAGGAAAGTACTCTTTCCTCCTGTTGCCTGAGAGATGATCTTTTCTAACTCGGGCCCAAATAACTGTCCTCCTGTGAAAGGGAGGCTGGTGAGGGCTCTCTTTGATGCGTGGTCGTCAGCCCATGCTTTTAACCATAAGATCCTATGGGTCGCTGTTACAGAGGCCCTAGCCATGAGTCTACTTGATTCCAAGGCCGCATCTCCAATATATACTGCGGCATCAGATAAGTCCTGTATAATTTCTAATAAGTGGGCCTTGGCCAGATCTGATTTCCTGGTTTAGTTGATTGAGCCATACCTCCTTGGCCTTAGCTACCCAGGCCGAGGTGAAGGTGGGGTCTAGAGCGGCTCCTGAGGCTGTATTGTTTAGAAATGCCTCAATGCGACAGTCATTTTGGCCTTTAAATATTGCCAATTCGGAAAGGGGGATAGTAGTGGCTCTAGAGAGCCGGGCTACTGTAGGGTCGACGGTGGGAGGGGAGGACCATCTATCTATATCTGATTTAGGAAATGGGAACATGACATTGAAATGTCGAGATAGTTGAAGTTGGCGCTCTGGGGCAGACCTTTCTTGAAGACGGATCTTATCCAGTTGTTCGTAGGAGGGAAACTGTACCTTGGATTTCTTAACTCGGGAGAAAAGAGTTTTGGAGGGATCCTCCTGGAATTCTAAATCTTGAATATTGTGGGCACTAAGCACTGACCTTATCAGGGAGTCGACAGCCTCCGCTGTAAACGTCTGAGGCTCCTGTTCGGGAGTCGTAATCTACCTCACCTTCCTTGGGGATGTCATCGTCCTCTTTAATTGGGTCCTCGAATGAGGCCGGCTCCTGTGATCCGATGATCTGAAGTCACTAGCTGTCTGGATTGAAGGACTTGTGAAATGGAAGCAGACAGAGAGGACACAGAAGAGGCTAGGGACTTAGCCCATGCCAGTTCATACTCTTGAGGGGTCATCTGAGGGGTTGTGTCTTGAGCAGACCCTGCAGATGCCTTTTTTGAGTAAATCTAAAGATTCATGGATTGAGCTTGCCCAGTCGGGTTCTTGGTCGACTGAATTAGAAGTGCAAAGTGCTTCCTGGGCGACACTGCACAAAGTGCACCTTGGGCTGTATTGGCCCGAAGGTAATTTTGTTTGACAGATCGCACACACAAAAGATGTGGCGACTGGGTTCTTGTTTCCCTTTTTGTGAGATGGGAGTGACCCCTTGCTGGCCATGAGAGATCAGCAGTGAGAGAAGGACTGCTGAGAGCCCTAGCTGTGCCCATGGTCCTGACCTGCCAAATTCCTTCATAGGGCGGTCTTGTGAGGTACCATATTTTCAATAAAATGGGTACTGGGATCGCTAGGAGTGGGTGAACAGCCCACTGCTGTGTGGAGGTTGTTGTGGAAGAGGTGGAAGTTAGGTACCTCCAGCTGTTCCCATTCTTTTTAGATGAATCCTTTGCAGATTGGAGTAGTAGTCCAACTCCTGAGCAGACACTTGAAGAACTGAAGCAGGCTCCTGGTGCTTTGATATATAAGGTAAGGGGAGGAGCACCTGAGCCTGTGAAGTCTTCAAATTTTCAAGTGTCTGCTCCTGGAGGTGGAGTACTTAACCCCTGCTGTGCCTGGGTCCCCCTAGGCTGAAAGAGAAAGTACTATTTGGTGTCCCCTTCCTTATCTTAATACAAGAGTCCATTAAACTTCTGGGTTGGAGCAGTTGGAAGGTTTGGGCTTACCTGGATAGAGATGGGCAATATACCTTGTGTTCAGATATGAGGTATGTCAACATAGATACACCTGAAGGACTGCACAACAAACACCATAATACTTACCGTGGATAATCACTGTGTAGGTCAATTCCACTTCCCCAGCAATGTTGCTCACTTTGCAGTTGTAGTGACCTTTATCTGATGCCTGAAAGGAAATCCAGAGAATGAGAAGCAGTAAGAAATCCATCCGAAACAGACATATATGTCCTACCTGCTAGTAAAGCAGATATAAAGACAACTATGCAAGTAAATATCAGGAAAAAGAAAAGACCTTGACATTCAGGATCTCCAGTCGCTGCCCATCATTATGGATCCGAATTTCATCGCTGACAAAGATTTGTTGACCGTTCTTATACCAGGTGACTGTGGGTTGTGGCACAGCATCAGATTTACACTGTAGGTTGAGACTGTCGCCAAGCCGTAAAACCGTTTCCTCCGCCCCATGAGGTGACTCTTCGATCCTAGGAGGGACTGAAGAATATGATTATTGGTACACACTAACACATTGGCTGATGTCTGGTAGGTCTACATAAACCCCCACTGCTGACAACCCACAATGCAATAGGGATCTCTATTGTGATTACATTATATTCTGCGGGCAGACTGGACACCAGATTTTGCACACTGGGAGTTCACTGAAAGGCCAACAAGGAAACAGGAAAAATGTAGTAGAAAGCTGTATTTGCACAGAGGTCCTTATTTATAGCCCTTACCATAAACCATAAGTTGCAACACTTTCTCTGCAGAACCAGCTGGATTATAGACTTTGCACACATAGGTTCCTTGGTTGGACAGTTGAGCTCTGGTGATCTGAAGGACTTGGCCACCTACAGGATATAGAGGTTACATTAAAATCTCAGTAATTTTTTCACCTGACTATAGTATATCTAAGGGAGGCAAATGTGTCTCTCACCTGGCATAATAAGAAGTCCCTTTGTGGGTGTCAACAGCTGACCATCCTTGTACCACATGATTTCCGAAGCGTGGTGGGATTGGACGTCACACATTAATGAGACCGAGTTGTGCAAGATTACACTGATATTCTCAGAATTTGGACCAGAGATTACTGGTGTAACTGTAACAGAAAATTAAACATAACAGGAGTAAAAATTTTAAATATTTCAGATCTTATTATATCCATTAATCCTAACCCGCCCCCACCCGTGAAAAAGGGATTTATCGAACAATCCCCATACTGATAGGCCGGGTGCTACAGTAAAGGAGGGAACATTCTGGAGACAGAAGTTCATAGGAGAACATTACCCATCTCTCTCCAAAATCTCTAAGTTATTACGTAGGACAGATTGCTTAATAATATCAGTATACTGGTGTACACATTAGATTGACAGTTGTTGGTTGGACGTTGTGGCTAACAAAAAACCTAAATATGTCTATAGTATACATATAATACGTATATTCTCATGCACCAATTGCTTTGGCACCACTGTACATAGAACCTCAATCCTGTCAATGGATCAACTTAATTTTCTCACCATGCACCATCAGGGTAAAGAGCCTCTCAGCAAATCCAGCCGAATTCTCTGCCACACACACGTAGCTGTCTATGTCGCTCACCTGTACACCACTGATCTGGAAAAGAAGAATAGGAAATCTACAGGTAAAAGAACAAGCACAAACTTGCAAAATCACTATTTTTATATATCTTTAGGAAGTCTGAATCTTAAGTTGGGTACACACCATACAATAATTTCAGTGTTTCGGTCGGTTGTGCTGAATTATTGTACGGCAGTTCTGACCGATTGCCAACCGTTCCTTCATCCAAATCCATGATCGGACAGGTTGGAAAACCACGACCGATCGTGCGGTGGTCATGGCTGATTTTGCCGCAACCGACAGTTCTGTCCAGAAGCCCTAATTGGTCGGCCAGGAGGAAGAATTGTATGGTGTGTACCCACCTTTAGCATCATACAATCAAAATGGAAGCCAGACCAAACAGTTATTAGCTACTTACATGCAGTGTCTTGCCCTCATTTAAAATTTGGTAGCGATTTGCTGTGCTCAGGGGCAAACCATTCCTCAACCAGGTCATAGAGGGAGGGGGGATTCCAGATGCTTCACAGGTTAGTTCTGCTGTTTGGTTGAATATTATGGATACTTCCTGAATTGGTTCATCTGTGGTGCCCGTCATTACTGGTGGTACTGTAAAAGAAAGAAAGGAAAGAATGAAACCAGTCAAACACCAATAAGTCCCATAGCTACCCCCCTTCCAAAGTTATAAAATAACAGAACATACTCATCACAACAAGCTCGTAGTTAAGCTTATCCTCTCCAGCTTCATTGGTAGCCTTGCATGTGTATTTTCCGGCATTCTTTGCATGAGCCATGGAGATCTGTAATATACGACCATCTGTTGAGAGAGAGAATTATGGATTTACTATGGATAAATATTACAACTATTTACCGTAACCTTTTCTACAAGTGAACAATAGAGAATTGGGTATGAACATTACCTAACAGTATCAACATTCCATCTGAGGAGGAGAGCAGCTGGCCATCTTTATACCAAGTTAGAACAGGAGGAGGGATCGCATTGGTATCACAAGAGAGGGATATAGGGTTGTTGGCGATGACTTCTCTGTGCTCAGTCAGTTCTTCACCATCATCACGAAGGAGCAGCTCAAAGGCAGCGCTGGAGCCCCCTGGCCTGTAGAATACTGGGGGAACTGGGGAAAGGGTTTAAAAAGAAGAAAAATGTATGTCTAATAAATTATTTAATGTTCAATAGTCTAAACCTGGAATTTGAATTCAGCCGTCGAGTTAAAAACATTGATTTGAAATATGTTTTAATGGTTTAGTGAGCCAGTTGAAATGGAACATTCTGTGTGGAATCTGAGACTGACCTTGGACATTAACATAAAAATCTTTTTCATCCTCGCCCGCAACATTGGTGGCCACACAAGTGTAACGTCCAGAGTCAGAAACACGGATTGGTTGGATCTGGAGTTCTTGTCCGTCCCTTTGTATCTGCGTGCCATCAGAACTTTCAAGAAGCTACAGTAAAAAAAAAAAATGAATATGACTGCTTGATGAAAATATGTTCTTTGCCTTGATTTGTTTGTTTTGAACATTTGGCGCGTCCACCCTTAAAACAAAAGCTGGTGACTTGTCAGTTCTCTACAAGCCCAACTGCTATTTTTGCCAGTTTATTACATGCATTTGTAACCAGTTATTTAATGATAAGTTCTCTTCCATACTGTCAGAGGTATCCACCTCCTCACTCTGCTCAATGAGCTTTTTATAAGCTTGAAAATGTGCAAAGGAGGCAGCAGGGGAAACAGCAGTCAATCATTATATGTTGTATCAGAAATCACTTCATGAGTGCCTTAGGCCCCTCCTGGTGTCACAGTGCTAACCACTGACTAAGGAGGCCTCAGATGTTATTTTTCTGACCTTTCCATCTTTGTACCAGTGTAGACTTGGTTTCGGCACAGCCTGGGATTCACAGTGTAGCGTTAAGCTGCTATTAACTTTAGCCTTTATTTCTTTAATTCCAACTTCTTGATTTGAGTCATCACGTTTGATGGCTGGTGGAACTGAGAGTAAAACACACACAGAAATCTCACTTTATTTAAATCTACATTTTGGAATAGGAATGTTGGGCAACAGCAAAATTAGGCATCAGTTTTCCTGGCAAAATAAAAACTCACTGAACACTTTGACTTCATAATTTCGGACGGCTTCTCCAATGTCATTGGTGACCACACAAGTGTACTGTCCAGAGTCTTCTTCCTGGGCATTCAAGATCTGTAAACCATGTCCACCTAAATCCATACATGAAAAGGAAAGCCCTACGTGTAAACTTTTAACTACAGATTTTGCAATATTCATTTTAATATTTTTTAGCAATATATCTAAACCTGTCTGACCTTATTTTTTAAGGTTTATTGTGGAGCAACATTCAAATTGTTTTGAACTGAACACAGGATTTGATTTAAAAACGCAATGACTTTAGGAAAAGATTTGAGGAAAAAACCTTTTACTCCCAAAAAATCTTTTGTTGTTGGTGAGATTCCCCCTTTTAGGAATGGTTATCGGCAGTCCCAGAAACCAAGGTTCAGGCTAGGGACTCTCAATTCCATCCTTGTGATAACTCAACTGACAAACAACACTTTATGCAGTCTTGATGGACACCTTATATAAACACAATGGTTGCCTTGGGCTGGGCTAGATCGATCCCGCACATGCAATTTACCAACCTGGAAGTAGACGTAGGTTGTGGGAATCTTTGAATGGTTCCCCATTTTTTAACCATATTACACTTGGAATTGGAAACCCCAGAGCTTCGCAGATTAGGGAGAATGGGTTATTAACAATGACTATGACGTCTTCATTGGCTTCATCATCAAAGGGTCCAGAGATAGTGGGGCCAACTGTTTATAAAGAAGCAGATCAAAAAATATTAATGGCTAAGAGATAACTAATATACAGAGCTTGGCTTAAAACATGTTCTGTTAATTTGTAAATGAAACGTTACAGTGGAAGGAGAGGACAATAATTTAGTTTCACTCTTTCTCGGTATATTATATTTAATTTGTTACCCCATAGTCAGGCATAAAGAATACACAGTCTTGCTTTGCTTAGTCTCAGGACATGATAGACATTAAACATCTAGTGGTTTCATGCCACACCCACATTTCTACCATGATTCCTGGAGGCCTATTCTGAGCAAGGCTTACCAAAACAAGAAATCATTGAGTTACATACCAAGGACAGTAAGTATGAAGTGTTTGCTTTTGTCTGCAATAGCGTTAGAAGCCAGGCAGGTATAATGTCCAGCATTGAATACATTAACTGTTTGGATGTGCAGTTCTGAACCATCGGGAGAAATCTGAATATCGTCTGCACTCTGCAAAGGCTGCGAATCTCTTAACCATGTGATCAACGGCTTTGGGTGACCTAACGGGACAAAATAAAAAATAAACAGAAATTTCCCATTTCCCATCCACCCTCTCTTATAGTAAAAATAAAGAATCTACCAGTAGGTTACCCATAAACTCTCACCTGAAACCTTGCAATTAAGTACCACAGATTGTCCCTCTGGCACACGCAGATCCACATCTTCCTCTTCGTCTATACTGGGAGGGACTAAATGATAAATCTGGTTACTTACTCCATTGCTAAGAAGATCAATAAAGCTCATATACTAAATAAGGTTGTCTCTTACCAAGAATGTCCACAAAGAAATCTTTCTTGACCTGTCCGGCAGCATTGGTCACCAAACATGTGTAATGTCCTCCATCTTGGATCTGGGCGTGTGTTAACCTAAGAACTCGTCCACCTGCGTAAAGCAAAATAATCCATATATAATATCTCAATGCACAGGAATTTGCAAATCAAAATGATACAGCTATATTCATAGGATGTACCATGTACCCCCATGGTTAACATTTAGTCTGGATTATAAAGACATGGCACATTGTGTGAATGCAAGGCCTGTGCCTCAGATTATGGCCAACCTACCAACACCACTGAACAACATTACAATTTCTCTAGGTAATGGCAGCCTATTACCTGACTGAAGGTGTAGATTCGGCCCAGGTGACAGGGTTCCATTGTTTCTGTACCATGTGATTACTGGCGGAGGGATCCCAGAAGCTTCACACGTGATGGTTAACGTTCCGTGAAGGGTGGTTGAAATGTTATGTGGAGCTGCCGCTGTGTTGGTGATTTCCGGAGGAACTGCAAATAGAAAATCCACAGAATGAGGCCTATGTGCTGTATTCCCTTTACAGACAGGAGAAAAGTCTACAATGAATGTTTCCTTTCACTTAGTAATCATGGGGCAAGATTAGTAATCAATAAAAGATTCAATCCGTTCTTTCAGCAGGTTCCTCATTCTAAATAACAATATAGACAAAAAGTCCTCACCCTGCACCAAGAGCTCATACTTGATGTCCGTCTGTCCTGCTGCATTCACAGCCACACAGACATAGTGTCCCGAGTGGGAAGGCTGCACTCTAGATATGGTCAGTTGCTGCCCATTGCCTTGTAAGATCAGGTCTTTCCCACTTCCAAGTGGGTAGCCATCTTTTAGCCAAGTCACAGAGGGGGCCGGCTTTCCAGTGGTCAAACACTTCATGGTGACTTGGCTGTCTCTGGTCACCGTCATTTGCTTGGGGGTATTGGAGCTTCCAATAATGATAGGATGAGCTGAAATAGATGAGAAAAGCAGTACACATGTTGAAATAAGGTGAAGGACTCAGGAGAAACAATAATCATGGAGTCCACAGAACAAAGATCCCAATTAATATAGGGTAACCAATCAGGGTTCAAGCTGGCTGTAGACAGGCACCTACATTAAGATATTTGTATACCCATGTATACCTCCAGATTGGCCAATCCTACTTCCAATGTTATCACTCGATCATTTGGCCCACCCAAAAACTTCTGCTGCTTGCAGTTGCTGCTCGCACTGTAAGAACCCTTTACGGAAGTTTGAGTCAAATGGCTGACAGATTTTGTTGGAATCTGCACTGTAATTGCAAGCTAAATCTCATGTGTATGTCCATCTTAAGATGACAATGTCTGTCACATAAGCTTATTATAGTTATTTCCCTGAATTCCAAAAAAGTAGATCTCCGATGGCACATTAAAGATGATAGGAGTAGAGAGTAGAAGATTTCTCTTACCATAAACCTCCAGCCAGTACTCCTGCTTGGCACTTCCTGCATCATTATTGCATACGCAAGTATAAGTGCCTTCATCTGACACCTGGACCTTCCCAATATGTATGAGCCTCCCGCCAGCTGTAACTATTCCTGAATTCTCCATCACAAGGGGAAGTCCTACATCAGCAAAAAAAAGACAGTCGTGACATCAGAGTGAATTTGCCTAACCCAGCTCCTTTAATCTGATACTACAATCTTACCATTCTTAGTCCAGGAGAGGGTCGGTGGAGGAACCCCTTGGCATTCACAGGTGAGACTTACAGGCTGCCCTTCGATAACAGTAAAGTGGGGAGTAGAAGGTTCCTGAAAGGAGGGTGGTACTGGAAAAGGCAAAAATAAATACCACAAGATTAAAGTCTTCCTGCATTGGTTGGAAATGTAGCTCCATTCTTGTTAGATGTAGATGATTATGGAATACACTAGAAGAGTGAGGGACTGGCCCATTTCAAGAATATTTACCCCAAACAATGATATTGTAATGCTTTTCTGTACGGCCGACATCATTGGAGGCCTCACACGTGTATCTTCCTGCATCTCTTAGTTGCGCCTGATCAATCTAGTGATGCAAAACAAAGATGAAAGACATTAAAGCACCAATGTCCATCTTGCCTTCCATCCATTTATATGCCATGTTACCACCAATATTTTCTTGTGGCCTATACAAATTTACAGCTCCTTTAACCCTCACTACATCAGCAGATTCCTTAACATTTCTGCTGCATGGATTGGATTGATTCTAAGCAATGAATATTTGGTCTTGCAAGAGCTAAATTATTGACTTGTGTTCCTCGTATTGTATTGGTTGGTTAAGCAGTCTGGTTTGGCCACATCTATCATTCCTTTGTAATTTGAGGCCTTGATGTAGCATATCACGGTTCATCGTTCATTTGGGATGTTAAAGAGGGTAAATGTTCTGCTCAAACCAAGACTGGGAGTTCAATAGTCCTTTAAAAATGTAACTTGTTATCTTTCAACCTTCCATTTCCTAATCCCCTCTTTTCTACAATTTCAGTTTTCAATGGAACAATATCCTTTACTTCCTTCGACCATCTCTTACCTGCAGATAGCGCCCATCCTCTGTGATCCGTACCCCAGGCCTTTGAAGAAGGGGATGCCCATCCTTCAGCCAGGTTACAATAGGAATGGGTATGGCAGTCGTCTGACACTCTAGACGGAGAGGCTCGTTGACAATTAATGAAGAATTTATCTCTTCCCCGATGATACTTGGTGGTACTAAAAGGACGGTATAAAAGAAAAAACAATAAAGTCTGGCTGTACACCAGGTACGTCTATTTCCCTGTGGTGCAACAGCATTTTAAATGGTAAGAATGTGTTTGTAGCATTCAGGCCAAGTGACTCTGGTTTTTCATGTGGCAACAATTTTTAAAGATTTGGTCTGATTTATGGTAACCCAAAACTTAATGAATTAAACACATCTCTAGTTTACAATATACACTTACCGTACATTTCCAGTACAATATCGTGACTATCTTCACCCGCAGAATTGACAGCAACACAGGTATAGACCCCAGAGTCTGAGGTTTGAGCTGCTGACAGGGAAAGTATCCGACCTTGTTCTAAAATCTATGATAAATTACAGATAATTAAAAATAATTAGCTTCTTGTCCCAACTGCAACTGGCGGCCATGTTGATTCTTTTGTCACAAGATTCAGAGAACCTTTCCCGCCCAACCATGTACAGAGCGCAGTAGGAAATAGATACTGACTTGCAGCCCGGCACTTGCTGTAGAAACTGGCACTTTATCCTTCAGCCACATAAGAGTTGGCTCAGGCAACCCTGTGGCATTACATTCCAGGTAAACCCTGCTCATTCACCAAGAAGGTAGCAAAGTCCATCATAGAGACAATTATAGGAACAACTAGAAAAAACATGAAAGGGACAGTTTAGTGGAACGTTCACTTTCTAACTAACCTAAAAACAGACACTTTGCTCTCAGATTTTATTTTCTGCCTTAACATTCGCACGCTTCCGTAGATGAAAACTCTGGAAGGAACAGCGGGTGGAGACCAAGGGGCATATTTATAATGGTTTGTTCAATTTTTCTCCATTGTTATCACTGCCTTTTGTGCAAAATTTGGACTTACCACAATTTATGAAGAGGCGATAACCAGTGGCGAAAAGTCATTACCGCCACCATTCGCCAATCACTCTTCACCATACAACAATGTGGTAACCCACCCAATCATATTTCTAAAATGGCCAAAAGTGGTTTTTTTTTGCGTTAAGCTTGTGAAGGTTCTCATTCATCCAGGTCATGGTATATCCTGTTGTATTCAATTAGATCAAGCGGACTTGAAGTTTAGTTCTTGAAGACGTTTCGCTAGTCATCCGACTGGCTTTCTCAATTCAGAATGACTTGTACAAGAATCTGTGGCACTTATGTACCCTGGAAAATCCCAATTAGCATATCACAGCCAGGTGTTAAGGGTGTGATTAGATAGTGGCTAAGAGGTGTTATAGGAACGCCCAGAGTAAGGTGTTAAAACATCCAGAACGCTCAGGATTTCACCAACAAGATTGAAGATATAGTACTCGGTGCAGAAGAAACTATGGTGTCCTATGATGTGACATCTCTCTTCACCTGTATACCCACCAAGGAGGCTGTTGTCATGGTGAGAAAACGGCTAGGCCAAGACAGCACTCTCACCAGCAGAACTGATCTCAACCCAGAACAGGTGTGTGCCTTACTGGACTTGTGCCTGAATACCACCTATTTCAAATACAGGGATAAGTTCTATAAGCAAAAACACCTTTACATGGAGGAGGTAGAAAAACTGGCGCTTAATGCCTTTAAGGGTATAGCACCCAGCCACTGGTTCAGATATGTGGATGACACCTGGGTTAAAATCCACCAGAAGGAAGTACAAGCTTTCACAGAACACATTAATGCGGTAGACCAAAACATCAAATTTACAAGGGAAGAGGTACAAAACAACAAACTGGCTTTCTTGGACTGCTTGGTAGAAGTCAGGGAGAATGGTAAACTGGAAGTAGAGGTTTACAGAAAACCAACACACCACGATCAGTATTTGATGTTTGACTCCCACCACCCTTTAGATCACAAGCTGGGTGTCATCAGAACCCTGCAACACAGAGCCGAGAACATCCCCACTAGCACAGAGGCGAAGGCCAAAGAAATGAAACATCTCAGAGGAGCCCTTAAAACTTGTGGATATCCAGACTGGGCCTTTGTCAAAGAAGCAGAAGGAAAGAAAAGAACACGAATACCAACAGTGAAGGGGAAAAGCAAGACAGGAGGAAGAACATGGTCATCCCATATGTAGCAGGGGCCCCCGAGAAATTAAGAAGAATTTTCAAAAAACACCGTATCCCTGTCTGCTTTAAACCGAGCAACACGCTGAGGCAGCAATTGGTACATCTGAAAGACCCAATACCCAAACACAAGAAAAGCGACATCATATATGCAGTGCAGTGCAGTGAAGAATGCTCTGATTTGTATGTGGGGGAGACCAAACAGCAACTGCATCAACGTATGGCCCAGCACAGAAGAGCCAATTCCTCGGGTCAGGACTCAGCCGTGTACCTGCATCTTAAGGATAAAGGACATACCTTTGAAGATTGTAATGTTAACATATTGGCAAAGGAACGTGACTGGTTCAAGAGAGGTGTTAAGGAGGCCATTTATGTGAAAATAAAGAAACCAAGCCTAAATAGAGGTGGGGGGTTCGACACCATCTGTCTGCCACGTACAATGCTGTTTTGACACCTTACACTGGGCGCTCCTATAACACCTCTTAGCCACTATCTAATCACGCCCTTAACACCTGGCTGTGATATGCTAATTGGGATTTTCCAGGGTACATAAGTGCCACAGATTCTTGTACAAGTCATTCTGAATTGAGAAAGCCAGTCGGATGACTAGCGAAACGTCTTCAAGAACTAAACTTCAAGTCCGGTTGATCTAATTGAATACAACAGATATTTTTTGCGTTAAGTTCGGACATTTAAACTCGCCAAGTCTGAGGTGGCGAAAAGGCATAAGTGCCCATATATGTAGCCTGTCAGTGGGTCCTAGGAAGGTGTCAGTACATTGTGGAGTCTATCTCAATACTAAGAAGGGTCCAGGGGGGGTGTTAGACTTTTTTCCATCATTTACTGTAATATGATTAATAATTTCTGGGTTTAACAATTTTTTTTCTTTTAATTGATGGCATTAAGTCCTGTATCGCAGCGAAAAGAGAGGATACTACCGCCACACATTGCTGTGCAATTGCACTTTTAAGTCTCCTTCAAGCCTACATCACTTACATTTATAGCTACTCGATATCCCTCAATTTAATGTACAGTAAAATACAAATCCCCTATTAATATCACTGCCTTCCTTTAACTACGACAAGACTCATTGGAAACTTTGTTAAGGGTCAGTTTTTATTGCTTTTCCTCCACATGGCTCATTGTCAACTGAGGTCACAATATTTCATTGATCTCAAGTTACGGATGGTCCTTCTATCAAAGAATAACTGTTGTCCTTGGAGGACTTCTCTTAATACCACCATCCCTGGTCATTCTTCCACACAACAGCACCAGGTCTCACCATAAACCAATAAGTTGTATCGGAGCTCAGTGGTTCCTGCATTGTTTGATGCTACACAACGATACTCTCCACTGTCTGAGCTTTGGACGCTCTGGAACTGCAGGATTCTGCCGCCATTTAGCAGGGTGATGCCAGGAATGGAAGTCAACAGCTGCTCCCCTCGATACCAAGACACAACTGAAAGAAATGTATGTTTGATATGACAAACCCACATCTTAAGGTTCCACCAACATATGAAGCTGGGAAGTATATGGAATTGTTCTGAAAACATAACAAGCTCATGCAAGTTACGTTTGGAATTAGAAATGTAAAAATCCCAAAGGCAACAATGATTCTAAATGTCATAAAGCATCACAACACATCAACATACCTGGTACAGGACTCCCAGATGCCAAGCACTCAAAGTATGCAGGGAGGTTCTCTACAACTGTGTGGTTGACCTCGGATGGTTCGATATTTGGTGGCACTAAAAGTTACATATAAATAGAAAAAGAGTATAAAAATATATAAAAGTATAATAATAATATGAAACAAAGAAGGTAATGAAAAACAGAATTTAGTTGGACTTATATAGCTGGGAACTTCAACTACAGTGCAACAACTACATATGTATTTATATAGACCTGACCCAAATTCCATGTGTATGTTTCTAGTGTAAACTATGATTGGGTGAATGAATTAGCACCCCAACCAATCAAAATTATCCATTTACTAACAGAATGGGCCCAGTAAATTTTGTGAAATATATATACCAGAACACAACCATCTTAACACATTGCTAATATTGGCAGATTTTAAAGGGGAACTGTGGTCTCCAAACAACTTGATTTTAAAAGCCAGGCCAGGATCCTACCTTTAACATGAGCCACCAACCATCTCTCTTTGTGCTGCACACTCCAAGATATAAAGAAATCACTGATCAGAAAGTTAGTGGGTGGGAGGTTCTGAATCTGCAGTCACAAATACTAGTTCCTCCTTCTAATCTGCGGTTGGCACATGCTCAGTGCAGGAGAAAGCAGAAGAAACCAGGAAAAGATCGAGTAACAGTGACAGAAGGAGGACTTAAGAGGAGGAGGGGGGTTGGGGGAAAGAACAACACAGCCCACAGCAGTCATTTTTGTACCTGTTACCCATTAAATGGCTCACTGCTTTAATGTTTAGTAAAACACAGGATTGTCCTTATTCTGTTTAATGGAAATAATGTCATGCACCGTTTATTTGCCACATTTGATCAACAAAAACATCAACTCACCTAAAACTACAAGGAGCACGTCCTGTCTCCCTTCCCCTGCAGAGTTAGTGGCCACGCACGTATACAATCCTTCATCGTCAATAGACACAGATTCAATCTATCAGCAAGAGGCAGACTTTAGTAATAAAATCACAATGAAATGAAAATGTTCACAGGAGACCATCTCAAAATCTATGTTGTGAAGGTTTATTACCTCCAATCGAAGCCCTTGAACTGAAAGAGGAAATCCATCCTTCCACCAGGTCACCACAGGAGGTGGACTACCAGAAACCTCGCATTCTAGGACCGTACGCTTTAGAAAATTAACGATCACAGGGCTTCCACCATTGATGGTGACTGAAGGGAGCTCTGTTATGGGCACAGAAAATATTCAATGTTTGTGTTTCTTTATTACTTAAGGATACTGGTGCTTCTGCTTGCGATCATGTCAAAGACAAGTTATTTACCTTGTATTTGCACATCTACAGTTTCCGCTGCCATCCCAGCATCCCCTTCAGCTTTACATGTGTATTTCCCAGCATGCTTGGGCTCTATCTGGGGAATGGCTAAAGTTTTCCCTCTGTCTAGGATCTCCACTCCATCCTGATCCCCAAGCGTACGGTTGTTTCTGAGCCAACTGCAGAAAGATAAACAGATTTATAAGTAAATAGATGAGAGAGGTGGGTAAACTCACCAATCAAATACCCCAGGTTATGTTATATATGGAAGGAGCAAATCTCCACCAATCATAAATCCGAGATTACGTTTTATATGTTAGAAGGAAAGATCTACCAATCACATATCCCAGATGATGTTTTGTATGAGGGGAGGCAAGGTCTACCAATCAAATATCTTAGATTATGCTGTATATGTGAGAAGGCAAACTTTACCAATCAAATATTTGATTATGTTGTTCGGTATATAGGCATGATTTAGTTTTATATGCACTCAACTCACTGCCTTTATTTTTTTTTTAATTAAAGTAGCTGACAAAACTTACTGGATTCTCGGAGCTGGATATCCGCTAGCACGGCAAGGGAGGTTCAAGGGATCATTAGCAATTACAGTAATGTGTCCAGAACCATCACCAATTACCACTTTTGGGGGAACTGAAATGAAAAAAGTTATTTTCTTAAAGGGCAAGTCCACTCCTCAAATGAAACATTGTATATAGACAAATCCCCTCCAAACCACAAAATTTAGAAATCTAAGAGGTGTAACCTGAAATTCTGCCGATGTTTTGTTACCCCTCTTTCTGCTTCTTGGATCTTCCCATTAGCAGCTGTCAGTAATATCTGTTGTATTCAATTAGATCAACTGGACTTGAAATGTAGTTCTTGAAGACGTTTCGCTAGTCATCCGACTGGCTTTCTCAATTCAGAATGACTTGTACAAGAATCTGTGGCAATTATGTACCCTGGAAAATCCCAATTAGCATATCACAGCCAGGTGTTAAGGGTGTGATTAGATAGTGGCTAAGAGGTGTTATAGGAACGCCCAGAGTAAGGTGTTAAAACAGCATTGTACATGGCAGACAGTTGGTGTCGAACCCCCCCACCTCTATTTAGGCTTGGTTTCTTTATTTTCACATAAATGGCCTCCTTAACACCTCTCTTGAACCAGTCACGTTCCTTCGCCAGTATGTTAACATTACAATCTTCAAAGGTATGTCCTTTATCCTTAAGATGCAGATACACGGCTGAGTCCTGACCCGAGGAATTGGCTCTTCTGTGCTGGGCCATACGTTGATGCAGTTGCTGTTTGGTCTCCCCCACATACAAATCAGAGCATTCTTCACTGCACTGCACCGCATATATGATGTCGCTTTTCTTGTGTTTTGGTATTGGGTCTTTTGGATGTACCAATTGCTGCCTCAGTGTGTTGTTCGGTTTAAAGCAGACAGGGATACGATGTTTTTTGAAAATTCTTCTTAATTTCTCGGAGACCCCTGCTACATATGGGATGACCATGTTCTTCCTCCTGTCTTGCTTTTCCCCTTCACTGTTGGTATTTGTGTTCTTTTCTTTCCTCCTCCAAGAAAGCCAGTTTGTTGTTTTGTACCTCTTCCCTTGTGAATTTAATTTCACAAGGGAAGAGGTACAAAACAACAAACTGGCTTTCTTGGACTGCTTGGTAGAAGTTAAGGAAAATGGTAAACTGGAAGTAGAGGTTTACAGAAAACCAACACACACAGAAGAGGAGGCAGAAATATTTTGTGAATCAGAGGAAAAGGGGAAAAGAATATTTCTCTGCATGACAGGTTAGTCCTACATCTCTCAACTTTCTGACTTGTGATATACAGGCCAATAAGGTTTATTTGTACTGCAATTATTTGAATAATGATTACTATAGTAGTTTGGCAGGATTGACATTTGTCTAAAAGTGCAGCACCTCCCACCAACAGCAGGTGGAGCTGAACTCCAGCTCATTCCTATTCTCCCAACCAGTTGAATAATAGGACTTCGCCAGCTTTACGGAAAACATGAAACATTATAAAAGCTTAACACTGTGTCGAATTCCTGTCTTTCCCAAAATTAACATTTTACACAGATATTTCCCTTTAATCCCCCATACCAGGCGTTTACTTACCCAGCACCATCACGGTATAGTGTAGGACGGTCTCTCCAGCGAGGCTGAGGGCCACACAAGTAAATGTTCCCTGGGTTCCTTCTGTCACAGTGTCGATGTGTAGGGAACGGCCCCCATCCTTAATGTGCAGCGTGCCTGTTTCTGCCACCATCAACCCATCCTTCAGCCAAGAGAGCATCGGAGGAGGATGTCCTGTTGCTGCACATTCAAGTTTCAGAGAATGCCCAACAATAGCCTTAATAGTCACAGTCTTTCCACCTCCACCTTCAATATCAGGGGACACTAAAAGGACAGAAGAAGAGATGTATTGAATATCTACCAGGGAACTGGCATTCTGCTTCTTATTGTGAAACATGAGTGAGTCCAGTAACATCTGTAATACCCAGGAGAGGATTCTTAATAACAAACTCATTTTGCAATGTAAAATATCTATTTGCAAAAGGAGGTAGGAGATAGTACTCCAACCTCTCCTTGTGATATAGTAGATACTCATCTGGAGTGACAGCTTCACTGCTCCTCCCCCAGTCTGTTCTGACTCCTCCCTTATCTAACAGAGTCACATAGTGGAGGCAGGGCAGACTAGGGGAAGGTGCAGTGAGGCTGTCAGACACAGATAAGTGCAATCTTTGACAGTTCACCGCTCATCATCTATTGCACAATGGGAGGTAGGAAGTACTGTATTCTACCTCCCTGCTAAATACAGATTTTTAAACTTTAAAACTTTATCATTATTATAGTTGCCCTTTATTTTCATCTAGACTGAGTTATGTTTTTCTGTGCCAACTCTTTTTGAGGTTTCTCAGTTACATTTATCCACCCATTCTACAGGATAAAACAATAATGACACATTCAAATGGTACTGTTTAAATACATCTTAGATTTAGGGCATGCAAGCTATGATTCAGGGCATGCAATGTGGCAGATCCTTCTCAATCTACAGAATCAACAACCCCAATATAAATTTAATAAGACCACTTTATTCCTATAAAACAAACGGGAATGTAACCCTAGAAATGACATCCGCTACTAACTTTAAAAAATATATCTATATAAATATCTATATCTATATAAATGGCTGGCCAGCCTCTTCCAACATATATTTATATAAGTTAACTCCAATATTAAAAAATATGCACCAATTAAAGGTAATGTTGTTCTCAATGGACCTAAACCGTTTAGATCATATTGTCCGTATTTACAGTTAACCTTTTGCTGTTTATAATTCCAACAATGCCGTAGTTCACAACAATTTATATCAGAGTGTGTCACTAGATAATGTACATTACTTATCCTGTCCGATGACACTATATGTGTCGCACTCCTGTGGTGAGTGGAGGTTGAAGGGGGACTCGCCTCAGAGGTCAGCAGATTTACAGTAGGGGGTCGGACCATCACAGTCCACGCCAGGACAATCACCAGAGCAGTCCTGCATCTACACCTATGGGACTAAGTGCCGACTACATATAGTGTCTTCGGACAGGATAAGTAATGTACATTATCTAGTGACACACTCTGATATAAATTGTTGTGAACTACGGCATTGTTGGAATTATAAACAGCAGCAAAAGATTAACTGTAAATACGGACAATATGATCCAAACGGTTTAGGTCCGTTGAGAACAACATTACCTTTAATTGGTGTTAACTTATATAAATATTTGTTGGAAGAGGCTGGCCAGCCATTTATAGATAGATATATATTAAAGTTAGTAGCGGATGTCATTTCTAGGGTTATATTCCCGTTTGTTTTATAGGAATAAAGTGGTCTTTTAATTTATAATGGGGTTGTTGATTCTGTAGATTCCCATTGGACTGTCTGTACCAGGCAGTTGGTTGTAGTCTGGGGGGATCCCGGTTACTATTCCCTTGTATTATTAATTTCTTACTGACTCCTTAAGGAGGGCATTTATATTGTAGCAGATAATTCTCACACATCTGCAAAATCTTACCATAAACCTCCAGGCGGTAGGATTTCTCTGATGCACCCGCGCTGTTACTGGCTTTGCAGGTGTATGTCCCAGCATCCGACAGTAGCACCCTTTTAAACTGTAAGCTCCTCCCACTCTCATGGTACAGGACTCTAGAGCTGGAAACGATAGGCCGTTTGTCTTTAAACCAGGTTATACTCGCAACTGGCGATGCGCGAGCTTCGCACTTCAGCTCCACAAATCCATGTATTAAGGAAGCCACGTCTGTTGTTTCATTCGACCCCCAGATTGTAGGCGGAGCTAAGAAAAACATAAGGATTTCAGATCTGCTACTATGTGTAATAATGAATAATGCATTCCCTAGTTTCAGGCTATTAATAGCCACTTAGGAGTCCAAGGTGCAAAAGTAGCCACGGCCGGCAGTTCGCTGTGACCGATATTTCAGTTCACTATGGGACAACAAGATCAGTCCCATCAGGTCATAATTTATATGGATATTGCTCATGGGCCGCTCCCACCCACACTATACAACATATGGTACTATCAGTCGGTTGGTCAGAAATATTGTATGGTGTGTACCCAGCCTTAAAGGACTATTATACTAATGCAGAAACTGGCTTCTTTGTGTCTCCTCCTCCCATTCATTAAAATATATTCTCTACTGTCAGAGATGGGAGAATAGTCAGTGACAATGACTGTGGGAGGAGCAAAAAAGCAGTCAGTTGCTGCATGAGTTTAATTCTCTAATATAGTTTTATTTTAAATGGCTTTGAATCATTACTGCCTATAATACACTGGAGACACAGCTAAGCAGTTTATCAATTCTTATAATAAAATAAGTAGTAGTAGAGAATTGTACCGTGTTAGCCATAGATGAAAGTGAAGACATCTTGGATATCCAAGATGTCTTCACTATAATAAAATAAGGAGTTAATATATCATTATTTACAGTAGAGAAAAACTCTACTGATCACGCACAGCCCTTTTAAAATTTTCATTGGTTTTATGGGTTCTTTATGCTGCTTTATGTAATAGGTAGCAATTTGTAATAATATTCATATGGGTTGTTATTGCTTAGGGCCACTAGGTGGCAGTGTTTAACTAAGTAATAAGCCAAAGATTGATAATGTGAACTGTTATAAAAGGAGAAAGACCAATGTAGATTCATTCCTGAATATTTAAGATGGAAACTTACTGTGAATCTTTACATTGAAGTCTTTAACTTGCTGGCCAGCGTGGTTGAAAGCCAAGCACTGGTACCTTCCCTGGTCAGAAAGTCTTGAGCCTTTCAGGTGGAGAATGTGGCCTCCTTCTGAAATCTGGATGTGTCCATCTCCTAGAGGCAGAGGCCTATAGGAAACAAATATAATGTCACAAAACACTATAAGTTATTTTAAATTGACTATAACTGGAAACTATCATTCTTCCCAACCACCACTGTATCATTGTTTTGTTGATTTGTCCCCTATTTCTTTAGATATCCAATCTAAAACTTCTTATATTTCGGCTGTCAATCAAGCTCCTTGCTCTCAAAAACTATTCTTCTGTGAGTAGTTTTACTGTAGCTGGAATGGTGACAGAACATTGACAGTTGGAATGCTGTATGTTGTGTGCAGGCTTGACAGTTGGTTTGTGGGGAAAAAGTCAGGTCGGATGGAAGTGGGAGTGGTTAAAAGAGGGAGGGGGGATACTGCCCCCAGACAAAATGTGTGCTGGATTGAAGGCATGCAGCAACACACACAAATCAGAGTAAGTGCTACTTACATGTATTCAATTATAGATTAAGATGAGGCAAAGTAATTTTTTCAGTATAGTGTCCCTTTAAGGTGCACATTCCCACACAAAATATTTCTGAAAAATTAAGTTTGTGGCAAATCTTTCAAACAGCTGGTTAAAGTTTTGCTTTCTAAGAATAATAAATCATTTGGTTTTTATTACCACTAGGTCAGCCACCAGATGTTTTGTTAGAGAGCTTAAAGGGAAACTTCAGGCTAAAATATATTTTAATCCTGAGAACTCACAAATTGCAGATTTGAATGACCCATCAGCCTATCTAATTGATTTCTTAATAGAAATACAGCGTTATTATTCTTTTTAGTAGATTCAAGATTCAATTTGTGGCAGAAAATTTAAGGTGGGCTCTATTGCGGGGACTCATGCCCAGATACAATTCACATAAAATTTTGTGCTTATGTCAGAACTATGGGGCTGCAGAACATTCCTATAAATGTAACTGTTTAAAGGGAAAGCATTAAAAATATAGTTTACATAGTATAGGTTGTAAGCTCTTGGGATCGGAGTCCTACAGTCAATTTGTACAGCTATATCGATTACAACACCCTCTGATATGTTTTCTGCCAGCTGTACAATGATAAATAATCTCTGTCTGATCGGATGTTATCAATGTATAACTAACATGAAGGCCATTTGCTTGCAACCCCCTGCTCTAACGGATCCCCTGCATTACTATCACTGTATATGCTCTTTGTAAAGAGGCTTTGTTTTGACTGCAGGTTACTGTTTCCAGGGAGAGATTTATTGTCTGTTGTCCCCTGTGCAGCGCACACAGATCAGCAGCTTCCCGACTCTGCAGGTGTTTGAATGGTAAGGAGGGGCGCATCGAATTTCAACTTCTTTCCTAAAACCATAAAACCCTGAAAGCAGCATTGATCTCCCCCTAGTGGCAGAATAGAGGTGTTCCAAATGTACTATCTCCTTTAAACAGTAAAAAAGACACCTGTTCTCTCTACTTTGGGATAATAAAGGCAAAGTAAACTATTTTGTAATACTTAGTCCATAGTAGATGCTATAGCTTTGAATAAGAAATTACACAATTAACCACACAAGTGTGCTCTGAACCCAGCCCAGCCAGAGATGTAATTCTATAGCTAATCTATTACTAGATATCATGCCTCCAATGTATCCAACATCCAGGACTAGAGATGTAATGTGGATTCTTATAGAACCCAGTTTCGAACTGAATCTGAGGGTTTCGAAGTCCCTACGAAACTTTCGGAACTCCCGGAATTTACGAAACCCGAATTTTCTGAGTTTTCGATTTTTATCGAAAATTCGATTATTATCGAAATCGAAAGTAGATGATTATTGAAAATCGAAAGTAGGCAATTTCCTAAAATTGAAGTAGATGATTTTCGAAAATCGAAAGTAGATAATTATCAAAAATCGAAAGTAGATGATTATCGAAAATCGAAAGTAGATTATTATCGAAAATCGAAAGTAGATGATTTTCGAAAATCGAAAGTAGATAATTATCGAAAATCGAAAGTAGAGATTAACTAAAACGGAAAGTAGATGTTGAATCGAAAAGCTACCGATAAGTAGAGATAACGAAAATCGAAAGTAGATGATTATCGAAAATCGAACTTTTGAAAAATTCGGAAACGAAACTCAACAGTTTCGAACATCTCTAGTGTTTGCAGACAACAAAGAGTGAACATTTTGATTGGCTAAGTAAAATATGACCCAATCAAAAGTTTGAACTGCTGACACTGGGTAGCTGATCAGCACTAATGTCATAAAACAGGATATCACTGTTGAATCTTTTTAAAGGGACACAAACATTCACGCAATTATGTTTTTATTTGCACAAACATATCTGTATCTAAAAAAAAAATCATTATTTCTGGAACGATATTTGTTTTTGAAACAGTGGGGCTGTCAGTAGTGGGGCTGAGGCCCCACTACAACGCACTAAATTGCACGTGTGTGCGATTTTTGTGCGTTTGCGCATGCGTTTTGTCATTTAATATAATAAAAACGCATGCATTTGCGTAAAAAAAAGGTGCACACAAACCGTAAGCGCAAACGCGTGCGCATCGGAAATTGCGGGAAATTTTGCATTCCCACGTTTTCCATGTTTGCGAGCGAAAACGCAAGCGAAAATGCGAGCACAAACGAAAGAGAACCGCACTAGTGTGGCCTAGCCCTTAGGGGGCATTTGGGGACAGCTAAGAATGTGTATAATATGAAAATGTTTCATTGATGTCTATAGATGGAGGTAACATTCCTTTTTTTGTTTCTCTGCAGAGACAGAATCCAATGGTTTATTTATTCCCATTCATTATCATTATTCGGCAGGAAGTAGGGGTTCATGATAACTTCCTTCATTTCAGGGAAAACTATTTCCTGTTACACAGTGATCTGGGTTCCCTGCTAAGACGCTTTTGCTTTAAGAATCATAGTCACTGATCAAGGAGGATGAACATTCGCAGGAAGCTGAGATCACCGTCTCGTGCTACATTACTAATGGAAACATGTGGGGTTCCATCTCCTGTGTATTAGCTTATGACCCCTACACCGTGAGGAAAAAAATGGTTAAATCTAGCCTTTATTGACAGATGATAAAGGGAAAGGAGAGCAGATGGCTGATTGCAAGGGTGGGCAAGCAACAGTCGGGCAGGAACAACTACAGATACTATTAGTTATTAGGCAGACGCAACACTACAGCGTACAAAATCACGCGCGAACTCGCAAGCGCGATTTCTGTACCTTGGCACGCGTTGTTTCGCGTTTGCACACGCGTTTTCGCTATTTACAAAGAGAAAACGCATGCGATTGAGTGAAAAAATGCTTGAATGCAAAATGTGAACGGACGCGCAATTGCATGTGCAACGGAAATCGCAAGAATTTTCGCGTTCCTGCGATTTCCGGTTTAGCGAAAATCGCGGGTGCAATCTCGAACGAAAACGTGCGCAAACGCACAAAAAACGCGCTGGTGTGGCCCAGCCCTGACTCTCACTTTTACCATACGACCAGTAGGTAAACTTCCCATTTGTGGTAACTAACGACATAGTACACCCATAGTACAGAGCAAGACTTACTGTCCATCCTTTGTCCATTCTACATGGGGTTTGGGGACACCAGAGACCTTGCAGTGAAGCTCAACATCGGTCCCGTCTCTTGCTGTAACATCCTGAAGAGAACCAGCTCCAGAAATCGTAGGAGGCACTGGAATTCAGAATAAAAGCGCTATGAGTACACATTATGACTTGCAATGGTAGATGTGGAGAAACCAAATTCAGGCACAGACTAAGCTGTGAATACAACTGTGTTTATTTTGTCAAAAACATGCTGTACACACCCAACATATCAATGTCCACATATAGTGACAAAACAGGAGGCTTATTTCAACAGACTGCCCCCCTTGCTTATTTGCGCTTGATAAGGGGAGCTTGTCACCCGAAACATGTTGGGTGTGTACAGCATGTTTTTGACAAAATAAACACAGTTGTATTCACAGCTTAGTCTGTGCCTGAATTTGGTTTCTCCACATCTACCATTGCAAGTCATAGTTCATAGTAGAATGGTGAAATGCTCCGAAGGATGGAAACCTTAAAATGAACCAGTCTCAAGCCTCAAACCTACCGGTATATTACAGGAAAAACTATGCATTGTGGGTACCAGTGGGATATTTAAAGAGGGGAAGTTGAAATGGACTCATAATAATTTTTTTCTCAATGGGTACCAATACGCTTGTCTGTGGGGTGCAGAGCTGTTGGTTTAGAAGCAGCTCATCAATAATAATACCTATATCCATTAGTATGGGATTGTAATCTACATTAGTCTTTTAGACCAGTAGGAAGGAAACACAATGTATGGACATTACAGCATATTACCATGTTAGAACTATGAATACATGAGATATACGGTAGGCCGTATAGGACCAATGATGCCTACTATGTAGTGGTCTACACATGGTGCCTTGTTTCTGCATTCAGCTCTTCAAACGGTTTAAAAGTCAAACATGTGGAATTTACTCAGGGGCTGCCATGGATTACCCAGAAGTCTCCACTCCTATGAGGTTCATGGGCCCTATAACAATTTAACAATTACCACTATGACTAGATCATATTAAGGTATGTTTCATGTCACTGTGGCTTGCTTATAAACAGATATTATGGTACTTCCTCTCCAATGCTGGCTATTCATGTTAGGGCATTGTAGGACATTCTGAGTCACCAGACATTTGTTTTTCACATCTAGAAGTAAAAGTGGGTAATATATTTGATGTCAATCTAATAAAGCTAAATATTGATGTGAAATCCTTCTTTTTAGACTACTATGTTACTTATGCAATAGGCAGTGTGACTGGGACTCCCAGCCTCTACACTTCCCTTATCAAAATGTATACAGGGTAGACTATGGAGCCATGTTGTCCTCACCTAATATCACGAGATGAAAGGATCTCTGGGCCTCCCCAGCACGGTTCACTGCTTTACAGGTATAGGTACCAGAATCATCCTTACGCATCCGATGAAATCGAAGGGATTGTCCTGCAGCCAGTAAGCTCAAACCAGGAGCCTCTCTGATCTGGAAGACATTGAGTGGACTTTGATAAAGAAGACTTAAGAGAAGATGAAGCCATCAAAACTTTAAATCCAAAAACCTCCCACCATTTTCCCATCTTTGCTCCAAGTCACAGTTGGAAACGGAACACCAGATACTTCACACCGTAAAGTCAAAGGTTGGTTGGCCATCCCAGAGATATTTTGGCCTTGTCCATCCTCTAGAATCCTGGGTTTTGCTAATGGAAAAATATGAGAAAAAGTAGAGTAAAAGTTAGTGGCAGCTCTATAATTCTCATTAGCAGAAGCTTTTCTTGGTAACCTTTCCTCACCATACACAACTAGTTTAGTCTTTTTCCTTGCCGATCCAGCTTCATTTGTTGCCAAACATATGTAATCACCACCGTGGGCTGGAACTGGCGACTCAATCAACAAAGAACCATTGGGCAGGTGAGTCATTCCTGGTAGGCTGCCTGCAAGGACCACACCATTCTTCATCCAACGAATCAGAGGTGCTGGTGTCCCTTTAATGGAAGAATGCACATGTCAACATTCTGTATGGAAATGCACAAGACTAGAAATATTCCCTTATGTTGACTTACAACAAAGGAACAAGCCAAGCCCGTCCAATTTTATAGGCAGGACGTTAAGCCAACAGTTATCCAACCCACATAAACTTTGTAAATACACGCAAGATCCAATCAATGTTCTTAATTCACATATATTTTGTATTTTTTCCTAGAACCCTTACTGACCTTGTACAGGACAGGTGAGGACCACTGTTTCATGTGCAGTCTGTTCCAACAGGACGTCTGAAGCATCAGGAAAGCTAGGTGCCTCTGAGTAGAAAATAACACCAAATATCATTGAATAACAAGCAGCCATCATCATTAAGTTTTACACACAGCAAGAGCTAGGGGTTCTCTTATCTCTGTAACCAATCAGTTTACAGAATAAGAGAATCCTGCAAATGATCCCCAACTCACCTAACACCTCTAGTCGGAACTCCAAAGAGTCCTCCCCGGCGCTGCTTGATGCCACACAACGGTAACTCCCAGAATCAGACAACTGAACCTCTAGAACACTGATAGAACCATCAGGACCTTGCAGAGAATCCTGGTCCCCAACCCTCATTTCGGTACCATCTTTATACCAGCTCAGCCTCGGCATGGGATCTCCATATGCCAGACAGGGTAGTTGAAGGGTGCGACCTAGCAGCGCCTTTAAGACCTTGGCGCCAGGGTGCACACGAGGGGGAACTGTAGGGAGTCAGATCGACACAGGGAATTAGCTGCTAAGACAGAGATACTATTAAAGACTGCACATGCATGGTTTAGATATACGTGTCTATATTTGATTGGGACAATATACTGAATCTGCACAGTGTAAACCAGATGCTAAAAAAACTGTATTGTTGCCAGAGCCATGTGGAAGTGTGAGTTGACGTTATCTCTGACAGACGGAGTACGAGACATAGTTATGTCTAGAGGTCTGCTCAGCACCTGCGCTTCAATGTCTGGGATGGTAATCTGATGCAGTCACCATCTTCCTGCGATATGAACAGGAAAACGTCTGAAGGAAACTGTAGTTTGTCATAGAAATCCCAGAGGATGCCATTTTTCCTTAATACTGTAATTCAGCTCAACAAGAGTGAGGGATTATGGGACGTGGCATAAACACTCAATATTTAACGCAGCTGCTAGTTAAAGGCAAAACTCAACTTGTTTTTATATATAAACAACACAATTCTTCAGGAAATTGCACCCTTATTGTTTGACAATCATAATGTATATAGAAGGAGGATTTTGGGAGCTGCCATATTTTACACCAAAAGCTATTCTACTAAAAAAAGGGATGTATTATTAGTAAGAATGCTGGGCATAGTATATACTGCATACAGGCATTATATTGAAATTTGCATGATCTGCTTTATGAATTTGTTAATTAGAGGGAGCTGCCACATTGGTTGGAAGTGAACAAAACCCTCCATTGAATGAATGACCATAGAACTAAATTCCTGTTTTATATTTACGGTACCACATAGACATTTTTAAAAACATTTTGTACGGCAAGAAAAGACAACCAAATGTTTATCTATATCTATTTAATCAATGAATATGTTTTATTTTTATTCTTTGCTCTGCTGAGCCCTATGGCAACTTTCACGTATACATGAATGTAGATATATTCATGAAAAAATGTTCTATGCACAAGACATGCTATTTCCTAATACAGTACTGTCTGTGTAAAGGAATAGTTCTTTTATTCTATTCCTTTCTTATTCTATTCTTTTAAAGCATGAGATCAAGGACCTATTTCTTACCTTCCGTTCTTCAAACACTCAACCAAGATCCAGGATCGAAGGTACCTTGCGCATGATCTACCGCCAGCTCCATTGAAAACTGCCGACCGCTTCTGGGTTTAGTTTGCTATAGCACGCATTATCGTGCATGTGTGCTAACTAAACCAGGAAGCGGTCGGTACTTGTCAACTGAGCCGGCGGTGGATCATGCGCAAGGTAAATATACTCACCTTCGATCCTGGTCAAGTGATTGAAGAACGGAAGGTAAGGAATAGGTCCTTTACCCCCCGTTCTTCAATTACTACTTTAAATAAATAGTTCACTTTTTGTGTGAACTATAACTTTAAAGAGCAGTGAATGTATAATAATGCCCGGTGTAACTCCCCTTTAGCACAGAAATCAATCAAAGTATCTGATTGGAGTATTCCTCTCACTCTCTTACTGGGTAAATCCCATTGAGCATGTCAGAGATCACTGAGCTAGAGGAGAGGGCGTTAACTGCAGGCTTGGCTTTATGGACTGAAACATTTTACAGTGTAACTTTGGTTAGGAATTAAAGGGTATGTCCATCAAAAAAGTTGGTTTCTATCTGATTTACTGAAGAACAGGAGGTAAATGCACTCCTGTTCTCTTACCTCCAGTTCTTCAGTAATTCTTACAGGAGAGGAGGAGACACTTACCCACGGACCCGCTCCAGTGCCGAATTCCCCGACGCCTCTGACGCATCTCCAGTCCTTTGCACTGTGCGCGCATGCAACTCTTAGTGAAATCGGCGCTGGAGCGGGTCTCCTCCTCTCCTGTAAGATTTACTGAAGAACAGGAGGTAAGACATAGTGCATTTACCTCCTGTTCTTCAGTAAATCAGATAGAAACCAACTTACTTTTTTGATGGATATACCCTTTAAATAAAAATATAAGTGATACATAGTTTTAATCAGCACTTTCCAGACTATACGTTAGAGTAAAATGTGTTTAAGGTTTGAATACTCCTTTAAGTTTACTTTGAAGTACCGTATATACTCGAGTATAAACCGAGGTTTTCAGGCTTTAAAAAAAGCCTGAAAATCTTACCTCGGTTTATACTCGAGTCAGCCTATCTCCTACCTTGTCCGCCGCCGCGCGATCGCATCCTCCTCCACAGCTCTGCGCATCCGGATGATGTCACTACCCGGCGCCGCAAAGTGAGAGGTGCGGGTAGTGACATCATCCGGATCGCAAGGAGCTGGATCGAGGATGCGGATCGTGCGGCCGCCGGACAAGGTAGGAGAAACTTTTTTTACACAGGGACACAAGTGGCAAATACTTGCAAATAGGGGTAAATCCTCCTATATTTGTGCATACAGTATGCACAAATAAAGAAGGTTTTACTCTTATTTGTAAGTATTTGCAACTTAAGATGTTTGAAAAACTACAACTTCCAGCAATAAAGCATGCTGGGAGTTGTAGTTTCCAAACATCTTTAGTGGCAAATACTACCCCCTCGGTTTATACTCGAGTCAATGTGGTTTTCCTTCTTTTTTACCTAAAACTATGTACCTCGGTTTATACTCGGGGCGGTTTATACTCGAGTATATACGGTATATGTTCCACATAATGCAAAAACTAATAATGTATATTATATGACCAATTAAGGTCCATGAAGCAACATATTATTCCAATATTGTTAGTTCAACATTGTAACAAATAACCCCTACACTGCACGATGCACAATAGTTCCCCATTAAACCTTAGCTGCACTTGGATCAATCGTTTGAGTAAAAGACCCAGGAGACAGATTAGATTTGCCAAAAAGTGCAAATGTTTAGCAGCTGCTATCTGTCTGTATATCTGGCCCAGCCTGAGGCCTTTAGAAAGTGGCTAATGATTAGCTCCATTTACAGAAGCTGGAGGTCCTCCAAGGAGATGCTACATCGTTATCACTGTAAATAATTACACGTCTATGAAAAATGGATAGCATCAACTAAAAACAAATTAACTAATGGCAAGCCAAAGATCCAGAGCACTTAGCAGGAAGTCCCAAGGCCAAATTCTTAAAACTTCACTATGTTACCATAGTTAGAAAATGGATTGAAATTCTATTCTGTCTGGAATGGTATGCTGGGAACTGTAGTTCAAGGATAGTGCTATCTTAAATGGTTGGCATTTTACCAGTGTCTGTGTGCCAAGCATTTTAACAATGTTGATATGCCAAGCATTTTACCATTACATGCCAATCATTTTACCAGTTTCTGCATGCCAAGCATTTTACCAGTTTCTGCGTGCCAAGCATTTTACCAGTTTCTGCGTGCTAAGCGTTTTACCTTTGCTTATATGCCCTATTATTCCCTTTTAGGATTATAGCTGATTGTAGAGGGAAAGAGCTGTGTCAAAAGTAGATGCAGTGGTGATTTGTGTTTGTGGTGGGTTTGGGGGGTCCCATCACCAAATTCTGCACCAGGGTGCATGTATACTAAAAAAAATACTTTGCTTTATATTAATCTATAATTAAATACATGTAAGCAGCATTTACTCTGTGGTGTGTGCTGCCTTAAATCTAGTACTTGTTTTGCTCAGGCTCAGTATCTTTCTCCCTCTCTTAACCAATGCCCTCTTTATCAGTCCAGGCTATTTGTGAAGTCAAGTATGCTCAGTATTCACAATGTGGCACCAATGGGAGAGGAAATTTCCAACCATGCTATTCACACGTACCAACTGTCACCTTTCCAGCTACAGCAAAATTGCACACAGCAAGACTTTATGATAATAAGGCACTTGATTGACAGCACACATGTAAGATGTTTCAGACTGGATAAATAAGGGACAGATCAACAAAACAAAATGTACAGTTATAGTTGGGAAGAACTGCAGTTTCAAATAAAAGGCAATTAAAAAAAACAACTCCTTTCCAAGTATACATACACTTTAAGAATACACATTTCATACACATACAAGTATTCCTCTGTGTGATTCCCAAAAACATATAGAGGCGTATACTATAGAAGGGGCTATTAATGTGCATCCACCAATCAGATGTTATCTGCAGTAGACCAGTACCATTACAGCAACTGTACCTTGCACCTCCAGGTTGTAAGTGAGCGACGTATTTCCCGCTTGGTTTGACGCAAGGCAGGTATAGTAACCACCGTCCATCACCCTCAGCTCGGACAGACGGAGAGACCAGTTGGTTAACAGGTGATATCTGTAAAAACAAAACCCAACCCCAAGGACTTTTAGAACAGATGTCTAATCGGACATTCAATATTGGCCAGACAGTGCAACATATGGACGTGTAATTAACAGTCCTACAATTGTTATTTGGATTTGCCATGTTGCTTTTTTCTACTGAGATTCTATTTTTCCTCTAAACTGTATTTTGTCTCTGCTTTAGCTAGCAATATGGCACCTCCCGCAAACAAATGGAATGATCTTAATATTTGACAATTAAAGCTTCCATAAACCACAGCAAATGGTAAGGGATATCTAGAGGGAGCAACTTTGCACTTTACTTCTAGTAAAACCTTCATCACTATTTACTACTCCTGGTGCTTTTTTCAAAGGGTAAATGAAGGCCAAAACACACAAAATCTCATAGAATTACTGAAGAGATGCTCAATCCCATAGCGAGTAATATACAGAGCCAAATGTTCAGACATCTGAATCTAAAATAGTACACACCTGAAAAAATGGATACACAATTCCTGCTTGAAGCCAAGATGCAATCTTTACTGACAGACGTGGATACAACAGACAATCACTATTATTGTCAAAAGGATGGCTACTAAGTAAAACATTGACCACAAATCACATATGATAAAATAACCCTATAAATAAATAGAGACATCTCACACTTTAATATAAAGTTGGTTCTTGTGTAAATACAGTGAAATCGCTTCTTAAAATGTCCGCCCAGTCTCTCTGGCTCCAGACCCTGATGTAATGTTTATTTACAAGACCCCCGGGCAGTTCGTATTACTGGCATTGATGAGGTCATTCTAGGCCATTTATATAGGGCCGATGTATGTGCCTATGCTGAATGAAATTGGCTTTGTATCAAGTAGAGTAAAACACAGATAAAAGGAGGCCGTTCGGTATCTGTACATATGGAAAAATAAACCAAATTATTAGAAAAAGAAACAGTAACTAGACATGGTGTGTTCCATGGAACGTGTCGGTGATATACAGGATTTTAATCTCCATACTTTCTGTGGAAAAACTGAGGAGAATGAAACTCAATAAAAATTGTCTTATGTTGTGAATCATGGGAATTGTATAAATGAGACCCCAGCGCCAATTATCCTAACATCATCTACATGTGCTCTGAATAAACTGATAACAATATACACCGACTAATCTTGGATACAGATAGTTTCACACACAAGCCAGTAGTTAAAGTGCATGTCCAGCCTTAAAAAAACTTTATGTCTTATTTATAATTTTTTTTTTTAAGGCTGGACATACCCTTTAATGGTCATGTATTGCAGGAGGGAGTGGGACGGACGGGCTAGAGATTTCACTGAGCATGTGCAGCTATGTATCTGGGTCTGGGACCCACTGTAAAATGTATGTATAATATTTTATATACTGCTTCCTGTGGATGCATTGTGTAATGTTAAAATACAAGGTGGCCAAGTCAGAAATATTAATACACAAGTCGTTGCTTAAGCCTTAATGATGACCATCATTAGTAACATACCTCCCAAATCTCCGTAACATTCCAATAATGGCCTAATAACTATGTGATGTATGGCCAGCAATACACATGGTGAAAGCGGTCCCTATCCAACAAAGTTACAACCTAGTAGGAACTGCAGAAGAGATGATAGCTTCAAAATACTGCTGATTCCAGGGGTGTCTGTTAGCTTGCGATCATAGAATCCATGCAGTCATTTAAAATTCAGCTTAACTGTAGTTCCCCTTTACACTGAAGATTGAATCATGTGGAGCCTTTCCTAGATCACTAGAAAGGGAACTAGAGAATGTACAGAGCATATGCAACTGTCTATCTGGGCCTATGACCCACTCTGAACAACCTTCAGAACTTTTTACAAACATGCTGCTTTTTAAAATTATATTCCCCACAGGTGACTTTCAGTTGGCAGTCTATGGGAGGCAGTTTTCATATTGTTTTCATACACATTGCCCTGTTACTGAGGCTTCTGGGATACCTGGCAGAAACAATGGGCAGTGGAAAGGAGTCCTTCCTCCAGGAAACCACAGGTAATGGAGAACCTTCTACATCACAGGGCAATACAATTTCAGCCCCAAGCGCTGCCACCAATCGAATGAAGAACTCTGGTCATGTGGTGGGTTTGTATTTATTCTGGGCTTTGCTAGAATGTAGAGAAGAAGAAAAGTGAATCAATGAGATGACTTATTCAAAAGCGCATATAGGTAGGTACCAGATATCTCTTCCTGTAGAAAGTAACCATAAGCTGCCAATACGCAAAACCTAGAAATTCGCACATTACACAATCCAAAGGCAGAAAGAAATGCACACAGGTACTTACTATGGACAATGAGCTGGACCTCTCGGACAGCTACTCCAACCTGATTGGTGGCTGTACATGTGTAGACACCAATGTCCCCACCAGAAGGACGAGGAACCAAAAGGCTTCCATCCTTGTTAATGTAGTATTGGCCATTGTCTGGTGCTAAGATGGCACCTCCCTGCACAGATACAAGGTAAGGTAAAATAGCACATAGTGAATTGAAGATAACCTGCCAATTTGAAATGTTGTGACAAAAAACATAGACAAAGGAGAAGTTATCCTAAGACATCAGATACGAAATCCTGTGCTTTACCTTCGACCATCTCACAGTAGGCGGGGGGTATCCTTGGGTATCACACGACAGTGTAACTGCTTGTCCCTCCTGAGTTAGATATTCTGTTGCTCCAGAAAGAATTATGGGAGCCACTTGAGATTTAGAAGAAAAAAAAAGGATCTTAATGTTGCCCACAATCTAATCTATCCTGGAATCTTCCTCATAATAAATATTATATTAATATTTCTCCACGAAGAAGATACCATGCAAGAAATATGTAAAAAAGGAATTAAGATGTTTCCCCTCACTTGGGGAAACTAATAAATACCCTTTCACTGCATTTAATTTGTATATTTTAAAGGTACCAAGTATAGCTTATTAAACAACAAATATGGTCTACAATACATTGATGTTCACCCTACTGTCCTACAGATGGCATGGAATGCTGGGAGTTGTAGTTTTCAAACATCTGGAGGGCTGCAGGTTGGACATCCCTGTCTACTACTAAGGTAAGCTACTAAGCTATTTGGACTTAATAGCCCAGAAGCTGCTGATTCTTTAGACCTGTGTGAAATATGTATAAACCATCATATCATATAGCAAAGTTTTGAATTGGGAAGCCACTCCTGGATGAAGCGCACTCCTCCTGGATGAAGCATACTGAGCATGTCTGACCCACTGGGTAAATGGAGGAGGGGTAAAATGGATTTTACAAGGTTATATCTTTGGTTAGGAACTGCTTAGCAAGACAAGGGATATATTGTTCTAATTTGCCCTTTCTTTGCTACAAATCTGGATGAAATTTATTTCAAATCAGAGTTTAAATTCCCTACAATAAAGAATTGTGCAGATTAACATCACAGACAATGCCTACATATGAAGAAACAGTCTGATTGAAGCAAACATGAAACTCATTTAAAATGTTCTGAATTAAAAAATGTACTAAATAACATGGGGGGGGGGTGCATAATTGGCAAATTGAGGCCTGCTGAGTCTTCTACTTCAATTAGAGAGGTGGTGGTTAGGTCTTGGGTGTAACAGAGGATGGTTGCAGTTTCTATTTTTCAAAATAAAGTTTCGGGATATGTGATCAGATCTGAACCCATGACTAAAGCCAATTAAAATTTCACATGTATAAAATTTACAAAATAAAAAGATAATTTAAACAGTAGTTTTCAGTATTGATTTATTTTTTTTGCATGCTTTACCATGCACATGTAACATGATGGTCTGATTGGTGGAGCCAGCAGCGTTAGTAACTTGACAGATGTATTTCCCAGCATCCCCTCTCTGAGCAGGTTCAATATTGAGTCCGCCTTCTCCGTTTATGGAGTGTCGCCACTGAATTTGCAGCTGGGGGAGGAATGAAAGGAAAACATCAATGTTATAAATGTAAATCATTTATTGGTTTCTGAAAATGTGTTTTATTAATATGATTTATACACATATTTTACTGCTTGTTCTGTTCTTATTAAAAATCTTACTGCTTCTGAGTCTTTTGTCCAGCGTTGTACAGGAAGGGGATTCCCAGAAACCACTGTGCAAGGTAAGGTAACCGGCCCACCTTCAAGTACGGTTATCTCTGAAAGAGTGTCAGCAAGCCTTGGGGCAACTGATGGCGAAAAAATTAGGTTAAATAAATAGGTAAGTGAACGGATGCACCCTGCTTAATTTTCAGATTAACTCCACTTACCAAGTCCTGTGACCGAAAGCAGAATCTCCGCTTGCACCCAGCCAAAAGCATTTCTGGCTTCACAGACATAAACAGCAGAGTCTTCTGGTCTTGCAACTATAGCGAAAGAACTTATTATTACAGCTCCACAACGTTTTATATTAACCAATTACAATTTGATGTGCACACTGATAAAATAACAATCATGATCGATCCATTATGCCAAAAAGGCCCAATATTAAAATGATCTCTGCTTTTAAAGCCTGGTATACATGAAAGATAAAATACACTGCAAATTTATCAATCACTTTTTGGGTTTTCAATTGTTCTCCTAATAACTGGAAGTGCTGGAAGATTCCCATCTCAAAATAATGGGAAGGGCAAACTATTGAACCTATCTGTACAGTGTTTTGTATTGACAACCCACCGAATGGAAAACCGATTGGTGGTTGGACTACTCGGTCAAGCACAAAAATGACTATGGATCTGTACGTGTGTACCCAGCCTGAGACTCAGATTGACCAAAGTAGAACAATCTCCAATTAACAAAGAGTTGATTACTTTAGGAGCCACATAAGCTTCTCTTGGTAGTGAGGATCCTGAATCCCTGTTACTAGACATGCATTAAAAACGAGATCGATAAGAAGTGACATTCCATAATTACTCTCATATTCCCCGATCCATCTGCCTGATTAAAGCCATCACTTGGCTACATCATGCAGAGGAAGTCTATTACACGCAACACATTTCCCAAGTAAAAAGACAAAATTCCCACAAGTTGTAAATGGAGATAGTATCTCTTACAATTTGTCATACTAGAGCTCTGTACAGACAAGGTTCTAAGGCCTGGCCCCGATTAGAAATTCTTTATCAATAACATCATAGAGATTAGCTAGAGCTCCATTTCTAAATGTAGAAATGGGGGTGGAGATTTATGGATAAAATAATAAGGAAATGTTTCCTCTACTCCATTTTGTTTCTTACTTTTGAACAGGACAGTGTTTGATCCGGGTCCTTCAATGATTTCTGTAGTTCCGGAGGCTTCTATTGGACCTTCATCTTGCCTAGACCAGACAACTTTAGGCGTAGGGTTACCTTCTGCACTGCAGGGCAAACTAACAGACTTCCAACCTCCACTTCAACGTCCAAAGGATAGTGTAAGAACTCAGGGGGAGCTGGGAAAGAGAAATAAGAAATAGAGACACATGAGAACCCTGAAAACATGTTAGTTACTGAGGGTCATTTAAAGAAGAAGTCATACAAAGACACAATTCCATCTTAAACCACTGATTAACAATTTTCTGTAGTGTAGGGCTCCCACCCCCAACCACTATATTAGTTTGTCAAAAAACTAACCCGATCTGTACTTACACTGCCTTGTTCCACCGCGTTCAGACACGGCCCCCTGCTTGCATTAAACTGCAAGCAGGGGGCCTGACCAGCAGCTGCGTCTGTGATTGGCTGCCTCTCAGCCAACTTGGACACGGCTTCCGGAAGTACAGAATACCGGTGGAACACCAGTGGAACAAGGCAGTGTAAGTACAGATCGGCTTAGTTTTCTGAAAAACTAATTTAGTGGTTGGGGTGGGAGAGGGTCCCCTACACTAAAGCAAATGGATATAACTCTAGGGAAACAGTGAACCTAACAGGGATTGGGAGGGTGGGTAGGGCTGCACTGAGTAAGCCAGAAGGACAACTCAGAAAGGACACCTCAGAAGCGGAAACGTTTTCCTCCCTTCCAGGCTCCTGGTGTTCACTTTCTTTGGGCAGACATTACAGGAGAGCCATTTGGAGCAGAGAGGTAAGGTAAGGATTTTTAAACTGTACACACTGGGGCCAGCAGTGGTGGAGATTGTAGTTTTGGGGGTGGACATGCCGTTTAAGTGTAACCAAACCACTCTGTAGTAAACTCCAAAGATGTAGCTAGTCTTGACTGAGATTTGGGAACCTTCTTTGTCTATGTGTTTTGTACTGGTATCCCTAGGAATAGGATGCCATAATACCATTTACTCTATACGCTTTTTTATGCATTTTTTTAAACACACTTAATGAAAGCCTTTGAGGATGAGAAAAAATGCATAACAAACTGCAGATATATTCCTTTTTGCCATTTAACCCCCCAAAATGCATAAAAACAAATAGAAATGCTTCAGAGATTGCATAAAACCCACTGCAAAAAATGCTTTAAATCGTGCTGCTATAAAATGCAATTTTTTATATATAATAGGTGCTGAAGATTTATTTTCTGTACATTTCTGTTTATAAATGAATAAAGGATAAATACAAAAACAGGGGTGCCATATACACTGCCTTCCTGCTGATTAAGGTAACAATGGCCATTGGCATCCAAGGTGACAAGATCCTTATTTATAGTAGGGGTACAATATTTCCTGTAATACACAAGTGACAGTGAGTCATGTGACATCACTAAGCAACAATTATAACTGATGACATAGCTAAGCAATGATTATAACTGATGACATAGCTAAGCAACAATTATAACTGATGACATAGCTAAACAACGATTATAACTGATGACTTAGCTAAGCAAAGATTAGAACTGATGCAGGGGAGGACTGGGGCCCTGGGGGGCAAAGACAACCAAGTGGCCCTTTCACGGTAGATCGCTAAATGTTTCACCATGCCCACTTTGTTAAGGTCACACACACTTTGTTTAAGTTACGTCTATTTTTAAGACTACTATTCTCAATTTATATGGTTTACATCATCTGGCTGACAATGGATGTGGGGGGCTGTCAACTCTGGCTAAGGATCTGGAGGGCTGACAACATTGGCTAAGGATCTGGAGGGCTGACTAACATTGGCTAATGAACTGAGGGCTGACTAACATTGGCTTATCAAGAGAGGCTGCCTAACATTGGCTAATAAACTGTAGGGCTGACTAAGACTGGGTAATGAACTGAAGGACTGACTAACACTGGCTAATGAACTGGAGGACTGACTAACACTGTCTGACATTATCACTTATCCCATCAGCAAACCATATGTTATTAAAGCAGACGGCATCTCTAACTGTGAATCCTGGGAGATTTATTTGATTTATAGTTGCCTGATGTTCACCATCATCTTTATGTCTGTCAAGCTATTGCCAAGACAAGAGTAGAGATTACAGAACTGTCGGGTACAATTACTACAATGGCTTCATCTCTCTGGAATGTTTCTTACTGAATTATCACTTGTTAACCTCTTTCACCTCCTTTTTTTTATTATGTATGTGGTCAGTGGTTTGTAAGGGTAAATCTGATTAGCATTGCTAATTAATTCATTCATTTTCAGTGGCAGATAATATGAAAGATCCATGGCAGCAAAGCTGACGTCCGCACTTGTAAGTACCTTCAATATTTTGTTCAAACGGGCGTTCAGTCGGGGATTGAACGACCGGCTGTTTCAGCCGATAAAAGGGACCATACACGGGCTGATTATCAGCCAAAACGAACGTTAGTACACATCGTGCGTCGCGGGTTTGGACGAAGCTTTATTCTGATGATTTTACGAAAACAGTAAAAGGTAACATCATGGCAGCTGGTGTGCATAATTACATCCTAATATGTAGTTCACAATGTTGCTTGCAATAAAAAGGCCAAGAAAGTATATTTTATTTCCTAGAATTCCATTCTGACACGAGTGGCCAATTTAAATAATAACATAGAAACACTGTAATGGAGGTGTATAAAGACATATGTCCATCTGGTCCAACCTTTATACCCTACCCATAATGTCTGTATAACAGTTACAATAACATAGTAGGGAGGTTGTATAAAGACATACGTTCATCTAGTCCAACCTTTATACCCTACCCAATGTCTGTATAACAGTTACATAGTAAACATAGTATTGGAGGTTGTTAAAGACATAGCCCATCTAGTCCAACCTTTATACCCTACCCATAATGTCTGTATAACAGTTACATAGTAACAAGTATTGGAGGTTGTATAAAAGACATATGTCCATCTGGTCCAACCTTTATACCCTACCGATAATGTCTGTCTAACAGTTACATAGTAACATAGTATTGGAGGTTGTATAAAGACATACGTCCATCTAGTCCAACCTTTATACCCTACCCATAATGTCTGTATAACAGTTACATAGTAACATAGTATTGGAGGTCGGATAAAGACATATATGTACATCTGGTCCACCTTTACACCCTACCCATAATGTATGTCTAACAGTTACATAGTAACATAGTATTGGAGGTTGGATAAAGACATATATGTCCATCTGGTCCAACCTTTACACCCTACCCATAATGTCTGTGTAACAGTTACATAGTAACATAGTATTGGAGGTTGGATAAAGACATACGTCCATCTGGTCCAACCTTTATACCCTACCCATAATATATGTCTAACAGTTACATAGTAACATAGTATTGGAGGTTGTATAATGACATACGTCCATCTAGTCCAACCTTTATACCTACCCCATAATGTCTGTATAACAGTACATAGTAACATAGTATGGAGGTTGCATAAAAACATAAGTCCATCTAGTCCAACCTTTATACCCTACCTACCCATAATGTCTGTATAACAGTTACACATGTAACATAGTATTGGAGGTTGTAGAACATACGTCCATCTAGTCCAACCTTTATACCCTACCCATAATGTCTGTCTAACAGTTACATAGTAACATTTTATTGTAGGTTGTAGAAAGACATACGTCCATCTAGTCCAACCTTTATACCCTACCCATAATGTCTGTTTAACAGTTACATAGTAACATTTTATTGTAGGTTGTAGAAAGACATTGTCCATTGTCTGGCAAACAAGCCAACAGCAGTGTGCTGGGGTTTTTCTGAACTGTACTGGGGGATAATAAACACTATACTCCTAAATGGTTTGATAACACATTTATAACCAGAGACTTTAAACAACTTTAACAAAACAAAAACAAAACAAACAAAAGGATTCAAACCAGAAAAAAAGATCCAATAATGGGATTTGAAAAGACGTCATTGTTTATCTGTTGAGAAACCATTTTTGAGGAGGAAAATAAAATTGATTTTTACAATAACAGAACTTGTAGAAGATGTAATTGCTGTCTTGTTCAGCAGACAGAATCAATATACAGTAGCAAACCAAAACACGATAGGGAACCCTGAACGAAGAAATACCATGCTATTAAAAATAGAATTATAGTCTCTCTAAAGGGTAATTGGTTTTTACAATCGTAACACTGAAAAACTCTAAAAAAACACAAATAGATAAAATTCACAAGTATGTCCTACTGCTTTGCACCAATCAAAATGCTCAAATCTCAACCTCACTCCCACACTCAGAAGCAATCATAAATACGCTGCAACCATTTAGAATTTTACTTTTCATTATAATAATTGCAGAAGACTTTGTATATATTAAATACAGATTATTACGAATTGCAGAATGTTAGAACAAAATAATCCAATAAAATGGAAAAATAATCAGAAATGACACTTAAAAACCCTAACAATAAAAATAAATGTAATAACTGTTTGCATTTTCAATGCACTCTATGGGTACATTTTAGCACAAAAAATTCATGACAAAATCCCAATCCATTTGTCCATCCTATAATCCTTTGTGTTGCCATTTTGCTGATATATTGGCTCAGTTTTTCAGTTGACAGATTCCTGACAGCTGCTCACCATTAACATCTGTGGAATGTCAGGTTTGCCATTTTTCAAGTCTACACACATTAAACAGTCAAACAGTCAAGGGAAACAACTGTTACCAGACGCCAACAAAAGTTAAATTACTAATTGTGCTTCTTAAAGCAAACAGGTGGTTTGGTATTTAGGTCACAGTCAATTTGCTTCAACATTTAAAAAAATAAAATAATATATATATATATAATATATATATATATATATATATATAAAAAAAATATATATTGTGCAAGGAGATGAAAATAATAACTTGATCAGGTTCAGTTTCAGCATCTCTCAACAAACTGCTAGAGGAGATTTATAAACGGCTGACGAATGATAAAACTAAGATGGGTCTTTTTTGCTATTCCGTCAAATTCTTATTTTTTATTTAATTAATTTTAGCAGCTGCTCTAAGCCTCCTCCAACTTTATCTGTTTGGTTTTTTTTTTTTGCTGGTATATAAACATGGAATTTTTTTGGCCACAGAGCGGTAGAATGTTTGACATTATACAATAATCTGAAGATCTGAGTGAAGACAAATCACGAGAAGTTAATCAATGAGCTGCCAGATAAATGACGACATTTTGGTGGAATTTCTGGATTAGACGAGGTAACAGGAAGAAGAAAAATCTGAACATGGGAAACGACTTTCTGGACTAAAAGGCTTTTTCTATATTTGGGGGATAAAAAAGGCCCTCTAAGTAACCCTGTGAATAGGTAAGACTTCTAATCCTGTTAGGAAGGCCTATTCTGTGCTAAACATGATAGCTGCCAAGATCAACCAAAAATGTGAAAAGGGGTAATTTCCTGTTTGTTTTAGGGTCCCTTCTGAATAAGGACAAGCACAGCAAGCTCACTTTTTTCTTATGGATTTCTGAGGAAGGTCTTAGCCAACCAAAATAGAGAGTTTTAATTTAGCAACCAGTTGTTAAACTTCTGTAAATACTCTTAACTACAGTTTATTGATGAACATGTTCTGTGAAAAAGATCAACTCTAGAGCAATAATAGTGGTTGCAGATGTATGTTCACCCCGCTCCAGCCTACCACGACTATTAATCTGCTCTTTCTAACAGCCTCACCCCTTTTTTATGTTGGAATGGTCCATGATCTTCTTCCACAATCCATACTATAGAGGTCTGCTTAAATGCTTGTTCATGTTCTCATGTTGGAGTCTGATGGAGCTGTTAGATTTTATTCTCCCCCAGGGTCTTCCTCCTCTTTCATCATCCTGCTCCTACATTTCTACAGCATTACAAGCTTTAAACTGTCTTTCCAGCTGTACATTGAGAACTATATGCACTGGAAAACCTGGGGGTGGAGGTGGAAATTGACATACTACTGTACTTACCAGCCATGTTGAGTAGAAGGATCAGAGTTTTTTTTTTAATGTTTACAAATATATATATGGTTGATTGCACTATAGGTATATCTGTAGCAGTCAAGGTTCATTACAGAGAGATATTAGGAACTCATCATGTGGACTACTCCAAGTCTCAGGTTCTAAAACATTCTCCTACAATCAGTTTTCAGTTTCCCCTGTGCATGGATTATTTCCTACAATAAAAAGACATAGTGAAAGTTGCAATAGTGTCTGATTTAAATAGACTGCTTTTATGCTCCTCCCCCTCCTTCATTTACATGTTTTCCAATAACAGTGATGGGAGGATGTCAGCGACAATGACTGTGGGAGTGGCTAGAAAGAACTCGATTAATGCATCAGCATAATTCTCCTTTTACCTCTTCATTGCAGAGATGGTAGAGAATGTCTAAAAAGCTGTAGAATATGTTGGGCACTAGAGAAGAAATGTTGTATCATTTAGTATCCATTGTATGCTACCCAGTCAGTGAAGGAGCTACAAAACTAGAATATATAAATGATTGTTTAACTAAAAAGCACTATGGGGGAGATGCAATATATTTCGCTATTGCAACCTACGTGCAATGTATTAAACATTTTGCGACCGTTAATACATTACGAAAGCGCTAGCGGTAATTTGGAACCTTTTGCACGTATTTTAAAGACGCCATTGAAGAGGCGTTAATTGTCATGACAAAAACTAGGGCAAAAACCGACGCAAAATGTATTGCATCGCTTTGCGCTGTGCAAAGAAAAAAAATTTGCAACATGGGTGCAGGCATTGCAAAGCCTTCGCTAACACTAGTACATGGGTTAGCGTTATTTTAGCGCTTATTTTCTCGTTAGTGCGGGATATTGCATCTCCCTTTTGTGTTAAAAGAGATGTACCTTTAACTCATACACAGTCGAGGAGCTAACTGGCCAGGAACTGAGCCCTGTAATTAACTTAAAACACAACTTTAAAAGGCACAAATGAGCCCTTCACATACACAAGAGAAGCCTAATTGCCTTTAAGCACTTTGACCTAAATGGACCCCGAGGGCCAGAAAACCGCTCCCTACAGAGTCTCAGAGAGGAGCTCAAAGGGACACAAGACAATTTGGTATCTATTCAGTGTGGAATGTACCATTTTATAGAAGGGGATGTAGATTTTTTCATCGTTCTGTGCATCCCACCCAGTGGAAAAGACATGAATATATAAATACGGTGGTTGAACAAATGAACTGAGACCAGTGATATGCTGTGGTATTTAAAAGATTCTTTGAAGGGGTTTCTCTTTAAATTCTACACAGGAAGCCCCCCAAGGCACCAACATTCACTTACTCATAAATTATAAGTTAAATGGTTACAAATGATCTATATTATATATATAGAGTGTGAAAGCAAATTAATATAACTGTATTGTTAGAGACTGGAAAACGTGCCTTTTACTTTAACACTTGTGGTGCTTATTGCATTGTTTACATGGTATATTTTCATTAGATTTTGTTGGACAGATCATATTAACCAGATTTAATCAAAATTCAGTAAGTTATTTATGGGAATCAGAGGTGTATGCTAACAATAATGCAGACCATACATGGCCAGATAATGTAATCTCATTACAGTACAGCTCCCGGACTAAATGTCCAAACTTGTCCTTTAAATCCCATAAACCCATCCCGGAAATTGGATCTATACCACACTCATTTAGTACATGGAGATATCAGTAGTATTCCTCTCTGTTGTAAATCAAACTGAGCATGTCCGAGGTTCACTGTGGTAGGGAAGGGGGCAGTAACTGCAGGGATTTTACAGGGTATCTATGTTTAGGGATTACATAGAAAGAAAATGATATATTGGTTTAATCAGCAGTTTGTAGGTGATAAGTATGAAGAAATGTTTTATAGGGTGGACTTCTCCTTTAAAAATGTGATATGTGAGTTTAGTTTCTAGCAAGCAAACAGGCCTATGTATTAAAAGTTCTTATCTTTAATAATGGTGCTAATTTTGCCCCAAACAATCAGATTTTAGCTTTCAAATTTTACATAACATCTCATTTGGTTGGGGCAAAATTAGCACCATTTTTAATAAGAACTTTTGTTACATAGGCGTGAAAGAGTTCTATATGTGTTGCTAATTTAAAGGACACTGAAAACCTTTAAAGTCACCTCCTCTCGGTTAATAGTATCCAGAGTAAGGACCAAATCATGGCGTCCTTACCAATGGGTCTTACCTTAACACTTACAATGAGTCCCGCAGGTCGGGTTTGTGAAGCCGCATTCAGGGCTCCTCTGCCATGTCCCGGACTAGTCAGAACTGACCAATGGGAAGACACGCTCCATGCAGACATGCCTTACCATTGATTCAATACAGGGCTCCTTGTAAATGATAAGGTACCTAGCGGTTTAGGTCTTTTCCTGGGTACTATCACTGGGAGAGGGGTAGGAGGGGGAGATGGGGGCTAAAAGTGTCCTTTAACATACCAGCATTCACTGGTTACACATACAACCATAACTTTCACTTGATTAAATTTAATGTGCAATATGGAACCTTTATTACACTACTCAAATACAATATGATTCTTTGAACATATCTATATCACTATATAGGTATTTTATTGTAAGTGGAACTTTTATGTTATATTAACAAGCCTATTAAAGACAGCGTATCTCTATAAAACTAAAATAAGCAATTAACTTACTTCCAACATCCACCTGAACAACATCAGAGGCTGTTCCTTCCTCATTTGAGGCTACGCATGCAATTTCCCAGAATCCTCTGCCCCCACTTCCTGAAGTCTTAAACTGATCGGTTTGTTACACTTTCTGCTCCGTAACTTCATTGTCTCTGTGAAGGCAGCAAATGTCATTTAGTATCCAGTTGGGGAGGCAAAATATTTTCTCTCTCCTTTTCTGGTCGCATTAACATTTTATTAGCAGTTAATTTTGATGGCTTCCCACTCTCTATCTACTGGTTTATTATCAAAAGCAAGAAACAGGCCTTGTCATGATTTAGCTGACATCTTTAATATACTCTAAATAAAAAATACATATATATTTTCCATACAGTGCTTGGCAGTTCTTAATGGAACATATGACTTATTATAACAATCTTAGCTGTGAACTAATAATATAACTCAAGATGTAGTCTGCTTAAAACCACTCCCTTTAAGTGTTTTCATCCGGTATATACCTTTGTACCATACGACCACCGGATAAGGGAGGCCCTCTATAGTGCACTCGAGCACGGCGTCCTCTCCCAGAGGGACTTGGACAAATGGCTTCACGCTATGGCATTTGGACGTTCTATAAAATGTAGAAGGTGCAGGTTAATCAGTCATTCCAGAGTGAAAGTATTTGTATAGTCACATAACAATAATACATACCCACATATGTAAGGTATAGAGATTGCTCATCTGTTCCTAAATTATTGGAAGCCACACTCTGTAATTCCCAGAATCCTCTTGATCCACACCTTTAATTACAAGGTGCTCCCATCCAAAAGGATATGCCTGTTTTAAATTAGATACACAATGGAACAGAACATCTTATCATAAAGGACACTATTTCTTAGAATTTTATCCTTTAATTCAAAATAACATAGTAATAGAGGTTAAATAAAGACTAACATCCATCTAGTCCAACGATTTCAAAATGTACACACTTCAATCAGAGAGAGAGAGCATTGATCAATACGCTAGATCAATATTATCTTAGATAGAGAGATCTGGTGAATGTGATAGGCTAAATCTTGAAACAATCCCTTTAATATTGACAAATAACTCACCTGCTGTCATTGTAGAGGAAGCTCTCCCCGTGTTTCCAAGCAATTTGGGGGGAGGGACTACCAATACGTCACATTTGAGTCTAACTTCTTCTCCAGGTGATATCCATTGGAGATTGAATGGATTTTTATTTCCGGGGTGCTAAAGAAGTTTTATTATTAGACGTATATCATGCAAATTCAATACTTATTAACATTCTTAGCTATGCCACTATTTCTAAGCAGTGCTCAGGTATGTTACGAGTTATAATCAGTGTTTAGCTATTACCAGCTCAAATGGGACTTAGCTGTGTCATCAGTTAAAATTAGTGCTTAGCTATGTCATCAGTTCTAATCCTTGTTTAGCTATGTCATCAGTTATAATCAGTGCTTAGCTATGTCATCAGTTATAATCAGTGTTTAGCGATGTCATCAGTTATAATCAGTGTTTAGCTATGTCATCAGTTATAATCAGTGTTTAGCTATGTCATCAGTTATAATCAGTGTTTAGATATGTCATAAGTTCTAATCAGTGTTTAGCTATGTCATCAGTTTAAATCAGTGTTTAGCTATGTCATCAGTTTAAATCAGTGTTTAGCTATGTTATCAGTTATAATCAGTGTTTAGCTATGTCATCAGTTATAATCAGTGTTTAGCTATGTCATCAGTTATACCATGTTTGCTTTCATCAGTTCTATCAGTTGTTTAGCTATGTCATAAGTTCTAATCAGTGTTTAGCTATGTCATCAGTTTAAATCAGTGTTTAGCTGTGTCATCAGTTACAATCAGGGTTTAGCTATGTCATCAGTTCTAATCAGTGCTCAGCTATGTTGCCAATTCAAATGGGTGCTTTGCTATGTCAATTTATAATCGGTGCTTATCTAGGTCACAGTTAATCAGTGCTTAGCTATGTCATTAGTTATAATCAGTGCTTGCTGTAGCCATGTCATCAGTTATAATCAGTGCTTAGCTAAATCATCAGATATATCGTTGCTTAGCTATGTCATCATTTTAATCTGTGTTTAGCTATGTTATCAGTTATAATCAGTGTTTAGGTATGTCATCAATTATAATCAGTGCTTACTAGCTATGTCATCAGTTATAATCAGTGCTTAGCTATGTCATCAGATTTAATTAGTGCTTTGCTAAATCATCAGTTATATCAGTGCATAGCTATGTCATCATTATAATCTGTGTTTAGCTATGTTATCAGTTATATTAGTGTTTAGGTATGTCATCAATTATAATCAGTGCTTAGCTATGTCATTAGTTATACTCTGTGCTTAGCTATGTCATCAGTTATAATCGGTGCTTAGCTTGTCATCAGTTATAATCTGTGCTTAGCTATGTTATCAGTTATAATTAGTGTTTAGGTATGTCATCAATTATAATCAGTGCTTAGCTATGTCATTAGTTATACTCTGTGCTTAGCTATGTCATCAGTTATAATCGGTGCTTAGTTTATGCTAGTTATAATCTGTGCTTAGCTATGTCATCAGTTATAATCAGTGCTTAGCTATGTCATTAGCTATAATCAGTTCTTAGCTATGTCATCAGTTATAATCAGTGCTTAGCTTGCAAGTCCATGGTTTGTGAAAGGCAATATGGAAAGCCAACATTGACTGATATTGCATGCTTGAAGAATCCTAACTTCAAGAACAAACCTTGGACGATAAGCCACACGCTGACCGTTGTCCTCCCATATTTATTGCTGGCAGTGCACAGATACTCCCCAGCATCGCTAGATGCACATCTGAGATTTCCAGGGATGAGTTGGGCAGGATCTTTATTCTCCCCTCAAAAAATTCTTTCCCGTTGTGTGCCCAACTGAGGTTGAAGCGAATCTCACCAAGTGCATGACAGGACAGGACCGCTGAACTTCCTACTGTGGTTGTGACGTTATGTGGAGAGATATTGATGGAGGAGGATCTGTTTCCAAAATTAAAAATTGAGATCAGGGATATTGGAATGTGGTTAGCTATGTCATTAGTTATAAATCAGTGTTTTAGCTATGTCATTAGTTATAATCAGTGTTTAGCTATGTCATCAGTTATAATCAGTGTTTAGCTATGTCATCAGTTATAATCAGTGTTTAGCTATGTCATCAGTTATATCGTGTAGCTATGTCATTAGTTTATAATCATGTTTAGCTATTTCATCAGTTATATCAGTGTTTTAGCTATGTCACAGTTATAATCAGTGTTTAGCTATGTCATCATTTTTATATTCATGTTTAGCTATGTCATTAGTTATAATCAGTGTTTAGCTATGTCATCAGTTATAATCAGTGTTTGCTATGTCATCCAGTTTATATCAGTGTTTAGCTATGTCATTAGTTATAATCAGTGTTTAGCTATGTCATCAGTTATAATCAGTGTTTAGCTATGTCATAAGTTGTAATCACTGTTTAGCTATGTCATCAGTTATAATCAGTATTTAGCTATGTCATCAGTTATTATTGTTGCTTAGCTATGCCAATAGTTATAGACAATGCTTAGCTATGTCATCAGTTTTAATTAGTTCTTAGCTATGTCATCAGTTTTAATTAGTTCTTAGCTATGTCATCAGTTATAATCAGTCCTGACAAATTTCAGGAGCTCAATTAGTTTGATCTCTCACCTGCCACAGAAACTTTGGTATGGGCATAACCAACTCCAGCTTTGCTTGTAGCAGTGCACAAATAAGCTCCTTCATGCCTTGCATAGGGTGATGGGATTTCCCAGGTGGCATTGCCAGACTCCCTAGAATATTAAACCACATTATTTATGTTTCTACATCATGCACATTCAAACCTTCTGCTGTTGCTGGCAGAGACAACCCAACTTACGTAAACAACTGGTCTTCACCAAGACGCTCACCATCCTTCGAAAACCGAAGCCGGAAGGGAATATCACTGATTACCAAGCATGGAATGAGAAGTGGACGCTGGTGAAAACCTTGTATTACGTTAGGCATTTTTACTGTAGGTCTATCTGAAGAGCCAATGAAAACACACAATTACATTTTTGGATATATTCAAAAGTAAAACACAGTCAGCAGATCCTGAGAACAGGTTGGGACATTTCCTTACCAGGAACAACACTGGTGTAGGCCACACTGGAGACACGTTGAAACTGGTGCCCACCATGGTCAGTACCGTTGACTTTCATGAAGAAGCTTTCTCTCGGAGCCTGGAACTGGGGTACCGACCATAACTGCTTGGATCGCTTATAGGGCAAACGCTGGGCAGGAAGAGAGAAGTATGGCTCCCCGGAGACACGTAGAAAGTCTAGGGAATCCAATTTTCCAGGAGGAGCGAGGCCTGAGCAGTTAATCAGAGCAGAGATGGGGACTCCTGGCAGGTAAAGGAAAGAGATTAACAGTTAGTTGGTCTCTCAATAAACCCACAAAACGTTACACTGATGTTAAGACAAAATGGGGTTGGGGTATGAATGTATTGCTATATGATCTATATCTGTATTCTGCACTGTAGCAGGTCAACTGTTAGAGGGTCACTGAATAGAAAGGGCTCCAGGTTACAAAAGAATTGAATGAATTAGCCTTCCATGACTCTGCATGCATTGTATCGTGTGACTCCAAGTTGCGACTTGGGTCTCCCCATTATAGCCACCAGGAAAGTAAAGGGGATGGGGTCTGTCTATTCTCCAAGCTATATGGCAGCTCTTACCCAGGTACACATTTTATAAATACAAAAAAACCCACAGAATGTTCTCACACGCTTCCTCTTTAACAGAAAATTTGGCACAAAAATGGTTGATTCAAATAAAATGGGTTTCCTATTAAGGTCACTCTTAACTAAGCTGCCTGAAGAGACTGGTTCTTCCCCTTCTGTGTGTTACCTTGAATTGGCCGTTCATTGGTGTTGGAAGGATCTATCGTGTCCACGGTGGAAAACGAAGCTCGGAAATCCAGGGAGCTGACGCCAGTAATCCTGACCGTGTGCCGTCCGCTGCTACCGATCTGTAATGGGAATCAGCAATATAACAAATACAAATTACACCCCAGCAATCCCAGTGATAAAATCCCTACTAATCCAACTCATGCTGCTAGCTATGCAATGCTACCAAGTCATACCTGGCTATATTATACATGTACCTGGCCATACCAGTAACTTTCTATACCATAACTGTACCTGGCTATACTATACTGGTACCTGGCCACACTATACCTGTACTTGGCTATATTATACCTGTACCTGACTATACTATACCTGTACCTTGCTATACTATACCTGTACCTTGCTATACTATTTCTGTACCTTGCTATACTATAACTGTACCTGGCCTTACCATACCTGTACCTGGCCATACCACACCTGACCACACTAGTACCTGGATATACCATCCCCGACCATAACTGTACCTGGCTATATCACATCTGGCATACACTGCATAGTAAAATTTGCTTGTTTATTTATTGTTTATAATGGAAACTCATCATTGCCAACCCACATAGTGCTTCCTAGACCAGGATTGTCCAATTTTGTCTATAACCAGTCATTATAATACACATTAAAGGGCATATTCACCACTTTTTGCATTTAACTTTTAATCCTAACACATATCACTTGCTTTGTTACTTCGTATTCCACAATAAGAATCAGTATCTCGTCTTCTAGCATCTACATGTTACTCAACGTCTCCATAAAAAGAGAGTAACGCCTAACAACATGGAAGCTCCCGCCCATATGTATAAATACAAATATACATTGAAAAATGTTTTGGACAGACAATAAGCTATACCCTACAGTTTTACTGTACTGCCTAATGAAATCAATACAACACCCAAAAAAGGAACACAAGATTTGCCATCACACTGCTCTATGGCAGCTCCCTCCAATATGTTTACACTTGTATACACAGAAAAAGAAATTTTGTTTAGACAAAAAATCTCCATCATAGTTTCACTATTTACAAATGCAAGATAATCCCTGCTGATTAATACAGAATATACAGGATGTCAGGCTGGAGAAATTAGAAACACCCTGCAAAGCATTTGGGGATTTTTTTTTGTGTGATCATTTACTGGAAACACTGGAATTAAACAAAACAATAAAATGAATTAGGGGGATGCCTGCTAATTAAGGGAATGTGTACTAATTAAAGTGATGTGTGATAATGAAGATGACACTCTCCTCTATTAGATGGAAGTATTTGTTGCTTTAATGATCGGGACATAGTAATGTTGTAACACCATGATAAATACAATCACAAGCAGAACCTTCCAAACTTCAAAGAGCCAGGTCTTGCATTTTATTATACACAGGTCAAGGGCACAGAGTCATTTAACATGGTCCGTAAACTTCTGGAAAAAGAGCACCAGATTTTTACCACTGGATGCGATGCCTATGGTTGGGAAATAGTTGAAGATTACACACAAACAAGGAAAAAAACAGGAAACACAATTGAATTATTATTTAAATCTTGAACTGCCATATTTCCACAGATTCCGGCTATGTTTGGGCTGTGTGAGACTCCTTACACTTTACACCATTAAAACTGATTACAGACAAACAGGCTAACAGGCCTGTTAGCCTGTTTGTCTGTAATCAGTTTTAATGTCGAAATAAAGGATTGAAGTTTTTATTGAAAACCTGGGTTGTATGTGGAGTTTGGTGTAAGGAGTCTCACACTAACAGCCCAAACATAGCCGGAATCTGTGGAATGCTGACTGCAGGACCGATAGCGAAGGGTCCAGGGCTGTGAGGCACCTGGACCACCCGACGACGAGGGTGAGTCCAATTTGGTTTTGTGTACATACCTCCACCCATCCGAATTCGGCAGGAGAGGGAGAAGGATGTACAATGCTTTGCCATAAGGATATGGATTATTGAAAGCGCATGACTCGGCGTTAATACACACGAGCCGCCATGTAATACTAAGTGAGTGCTGTCAGGATATAAGAGCTATTTTGATACATTATGTACACCAGCTTTTCATATGTGTTGATTAAAGGGTGGCTTATGTGTTTCCCTACATTGTATATGTTAATCGATGTCTTGAACTGGCCATACTGATCAAAGAGAATGGAACATTACTAGTATTAATACATAACATTTGTATTGACCCAGGGATTCTTCTGATTGCTATTTAAGTAAGGAATATATGCCTCTCCCAAAAAGGAAAATACTCTAAAGGAGTAAAAATCTATTTTGCCGCTAAAGCTGGGTAGATAGAACCAACATTGGTCCAGCACGGCCAAAAATTACTTCTGATATTTCAGCTTGATCTACTGAAATTTTGGGTGTGATGGCCGATTGGATAATATTTGACCATTAGTACTCAATGTAAAATAATTAATTTGCTGCATTAGATGGAGGGGACTATTGTCCCTGTCCAAGCTACAGAATGTTTGGCCTATTAAGGTGGGTACACACAAAACCGACAAAGGGATGATACTGTTCTTTTATCGTTAGTGAGGGTAGCGTATTTTTGAGAGCTCCAGATGTCGATGATCATTCACCGTCAACCTTGCGATCACTCAGAAATGCCCTATAATTTCCCTCAGACGCAGTCAACTCACTTTAAATAAAGTGGAGAACGTTTTTTTTCCCGGGAGTAGAACATAGCTGCCTGCAGAAATGGTAGTTCATAGTTAGACCACATGTCCATCTCCGCCACACCAAACAGATATATAGATGGGGAGGGCCAGATTGGGTGAGGGGAGAGATGGCTTAGTATATGGATTACCTCCAAACAGAAGGCTGCAACTTTTGGGAACAGCCACAAAAGATGTTCAAAGTTTGCATCCAATTGGTGACACTTAGGGCAGTCATTCCACTTGGGACAAAATGGTGCATTTGTCTAGGTGTGTAATATATTTGGTGAAGATTTTTAAATTGTATTTATTTATTGTAGACAGATGGCAAGGCTGTAGTGTGTGAATTCATAACTTCCAACCATTGTTCCCCATCTAAATCGCCTAAGCAAGCAGACCATTTAGATTAGTATATGAGGTATGTTCAGCTGTGATTTTGCCTGTATTAGGCAATTGTACAGAATAGAGATCAGCCCCCATGGGCCCTGGGTACACACAATACTGATTATTGGGCATTTGGCATTTGCAAGGATGGGGTGTCGAAAGCAGGCTCTAAGTGTATGGCATTGCTGTAGATATTTATAGTGCATTCCTAAGTATGGTAGGGGTATCCAGGTACACAGAGCAATGAATCCAGTGCTTTACACTTTTCCAGTCTCCACCATGCTGGATAATCAAGTCCATAAACAAATAATAAAGTGTAGTAGCAATAACACAGGACTTTCTCAAGCTGCCTGAGAAAGGACTCCTGTCCGAAACATGTAGCACGCATGTTTCAGTGTTAAATAAAATTCTTGTTTCACACAGCTACATTCCTGTGTTATTGCTACTACACTTTACTACTTGTTTATGGATATTTATAGTGCATTGTGCTAGGAAGATGGTAGCAGTTTTGTAGCTCTGCAAATGGGATCAGGGTCTCGTTTGGTATCAGTTGTCCCAGAGTGGTTATCCAATGGCCTTCCCACTGTGACATTCCAGGGAGTCCTCTCATCTGGGATTGATTAATTGTTCCAGAGTGGTGTGCAGTCATAATGTCCATTTATATTGAGTAGTTTATTTGTGAGGCAATCTTACATGATTGCCTATGTAGTGGGGTTCCAGTACCGGTGATATGTAGTTTAGGCGCATCTATTTATGCCATATAAGGGCCAGAGAGATATGTAGTCATCATTAAATCTGATGCCATTGGGGGAAAGAGCGGGTGAGCCCAGCATTGCAAGTATCTGAGTTGTGATGCCCAGAAATACAACTGCACATTGGGTAAAGCTAGGCCTCCCATGGATTGGGTGCTTGTAATTTGGCGATGTTGAGTTTGGACTTCTTATTGTTCCAAATAAAGGACTGTATTAGACTATTAAGTTTCTTAAAGAATGCGAATGGGAGATAAGTAAGTATAGAGCAGGAAGGGGAGTATTTTGGAGAGTAGGTACATAGCTCCATGCTTCTGTCGGGTATATTCTAGCAGTGGGGAGATATTTAATGAAAGGTTGGGGTAGTTTTGTCATGATCATTTCTAAATATTTAAAATGGGGTACTATAGGGATTGGGGCTGTGCATCGGAAATTGTGTGGTGTTTGATTATCCAGAGGATATAGTGCATATTTGTCCCAATTAATATTTTAGCCTGAATAGGTGCTGAATAAGTATTAATTAGACTGAAGGCCACTAGGATTTTCTAGGAACATGATACAAACCCAAACATTCCTCCTGTTGGCCGAGCTTAAGGCCATGGATTATGTTATCAGATCATAGTAATATTGCTAATGGTTTAATGGCTGTAGTAAATAAAGAAGGTGACAGCCCTGTCTAGGGTGCCTCTATGTAAATGGAATTTTTTATAGATAGACTACAATTGACTAGGATCTGAGCAAGTGGTGCAGCTTATAAAAGTTGTACCAATCTAATAAAATCTGGTTGGAATCCAAACCTCCGGAGAGCTGCCACCAGGTAAGGCCATTCGACCATGTCGAACACTTTGTACTGACATTTTATCAAAATAATGCTATTTTTAAAATAAAACATAAAAAATATATTAGTTATGCTAGTGAAATATTTCCACTACCTAAATGCTGAGACACACCTCTGGCACTCTCGAGCCCCACCTGTGTGCCCCAGCATTCTAGAAGGCAATGGAGCACTGGGAAATGTGCTACACACACACGGAGGAAGGGACGATACCATTTCTCTTTTCTGCGTGTACCCACCTTAAGTCTGTGTTCTGTCCCCATAATCCCATTAAGTACCTCCCCCAAAACTCTGGCAGAGGATGTGCTCTGAAATCATGAAGGGACATGGCTAGAAATAAAGTAGCATGTTCCAATACAATGCATATCATTTACTTACATTGATGGTCCAAACCCCAGGGACTGTAGGTTTCAGCCCAACAATCAGAGCAGAATTTGGAATACTGAGCAGCTCGTCCAGGCCTTTGTTTATAATGTACAATCTCCCTGTAAAGGAGGAATAAGATGGTCAGTAATGGACAACAACATGATAATCAGGCACTTTTATTATTATATATGGGCAGCACAGTGGCTTAGTGGTTATATAAGGGCAGCACTGTGGCTCAGTGGTTATATAAGGATATAAGGGCAGCGTGGTGACTCGGTGGTTATATAAGAGCAGCGCAGTGACTTAGTGGGTATATAAGGGCAGCGTGGTAGCTCAGTGGTTATATAAGGGCAGTGCGGTGACTTAGTGGGTACCGTATGTAAGGGCAGCGTGGTGGCTCAGTGGTTATATAAGGGCAGCGTGGTGACTCAGTGGTTATATAAGGGCAGCGTGGTAGCTCAGTGGTTATGTAAGGGCAGTGCGGTGACTTAGTGGGTATGTAAGGGCAGCGTGGTGGCTCAGTGGTTATATAAGGGCAGTGTGGTGACTCAGTGGTTATATAACGGCAGCGCAGTGACTAAGTGGTTATATACGGGCAGCGTGGTGACTCAGTGGTTATATAACGGCAGCGCAGTGACTAAGTGGGTATATAAGGGGCAGCATGGTAGCTCAGTGGTTATATAAGGGCAGCGGGGTGACTAAGTGGCTATATAAGGGCAGCGTGGTGACTCAGTGGTTATATAAGTGCAGCGCGGTGACTTAGTAGGTATATAAGGGCAGCATGGTAGCTCAGTGGTTATATAAGGGCAGCGGGGTGACTAAGTGGGTATATAAGGGCAGCACGGTGGCTCAGTGTTTTGTACTGATGCCTTGCAGCAGTGAAGACTCTGTTTTCCACAGAGCTTTTTGTAAGCTCTTTGGGAATTGTAAATAGATACAGAAGATGTTGGCGCTATATAAATCCACAATAATAACTTTTTTAAAAAAAACTTGTTTCTTTATTGAACAGTTGAACTACATCCATATACAAGTGCATAGTACATATACAGAACTGCAGGATATGTAATAACTGTGTAAAATGTTAAAAAGATATAGATAATTACTTTAAGAAGAAGAGTACAACATATACATTTCTGTATGGTAACAATTCAAGTCTGATATAGTTACAAATCAGCTTGATAGTTGGATAAAGTAAAGGAAGGGGATAACTTTAATAAAGGTAATAACAGGGCATACCTTAAATATATTGTAAATTGGCTATGAAAGTAAGTTGGTTTCTTATATAAAGGAAGACAATAATAACATTTACCTCTGGGGTCAGTGACCTGTATGCGAGGGTCTGGGCCACTCAGCGATATGGTCACTTCTTTCAAGCTTGGATCGAAAGGAATATTCCAGCTTCTCTCTCCAGCCAACTCATGGTCTGTAGAAAGCAAGTGAACCTTAGATGCTTGGACAGCCTCTTCAACCCACTTCAGAACCTGATAGAGAAAGAAAGACTCATTATAAGTTAGTGGGGTTTTAACACTGAACTAATTTACCAGCAATACAAAGATCAATCCATCTGTTATATCTGGTGGTTGGCACATGTCAGCAGTAGAAGGCCAATATCCCTACCCACAATTCATCACTTCAGGTGAATACCCAATATTCTCAGACTAAGACTAGAAATACATGTTAATAAAAAACTATAATTGACCGCTCCCTAGTAAATTACTTATTTTCCCAGTTTTATTTCCCAGCATTTAAACAAATGAATAGCATAATGATTTGGTGAAATTTCGCTGTAATGGATGAAAAACAGATTAGTTCTCTCAGTTTTAAAATTTGGTGATTTCCTGTGATATGTGGATTTCCAAAGGAAGAGCCTCAGGGGTTTTCTTATTAAAGGTAATTGTGGATAATAAGAGTCTTAAATCTATCTGTTAATGATTCACCATGGCAAGGGAAAGGGTTGTGTAGTTACCGATGTTCTCATAATGTTAACGAGTGCGGTCTTATGCAAGACAACCTTAGACAATGAATGACTGTGCACATGTCAAAGGTTGGATTCAAAATGGAAGACAATGAGGCTCTACAAACAACTCGAGAAGGTCACCAAAAATTGTTTTTACTTCTACAAAGACATTCCTATGGCTGAGCTTCTCTAGTTCTAGTTAGAGATACTTCCTGCTTCCCATCGTTCTTTTGCTATTACTTACTAAGGTAGTCTTCTTTTGGGGACCACACTCACATGCCAATTACAGCCTGACTGGTATTAGTGAGTATGGGGTCCCACCCTGTAAAAATCAGGGGTTGCACATTGAGATGTACAAGCTCCAGCCTTACAATTCCTTGGTTGCCTAACACATACAAATCACAATTGGATAATTTAATATTTACCTTAATCCCCCTTTTAAAACTGTGATATTATAATCATTCTTGAGCCTTTAATTGCCCCAACATGAACTTTTTAATGAAAGCAAATCATTTACAGGAACCGCAATCCCTGATAAACTTTTTAAAAAACCATGTTCCATAAGGAGGTAGGAATTTAAGGATGTAGGGAATCATCTTGTATTGATCAGTACCACGTTTGTCTTTTTAACAAAGCCCCTTGCAGCGTATTGACATATACAAAGATTATTAGGGTCAGATACACAGTGTGGTATTGTGCTGTCCAGCTTTCCATAACTGCACATCTGTTTGTTGTTTGGAAAGGAAAAGCTGAAGCCTCAGTGTCTCCTTCATGCTGGTAGGTTTGGGTCCATATGGCTACAATTACCGCCCGTACCATCATTCGCTATTTACATGGCCCCATTATTGTGCTGAATAATCACATCCACATCCCACTCTATCCCCGACCCTGCTGAGAAGGACATGTAGATTTTCCCCATATTTATTTAAACATAGCTGCCTGCATGGTTTTGTTTAAATAAAAGGGGCAGCGCTGAATGGTGCTTATTTTAAGTATTGTCTTTTTTGTGAGGATGTCACTGCCAAACCCAGTCTGTCTAGTCAATATGCAGTCACTTTACCTGTGTGCTTAGCTAGATTAGATTCTATGATGGGAACCTTCATAGGGGCCACTGCGCACCACTAGGGTCAACTTGAAGACTTTGCCGGGAGCTCACCGGAGAAAGCTGGTGTATTTTTAACTCTCAGTAGTTAATAAACAATACATCTCTAAAACATAGTACATGTTCCACTTTATTCTCTTCATATGGAAAAAATACCTTTACTGTGTAATAGAAAAATTGAAGTCACCACAGAATGATATGGCTATATAAAAACATGTGGTCAGAGGAGGCTGTTATACAGGTAATTAAAAAAAGTTAAAGTATTGTAATACACAGTTAGGGGCTGTGTTTCTTTTGGTTTTGTTTTCTTCTTTGTATGTTTTTGGTGTGGGCTTTTTTAAAGGGCATGTTCACCTTTCAAATGAATAAATATGTATAGGTAACCCCCCCATCACCACAATAGTTAGAAAGTTGACAGATGTAGGACTAACCTGTTATGCTTTTCTATCCCTTTCCTCTGTATCAAAAGGTTTCCGCCTCCTCTTCAAGCTCCTTTACAAGCTTGCCCATGATCAAGAGGAGGCAGCTAGGGCAACAGCATTCATTCATTAACAGTGAGTTTACACATGCGCACAGCTTACTCATAATGATATTACTGAGCATGTACGGGAATATCCTCTACCTATTTGTAAATGATGTGCTGATAAGAATGATGTGTGCACATGTTCAGGGTTGTAAGTAAACATTAAAGATAAAAATACAAAGTTATTATAGGGCAGTAAAGAAACTGGTTGTGTCAGTGCTATAGACAAAGTATATACGTATTTACATTGTGTTCAAGGTTAAAAACTTTTTTTTTTCACTTCTACATGGAACTTTACAACCTCTTATCTGCTAGTAGGAAATCCAGGCTCATTTATAATGTTCTTTCAGTAAAGTGGGATAAACATATGGTAGTGGGGCTGATAGAGACCCCCATATTGAAAATATCCTTTACTGATCACTTACTTCGTTAACCTGCTGTTTGTCCAGGTGGAATATCTGCCCAGAGCTGGTGGCTGCAATCTCTTCGTAAACACGGTATCCTGCATGGACCCTGTCCCCACAGTCTCCCGTCAGCACAAAGACCACCTGAAATAAAGAGAATGTCATGGTACACATGATAAACTGGACATGCAGATTTGTAAGCCACAGTTTTGACCACATATCACTGCAAATATAATCTGTGGCCTTTCAGGTATAGATGAATTAAAAGTCCCAGAAATCCACCTGGAGATCTGCAGTTTATAGGTAGTTAAATCCATACCTGCGATTGCTTTACTTGTAGCAACTGCAGCAGCTCCTGCTTCTTCTTGTAATCCTTAGCCCTGGCATCTGTAAAGACATAAATAAACGATCCGGGGTGCGAGACCTCCACTGCCATCTTAATGGCTCCCACGCTCATCTCTGGGCAATCACCTCCACCCTGATGATGAGAAAATAGAACAATCAGTGTTTATGTGGAATTTAAGTTATAGTGTACATGATACATTACATTACCCCCCAAAACCTGGACCACTCTAGATGCTCTGCGAGGCTATTAAGTATACATACCAGGACTCCTTCCCTCGTCTCTCTGCTGCGTGACTTTTCCGAGCACTAACAGCAGCAGAATGTGCTGGACTGGCAGCGGTGTCAGTGATTGGCTGAGACATCGCTAGGAGATCTGAAGCCTAAATTCCAGTTTTTTCCTGACTTGTCCCAGATGACAAGATGTATCATTCCCTATGCAATTCCTAACTAAACAAATTCCTGTTTCCAATCAATAAAATCTTTCACTGCAGAAAGCCCCCCAGTTACTCTTGTTTTCAGTTTTACTTCCCACTGGCCCTATGAGATACAAGTGTAATAAATCACCAAATTGGGTTAAACATGTTAATCGATTCAATACCGGTTAGCAGTTTAGCTGTTACTACATGAATAATGCCAGCCAATAGCTAATGTTAAATAGTAATATAGGGATTAATCCCTTCTGGGATTTACCCAGAGCCACAAAGCTGCTATTGAATCTCCATATTGAAACGGCTGCGGCTGTGGATAAATCTCACTGTTAGTATCTGATTGGAGATTTCCTTTATCCCTCTACCAGGGCTAATTACACTGAGCATGCCCAAGATGACTGAGCTATTCGAGGGGGCGGTAACTGCAGGCTTTCTAAACTAAAATATTTTTATGTATCTTTGTTTGGGAAATACTTTTAAAAAAGTACTAAACAATTTATTGTGCTTAAACAAGGCCTTTCATGTTTCATTCATCATTTATCATATTTTTCATTGATAAACAAAAAAAAACACAGACTGATTTTCTCCATGGCTCTCCATGGTACAAAATTAAAGACACGTTATTTCAGCCTTTACCTGAACATACAGTTCTCGCAGCTCGGCCTTAAATTTCTCCGGGTCTGTTGTAATAGTAACAGGTCCGATCTCTAAAAAAACAAAATAGGAAAGATACATAAACATTGTAGAGGGACTAGATGACTTTGACAAAGACATTTTACCAAATGTATTTGTTTAATCACAATAGTAAACATCGTAAAGAGGCTACAGTATTGATGTATTTGTCTCTCTCAGAACTATGTAACTATGAGTAGTTTTTCCTTTATAATACCATGGTACAGCCAGGGAATGCTGGGACTTGTAGTTTTAAACATCTGGAGGGCGACCAGTGATTTTTCTCTCTAATAACACATATGAACTGGAAATTTGCAGAAAATCTTTGGAGTGTTTGATTGGGCAAAGAAAAGTGTGTGGTGATTTTCGTACTTTAAGCACGTTCCCACTTATATTACAGAACTACAATTCCCAGCATGCTCACCAGGAGAGAGAGAGAGATCTGTTAGTCTTTAACAAAGGCTTGGGATTCTGAAAAAGTACAATATACAGTTAATATCTATAAAGCCAAGCTACAGGATTCCAGATCTTAGTACCGATACTCCCAGTTGATGTTTATATAGGATATAATGAAATTAAGATAATCTGCACTTAAAGGAGATATTTTCATCTTTCATTCAAAGACAATTTCAATAAGCTGCCTTTACATCTCTGCAGATGTGAGTCATGTATACAATACAGCGGGCTGACAAACATCGCACAGCAATTTAGCCCTGATGTTTAAACAAGGAACAGATTGTCTGGGCGATGCTGAACTATAACTCACACCATTTCTGCTCAATGGTGTTGGATGTTGTAGTTCTCTCTTCATCCTAGCTGAGGTTCCAGCCTGCATGACAATTGACTTGCCTACAAAACCATATCTGTATTGATTTCAGACTCACATGTCTTAAGCACTTGTGATATAAGAAATCTCATTAAAAGGACTGGTAATACATGGCAAGTGCAAGTGTAAGTATGTAAAAAAATATATGCATGTATGTTTATGTAATAAATAATGTAATAAGCAGTGCAAAATTTTGGACTGATATTAATCTGCAGCATCTAATTAGATTTTAGATTTTCACTGGTCTGCTAGATCAGATTGGTAACTCCAAATAATAATCCTAATGAAAGAGAGATTATTTGAACACTACTTAGTGTTCAAAATTTTTATTGTGCAAAACAATACATACACATAACGTAACAGGGAACAACCTGTCTCTTCCACACCTGAGAAAGGGGACTGGTTGTTTTTACACTATAGTGGTTTCGATGCTATGTAGTGTGCATCTCTCTCTTTCATTTGAACTAAAATTTAGCCCCAAGGCATGCTGGAAATTATAGTTTCTAAACATCTGGAGTGCCAAAGTCAAACATCCCTATAATAAGAGGTCCTGGTCGGACGAAACTGCACTTTCCACCGGATGCTCTTGTTTATGAAGGATGTCACAATTGTGCAAAATAATGGTAAAAAACTGCAAACTGTTCCAGTGCACTAATAGGGGGGAAATACAGACCAATAAATGAATTGCAACCTCCTCGGTTCAGAATAAGCCCTGTGTTATTCAAGTGGGAGGACTGGTACAAAGTTATGTTATTTGTAAACCTTGTAGTGTAGGGCATGGACAGAGATCAGAGAACTTTAATGCAGCTGTTCTTACTCTGGGAGTGGAAGGATAATTGTCTATTGTGAATTACCCCCTGTAGGATGTGTGAAAATGACAGAATAGAATCTGCTCTAGTACAGAAAGAAAAGTACACAACCAAGGTCTTAAAAGGATTCTAATCCTAAAGCTGAGTACACACAGTAACGATAAAGCCCCGATAACGTCGGATCCGGCGGTATTGGGGCATTATCGCTACTGTGTGTAGGAAAATTTCCATCGGACGCGTTATACTCCCCATTGAGGAGTCTAGCGCGGCCGATGGAAATACACAGTCCCGAGCGTTCTCCCTATGAACATCATAGGGCTCGGGACTGTGTGTATGCAGATCTTTGAAAGATGGCAGACAGGCTCTTGCAGATCCTGTCTGTCATCTTTTAGAAATCTGTACTGTGTGTACCCAGCTTAACAGGGGTTGTATCCCTATTATACCCAAGAGAGACATGATTATCCTGTAAATGATAACCTAAGGCTGGGTACACAAGAGGGGAATATTTGCCCTGACCGAGCGTTCGGTAAGAGTGAGCAATAGTGCCCGCGCCGACAGTTTGTGCGACCAATTGTGCGGTCCCATAGGGAACCACACAATCTGCTGTAATTTACCGACGCGGTGAATCCCATTAGTCTAATCCGGATGAACGTGCGACCGACATCGGACGCAGCTGCAGACAAAAGCAGCACAGATTTTTCGGACCAAACAACCGTGTGTACCCAGCCTTACAATTGGTCCTTAGCTATATCAGCAGTGTCACATGACTCACTGACTAGTGCATTATAGGTAATAACACACTCCCTATTGTATTAATGGCGTTTCATGACCTGTGTGTTCATGATACCAACTATACCACAACGGAATTTTTTTGTGCATTTTGTGAAAGAATTAGTTTTCATTAATGGGCAATTAAAAAAAAAAAAAAATTTCCAGTACAGATCCCCTTAATATCTCATTCATATCCCAATAATTTCTCATCTATCCCTTTAATATCACTTCTTTGGGATTCAGATCAGGCATGATTCAGGAATCACAGGGGATTTTCCATGAATAATCCAGGAGCTGTAACTTACATTTTACTATTCATCTCCTCTCTAACATTTCCTGTGGCCTCCCCTTTTTTCTAATGTTTTCCTTGACAAACACATGTTTGACTTACTGGCAGCATCCAGAGCGCACATTAATGTAATTATATTCCCAGCTGGAAAGAGGCATTCGGATAAAGTCAGCGAGTTTCACTTTCACTGCATGGAAATACAATGGCCTATTAGAGTTTCAAGACAGTTTTGTTTTATTTATTTTTTGTTCAAAACATGAGTAGCCCCAGTCAACTCTTACTACATTTACAAGGGACAGCGGGATTCCAAAGAGACCCTCACAGCTGAACAGTCCACTAGATCAGTTCATAATGAAGTGGAATCACAGATTGTCAGAGTGGCTTTCGTTGGGAATGTAGGGACAGTGTAGGCTTTAGTTCTTGCTTTGGTAGAATTACATTGAGGGTACACTTTTATTGGCTAAAATGTGCTGACCAAAACTTCATGTTTGGTCAATCCAGTGCAACAAAGGATACAATTAAACAATTGTTTGGTTAAAAACTGAACAAAAATGTCATTATGCATGGACACAGCTGCACACGCACAACACAACCGGCCAAAGCCTGCGAGTGCACACATGGAAACTTCAGGTAATGGTGATGTGCTAAGTACGCCACAGCAAAACATTTGTGATTCTTTTGAGAATCGGAGGTTACCTAACTAGTTGCAGAGAAGCCATAGGGATTTCTGACTATTACATTAGCTCTGTAAGATAAAGCGTTTGCTTATAAGGCACCAATGGCTGCGAATGAAAATAATCGCAAAAACCTATTATTATTTTTATTATTGTGGATTTATATAGTGCCAGCATCTTCCGTACCACTTAACAATACCATGTATACATTCATAAATTCAGGCCCTGCCCCGAAGAGCTTCTAAGCACATTTATTTGACACATACACATACACTGTGCCAATGTGCTGCCCAGAGCCTAGAACCAATACGTATCATAAACCTCCACCACATTCTAAAGAAATAAAATAAGATCCAGTTTCAAAAATGGTTCTGAAGGGGTTAACCTAAACTTTGCACTAAAACTGCAGTGGCTCGTTAATGGGGTTTGTGTAATTATCACCTCTCAGTCCACAACTCCACAAGAGACAAAATCAATGGCAAATGTACCAAATGTGTCACCAAGAACAAACAGGAAAGGTTCAAAGACAAGAAGACAAAGGGGGATTTCTCGTTTGATCTCTACAAATTGATTCCCACCAGGTGAGAGGTCTGTGTGTGTGTGTCCTGCAGTTAATGCTAAAAATTAGCAAATTGTTTAAAGTTTATGTTAGAAGTAAAAAAAACATAAAAAGAATAAATAGACTAAACATTTTTTCTTAAGTTCTATTTACAGAAATCCACCCCACCCACACCAGTGAAACAAGATTTATAACATTTTTGGCAACATGTTCTGTCCCTTTAACACATTTTATCATTTAATTATTATTTAATGCGGTTACTGACAGTTGTTTCTATCAATCAGAAAGTTGTAACAGCAATCAAGTGGCCACTAGCTATGGTTGAAATTTCACAGGCAATTTTCAGATGAAGCAGAACAAAAGGCGAAATATTTCGGTAGATGTTTGATCAATGCAATGAATCTTAAAGGGCCCATACGCACCACAATACTGATTGGGTTATATGATGATCCTGCACCCCATAGGCAATTTCAACAACAGTGTCATCTATGGACTGGTAGAACTGAATTTAATTAGAGACAATATGCTAATTTAAAGGTTTATACACATTTGCGATCACGGATGCCGAATCGCGATGCACGAGGTTTATACACGTCTATTTTGACCAACGATTGTTCCCTGTACAGGTGCTTTGTTTTCCAACGAGCCCCCATTTTAGGCAGATGATGCGCCCCATAAAAGGAAACATTGTCGGGCGAAACAGATGTGCATACACATTATGCGTCGTGGGTTGGCCCCGCAATCGCACGTGTATACGAGCTGTAACACGGTGAAGGAAAGCAATATGGCAGCTTTAGTTTAACGCTATAATAGTAAATATACAGTGAACAAATATTCTGTGCCTACAAGATGTCATCATACCTCTGTGTAACCCATTACATCACAGCGTCCTATATTTATAATACTGTATATGGGACATAATAGGTTAAAAGGGGACTATAGATGGGTAACAGTTGTAACTGTTGAATGTTTGAATGAGTATAAATGCTCTCTCCATAAGGGAATATACATGTGTGTATTTACATGGAAACAAGAGAGAGATCAGAGATTTATTTTGGCCCTGTTAGTCGCTGTGCTCAGCCAAAATATGAAAAACACTATATAGGGAATTCATTTAAAAAATAACCCGTTAACAGGATTCATTTTACAATAGGAAAGCAGAGGGTTAAATCCTGTCCCTGTACAGCCTCTGCATTCAAGCAAGGGTTAACACCTTGCTCAGGACAGCCAAGGGATTGGCTACGAGCGCCAAGGTTCTATTTAATTTAAGGAGCTCAGCTATTTAATATCTTCACACTCTATTGTAAGTTTCTTTACCCTGGGTCCTAATAAATAACCACTGACTGTTACGATTACTAAGCAGCAAAACGACAACATAAAGAAGAACAAAGATGCTTTATATAGGGCCAGTAAACAGTTTATTGGACTCTGATTCGTTATTTGCTCTTAGGGATAAAATTATTTTATTTTGGAGAGAGGGTGCCATAGATTCTGTTTTTATTTAAGTGGAAAAGCATTGGATATTGTATTTTAATACCATTAAAGGGGCCGTTAGTAGGTGTCAGTACATGTGACAGATAAATGATATATCTGACATTCCAAGAGTGGTCCATATAGGAGAATTAAGAGCATCCTTTCCTAGGTCTTTCAAACAGTCACATATTTATGGAGATTGTGCAAACAAAACTTTTTACCAACATCACCAGCAGATTAGTAACCTCAGAGAACGGCTGTACTGTTGATCAAAGCAGTGTTACCTGGATCGTGGAATGGCACCAGTATGTAGTTGCTGACGGCCTTGGTCCGCCGGTTCAGTGTTCGTTCCAAGATTCGATTGGCTCCTTCAATCACCTGCCTGAGGTCATCATACATGGAACCAGTGATGTCAAACACGAAGGCCAATGAGGGGGCATCGCTCTCTTCTCCGTTGCTTACCTGTGCCAAGACAAAGGCGAACAGCGCCAGGAAAACGCCTCCAGTAGACATTCCCCTGTTACCCCAAAGACGGAGTCAGGGCCACTGGATTCCTGATTGTCGCACCGTAAGAGAAATAAACCCTGTGTCCTTATGTGAGCCCAGGCTTGGATTCTGTTATCCCAAAGCTGTGTATTGTCCCAAACCACCTCTTTTCTCTGACTCTCCAATACTTCCAACTGGCAGCCTCAGGCAGGCTTTATAAGGGAACCTGCCCCCCTCTCCTCCATGCAAAAGTTTAGGGAGGAGAAGCTCAGCCCCTTACAGCAAACAAAGAATCCCCCCCCCCTTACCTCCCTCCCATTCCCCTGCACAGAACTGGCTAAGGGCAAACCCTGACTCAGGATACCTGAGGGGAAGGAGGGGGTCCAGCAGCCACTAAACTTCTAAATTCCTTCTATCCAATAACATCCCTTAAACAGGAACCAATCTACATAATAGAGGAACAACCAATAAAACTCAAGGATTCCTCTCATCTTAATTCATATACATTAAACACTTTCAAATGGCCCAGTATGTGGCAGGGTGCTGGGGTACCCCAATTAATATATCTCGACACATTTTTAATGGTGTAGGGGTGTGTGTGCTATTTCCCAGTTAAATACAATCCATATACATAGACTAAAGGTGGCCATATATTAGAACTCTTCTTCCAACATTCCAGAGACATTCAATTCGATTTTGGAGGAACCATCTGACCATTTCTTTATTGGGACTGTCATGCAATTGCAAAATTAAGGTGGATCTATCTCAGGGACTTCAGAAGGTAGAAAAAACCCTGGAGCTTAAGATATCCTATATACTAACTGGCAGGTGTAAATCATATGGCCCACGGACGCAGAAGCTTGAATGCCACGTTATCAAAACTCCTTTGATTAGGGTTATGGAGCGTCGAGGGTTATCGATTCAAAATTGCTCAAATTTTCAATAATTATCGAAAATATGTCCGTGAGTTCGAAAAACCAAAAGAGTTAAAATTTTGGTTCATCCCTACTGACTAATAGTCAATTTACTGATGGATTATCAGACGGTCAGGAATTTTAGGTCCTTGTCGACCCATGTGTACCTGGCCTTAAATTGCAAACCAACACATACGCAATCGGTCAATCAATCAGTAAATGTGTCTACGGGGGATATCAGGCCACTGACTACAACATAAATCACAAACACAGCCTCACAACTTTCCAAAAGCATCTCTGGAAATTTACTGTATAGTCTAATGATTCTCAGCATTAATTTCTTTGTGGCCAATAAAATTATCAGTGCAAATGGCAACAGGGGCGTAACTACTAGGGGAGAAGATCCTGTGACCACAAGGGGGCGCGGGAGCCAGGGGTGGATCCCATCTTCTAACTTTCCCTATGACAGATACACCCACCTTGCAGAAACCATTGTAGATGAAGAAGAGAGAGGGGCCCCATCATAGTTTTGCTGGGGAGTCGAGTGATTCCTAGTTAAACTGCATGGCAACTATTGTCTGATTCTCACAATAATTAAAATCAGAATTGAGAAGCACTGCTTTCTCTTTCCAGATCATCCAACCAATCAGAGCAGCTACAGCCAGTCTATACAATAATAAACCAAATAAAATGCATGTTTTTGCTTAGAAAAGGCCATACCTTAAATTTTCCGGTCACATTTTTTCCCCTCTGCTATCAGACCTCTGGGTTTTGTATCTTATTTTTCTTTGGTTTATTTATTTAAGCTCAAGCGTATTCAATAGCTCTTGACAATGGCGGGAAAATAACAGGCAGTGACTTGAAATATGGTAAATGTGGAAAAGTTGAAGCAGGTCATTCTTAAAAACCATCACATGGGATTATACAGGGTTAGACATTTAACTCTGTGCTGGTGAAAGGTCTAGCAGTATATTCATTAGACGTCTTAAGATCTGATTTATGTTTGTATCCAATCTATATATATGCACTTGGAGAGCAACAGTCACTTTCCTATGTCACGGTGAATCTTACTGTTATAATGGTCACTCTGTTATGTCATAGATCATGTGACCACTGCCAAACAAAAAGCAACAAAACAAATAAGCAAGCAAAACAAATAAATAAAATAAAATGCAGCAGAGTCGTCACAGCAATGCAGAACCACCGCTGTCTACACCAGAGGGAACTGGTATGCAAAAATCTAATTTACATCGCTCTGTAAAATAACAGAATGAAAAGTCACCTTTGAACATGAGGGACATTATCCAGAATTCAATATAGAATGTTTTATGTATCTGTGATCAGGACAACAACTGGGCCATGTCGGGTATTCAAAAACTACACTGCCTGTCTTCTTAAAGGAATAGTTCACTCAAAAAGTGAACTATTCCTTTAATGTATTGATTGAAGAATGGGAGGTTAAGGAGCTATGCCATACCTCCCCTTCTTTAATCAATTACCCAGGAGCGACAGACGAAGATAACTGAAACCTACCTTACATGCGATCCTCTCGCATTAGCAGTGGAAATTCCCGACCGCTTCCTGTTCAGAATAACTAGAATGCGCATTATCAGGCATGCACGCTATAGTTACTCTGAAACAGGAAGCGGTTGGGACCCGTCACTGCTGATGCGGAGGATTGTGTGCAAGGTAAGTTTCTGCTATCTTTGTCCATCGCTCCTGGGGAATTGATTGAAGAATGGGAGGTAAGGCATAGCTCCTTAACCTCCCATTCTTCAATCAATACATTAAAGGAATAGTTCACTTTTTGAGTGAACTATTCCTTTAATTACGATAAAACATTTGCCTGTGCTATTAGGTCAGATACACACGGACCGCCTGACTATTGGTTTACTGGTTGGTAATCTAACCGTCAGAAAGAAATCGCATAGGCAAACTTTTGCACTTCTTATTGCATTAGCCCCTTACGGCCATCACTGTAAAGGAGCGCTATTTAACAACAAAAATGTTTTACTTCTTCACCGTATTTATAAAAAGAGGCGAATTTTTACAGCTCTAAAAAAAATCAAGCATTAAGTTGAAAACTCTTGCGAAAAGGTCTAAAGCTTCATACACGATGTGTATGAGCGCCTGTTTCGGACGACAATCGTGCCCATACATGGCACGATTGCCGTCTGAAACAGATGCTCATAGACATCAAGTATCGCTGGTCGGCCCCCGTGATCCCACGTGTGAAGGTTTGGGCGTCATTTAAAATGGTTACACCATTTTAGCCAAATGGTGTAACCGAGTCTAACTCCAAGAGGAAATTTAAAGCATCAACAGAATTTGAAAAAAAAATATTTTCAGTCAAGAAAAGTCAACACCCGCTGACCCCTAGAAAAAGTGTTGAAAAGCCTGAATTTCGCCTTTTTATAAATTGCGAGAATGAATCGCTGTCGAAAATAGCACAGAAAACCAATATGGCTGCTTTATAAATGTGCTCCTTCATCTATTAGATAACATATTTTATTAATTCCTTCTTTTATTACATCCTTAGTAAGTGATGCTCCTTTTATTTTACCTGCCAACATCTGTTTGCATTTTATTTTTACAAGATTTCCTACAAAGTCGGTCAATGGGGAGAAGGAGGGAGGGAAATAAAATACCTACAAGCGTTCTCTCCAACATTTTCAGACACTAATTTTCTCCGGGAACATCTGTTTGTGTTGATGACAATATACAGATAGGTCTCACGCCATTGACTGTTTCAATGCCGGGCATCTGTAATAATGTGAGGTAGAGTTTTACAAACCCTGACCTACTTGGAGAACATCAAAATAAAATTAAAGGACGAATGTCTAATGATAAATACCAGATAGCCATATCTTTCCAATTGTCTCTAACTCTCTAAAGGTTTGTACAAACGTTCGATCACGGGTGCCGACCCCCATCGAACTGTGTGTATGAACGGCCGTTTTGGGCGATAATATTGCCGTTAACCGACCAGACGGATCTTCGGCCAAGAAAGTGCCCACATGGCACGATTATTGTCTGAAACGGCCGCTCATACACATCGTGTGGCGCGGGTTGGCACCTGCGATCACATGTGTGCACGAACCTTAATTCTGCAGGTTTTTAGTGAGTGGGTCACAGACGCAGAGTAACCTACCAGTGAGCTCTTTTTAAATTAGACACAGCAGTCAGGAAACCAATTGTTATTCTAAGGCTTAAGCTGGGTACACACACTCCCGATAAAGGGCCAATCCCGTCGGCCCTTTATTGGTAAAGTGTGTACTGGCAAAACAATATCTTCCGAAGCTGCTTTGGTGTCTGGAATGGTCGTTTCAAACAAATTTCCATCATTCGCCGTCGGCTGCGATTGTAGGGAGTATGACAGTCACGAACGCTCTACTTACAATTTATATATACTTTATATAGGGAGAACGATCTTGACTGTGTGTAAGTCACATCTTTCAAAGATGACCGACAGAATCTTGCTGATTCTGCCAGTCATCTTTGAAGCATTGGTACTGTTGTTTACCCACCTTTACTTATAGCTGTAGTTCACCTTTAAAATAAACATTTAAGTGAGATTACACACTTGAATCATAGCAAACCATTTTAGCATAGTTCATATTTCTGGTTAGAACAGAAATGGTGTAATATTAAAAAGATCAGCATAGTCCAAAATGGTAACATGCTAAACTAAAACAAGTATTCCACCATTTTATGTCATTAAAAGGCATGATCTCTAATTATGTAGATAACAGATTTCATACCAATACAGCTCCTCAAAAAACACAACTGCACATAAAGAATTTAAACAAAAAAAGCTGTATATGTTTTCAATTAGGATTAGGATCTTCCACAAATAAAAATTAAAAAAATGAATTTGCAAAACCATAGAATGAACTGCTAACACATGCCTACCTCTGGGGCAAAGCCTATAGAGGCCCCACTGTCCTGGTATTCCAGGAGAAACCTTTCAGATCATCTTCAGATCCAAAACGCGGCAGTTAAGGGTAAGGATAACCTAGCAAAAAAATGAAGCAAAGACACATTAGTACAGAATAAAAAACTAAAAAAAACTAAAACAAAGCCTTGATTCCTATATTGAACCACATGTATATAGTTTCAAAATAGCAGACAAGAGTGCATTTGAAGGCACATGATCTGTATCACTGCTCTTTAAGTCTTCATTCATGAATATCATTTTTTTGCTTTGACACTAATTTCCTGCAACACAAATACATTTACAGTGAGATTCAATAAAAGTTCTTATTGTTAAAAATGGTGCTAACTTTGTCCCAACCAATCAGATGTTAGATTTCAAATGTAAAATAAGATCTGATTGGTTGGGGCAAAATTAGCACCATTATAAATGATAAGAACTTTTATTGAATCTCCCTGTTATTATCCTATAAACATTAATTTAAGCATCAGTTGTATTCAATTAGATCAACTGGACTTGAAGTTTAGTTCTTGAAGACGTTTTGCTAGTCCTCACAAGCATAATTTAAGCATCATATAATCTTAAGTGAACTTCAAGGTAAACAGTAGCATTGTCGGGAAATCACTTATGCGAGCTGCAACCCTGCATAGTCCATGGCGCTCAAGCACTCCAAGCTGCTCGACCTCCTGCGGTAATCAGTATTCAGCTACGCCGAAAGTCAGGAGTAGGCTGCACACGGAACTTCATAAAGGCAAGTCCTTTATTCAAACATCGAAGTTGAAAACAAACGCCCGTATGGCAGTAAAACATGGGGCCAGCACAGGTGTAACCTGACGCGTTTCACAGATCACGGTCACTTCATCTGTGCAGCCTACTCCTGACTTTCGTCGTAGCTGAATACTACCAAACTTCCTTGACCAAATGCCCTGAACGGCCCCTGACCGCAGTGTGGCTGATGTAACGCTAGCAGGACCCACCTTTGTTGGTAAGGCAACTTGGATCGTTAAGGCGGGTAAACACTATTACAATCCATCAAAGATGACAGACAGAATCAGCAATATTTTGTCTGTCATCTTTGACAGATGGGAGTACACAGTCATGATTGTACTCCCTATAAAAGGTATAGGAAGAATGTTTGTGACTGCCATACTCCCTACGATTGTGGCCGACTCCCTATACCTTAGTACAGGGAGCCAACCATGAATGAGGGATATTTTTCATCCCGAAAAGACCGTTCCCAATGTGGAACGTTCGTCGGCATCAGAAACGATCGTTTCGCCGTATACACTTTCCCGGTAAAGGGAATCGCGTCAGTTCCAGGAGGTGACATTTTCAGATATCTGATAGTTATTGAATCGATTCAGGTTCATTTAGATTTTATGTTTAATTCTACTTTAATAAAAGGTGAACTGGTTTTACTGTTTGTAAGTTTAATACATTTTTATAGTGATGGCAGTCCAGGAAAGTCAGTTACCCTTTATTTATAGGACATTCTTGCCTTGTAAGTAATGATGCTCTGGATTCCCTTTAATTGTTAAAGTGCGAAGAAATGTATTACTAGTGAAAACCAGTAAACAAGGTTTAACTTTTTCTGCCTTGTCCTACTGAATGAAACTGTACATCCTTCAAATATATAATTATAAATATAGGTAAATCACCCCCTAAAACTACAATAGTTAGAAAGTGGACCGACGTAGGACTAAACTGATGCATCAAAATGATGTTCTCCCCTTTCCCTCTGCCTATCAAAAGTTCCCACCTCCTCTGCAAGCTCTTTTACGAGCTTGCACATGCTCGGAGGCAGCTAAGGTAATAGCATTCAGTTATTGGCTGTGATGTCATCTCTCATCCATGACTGACAGCTGCTAACCAGAAGAACCAGAACAAGGAACAGAACAGCAGCAGCATCGGATCTAAAGGGATTTGACAACTATCACCAACGTGTGGAGGCCAAAAATGACAGACCACAATGGCGTCAAACTACTATGTGCAGTTACCACCACATGTGTATGGCCATCTTTACTTTCACCTCTGAAATCATTTGATGCTGCTGATTTTAGAAATGAGAGATACGGCTGTTAGTTAGCATTTGTTTTTTCTATTTTTGCGTTATTTCTCTTTTAAGAATCTTTGCAGATCTATATAGTCAGTGCAGGATAAACACATCTGCTTAAAGGGACACTAAACCGTCATATACATGTACCTTGCAAATGTATATATTATTCACAGTGAGGTGCGATCACTAATTCCCACCTCCCTGTGAATAATAGAATGCCTGGGTTACACACATAAACTTACCTACTGGTTCTCCCCTTGCAGCTTCTCACCAGCAGATGGTGTTCTGTCTTGTCTGCACTCCTATCCTTTGCACATGCACGCCTATATAAAAGATAGATCCATTTGCAAAGACTGTTTATTGTCCCTTTAAAGCTTTAAATATGAAGTAAACAAAAACTATGCGTTTAGCAATAGTAGTTAATGGATCTGTAGTTAAATAACTATTTATTAATCAGCATTGCTATGCACTGAAAACAGCTTGGGTTTCAATGATGTCATGCAGTGCCCAACTCAACTGATTACAAATCACCTCTGTAACACGGCAACAATAATTGTTGTGTGTCCCTGGTAAAGGTCTACCATGGGCTGCCTGGCTGGCTAGTATTTTTTCCATACATTCGCATAGAACAATGGCTAATAAAATTAAAAAGGAATAAAAAAATCCGTAGTGAATTTTTAAATCCTACAAGTGTATATTTAAATTGCAAGTCAGCCCCTTGAATGAAAAATTATATATAGGTAAATCAATCAATCCCCAAAACTGCAATAGTAAGAAATCCGAGATGTTAGACTAACCTGAAACGCTGCACAATGTCTTATTACCCCTCGTTCTGCTTCCTAGTTCATCCAGTTAGCAGCTATCAGTCATGGATATGACAGTTGACATCACAGCCAATGACTGAAGTCTATTCCCCTAGCTGCCTCGTCCAATATTTTATTTTAATATCTTCTTGGAGAAGAACAGGAATCCTTTGAAGAGGCAGAGGGAAAGGGGAAAAGAACATATTGCTGCATTTACATCTGTCAGCTTTTTGACTATTGTGTTGGTTGTGGGTTTGAGTGATTTACCAGTATATACTTTTTCATTTGTGGAGTGGGCATGCCCTTAATAAGAGGATCGAACCACTATTAAAGCCTCAATATTTAGTAAAATGGGCAGTTTGCATTCATCTTGGTGGGGTTCATGTTGACACAACATGGCTGTCCTAATATTAGAACCAGTTTTAGTTAAAAGCTAAACTCCTGACATTCCCTCCAGAATCCTTATAACTTTGCATTCCATGTAAAAACAGCTTCATCTAAATAACGACAAAACAAAGTAAAATAACGTTTAGCTGTCTACGTTATTCTACAGAATGTTAAAATATATAAAAATAAATATTTTTTTTTATTAGTATGACTGAAATCTGCAATATTCTCTTTACCTCTTGTGCCAAAGCCCTAGCACTTCCTTTTATATAATTTATATATTTATGTTCTCAACTATCTATGTGTTTATCCCCCTTGTATGACTTTATTGCATTTTAATACTGTACAGCGATGTGTCCCCAAGTGGCGCTATATATTTAAACATATACATACATACATAGCTAACCTTAAAATGATCTAAACCTTATAACCCAGCACCCCCATGTGGCCAGTTTGTAACACTGCAGCAGAATGTCTCCTTTGTCTCCCAATCGAAAGCCATCATACACACAACTTGTAGGGCATATACAATACAATACAATAACCTTTATAAAGCGCCTTTCTCCTAAAGCACTCAAAGTGCATAGATATGTCTCAGATCAATACAGAGGAAAATGCAGGTGGAAAATTATTTGGTGTGGCAAGGAGTTCCAAAGTGTATGAGCAGCATGACAGAAGGCTCTGTCTCCAAACGTTTTGAGGTGAACTCTGGGGATGACCAACTTATTGGATCCTTTTGATCTAAGATTATCTGTGTGTGTGTGGGGGGGGGGGGGGTTGATGCAGTTGCGGCAAGTCCTTCTGGTATCTAGGGCCCAGCCCAGGATGTGCAAGGATTTGAAAGAACACCATATCATTTGTACCCATATCCCTTATAACAGATAATCACTGACCAGTAATACAGAATAATTATATATATTTAATTATATATAGATTTATATTTGTATAATACAGCAAACAGTGCAACACTGTACCACAATGTTCTCCGTAAAGACAATTCCAAGACAACAAAGCCCTACATCTAATGCTTATCAATCCCATAGTTTAGAATAAAACTGGATTGAAATGACTTAAAGGACAGTTATACCTTTCCCATCCCCTCTTTTCCAATGAAAGGACCAAGGGTGAGGATCCCAACCCGAAGTCCTCACCGTCTGAGGACCAAAATGCTAGGTCCTCACCCCTAAGTTTAGCCTACAGAATGCAAACCAAGCTTTAATACTTACCTTTGCGTAGGCACCTTGACCCACCCCCTGTTCAGCCCATTGCCCGAATAACCAATAGGAAAAAACACTTATTGCACAGCGTGCAGGGGCGTAACTACCAGAAGCATGGGCCCGTGAGCCCCATCTTTTATTTTTCATGACACATATATGACACATATAACCTCCTCCCAGAAAACAACTGAGAATAAAGCACGGCCTATCATAATTTTGACGGGGGACCCAGGTATGAGGACTTAGCGGTTTATGTCCTCATCCTGGGTACTACTGATGTGGGTGAAAAAAAGAGGAGTGGTGCTAAGTTAAGTATAACTGTCCTTAAGGACTAGGCCACACTAGCGCTTTTTTTGCGCACGCAATTTTCACGGGAATGCAAAAATTCCCCCGATTATTGATGCGCATGCATATGTGCATCTGTTTGCCTTTAAGTGCACCATTTTTTTACACAAACGCATGCGTTCCAATGTTAAATTACACAACTGCATAGACAAACACGGAAAAACGTGCGACAACGCACCAGAATCGCACACGCAATTTAGTGCATTGTAGTGGGGCCTGTGCCTAAATGCCAATTGATTTGTGAACTGGAGGGCTGACTATAAAACTGGTTTGTGTACTGGAGGAATGACTTTATGATTTTTGAACAGGAGGGTTTGTGGACCGGAGAGCTGACTGTAAAGATGATTTGTGCACTGGAGGTTTGACAAGAATGGTTTGTGAACTGAAGTGCTGAATAAACAATGGCTTGTGAAATGAAGGGCTGACTTAATAACGGTTTGTGGACTGGAGGGCTGAATAAACAATGGTTTATGGACTGGAGGGCTGACTGTAAAGCTGCTTTGTGAACTGGGGGAGGGGGGGGGCTGAAAGCAATAGTTTGTGGACTGGAGGGCTGAATGTAAAACTGGATTGTGAACTGGGGGGCTGACAACAATAGGAACTATAGGAAAAAAATTACGCAATGGTTGGTAAACTGGAGAGCTAGCCTGACGAACAGTACTGACTGGTGGAGGGCTGACACTGTTTTAGGGGGGACATCTGTGCAGTTACAGTGAGTTATTACAGATGGATGGGAGTTCACTGCTTCAAAAGTTTAAGGGGAAAAGGAGCCAGAACATAAATTGTTGTTAATTATTTTTAATGTGGTGCAGTCATTCCCAGCTCTAACCTAGGGTGTACATTATTAATGGCTCCTAGTACTATATGTGGTAACATGGGGTGTACATTATTAATGGCTCCTAGTACCTTATGTGGTAACATGGGGTGTACATTATTAATGGCTCCTAGTACTTTATGTGGTAACCTGGGGTGTACATTATTAATGGCTCCTAGTACTTTATGTGGGAACCTGTGGTATACATTATTAATGCCTCCTAGTACCTTATGTGGTAACATGGGGGGTACATTTTTAATGGCTCCTAGTACCTTTATGTAACTTGGTAATACATTATTTAATGCTCCTATACTATGACCTGTGGTTAGCTGTGGTAACCTGGGGTGTACATTTTAATGGCTCCTAGTACCTTATATGGTAACCTGTGGTATACATTATTAATGGCTCCTAGTACCTTATGTGGTAACATAGGGGGTACATTTTTAATGGCTCCTAGTACCTTATGTGGTAACATAGGGGGTAAATTTTTAATGGCTCCTAGTACCTTGTATGGGAACCTGGGGTGTACATTATTAATGGCAACTAGTACCTTATGTGGTAACATGGGTGTACATTATTAATGGCTCCTAGTACCTTATGTGGTAACATGGGGTGTACATTATTAATGGCTCCTAGTACCTTTATGTGGTAACCTGGGGTGTACATTATTAATGGCTCCTAGCACCTTATGTGGTAACATGGGGGTACATTTTTAATGGCTCCTAGTACCTTATGTGGTACATGGGGTGTACTATTAATGGCTCCTAGTACCTTATGTGGTAACCTGGGGTGTACATGGGGTGAACATTATTAATGGCTCCTAGCACCTTATGTGGTAACATGGGGGGTACATTTTTAATGGCTCCTAGTACCTTTATGTGGTAACATGGGGTGTACATTATTAATAGCTACATTATTAATAGCTCCTAGTACCTTATGTGGTAACATGGGGGTATTATTAATGGCTCCTAGCACCTTATGTGGTAACATGGGGTGTACATTGTTAATGGCTCCTAGTACCTTTATGTGGTAACATGGGGGGTATATTATTAATGGCTCCTAGCACCTTATGGGAACCTGGGGTGTACATTATTAATGTTTCCTAGTACTTTATGTGGTACCTGGGGTGTATTATTAATGGCTCCTAGTACCTTATGTGGTAACCTGGGGTTACATTATTAATGGCTCCTGTACTTATTGGAACCTGGGTGTACATTTAATGCTCTAGCACCTTATGTGGTAACATGGGGTGTACATTATTAATGGCTCCTAGTACCTTATGTGTAACATGGGGTGTACATTATTAATGGCTCCTAGTACCTTATGTGGTAACATGGGGTGTACATTATTAATGGTTCCTAGTACTTTATGTGGTAACATGGGGTGAACATTATTAATGGCTCCTAGTACCTTATGTGGTAACCTGGGGTGTACATTATTAATGGCTCCTAGTACCTTATGTGGTAACCTGGGGTGTACATTATTAATGGCTCCTAGCACCTTATGTGGTAACATGGGGTGTACATTATTAATGGCTCCTAGTACCTTATGTGGTAACCTGGGGTGTACATTATTAATGGCTACTAGCACCTTATGTGGTAAATGGGGTGTACATTATTAATGGCTCCTAGTACTTTATGTGGTAACACGGGGTGTACATTATTAATGGCTCCTAGTACTTTATGTGGTAACACGGGGGGTACATTATTAATGGCTCCTAGTACCTTATGTGGTAACATGGGGTGTACATTATTAATGCTCCTAGTACCTTATGTGGTAACATGGGGTGTACATTATTAATGGCTCCTAGTACCTTTATGTGGTAACCTGGGGTGTACATTATTAATGGCTCCTAGTACCTTATGTGGTAACCTGGGGTGTACATTATTAATGGTCCTAGTACCTTATGTGGTAACCTGGGGTGTACATTATTAATGGCTCCTAGTACTTTATGTGGTAACATGGGGTGTACATTATTAATGGCTCCTAGTACCTTATGTGGTAACATGGGGGGTACATTTTAATGGCTCCTAGTACCTTTATGTGGTAACATGGGGTGTACATTATTAATGGCTACATTATTAATAGCTCCTAGTACCTTATGTGGTAACATGGGGGTACATTATTAATGGCTCCTAGAACCTTATGTGGTAACCTGGGGTGTACATTATTAATGGCTCCTAGTACCTTATGTGGTACCTGGGGGTACATTATTAATGGCTCCTAGTACCTTATGTGGTAACCTGGGGTGTACATTATTAATGGCTCCTAGTACCTTATGTGTACCCTGGGGTGTACATTATTAATGGCTCCTAGTACCTTATGTGGTAACATGGGGTGTACATTATTAATGGCTCCTAGCACCTTATGTGGTAACATCGGGTGTACATTATTAATGGCTCCTAGCACCTTATGTGGAACCTGGGGTGTACATTATTAATGTTCCTAGTACTTTATGTGGTAACCTGGGGTGTACATTATTAATGGCTCCTAGTACCTTATGTGGTAACATGGGGGTACATTTTTAATGGCTCCTAGTACCTTATATGGTAACTGTGGTATACATTATTAATGGCTCCTAGTACCTTTGTGGTAACATGGGGTGGTACATTTTTAATGGCTCCTAGTACCTTATTGGTAACCTGGGGTTACATATTAATGGCCTAGTACCTTTGTGGGAACCTATGGGTACATTATTATGGCTCCTAGTACCTTATGTGGTAACCTGGGGTGTATATATTAATGGCTCCTAGACCTTATGGTAACATGGGGTGTACATTATTAATGGCTCCTAGTACCTTATGTGGTAACTGGGGGGTAATTATTAATGGCTCCTACCCTTATGTGTAACCTGGGTGTACATTATTAATGGCTCCTAGTACCTTATGTGGTAACATGGGTGTACATTATTAATGGCTCCTAGTACCTTATGTGGTAACATGGGTTTACATTATTAATGGTTCCTAGTACCTTATGTGGTACCTGGGGTGTACATTATTAATGGCTCCTAGTACCTTATGTGGTAACCTGGGTGTACATTATTAATGGCTCCTAGTACCTTATGTGGTAACCTGGGGTGTACATTATTAATGGCTCCTAGCAACTTATGTGGTAACATGGGGTGTACATTATTAATGGCTCCTAGTACCTTATGTGGTAACATGGGGTGTACATTATTAATGGCTCCTAGTACCTTATGTGGTAACCTGGGGGGTACATTATTAATGGCTCCTAGACCTTATGTGGTAACATGGGGTGTACATTATTAATGGCTCCTAGTACTTTATGTGGTAACTTGGGGTTACATTATTAATGGCTCCTAGTACCTTATGTGGTAACATGGGGTGTACATTATTAATGGCTCCTAGTACCTTATGTGGTAACATGGGGTGTACATTATTAATGGCTCCTAGTACCTTTATGTGGTAGCCTGGGGTGTACATTATTATGGTTCCTAGTCACCTTATGTGGTACATGGGGGGTACATTTTTATGGCTCCTAGTACCTTATGTGGTAACATGGGGTGTACATTATTTTGGCTCCTAGTACCTTATGTGTGTAACCTGGGGTGTACATTAACTATTAATGGCTCCTAGCACCTTATGTGGTAACATGGGGGGTACATTTTTAATGGCTCCAGTACCTTTATGTGGTACCATGGGGTGTACATTATTAAGCTACATTATTAATAGCTCCTAGTACCTTATGTGGTAACATGGGGGGTATATTATTAATGGCTCCTAGCACCTTATGTGTGTAACATGGGGTGTACATTATTAATGGTTCCTAGTACGTTATGTGGTAACCTGGGGTGTACATTATTAATGGCTCCTAGTACCTTATGTGGTAACCTGGGGTGTACATTATTAATGGCTCCTAGTACCTTATGTGGTAACCTGGGGTGTACTTATAATGGCTCCTAGCACCTTATGTGGTAACATGGGGTGTACATATTAATGGCTCCTAGACCTTATGTGGTAACATGGGTTTACATTATTAATGGCTCCTAGTCACCTTATGTGGTAACCTGGGGTGTACATTATTAATGGCTACTAGCACCTTATGTGGTAACATGGGGTGTACATTATTAATGGCTCCTAGTACTTTATGTGGTAACACGGGGTGTACATTATTAATGGCTCCTAGTACCTTATGTGGAAACCTGGGGTGTACATTATTAATGGCTCCTAGTACCTTATGTGGTAACCTGGGTGTACTATTAATGGCTCCTAGTACCTTATGTGGTAACATGGGGTGTACATTATTAATGGCTCCTAGCACCTTATGTGGTAACATCGGGTGTACATTATTAATGGCTCCTAGCACCTTATTGGGAACCTGGGGTGTACATTATTAATGGTTCCTAGTACTTATGTGGTAACCTGGGGTGTACATTATTAATGGCTCCTAGTACCTTATATGGTAACCTGTGGTATACATTATTAATGGCTCCTAGTACCTTATGTGGTAACATGGGGGGTACATTTTTAATGGCTCCTAGTACCTTATATGGGAACCTGGGGTGTACATTATTAATGGCAACTAGTACCTTATTGGGAACCTATGGTGTACATTATTAATGGCTCCTAGTACCTTATGTGGTAACCTGGGGTGTATATTATTAATGGCTCCTAGCACCTTATATGGTAACATGGGGTGTACATTATTAATGGCTCCTAGTACCTTATGTGGTAACTGGGGGTAATTATTAATGGCTCCTACACCTTATGTGGAAACCTGGGTGTACATTATTAATGGTTCCTAGTACTTTTATGTGGTAACCTGGGGTGTACATAATTAATGGCTCCTAGACTTATGTGGTAACATGGGGTGTACATTATTAATGGCTCCTAGTACCTTATGTGGTAACATGGGGAACATTTTAATGGTTCCTACTTATGTGGTAACCTGGGGTGTACATTATTAATGGCTCCTAGTACCTTATGTGGTAACATGGGGTGTACATTATTAATGGCTCCTAGTACCTTATGTGGTAACCTGGGGTGTACATTATTAATGGCTCCTAGCACCTTATGTGGTAACATGGGGTGTACATTATTAATGGCTCCTAGTACTTATGTGTGGTAACCTGGGTGTACATTATTAATGGCTCCTAGACCTTATGTGGTACATGGGGTGTACATTATTAATGGCTCCTAGTACCTTATGTGGTAACCTGGGGTGTACATTATTAATGTCTCTAGCACCTTATGTGGTAACCTGGGTGTACTTATTATGGCTCCTAGTACTTTATGTGGTACACGGGGGTTACATTATTAATGGCTCCTAGTACCTATGTGTAACATGGGGTGTACATTATTAATGGCTCCTAGTACCTTATGTGGTACATGGGGTGTACATTATTAATGGCTCCTAGTACCTTATGTGGTAACCTGGGGGGTCACTATAATGGCTCCTAGTACCTATTGTGGTAACCTGGGTGTACATTATTAATGGCTCCTAGTACCTTATGTTTAACCTGGGTGTACATTATTAATGGCTCCTAGTACCTTTATGTGGTAACCTGGGGTGTACATTATTAATGGCTCCTAGCACCTTATGTGGTAACATGGGGGGTACATTTTTAATGGCTCCTAGTACCTTTATGTGGTAACATGGGGTGTACATTATTAATGGCTACATTATTAATAGCTCCTAGTACCTTATGTGGTAACATGGGGTATCTTATAATGGCTCCTAGAACCTTATGTGGTACATGGGGTGTACATTATTAATGGCTCCTAGTACTTTATGTGGCACCTGGGTGTACATTATTAATGGCTCCTAGTACCTATGTGGTAACCTGGGTGTACATTATTAATGGCTCCTAGTACCTTATGTGGTAACACTGGGTGTACATTATTAATGGCTCCTAGTACCTTATGTGTAACATGGGGTGTACTTATTAATGGTCCTAGCACCTTATGTGGTAACATGGGTGTACTTTATTAATGGCTCCTAGCACCTTATGTGGAACCTGGGGTACATTATTAATGGTTCCTAGTACTTTATGTGGTAACCTGGGGTGTACATTATTAATGGCTCCTAGTACCTTATGTGGTAACATGGGGGGTACATTTTAATGGCTCCTAGTACCTTATATGGTAACCTGGGGTATACATTATTAATGGCTCCTAGTACCTTATGTGGTAACATGGGGGGTACATTTTTAATGGCTCCTAGTACCTTATATGGGAACCGTGGGTGTACATTATTAATGGTCAACAGTACCTATTTGGAACCTATGGTGTACATTATTATGGCTCCTAGTACCTTATGTTTAACCTGGGGTGTATATATTAATGGCTCCTAGCACCTTATATGGTAACATGGGTGTACATATTAATGGCTCCTAGTACCTTATGTGGTAACATGGGGGGTATATTTATTAATGGCTCCTCACCTTATGTGGGAACCTGGGGTGTACATTATTAATGGTCCTATACTTTATGTGGTAACCTGGGGTGACATTATTAATGGCTCCTAGTACCTTATGTGGTAACATGGGGTGTACATTATTAATGGCTCCTATACCTTATGTGGTAACATGGGGGTTACATTTTAATGGTTCCTAGTACCTTATGTGGTAACCTGGGTGTACATATTAATGGCTCCTGTACCTTATGTGGTACCTGGGGTGTACATTATTATGGCCCTAGTACCTTATTGGTAACCTGGGGTGTACATTATTAATGGTCCTAGTACCACTTATGTGGTAACATGGGGTACATTTTAATGGCTCCTGTACCTTATATGGTAACCTGGGTATACATATTAATGGCCCTAGTACCTTATGTGGTAACGGGGTACATTTTTAATGCTCCTAGTACCTTATATGGGAACCTGGGGTGTACATTATTAATGGCAACTAGTACCTTATGTGGGAACCTATGGTGTACATTATTAATGGCTCCTAGTACCTTATGTGGTAACCTGGGGTGTATATTTTAATGGCTCCTAGCACCTTATATGGTAACATGGGGTGTACATTATTAATGGCTCCTAGTACCTTATGTGGTAACATGGGGGGTAATATTATTAATGGCTCCTAGCACCTTATGTGGGAACCTGGGGTGTACATTATTAATGGTTCCTAGTACTTTATGTGGTAACCTGGGTGTACATTATTAATGGCTCCTAGTACCTTATGTGGTAACATGGGGTGTACATTATTAATGGCTCCTAGTACCTTATGTGGTAACATGGGTGTACATTATTATGTTCCTAGTACTGTATGTGGTAACCTGGGGTGTACATTATTAATGGCTCCTAGTACCTTATGTGGTAACCTGGGGTGTACATTATTAATGGCTCCTAGTACCTTATGTGGTAACCTGGGGTGTACATTATTAATGGCTCCTAGCACCTTATGTGGTAACATGGGGTGTACATTATTATGGCTCCTAGTACCTTATGTGGTAACATGGGGTGTACATTATTAATGGCTCCTAGTACCTTATGTGGTAACTGGGGTGTACTTATTAATGGCTCCTAGCACCTTATGTGTGGTAACATGGGGTGTACATTATTAATGGCTCCTAGTACTTAGTGGTAACATGGGGTTTACATATTAATGGCTCCTAGTACCTTATGTGGTAACCTGGGGTATACATTATTATGGCTCCTAGTATCTTTGTAGTAACTGGGGTGTACATTATAATGCTCCTAGCACCTTATGTGGTAACATGGGGTGTACATTATTAATGGCTCCTAGAACCTTATGTGGTAACATGGGGTGTACATTATTAATGGCTCCTAGTACTTTATGTGGTAACCTGGGGTGTACATTATTAATGGCTCCTAGTACCTTATGTGGTAACCTGGGGTGTACATTATTAATGGCTCCTAGTACCTTATGTGGTACCTGGGGTGTACATTATTAATGGCTCCTAGTACCTTATGTGGACTGGGGTGTACATTATTAATGGCTCCTAGCACCTTTTTGGGTAACATGGTGTACATTATTAATGGCTCCTAGACCTATGTGGGAACCTGGGGTGTACATTATTAATGGCTCCTAGTACTTATGTGGTAACCTGGGGTGTACATTATTAATGGCTCCTAGTACCTTATGTGGTAACATGGGGGGTACATTTTTAATGGCTCCTAGTACCTTATATGGTAACCTGTGGTATACATTATTAATGGCTCCTAGTACCTTATGTGGTAACATGGGGGGTACATTTTTAATGGCTCCTAGTACCTTATATGGGAACCGGGGTGTACATTATTAATGGCAACTAGTACCTTATGTGGGAACCTATGGTGTACATTATTAATGGCTCCTAGTACCTTATGTGGTAACCTGGGTGTATATTATTATGGCTCCTAGACCTTATTGGTAACATGGGGTTTACATATTAATGGCTCCTAGTACCTTATTTGTAACATGGGGGGTATATAATTATAATGGCTCCTAGCACCTTATGTGGAACCTGGGGTGTACATTATTAATGGTCCTAGTACTTTATGTGGTAACCTGGGTGTACATTATTAATGGCTCCTAGTACCTTATGTGGTAACATGGGGTGTCATATTAATGCTCCTAGTACCTTATGTGGTAACATGGGTGTACATTATTAATGGCTCTAGCACCTTATGTGGTAACCTGGGGTGTACATTATTAATGGCTCCTAGTACCTTATGTGGTAACATGGGGCATACATTATTAATGGCTCCTAGCACCTTATGTGGTAACATGGGGGGTACATTATTAATGGCTCCTAGTACCTTATGTGGTAATATGGGGCATACATTATTAATGGCTCCTAGTACCTTATGTGGTAACATGGGGCATACATTAATGGCTCCTAGTACCTTTATTGGTAACCTGGGGTGTACATTATTAATGGCTCCTAGTACCTTATGTGGTAACATGGGGTGTACATTATTATGGTCCTAGTACTTATGTGGTAACATGGGGTGTACATTATTAATGGCTCCTAGTACTTTTGTGGTAACCTGGGGTGTACATTTTAATGGCTCCTAGTACCTTATGTGGTAACATGGGGTGTACATTATTAATGGCTCCTAGTACTTTATGTGGTAACCTGGGGTGTACATTATTAATGGCTCCTAGTACCTTATGTGGTAACATGGGGATACATTATTAATGGCTCCTAGTACCTTTTGTGGTAACATGGGGTGTACATTATTAATGGCTCCTATACTTTATTGTGTAACTGGGGTGTACATTATTAATGGCTCCTAGTACCTTATGTGGTACATGGGGTGAACATTATTAATGGCTCCTAGACCTTATGTGGTAACATGGGGGGTACATTTTAATGGCTCCTGTACCTTTATGTGGTAACATGGGGTGTACATTATTAATGGCTACTAGATACTCTATATAGTGGTAACATGGGGGTATATTATAATGGCTCCTAGCCTTATGTGGTAACATGGGTGTACATTATTAATGGCTCCTAGTACCTTATGTGGTAACATGGGGTGTACATTATTAATGGCTACTAGCACCTTATGTGGTAACATGGGGTGTACATTATTAATGGCTCCTAGTACTTTATGTGGTAACATGGGGGTTACATTATTAATGGCTCCTAGTACCTTATGTGGTAACATGGGGTGTACATTATTAATGGCTCCTATACCTTATGTGGTAACATGGGGTGTACATATAATGGCTCCTAGACCTTATGTGGTAACTGGGGTGACATTATTAATGGCTCCTAGCACCTTATGTGGTACATGGGGTGTACATTATTAATGGCTCCTAGTACCTTATGTGGTAACATGGGGTGTACATTAATATGGCTCCTGGTACCTTATGTGGTAACATGGGGTGTACATTAATTAATGGGCTCCTAGTACCTTATGTGGTACAGGGGTGTACATTATTAATGGCTCCTAGTACTTATGTGGTAACATGGGGTTTACATTATTAATGGCTCCTAGCACCTTATGTGGTAACATGGGGTGTACATTATTAATGGCTACTAGCACCTTATGTGGTAACATGGGGGGTACATTTTTAATGGCTCCTAGTACCTTATGTGGTAACTGGGGTGTACATTATTAATGGCTCCTAGTACCTTATGTGGTAACCTGGGGTGTACATTATTAATGGCTCCTAGTACCTTATGTGGTAACCTGGGGTTTACATTATTAATGGCTCCTAGTACCTTATGTGGTAACCTGGGGTTACATTATTATGGCTAATATAATGCTCCTAGCACTTTATGTGGTAACATGGGGGGTACATTATTAATGGCTCCTAGTACCTTATGTGGTAACATGGGGATACATTATTAATGGCTCCTAGTACCTTATGTGGTAACATGGGGATACATTATTAATGGCTCCTAGTACCTTATGTGGTAACATGGGGTTACATTATTAATGGCTCCTAGTACCTTATGTGGTACCTGGGGTTTACATTATTAATGGCTACATAATTAATGGCTCCTAGCCTTATGTGGTAACATGGGGGGTACATTATTAATGGCTCCTAGTACCTTATGTGGTAACATGGGGATACATTATTGGCTCCTAGTACCTATGTGGTAACATGGGTGTACATTATTAATGGCTCCTAGCACTTTATTGGTAACATGGGGTTTACATTATTTATGGCTACATTATTAATGGCTCCTAGTACCTTATGTGGTAACATGGGGATACATTATTAATGGCTCCTAGCACTTTATGTGGTAACATGGGGGGTACATTATTAATGGCTCCTAGTACCTTATGTGGTAACATGGGGATACATTATTAATGGCTCCTGGCACCTTATGTGGGAACACGGAAAGTGATGATTTTCATAATTTATCTCCAGAGTCCCGGCAGTTAGAACTCCAGGCTGCCCCGCCCCTCTATCAATACGAGGCTGTCCCGCCCCTCTATCAATACGAGGCTGCCCCGCCCCTCCAATAAAGCTAGACTGTCCCGCCCCTTTACAACCCGCCCATTTTAGTGACAGGAAAAGGAAATGTGTTAGGCTGAAGGGGAGAAGTCGGAGCTGCATTCTATCAGGATCCAAGACTATCGGGAGTGAGATTTATCTAGTCCCCGCAGTGAGTATCGTGTTCCTGCATCGTTATGTTGGGTGATAGAATGGATATAGCAATCCTTATAGAATCCCGGGTCGTGTCTTTGTACTGGGGGCTCGTTAATCTGCGCAAATCTGTGGGCGGGGCGTTGTAAATCCGTAGGCGGGGCTTGTGTTGTAAACATAAAATAGAACCATTGTGATAAATATTGACCTGTCATTAGTTAAAAAGAAGGATATTGCTGTATTAAAGTGGACTAGCAAAGCATGCTGGGAGTTGTGGTTTAATAAACACCTGGAATGCCAGGGATCCACATCACTGTACTAGGTGGTTGTTTCAATGGGTTATTATTTATTGAGCTGTGTATTGTAATTTATTACTACTGCATCTATAAATACAGGTCAGGGTCTGGGGATTATACAGCGGATAATGTACGACCAGCTGTAAATTATATAGTGGATAACGCACCCCCAACTGTAAATTTTAAAGTCACCGTGACCATATAAAAGTATGAGGCGGCAGGTGACTTTTAATATCCTTATAATTTACAGTTGGGGGTGCATTATTTATTATAACCTACCCCTTTGTGGCTTCTGGTTTCCTTCCCCTCCTGAAACTAAGATTATAAGGCTATAATCTTACAGTTCCTCCCATAAAAAATCCACTACAGGGGTAGGTTATTAGGATATTCTAAGTCTTTTAATATCATAATTTATTGTACAGTGTTCATTATAATCAACCCCATCCCCCCTCATTTAAAGACATAGAAATGTCCTGGCAGACCGTTCGCCAACAGCAAGTGGTCGGCTGGGAAGAATCCCTGTTAGTCACGGTAAAAGTAGCCACGACTGACAGCAATGTGTGGCAGGTTACTGGTATTGATACATAAGGTAGAGTTGATCCTTGATTACCATTAGTCAGGAAGGATTTTTTTTCCCCTTCATAATTCGGGTGTTTTTTTGTTTTTTTTTTTGCCTTCCTCTGGATCAAAAGTTAGGCAGGAAATGTGGGTATTGCTGATTAGGATGGACGTCTTTATAGGAGACCGGATGCTCCACCGTGATTTAGTGGTATGTCCAATCCGGGCGAACGTACGACCAACATTGGTAGCGGCCAGGCTCAAAAACACTTCTGATTTTTCGGGCCGACCTACCAGTGGTAATATGTGGTAATATCGGTCGGTTTACATGGAAAATTGCGTAGTGTGTGATCTGGCTGGGTAGCAGGGCATTGCAAAAATCCTGCATGCTAACGCTAAGTTTTTCTTACAAATCTCCTTGAGCAATATAAAAAAAAAGGTTCTTTCCAGTCACCATTGCGGCTATTCACTAATAGATTTTAAAAAATACGTCTTGTTGCAAAATTAAAAATCTCGACCAGCCCCCCATAAAAGTTTAATATCAATGTCTTTACAATGAAAGACATCATGGCCACAAAAGGAGCTAATGCACAATTTTGGGGCTGTGCATACTTGCATTTTTTGGAAAATCATCTTTCATAAAGGTTCACACTTTTAGCAGATTTCCTAAAAAAAAGGAGCAAAATAAAGCAGATTTCTTGCCCTACTTCCTATATCAAGTAGAATGTACTACTTAATAGTAATTAAAGGGTACCCCACATTTATTGGTCTATTCAGAGGCACTGTCAGCAAACAAACTCAATATCCAATAGATAACTATGGGTCTGTGCTCTAGAGCAGGGGTGTCCAACCTGGCGACTGGGGGCTCCCAGACACTCGGGTCCCACCCGATCTCTGTCCATGGCCATGCTCGCCTGATGGTTCTGGGTACCACAATTTTTTTTTCCTGAACACCTGTGGATTGGGCACCAATCTAAACTATGCTACTATACTAGGGGAGTAGGGTAAATATTGCCCTTGATTTTATCAGATTTTTTTTAGTTTTACTGCACAAATTCAATAAAAACTTTAAATTCTCTAAGTGTGGACTAGTTATTATATAAATTGACACTTTAAGGGGAGGGGGAAAATCCTTTTTAGACTTGTGGCCAGCTTAAAAATGTTAATTTTAATATAAATAGTCACATTTTACGTGTTTTGTTATATGAACATCTGGTCTCTAATATATGATTCATGGTTTGATATGTTCTGTTTTAGATCAAAGACATGACTACACTGGATGATAAGCTGTTGGGAGAAAAATGTCAGTACTATTACAGCAGCAGCAGCGATGAAGAGGACAGTGAGCATGACCCCAAAACGATAAAAGGATCTGCTGGAGAGTACAGTTATGGGAAAGAAGGAAATGTAGTGAATACAGGTAAATGGAACTATTTCAATGTCTGACCAATAAGTTTTTTTAAGGGTAACTGTGGTCTCCATGCAAGTGATCTCTATTTAACAGAACTTTAATACCTTCAAACAAGCCTAGGATGATGTCTCTAGCTTCTCTGGTTCTTAAAGCTTGGAAAGTTACACTTAGACAGTTAGGATAAACAGTCACATGATGTGCTCTGTAAGAACAACTGCCCACCCCCACAAAAAATAAGATATTTCCTGAATCTATTTAAAGTCAATTAAAACAGTAGGATACAACTGGGCATGCTCGTGCCAAAGGCATTGGGGGCAATGATGCTGGTAATGCCACAGCTCACAGTGCTAGCTGGAAAAAACACCCTTTATACTGCTATACGTTTGCATAGATTGCAGCTGGAAGCATGATCCTGGAATTATTTTAATGGTAGGAGTGTGCTCTTTTTAATAAAGGACGCTTGTATGGAGACTACATTTACCCTTTTAAGTACAAGTTCCAATTTAATATACAGTGTGTCTTTTGTAGTTTTCATTCTTTCAGCAATAATTAAAGGGCATGTCCACCCCCAAAACTATAATCCCCCCACTATTGGCCCCATTGTGTAGTTTAATCCTTACCTCACATCCCAGCTCCATATGGTTCTCCTGTAGTCCCCCCCCCCAAATTCCCAAAAACTGCCCACCAGGAGGATAGCAGAGTCCATATAGGACTCTGCCTCCTATCTGGCCTTCGGGAGAAGTTTGGCATGCGTACTGCAGCCCTTCTCCCCTCCCTCTCCCTCCTGATTAGGATTCCCTCCCCCTAGCATGAAACCCTTTCCATATAACTGCCCCCCCCCCCCCAGCCCCAACCGCTCTATTAGTATCATCAGAAAATGCCCAAAACATTACTTACCTTCCCTCTTTCCTCCGCCGCACTGAACTCCCGGCAGCCACGTCCGTGATGTAATGTTTTGGGCATTTTCTGATGATACTAATAGAGCGGTTGGGGCTGGGGGGACCGGGGGAATGTTAGGTAAAAAACCTTTTAGAAGGGTGGACATATCCTTTAAGAGAGAGTCATTTTTTTTCAGTACAAGTAAAAAGTACCCTATGCACAATGCTGAACAAAAACTGTTGCACAAGGGACAACCCAAACATATACTTGGTTCTTTACAGTAAAAAAATGTATTTGAGAAAACATCCATGTAGAAAATTAAAGGGGAACTGTGGTCTCTATACAAGTGCAATGCAATGGGAAAGCTTTCTCACGCCTTTCAAACAAGCCTAGAATAATGTTACTAGTTCCCATTCTTCTTCCCCCCCCCCAAAAAAAAAAAAAAAAACAATCTATATTTTTTTTGAGGCTTGTCGCTAGCTTTAAAAATGATAAAGATGTATTCATCTTTTCTCTGTCCCAGCCAGCTGTGAGGGAGTGGAGCGATGGTGCTGGTGATGTCACAGCTCAGTGCAAGCAGGAAGTACCACATCTCCCTGCAAGTGCTCTCAATACAAAGTGTTTCTCTCATACTGTTCAAACAGCCTAAAATGGTGGCCCTGCCTACTGTGAATCAAAAATTATAGGCATTCAAAGGTTCACTTCCTAGTTTGCACAGTCTTTGTCTCTTGGACAGATATGTCATTAGCACACATCCCCAAAACTATATTTTCTTAAGCTAGATACAGACTTTCAACCATCCTATTTCCTTCCTCTGCACTTTAGGGAAAGCTTTCAAAACGATTGAGTTTTGGGGGTGGAGATTATGATGCAGTTCATAATGCTCTGTCCCAACAGTACGATACAAGTGGGCATGCTCAAGTCAGCAGCATGGGGGCAGAGCAATGGTGCTGATTATGTCACACCTCTTAGTGTAAGCAGTAAGCACCACCCCTTATACTGCTCTAAGTTTGGATAGATTGCAGCTAGCAGCATGATCCTGGAATCGTGTTAAAGGTAGGAGTGTGCTCTTTTCAATAAACAACATTTTTATGGAGACCAAAGTTAGTCTTTAAAGTATGATAAAACTATAAATTACCTCAAATAGATTCAATACATCGGCTATATCTCTCCTATTAGAAATCAACAATGTTTTTAAATATTTTGCAACAAATTGCAAGTTTTCTAGCCTCCCTCCCATTAAGAAAGAATTGGTTCTCTCATGCAGTCATGAGGCTACTGATAGTCTTTTCACTGTCGGCTTTCTCTTGAGGTGTAAAGTGCTACACTGAGTTGTATTGTTCAGCCATGTTCAGCTTTTTTTTCTCTTAGGTCCCAAAGGAGTTATTAATGACTGGCGACGTTATAAACAGCTAAAGACCGAACAAAGTGAGGATCAAAGGAAGGAGATGGAACAGCTTATAAAGAAATTATCCCTCACTTGTAAATCTCATCTTGATGAAGAGAAGGAGAAGGAAAAACAGAAGATACTGGAAGAAAAGCTAAATGGAAAGGTATATGTGCAGTAACCAAGTTGATATAGCTTACTGTGAGGTGGGCTTAAAGGACTATCGTGTGTATTACGTTTCTTTAAATACAGTTAAAATGAAGTAGTTGGGACACGGATATAGGACTGGTATTTCCTACCACCCAGTAATGTTTTTTGTGAGAAGCACCAGCCCAGAAAACGGATTCTGCCAGTCTTCCTGTCGCTAGTGCTGTAGCTCTTCAACGAAATGACATTGTGAGGTCGGAATAATCAATCCTCCCTCCCTGCCCCAGGTACTTTCCATTTAAAGAAAGTTAAATTTGAAAGTAAAGTTATCCTATAAAGAACACGAATGCTTTCCATAGAGCATAAATCGTCGCAGAGCCTTTATAGACCTAAAGGTTATACAGTCTTGTACTATGAAAAAGTTTTGCCCAACTAGATATTTAAGGATAATTATTGCCTCCATTCTGGCAAAGTAAGCTGGCCCCTCCCTCCATGCAGTCAATCAAGGCTGTAAAAACAACATGGTCTCTGCATCTCCTCAATTAATTAAGTCATTAGTCTATTAGCAGCTAACTACCGTGCTCCCTGGTAATTGCAAACTACCAATACATAAAAATGTTCAGGATACACTGAACCCGGACCCTGAATGAGCACACCGACTATAGCAGACAACTGGTTAAAAAGACTTTACCTTTACTTAATATTGCTTATTCACGGTTGGCCATTGAACTTACATATGCATGCATGGCAACTTACTATATATCCACACATAGGTTCGAAATGAGTTTTGACTCTAAATACCCAACATACCCCAAGTGTTAAAAAACATACACATGCAATAAATATACAAACAACGTAAGCGGGTAGGGAGAGTGAGCAACTTGTAATCAGTCCAATGTTCAATGAAAGCTCCAACACATACATCCAATTATTATTGAGGCTAGATTATATCTTACGGCCTTCTTAACGTTGCTGGTTGTGCTGAGATTAAAGCAATTTAAATGGACTTTGAAGGAGATATGTAGCGGTATATGATACCATGGGAATTTAGTCACTGGTTCATAAATGATACTGTAGTACTTTTATATGGATACAATGTACAGTCTCCAAATCACGTCAGAGTAAATGGTATCCTCAAACCAACAATTCCGACATTGCAGTCATCTACACTAGGAACACTGGCACAAATATATATATAGCGGCTGTGCATAAGTTCTGCAACAAATAAATAGCTTGGATCTCACCCAACCAGTCCCTTTAATCTTCATCTGCGCACGCTGCAGGACTTCGGGAACACCCGTCGCATCCTCAGGATGATCCACCTTGCCAAGACTGTCGCAAGCTCACTCGTCCTCCAACTTGCTGCTAGAGTGATGTGCCTCGTGTGAACTTACAATCCAAGTTGTTCTAAAGTAATGGAAATAGCAGTAACGAAACTTCCCAAAGTCCCCTCTCCTTGCTCACTCTCCCTCCCACACAAAGGATCGACCTACACACGTTTCACCTGGGAACCCTGGGCTTCGTCAGGGCTCCTCCACCTCATAATCAGTATAGTTAAATACCCAAAATTTAAATTAAGTCTTTTTAACCATTTGTCTGCTATAGTCGGTGTGCTTATTCAGGGTCTGGGTTCAGTGTATCCTGAACATTTTTATGTATGTGGGTGGAGGAGTGTTTTCTCACATGCTAGCTTTGAGTGACAGTTAGAGGCAGACAATCGTTACACCCCCCTCACAGCATGGCTAATTGAAGGCAGAGAGAGGCTCGAAATCAGGAAAGAAAATGTATGGGGAGGGCTGCACACCATTATTCTTTCTAAAGCAATTCTAAAAAAAATGCATTGAGGCAATAGTTTATCCTTTAATATGCAATAGTGGTTATTCTTGTGAAATTATTAACTAGCAAATGTTTCCTCCCATTCTGACTTTTAGATGACCACGAATGAATACAACACGCTAAATGAAAAGGACGATGAAGACTTTTTGCAGCAGTACCGGAAACAAAGAATTGAGGAGATGAAAAAGCAGCTACATCAGCAACAGTTATTTCAGAGAGTATTCAACATTGGCAGTAAAGAAGAATTTCTGGACACCGTGGATAAAGAATGCAGCTATACTCTCGTTATAATTCTCATTTATGAGGATGACATTCCGGGGGCTGAGGCTGCAAATGGCAGCATAGCTTGTTTGGCTTCCGAGTATCCTGGGGTCAAGTTTTGCAATGTAAAATGTTCCCTCTTAGGAACCAGTGCTAAATTCACCAAATGTGCACTGCCAGCATTGCTAATCTACAAGGGAGGAGAACTTATAGGCAATTTTGTGAGGATAACTGACCAACTTGGGGAGGATTTTTTTGCCGTTGACCTTGAATCATTTCTGCACGAGTGTGGATTACTACCAGAAAAGGATGTGCACACTTCCATTAGTAATCCCTCTGTGAAATGCTACAGTGACGACAGTGACCTAGATATAGATTAATCTGCATTAATCCATTTCATGTTTTTTTTATTATTTTTGTTGTTATTGGTAGTTACCAAGATTCTTACAACTAGTATGTGCAGTAGCAGGGGAAAAAAACATTTTATATAAAGGAGTGCACTCTGCACATTCATAGCCATTCTAAAGTAATAGCATTTTCCAGGAAATTCATGTGACAGGTCTAGGCCCATCCCTTTTGTAGAAGTTTAATTATATTAAATGTTGTTTAGATGGGACTGAAACGTAGTAAGAAGATAGAGAAATATTTCCTTAAAGTTGAGTAAAAGAGAGGGGAAGGTGTTTGGAAAGTATCTGCACTGGCAGCTGTAAATCTAGAGGGCTAGGCAGGGATGTAGTATATTTATGCATTTTTATTTTTTGCCCATCTGTATATTATTTTTAAAGTGAAGACTTACCCCCTACCCAACGAGAGGCCGGCAAACATGCTTTTTATGCTGATAATCGCGCGTGTGTGACCAACAGTCATGTTTTTTTTTTAAGTGTTGACCATTGAACCCATTCCGTGAACCATGGCTGGTTCCTGTATCCTTACCCAACATAGAGAATACTTTATGCCCTTCTGTTAATATCTAATGGGAAGTTAAAACATTATTTTTTGGTCTTAGTAAAAGTAGTCATATTTAATTTATATATATATTAATTGGGCAAGATGAGTGCACTTAATGTCAAAGCTGAAACTGGTCTACAACTGGCACTCTAGTGCACTTAATGTCATAAAGCTGAAACTGGTCTACAACTGGCACTCTAGTGCACTTAATGTCATAAAGCTGAAACTGGTCTACAACTGGCACTCTAGTTCTACACTAAACCTTTAAAAGCCTCATATAAGGTGGAACTTAAGGGCTACCATGGAAATTACCCACAAGTTCTTTTTTTTTTTTCTTCTTCTTACCTTTCCACCCAGAGCTCCAAACGACCAACCACAACTTATAATCTTGCTTACCTAAACACTATGGTGACTACTAGGATACGGAAGGCTAATATGCATTTTTATGTGAATTCCACCAGACTCATAACTGCAATGGACTTTTACTTTTTTTAAATGAAGTTTATTTATAAATCCAACTTTTTAGATTACCCATGACAACAATAAACAACCCTTTTTGTCTCATAATTTACATGGTCTTAATGTACAGTTTACTACAAAGTATAAGGCTATCTGGGGCACCTCCAATGGTACGATCCTGGGAAGTATTCTATTGGAGAGACAAAGATGAACCAGACTACTTGTCTGGGCATTTTATTGAGTGATTAACTTCTAATATGGATTTGTCTTTAATTTTTGCCTTATTTGCTGCGTGGACCAAGCCCTGTTACCATATTGTACTGTTTGTACGTTACCTGTTCTGGTCGTTTTCCTTGCAGCGATTTTAGCTCCGAATTCTGACCACTTTTCTGTAAGGCTTTTTATGGACCTTGAGTCCCTCTGATTGTTTCCGATTATGGCGCTGCCTGACCACTTTAACTAGGCCCCTTCCTTTCTGGATTTCTATTCTATATATATATATTTTTTCTTTTACATTCAAAATAAAATCTATATTTGCTACAAACGTAGAAGCAAATACTCCCACAGCTACTTTCAAGACGCACCAAATATAGGATGGCCACAGCACCACTCTTCCGTCTATCACATGTATGCTAAAGATAAGAGCTGTGTCTCGGGGAAGGTGTCATTGGGAAGAGCTGTCAGCGGAGCCTTGTGCGATCCTGAAAAGTAAAACTGAGTTTAGTGTCCTTTTTAGACCTGGGGCTATCACCACGTGTATGGGCCCTTTATCGGTCGAAACGGACGGTCGGGCAACGATCCCCGACCAAACGGCCATTTCAACCAATAAAGTGCCCATACACGGGCCGATTATCGTCCAAACGAACGTTTGGACTCATCGTCCGTTGCGGGTCGGGACCCGCGATCGCACGTGTGTACGAACCTTAAGCCTCTCAACCCATTTATTATTTCAACAACATACAGCCCCCTCCCCCTATTTAGTACAAGTCTTACAAAAGAAGCTTGGGTTACATTTGATCAGGAAGTATGGGCTGTTTGTTATATGAAGGTTAAAGGAGAACGTATCAAGTTTTTTCAAAAAGTTAAAATCAAAAGTATCTGAGGTAGGATTGGTAATTTCTACCTCCCAATGTAATTTCTGTGCGGAACAGCAGCAAGAAGAAAACTGCTTCTGTCAGGCTTCTCTAGTGCTTCGGCACTAATACAGGAAGGCCCAGGGCTCTAAAATGGCAGATGAAAATCCTACCTTCCTGCCCCAGGTGCTTATTTTTAAAAAGTTACGTTTTACAGTATAGAAAAAAATGGAGGTTACATAAAAATATCTTCACCCGTATCCTTAAAATCCCATTTTATAAATGTGCACAGAATTCTCTGCCTAGATAGTGAATGAGGGCAAATCATGACACACTTTAATAAATAATTCAATGTATTTCTTGTTAATAAGATTGGTTATTGTAAAGAACTGCATAACACAAGGAACCCCTAACGTGTAGATGCTGTTGCGGAGATATTCAATCAGGGAGTTGTAGCACCATCCAGTATTGTATACCAACAGCAGCTGGCAATTGGCTAATGACGTTTAACCATCTGTGATCTCTTTTTGTAGAGAGTAAAAAGGAAAATATTTCAGAAACCAAAAGAGGTTTATTTAAATTCATTTAATCCTCCACATTCTGGGCGGCTGCCTGTAATCTGGGCTTCAGTGTGGCCATGGAGATTAAAATGGCTTCCTAGAAATAAAAATGAAAACCGAGCATTACTAGTAGTAACTTAAGAGGATATATATCTATCAATCAAACTAAAAATGCTTTGTCTAACCTTTCAAGAAAAGATAAACAATAGTTAACCCTTTCAGGCGCAAAGATCTGTGGATAAAAGTAGCACAGTTTCCAACACTGCCACAAATGGGTTCAAACAGATGGTGCAGAGGAGGGCTTGTTAAAGGGCTTATTCTAAATACTAAATCAATCTGGGGTTCTAGAGAAATCAAGCACTGAACTGCCAGATGTGACAATATGTAGGTGTATAGAACGGATCTCTATTTGTCAATTAGAGTTTGTGACGTGGGGATGTAAATAACAGATTTGTATTTCGGAGCATGAGCTGGCATCACTGTGAGTATGAGCTACTTTATATAAGGAATTTTTATTTAGAATTATAAAGCCACCTCAGAGTGCAGTTGGGGCTTATAAACTTCAATAATGCTGGATTACTGGGCACAAACATGTGCCTTACAGTAAGTACATCTGAATAATTGTGTATTTATTAAAAAAAATAAACCCCAATGTTTCAGGGGTCCTACCCTTCCTCTGGTGTATCATGTGGGACCTGCTCTATGCGAGATTTTATGCTTCAGGAGACTGAGTTAAAGGATAAAATGTCAGGTAGAAGTTTTAACGGATTTGCAATAGTGTAAATCTACATTATCTAGAACCACCTGTTCTCTCTTATTTAAAGTCAGTGCAGGAAAATGCAACAGTCAGTGCCTCTAACACTGCAAAAGAAGTAGTGTACCGATGTAGAGACTACAACTCCCAGCATGCAGAATGCAACCAAGGAATGCTGGGAGTTGTACTTTGTACAGTAAAGTTTCATTAGACAAAACCAGCTATAATTTCACTCACCTCTGTTCGAATTGTGCGACTGCCCTGGTTTGGGCATGTGTTTAGATAATGGTTAAATATGATGCTTGGCTCAGAGATATCCAAGGTCTGGTCACCCTCCACGCTGTATTCTAAGCCTTTGAGACCGCCAAATACAATCACTGCATGTCTAGCAATTCAATGAAGGGGGAAAAATAAATAAGATCAAACTGTGCACCTCTAATTCAGTCCATGTGCAAAAATGGGGAGTGAGACCCTGTTTATTGTGCTCTCAATATCGCTGCAGTGTTCACAGAAATGGGAAAACATCAAACTAAGACTTAAAGCAGGGATGTTCAAACTGCGTCCCTCCAGATGTTTGAAAACTACAACTCCCAGCATTCTTCCATTGCAGAAGAAACCAAGGAATGCTGGGAGTTGTCATTTTCAAATACCTGGAGGGCCGCAGGTTGGACATCCCTGATTTAAAGGGTATCTCCACAGCTTAAATTGGACATCCCTGATTTAAAGGGTATCTCCACTGCTTAAATCACTTGCCAATAGCGTACTAAGTCCATCGGCACCTGTCATAGGACGTGATGGAGGAGCGAGAGACCAGGTAAGTTCTGCAACTTTGCTTCTGGCTCCTGAACAATTTATTGAAGAGTGGGGGGTAACACACAGCTCCTTTACCTCCCGTTCTTCTATAAAAATAAATTGAAAAATGTGATTTTAGCAGTGGGAGATACCTTTTAACTCCTCCCATTCGTGTATGTTCTATGAATATAAAGAGGATACTTCACAATCCTGCCCCCTTCAAGAACTTAAGTATGTGCAGAGGGGGCAGCAGGAGAAAGAGCAGTCAGTCATTGGCTGTGATGTCAGCTGTCACAACCTTGATTGACTGACTACATTGAGGGAGAAGACACAGATTACTCTGCCAGAATGGGGGCAATAACTATCCTTAAATATACTATCTAATAATGTGCTGAATATATTGGTTGGAATTACGGGCATGTTAAGTGAACATTATTTTTGTTTTTAATGGTGGGCATGTTCAAAGTGAACTATTCCTTTAATGTATTTATTAAAGCCTGGGAGGTAAAGGAACTATGCCTTACCTCCCATTCTTCAATTAATTCACCCGGAGCAACAGACGAAGAAAAGGAGATTTTGATCTTACCTCTAAAATCTTTTTCTCTGAAGCCGAAGGGGGACCCAGGCACAGCAGGGGTTAAGTACTCCACCTCCAGGAGCGGACTCTAGAAAATTTGAAGACTTCACAGACTCAGGTGCTCCTCCTCTTACCTTATATATCACAGCACCAGGTGCCTGCTTCAGTTAGTCCCAAAGATAGACAGCGAAGGAGACTAAGTAATCAAAGAAACATATAACTTTTTATTTTTTTTAGCAACAAGCCCCAAACTTGAAACTGAGTAACTACACAAATCAGAAACTAGATTAACTAAGACTAAGGGAGGGTCTTGCCTGGGTCCCTCTTCGGCTTCAGAGAAAAAGATTTTACAGGTAAGAACAAAATCTCCTTTTTTCTTTCAGCCTAGGGGGACCCAGGCACAGCAGGGGACGTCCCAAAGTCCCGACCAGTACAGGGTGGGCAGAATATTCAAACCTCTGCTGCTTGCAGCACCAGGCGACCAAGGGTCGTCTCCGCTGAAGTGAACACAATCAGTCTGTAGAATTTTATGAATGTGTTAATAGAAGACCATGTGGCGGCCTTGCAAATCTGATCAATAGAGGCTCCACGCCAAGCCACCCATGAAGCACCTAGTGCTCTTGTCGAATGAGATGCAACCCGCAAGGGAGGAGAAGCTCCTGCTTCTGCATAGGAACGCAAAGTAAGATTATGGATCCATCTGGGCCTGAGAAGACGCTCTGGATCCCCTGAGAGGACCCGCCAAGAGGATGAACAGGGCCTTGGAAGAACAAAAAGGTTCCATTCAAGAGACGTATATCCGGAGAGCTCTGACGACACCAAGGGAGTGCAACCGTTGTTCCTTGGGAGAAGTCGGTCAAGGATACAAGCTGGAACGACAATGTCTTGATTTAGGTGAAAGGAGGATACGACCTTTGGTAAAAAAGTTGGATGAGGTTGAAGGACCGCTTTATCTTTATAAAAAGATAAACACGAGGATTCCATAGAGAGAGCTGCTAGTTCGGACGCTCTCCGAATAGAAGAGATAGCCAGTAGGAATATGAAAAATGAGAAGTCCCATGGTTGGACAGATTGTTTTTGAGGCGGACAAAGGTGGGCTACCCCTTGCAAGAAAGTCTGAATATCCTTACACATGGCTAATCTTTGATGAAAATAGATTGAAAGGGCTGAGATTTGAACCTTAAAAGCCCTTTATTCAATCCCAACTGTAGGAATCGCAAAAGTCTGGATAGCACAAAAGTGCGAGGAGAAAAGCCCCTAGAACTCGCCCAGGTTGTGTATCTTTGCCAGATGTGACGATAAATCCTAGAGGAAGATGGTTTACGTGCCGCAAACATGGTGGGAATGACTGACAATGGAATACCTCTCTTCTTTAAGATGGAAGATTCAATTGCTACGCCGTCAAACTGAAATCTCCATGGAAATACTAGTGCGTCCACTAGGTATGCCTTGGGGGTCTCGTGCTCTTGAGCAAAAGAGGACGACTTTGATTGTGACGTGATACCATCATATCTATTTCTGGTACCCCCCCACCGATTGGTCAGGGTCGAGAAAACCTCCTCGTGGAGGGACCATTCCCATGGGTCCAGAGTGTGCCGGCTGAGGAAGTCTGCTTCCACATTCAGGACTCCGGAGATGAAGATTGCCGATATGACTGGAATGTTGTGTTCTGCCCATTAGAGGATCCGATGGGATTCCTCCATGGCCATGTCGCTCTGTGTGCGCCCTTGGTGGTTGATGTACGCCACTCAGGTGGCGTTGTCGGACCGAATCCTAACAAACTTCTTTGTCAGGAATGTGCTCCAACGAGAGAGCCAGAAAAATGGCTCGAAGTTCTAAGACATTGATTGGGAGGCAAGATTCTCCTGGGGACCAAGTACCTTGAGTAGTCTGAGATCCGTACACTGCCCCCCACCCTGATAGACTCGCATCTGTAGAGACCACCGTCCAACTGAGGGAGAGAGAGAGAGTTCCCCTTTTGGAGATTGACATTCTCCATCCACCAAACAGAGAAAATCTGACTGGACTGGGCAGGGAGATTCTGGAGTCTAGAAATTCCAGAGACCTGTTCCATGCTGATAAGAGGTGGCGTTGATGAGGTCATAAGTGGAACATAGCGTATGGGACTGCCTCAATGGCTGATACCATCTTCCCGACCAGCCTCATAGCTTGGCAAACCGAAATTAGGGGTTTGGATATGGCCTGGAGAGCAAGACGCTTGAGTGCTTTTCTCTTATCTGGCAGGAGAAATATCCTTTATAGGGTGTCGAATGACATTCCAAAAATTGTCATGTGGGGGTTGGGAAGGAGGGATGACTTGCGTGGATTGACTATCCAGCCAAAGGAAGTTAGTATTTGCAGACATGAGTTGAGGCCAGGTGACAGGAGGGGGCCTTGATTAATAGGTCGTCCAGGTATGGAAGAAGTAAAATGCCTTGAAGGCGAATGAAGGCTGCTTGGCAGGCCATCACTTTGGTAAAGATGCGGGAAGCCAAGGATAGACCGAAGGGCAGGGCTGTGAACTGGTAATGGAGGTTTCCAACTGCAAACCTGAGGAAATGGTGGACATATAGATAGGCGTCCTGAATATCAAGGGACGCCAAAAAGTCCCCTGGTTCTATGGCTAAAATGACAGATCTTAGGGACTCCATTTTGGAACGAGATTGTTTGACATACTGGTTTAGCTCCTTTAGATCTAAAACCGGGCGGAACGAGCCGTCCTTTTTCGGAACTAGGAACAGGTTGGAGTAAAAACCCTGAAACCTGTGGGCGGTTGGAACTGGTACTATTACTTTTGCTATTAGGAGCAATTTTATGGCTTTTTGGAGTGCTTTGCGTCTGAGTGGTGACCTGAGAAGGCTGGAGGGAAAGAAGCGTTCGGTGGGAGGGACGAAAATTCTATGTGGTATCCCTGAGAGATGACATTTAGAATCCAGGCGTCCGTGGACGGCAATTCCATGTCTTGTGAAAAAATCTCAGTTGACCTCCTACCCAATTCTTGGGAGGATAGTCCTGTTGATTTGGGTTTATTTCCCATAGGTCGAAAGGAGCCTCGTTTGGTAGGCCAGGAGGGGCGGGTGGAGGTACCTCTTCTTGGGGGAGGGGCCTGAGGATTGTTCTCAAAGGAGGGCCTTGGGGAGGAAGGAAAGGGCGGGTTTCTATGGAAAGTAGGAAGCCTGCAAGTCCTGTTTTGGGGGAGAAAAGTACTTTCCCCTCCTGTTGCCTGAGAAATGATCTTTTCTAACTCTGGTATAGTTGATTGAGCCATACCTCCATGGCCTTAGCTACCCATGCCAAAGCAAAAGTGGGGCGTAGAGCGGCTCCTGAAAAGGATATTTTTAGGAACGAGTCAATGCGACAATCATTTTGATCTTTAAACTTTGCCCATTCGGAAAGGGGAATAAAAGTGTTTTGTAGGGATTTTCCTGGCATTCTGAATCCTAAATATTTAGGGCGCTAAGCACTGACCTTATTAATGAGTCGACAGCCTCCGCTGTAAGCGTTGTCTGAGGCTCCTGTTCGGGAGCGTTGCAATCTATTTCACCTTCCTCAGGGATGTCATCTTCCTCTTGAGTCGAGTTCTCAATCGTAAAGGAGGCAGGCTCCTGTGGTCTAGTAGGTCTGCAATCCCTGTCAGAAGTCACTAGCTGTTCGGATTGGAGGACCTGTGAAATGGAAGCAGACAGGCAGAGAGGACATAGAGGAGGCTAGGGACTTAGCCCATGCTGGTTCATGCTCTTGAGAGATCCCCTGAAATATATATTTAAATGTATTTAAAGATTCACGGATCAACCTTGCCCATTCGGGTTTTTGGTCGGCTGAACTGGAAGAGGAAGGTGCTTCCTAGGTAACAACGCATGAGGCGAACCTTGGGGCGGATTGGCCCGAGGGCAATTTTGCCTGACAGTTTGCACACACATAGGATGTAGCGACTGGGTTTTATTTCCTTTCTGGCGGGACGAGAGTGACCCCTTGCTGGCCATTGGAAAATAGGAGATAGAGGGAAAAGAAGAGAAAAATAATATATATATATACCAGGCAAAGAGAAGAAGAGGGAAAAGCCCAAGAAGTGGGTCCAACTTTGCCTTGATAAGCAGAAGTTAAATCAGAAGAAAATGCTATTTACCTCCTCTGCAGACTGAACAGGAAGGGAGAGAGAAGGAGAAAAAGGCCCGGTACGGAAGCATCAGTGAGCGGAAGAATTAACGGAAGAAAGGAAGACCTGCCCCCGAGATGCGCACCAAAAAAACAGGGAAGGTCGCGCCAGCTAGGGGGAGCTCCCTCCTCCGCACTTACCGGGATGTAGAAGCGTCCAGAAGGTGCCTGAGTAGAATAGGCCGGTTTTCCATGTAAGGAGAAGGGACCGATGTGGTGCCTAATCCTGAGCGCAGTGGAGGGGATCAGCAGTGTAGTAGGACTGCTGAGAGCCCCAAGTGCTGACCATGTGGTTCTGTCCACCTGGATCTTCTTCCATTTGCTGCTTAAGACAGGTCAGTGAAACGCTAGGAGAGGGTGAACACCCCACTGCTGCGAAATTGTTTGGTTGATGTGGGAAAGATGGAAAGGAACAGGATCCAGCTGTTCCTATCCTCTTCTGAGATTTATCTGTGCAGATGGGAATAGTAGTCCAACTCCTGAGCGGACACTTGAACTGAAGCAGGCTCCTGGTGCTGTGATATATAAGGTAAGGGGAGGAGCACCTGCGCCTGTGAAGTCTTCCAATTTTCAAGTGTCCACTCCTGGAGGTGGGTAACTTAACCCCTGCTGTGCCTGGGTCCCCCTAGGCTGAAAGAGAAAGAAGAAGCTCATTAACCTTCCGGTCTTATTAATAATAAATTAAAGGATATGTATACTAAAAAACTAACCTAAATTAACTTTGGCTCTCATTTGAATGTGTGTTTAATTTTTAATTTTTTTGCTATTCCTTTCCCACCCCCTACCTTCAGCGTTCATTCCTTGCTGGCTCCTAGGAGATGTGGTTTGCTAAACCAAATTAGGTGGTCTAAGAATCTTGCTACTGCTTGTGTCTGCGTGGACCAGTGCGCGCTCGGTGACGTCAAATGCGCGCTGACGACGCATTATATCAAGAGCGTATTGACGTCATTACATCCCCATTACATCGCTTAGTGTACATATCCTTTAAAGGAATAGTTCACTTTTTGAGTGAACTATTCCTTTAACGGTATGATCAGTGCCAAAAACTAATGATTTGTCGTCAAACATTTCTAGGTATCTTCTCAACCTGGCCCTGGTATTTCTCCAGCCCCCTAAAAAATGATGTCCAGAAAGCTCATACAGGATTTATTTTACAATTGAGCCTTGATTTTTTTTTTTGCTTTTTAAATAAAGGAATGGACAAACGCCAGATAATTACCCAAAGATCGGCCTACAGACAAGCTCAGCAGGGACCACCATCTCCTCCCCCTCTGATTCTGAATTATAATTGGCAGTGGTATTGGTATTGCTGTCTCCCTGTCTTGCTTAGGGTAGTGTGGGGGAATCATATAAGCCATGGTAAATGCAACAGTTGTGGGAACGAAATGGGTGTTAAATTACAGGATATTAATTAAAGACTTAGAGCCTATTTATGGAAATTGTATAATATATGAAACAATGGTTCTATGGAAATTCCTTATAGGGTCTTTTAGTTTGAGTGGAAAATAAATTTTGCTGTTTTTAGCTCAGTAGGCCCTGCGCAATGTGCATTTAAAGGGCATCTCTGCTCTCAAATGTCCCCATCTCTCCGCCAGTCCATTGGAGCAGTTCTTTCGATCGATTTCCAATCTTGCTCTTGTTTGGAAATCCAATCAGAGGACCACTACTCGTGTTTGGCCACCTAAGCTTGTGAATGTTCCGTGAGTACCATTAGCGCCATAGCGCAGAAATGGAAAGAACATCATCTCAACAGCCATGACCAGGTTAACAGAGAAAAACAGAGAATGTCCTAGAGCCAAGACCACTAATAGAGAGCTTCACTAATGCACTCAACATACACGCCTCTATGTGCACTCACTGCACACGGCTGAAACAAACATGTAGAAGCTTTACTTCATCATGACACCATACCAACAGTGATATTTGGCACATCACCCCGAAGACACCATACCAACATTTACCTTTGGCACACCACCCCACTTAAGAATAGTCCATTTCATTTTTTCTGCGGTATGTGACTTTTGCCGGCAACTGCTCATAAGTCAAAGAAAAAGGGACAGTCTGAACTTGATGCACATTTGTCCTTTTTCCCAACCCAAATTAATAAACATTTTTAAATCAACACTTTTTTTTTTAAATAAAAACAGGCCTTGAAGAGAGGAAGCCAATGTGCCTAGAAATGTATTAACCTTGCGTGTGTATATGTAAGAATAAGCATGGGAATCTATTTAAACGATATAAAAAGCAATTACCTTGTATGTATATTTTTTCAGGACGCCAGTATACAGTTAGTGTAGCACTACCAGGTTCTATAATGGACAACGCTCAGTCCCCTGAACTGCGCACTTATCTGGCCGGTCAGATCGCTCGTGCCGCTCCATTTTCTGTGTTGATGATTGTGGTTTTTGATGTAGGGAGTTTCCAGGTGGTGTTTAGGTAAGCTTCCCTTTATTATTCATGGCAGCCTGCAGCATTCATCTCTGTGGTCATTTTCTTCCAGAAGTGTGGAAGGGAATTTTGAAGGTGTTGGAAGAAAGAAGCAGGCCTGTGTACAACTAGCACGTATCCTACAGTACCTGGAGTGTCCTCAGTAAGTATAAACTTCTGAGCCTTCATTCCAAATTACACCATGAAAGTCATGGTCACTTTATATCACTTTATAGATAATCAGTTTGGGGGTTGTGCTCGTTATCTGCTAATTCTAATGGTGTGCCAGTTGCATGCGATTACCATTTTTTTGCAACCTCATGCAATTCGATAACGGATTATTGATGGGATCTCAGAGCAAAGGCACAGAAATGCGTGATAAACAATACATGCAAATGCGTATTTAACGTGTGTTACTGTGCATTGACATTGTGGCGATCGATCAGTGGGCGCGCTTGACTTTAGTGCAGGCTGTTCTCTAGATTATGAGAGGTGGCCATACTGATGGTTCTCTGTGTCCCTACAAGTTGCCCTGATACCTTCCTTATGTGCTACAATTTGTCGATTGAGAACTTTTTGTCCCACTTGGTACGTGAACCAATACAAATGAATACTTGTGATCACTAATAATTCTAAAGGAATTGCTATTATTGTGTTTAATGTCTGTTTAGTGTTTCTCAGTCTTTCAGTTGTACAATCTGATTCTTTAGGTATTAAGAAGATCATTTTTCCCTAAGCACCCTGACCTGCAGTTTCTGGTAGTATTTACTGCTGTAAGGAGGTGTAAAGTTTGTTAAAGACTTTGTTGAAAGCTGATTTTACTTGCCAAATTACTTGCAAAGTTGCATTTGCTGTTCGGTTCCTCTCGGCTTCCCTCTCACTGAGAGCGACTGGGCCAATGAGAAGACATCTACAAGGAGAGCATCTTTTTATTGGCCCTGTTACAAGCCAGAAAAAGGGAGCGCGATGGAAACTTTAGGTAACCAAGTGAGGGTGAGGACTGTTTAGATCCTCACCCTGGGAGCAATCCATGGAAAGGAGAGAGAGGCGAGGGTGGGTATAATTGCCTTTTCGTATAGAACCCTGTAGTCTTTGTCAGCCTTTAAAACTTATCATCTAACATAGTAATTTAGACATAATAAAGACATACGTCCATCAACCTTTTCACCCTCCTTTTAACCCACCTAACAGTTGATCTGTGCATTTCTCCTCCCCAATCAGGGCTTCTAAATCCTCTTGACAGTCCTCATCATGTGAGGATTGATGAGGAGAGTGAGTATCGTAGAGATGGTGCTGGACCGACCCACCAAGCCAGGCAGAGGGTCATTTGTTAACTGTGGCATGCGTAAGGTACAATCCCAGTGATTTATTTTGTGTTTGTTTTTTATTCTCGTATACGGAGTACACAGCACTGTATTCGGTAAACTTAGTATATGTGCAAATGGTTCAGTGTTCCAGAGCGCCACATTGCCCCCAAGCCAAGTACAATGTAACCCGCCATGGGTATTTATAGATTCCCCCCATTAAACTTCGATATGAGAGCTCATTACTGCTGATACAATCCTTATTAACAGAAACATGTACTTCTAATCATTCTAATATTAATGATTTGTATGATCTACTCCTACTGCCCTGTAAAAGGTAATTGGCGTGTAGTAACAGAAACCAGGATTGTCATTTATTTATTTACTTGTAACGGTCATAATCACAGTTTAGACCTGCAGGAATCCTATTTGGTGTATCCACAAAATCTCCTCTTCGCTCAACGTCCAGGCCGTATCTTCCACCTTGTGTGTCTGTACCCGGTCCATAACCGGTGTTTCTACATTGTGCTTGGATAGAGGCTAGACTACCCAGAAGTGAATGAAAATTCTTTGATGGACATTCTGTGTAGTTAAGACCAAAAGATAATTGGTAGTGTCTGCGTTAGTTTAGCGCCCAAGTGGGCAACAGGCACACAATGTGGGCATTTCAGACGATCACTAACCATGCCCGACCATTGGGCACACACATGTGGAATCATCGCCAAAATGTCCGTTCTTTGCATGGGTCTGGGTCTCACACTACTGCATTCAATTGTGAGGTTTTCCCCTTCAATATTTCATTTTAATTAATATTGTAATCTGAAACCCATTAAGTGAAGGAGGTCAGTGACCAATGTCCCACCTGATGACCGAAATCACATAACCGGCCTGAGTTCCTCCACCATACCGCACATGTGTTACTGAATCATACATGACAAATATGCTCCTCTTCCTCCTGACATATCACAAAGGAGTTGGCATAGGCAAGGGTCAGCGTTTGAATGGCTGTATGTGCAGCTGGTTAGAATGATCACAATCAGCAGCAAGACCTGAGACACAAATAGTAAAAAGTGTTTTATTAACAAAAAGAAAATAAATTAATTAAAAAAAACCAAGAACCCAAAAAAACACAAAAACTAACCAGCTAACCAACACAAGAAAATACAAAAAAATACAATTAGCAGATAGAATTATAACTCAAATATACAAGGACACCCAAAAATAAGTTGCAAGGGTAGAGAACAGCAAAAACAAAGGGACAAGTGAGAAGGACAGACCCAGACCATCTTGTTCCATGGAAGTTCAGGCCGAATATATACATTTTGCTTTGATAAAAAGCAATTAAACTGTTTGCCATTACTTAATGACCTGGAAATTAGTGTTTGCTGATAGCATACACACAGCATGTATAAAATAAAAATACAATAATATGAAAGAGTGCGTTTCTCACTATAAGTACGAGTGCGGTTTGTACTTAACAACTAATGAATGTTTATGCCGAATTTAAAATGTGATAGATTTGTAGGTTCCTTTTCTGTGCCTCCCACCCCCCCATTTTGCTAATAAACCCTGGAGACAATTTACTAGGAAGCAGCAGTTACATGATATGCAAAGAAGCTAAAATACTGTACTTTACTTAAACTAAGAGGAATGTAGAAGAGCTAGTATAGCCCAGAGGAGAGTAGGCACTGATTCCCTGGTATCTTTCACTGTAAGCCTCATGTCCGTATGATACCAAGAAAACATTGGGGTATCTTCAGACAAGCTTTGCTGGGATGAAGGATTTAACTTACTGAAATAAAAATTGATGTGAGAGGGTAAGATCTAAAGGAAAGTTTCCATGCACGTCTTAGGAGATTCAATAAGGTACTTATATGTTAAAAATGGTGCTAGTTTATTCCCAACCAATCAGATATTATTTAAAATTTGAAAGTCAACATCTGATTGGTTGGAGAAAATCACCATTTTTAACAATAAGAACTATTATTGAATAACTCTGTATATTTCTAGTGTTACATACCTAAGAGACCTGGTCCTGGTATTGAGAGGAAAAGTAAATGATATGAATCTTTAAACGGCTTCATCATTCAGCTAGACACATGGCTTCATTCTCTGTATTTTTGTTTGTTAGGAGTACAGATAGACAAACAGCTACAAGCTGGTCTAAGAGTCACCGTGCAGCTGTGTGAAGACAAAGAAGGTAATTGTTTTTGTGTTTGTGTAGAAAGACTAAAGGATAAATTCCCCACTGTAGCTGTAAACACCATTCTGTCGCTTTTTGGGGGGGCTTTAGAGCAAAAAGTACAGAAAGGAGTGGTCGTGTCGCCAGAGCACCCAAGGACAGAGGGGGATTTTATTGGGGGTACAAAGTCCGACTAGCTGCTTGTCTCAGTGAGTAGAACACGTGTTTGTGCTTGGTATGTGTCTAGATTGGAGGATTTGCTTTAACTCTGAGGGGATTTATTTTGTTTAGGTGCAGTTTTTACAGAATGTCCTTATAAAGATGGCTACGACCTATCAATAGGGACTTCAGAACGAGGAAGCAGTGTTGAAACTGTAAGCCTGCCAAAATTTAGGTAGCCCACCATATAATTTGTTTGTTTTAGTCTATGCTGTATAACAATAACGGTATATTGTTGCTTTATTCACTGACTGGATAAAAAAATAAAGATATATATGTTGTGTGTGTATATATCAGTGCCTTTAGAAAGTCATCATACCCTGTAAAAATCTATATCACTAATAGATTGTGAACACATTAGTAACAAAGGAAAATACAAAAACCATTCATTAACCAATTAATTAACCACCATGTATGGTAATATGCTGATCACCACCATGTATGGTATGCGACACCACCATGTATGGTATCTGATCACACCATGTATGGTATGCTGATCACCACCATGTATGGTATGCTGATCACCACCATGTATGGTATGCTGATCACCACCATGTATGGTATGCTGATCACCACCATGATGGTATGATACATGTATGGTATGCTGATCACCCACCATGTATGGTATACTGATCACCACCATGTATGGTATGCTGATCACCACATGTATGGTATGCTGATCACCACCATGTATGGTATGCTGATCACCACCATGTATGGTATGCTGATCACCACCATGTATGGTATACTGATCACCACCATGTATGGTATGCTGATCACCACCATGTATGGTATGCTGATCACCACCATGTATGGTATG
>CM033476.1:126459139-126515355 GCA_019447015.1 Hymenochirus boettgeri
ATACCATACATGGTGGTTAATTAATTGGTTAATTGAATGGTTTTTGTCATTTTCCTTTGTTACTTAATGTGTTCACATATCTATTACGTGATATAGATTTTTACAGGGTATGATGACTTTCTAAAGGCACTGTATATATACACACACACACATATATATTCTTTATTTTTTATCCAGTCAGTGAATAAAGCAACAATATACCGTTATTGTTTATACAGTATAGACTAAAACAAACAAATTCATTAGGTGGGCTACCTAAATTTTGGCAGGCTTACAGTTTCAACACTGCTTCCTCGTTCTGAAGTCCCTATTGATAGGTCGTAGCCATCTTTATAAGGACATTCTGTAAAAACTGCACCTAAACAAAATAAATCCCCTCAGAGTTAAAGCAAATCCTCCAATCTAGACACATACCAAGCACAAACACGTGTTCTACTCACTGAGACAAGCAGCTAGTCGGACTTTGTACCCCCAATAAAATCCCCTCTCTGTCCTTGGGTGCTCTGGCGACACGACCACTCCTTTCTGTACTTTTTGCTCTAAAGCCCCCCCAAAAAGCAGACAGAATGGTGTTTACAGCTACAGTGGGGAATTTATCCTTTAGTCTTTCTACACAAACACAAAAACAATTACCTTCTTTGTCTTCACACAGCTGCACGGTGACTCTTAGACCAGCTTGTAGCTGTTTGTCTATCTGTACCTCCTAACAAACAAAAATACAGAGAATGAAGCCATGCTGTCTAGCTGAATGATGAAGCCTGTTTAAAGATTCATATCATTTACTTTTCCTCTCAATACCAGGACCCAGGTCTCTTAGGTATGTAACACTAGAAATATACAGAGTTATTCAATAATAGTTCTTATTGTTAAAAATGGTGCTAATTTTCTCCCAACCAATCAGATGTTGACTTTCAAATTTTAAATAATATCTGATTGGTTGGGAATAAACTTAGCACCATTTTTAACATATAAGTACCTTTATTGAATCTCCTAAGACGTGCATGGAAACTTTCCTTTAGATCTTCACCCTCTCACATCAATTTTTATTTCAGTAAGTTAAATTCCTTCATCCCAGCAAAGCTTGTCTGAAGATACCCCAATGTTTTCTTGGTATCATACGGACATGATGGCTTACAGATGAAAGATACCAAGGGAATCAGTGCCTACTCTCCTCTGGGCTATACTAGCCTCTTCTACATTCCTCTTAGTTTTATCAAGTAAAGTACAGTATTTTAGCTTCTTTGCATATCATGTAACTGCTGCTTCCTAGTAAATTGTCTCACAGGGTTTATTAGCAAAATGGGGGGGTGGGAGGCACAGAAAAGGAACCTACAAATCTATCACATTTTAAATTCGGCATAAACATTCATTAGTTGTTAAGTACAAACCGCACTCGTACTTATAGTTGAGAAACGCACTCTTTCATATTATTGTATTTTTATTTTATACATGCTGTGTGTATGCTATCAGCCAAACACTAATTTCCAGGTCATTAAGTAATGGCAAACAGTTTAATTGCTTTTTATCAAAGCAAAATGTATATATTCGGCCTGAACTTCCATGGAACAAGATGGTCTGGGTCTGTCCTTTCTCACTTGTCCCTTTGTTTTTGCTGTTCTCTAACCCTTGCAACTTATTTTTGGGTGTCCTTGTATATTTGAGTTATAATTCTATCTGCTAATTGTATTTTTTTGTATTTTTCTTGTGTTGGTTAGCTGGTTAGTTTTTGTTGTTTTTTGGGTTCTTGGTTTTTTTTAATTAATTTATTTTCCTTTTTTGTTAATAAAACACTTTTTACTATTTGTGTCTCAGGGTCTTGCTGCTGATTTGTGATCATTCTAACCAGCTGCACATACAGCCATTCATAACGCTGACCCTTGCCTATGCCAACTCCTTTGTGATATGTCAGGAGGAAGAGGAGCATATTTTGTCATGTATGATTCAGTAACCACTGTGCGGTATGGTGGAGGAACCTACAGGCCGGTTATCGTGATTTCGGTCATCAGGTGGGACATTGGTCACTGACCTCCTTCACTTAATGGGTTTCAGATTACAATTAATTTAAAATGAAATATTGAAGGGGACAAACCTCACAATTGAATGCAGTAGTGTGAGACCCAGCACCCATGCAAAGAACGGACATTTTGGCAGATGATTCCACATGTGTGTGCCCATATGGTCGGGCATGGTTAGTGATCGTCTGAAATGCCCAACATTGTGTGCCTGTTGCCCACTTGGGCGCTAAACTAACGCAGACACTACCAATTATCTTTTGGTCTTAACTACACAGAATGTCCATCAAAGAATTTTCATTCACATTCTGGGTAGTCTAGCCTCTATCCAAGCACAATGTAGAAACACCGGTTATGGACCGGGTACAGACACACAAGAGTGGAAGATACGGCCTGGACGTTGAGCGAAGAGGAGATTTTGTGGATACACCAAATAGGATTCCTGCAGGTCTAAACTGTGATTATGACCGTTACAAGTAAATAAATAAATGACAATCCTGGTTTCTGTTACTACACGCCAATTACCTTTTACAGGGCAGTAGGAGTAGATCATACAAATCATTAATATTAGAATGATTAGAAGTACATGTTTCTGTTAATAAGGATTGTATCAGCAGTAATGAGCTCTCATATCGAAGTTTATATGGGTGGGAATCTATAAATACCCATGGCGGGTTACATTGTACTTGGCTTGGGGGCAATGTGCGCTCTGGAACACTGAACCATTTGCACATATACTAAGTTTACCGAATACAGTGCTGTGTACCTCCGTATACGAGAATAAAAAACAAACACAAAATAAATCACTGGGATTGTACCTTACGCATGCCACAGTTAACAAATGACCCTCTGCCTGGCTTGGTGGGTCGGTCCAGCACCACTCCCTCACGATACTCACTCTCCTCATCAATCCTCACATGATGAGGACTGTCAAGAGGATTTAGAAGCCCTGATTGGGGAGGAGAAATGCACAGATCAACTGTTAGGTAGGGTTAAAAAGGAGGGTGAAAAGGTTGATGGACGTATGTCTTTATTATGTCTAAATTACTATGTTAGATGATAAGTTTTAAAGGCTGACAAAGACTACAGGGTTCTATACGAAAAGGCAATTATACCCACCCTCGCCTCACTCCTCTCCTTTCCATGGATTGCTCCCAGGGTGAGGATCTAAACAGTCCTCACCCTCACTTGGTTACCTAAAGTTTCCATCGCTGCTCCCTTTTCTGGCTTTGTAACAGGGCCAATAAAAAGATGCTCTCCTTGTAGACTGTCTTCTCATTGGCCCAGTCGCTCTCAGTGAGAGGGAAGCCGAGAGGAACCGAACAGCAAATGCAACTTTTGGCAAGTAAAATCAGCTTTCAACAAAGTCTTTAACAAACTTTACACCTCCTTACAGCAGTAAATACATACCAGCAAACTGCAGGTCAGGGTGCTTAGGGAAAAATGATCTTCTTAGATACCTAAAAGAATCAGATTGTACAACTGAAAGACTGAGAAACACTAAACAGACATTAAACACCAATAATAGCAATTCCTTTAGAATTATTAGTGATCACAAGTATTCATTTGTATTGGTTCACGTACCAAGTGGGACAAAAAGTTCTCAATCGACAAATTGTAGCACATAAGGAAGAGTATCAGGGCAACTTGTAGGGACACAGAGAACCATCAGTATGGCCACCTCTCATAATCTAGAGAACAGCCTGCACTAAAGTCAAGCGCGCCCACTGATCGATCGCCACAATGTCAATGCACAGTAACACACGTTAAATACGCATTTGCATGTATTGTTTATCACGCATTTCTGTGCCTTTGCTCTGAGATCCCATCAATAATCCGTTATCGAATTGCATGAGGTTCGCAAAAAAATGGTAATCGCATGCAACTGGCACACCATTAGAATTAGCAGATAACGAGCAACCCCCAAACTGATTATCTATAAAGTGATTATAAAGTGACCATTGACTTTCATGGTGTAATTTGGAATGAAGGCTCAGAAGTTTATACTTACTGAGGACACTCCAGGTACTGTAGGATACGTGCTAGTTGTACACAGGCCTGTCCTTTCTTTCCAACACCTTCAAAATTCCCTTCCACACTTCTGGAAGAAAATGACCACAGAGATGAATGCTGCAGGCTGCCATGAATAATAAAGGGTAAGCTTTACCTTTAAACACCTACCTGGAAACTTCTCCTATTTCATCAAAAACCACAATCTCATCAACACAGAAAATGGAGCAGGCACGAGCGATCTGACCGGCCAGATAAGTGCGCAGTTCAGGGGACTGAGCGTTGTCCATTATAGAACCTGGTAGTGCTACACTAACTGTATACTGGCGTCCTGAAAAAATTACATACAAGGTAATTGCTTTTATTATCGTTTAAATAGATTCCCATGACTTATTCTTACATATACACACGCAAGGTTAATACATTTCTAGGCACATTGGCTTCCTCTCTTCAAGGCCTGTTTTTATTTAAAAAAATAAGTGTTGCATTTAAAAATGTTTATTAATTTGGGTTGGGAAAAAGGACAAATGTGCATCAAGTTCAGACTGTCCCTTTTCTTTTGACTTATGAGCAGTTGCCGGCAAAAGTCACATACCGCAGAAAAAATTGAAATGGACTTATTCTTAAGTGGGGTGGTGTGCCAAAGGTAAATGTTGGTATGGTGTCTTCGGGGTGATGTGCCAAATATCACTGTTGGTATGGTGTCATGATGAAGTAAAGCTTCTACATGTTTTGTTTCAGCCGTGTGCAGTGAGTGCACATAGAGGCCGTGTATGTTGAGTGCATTAGTGAAGCTCTCTATTAGTGGTCCTTGGCTCTAGGACAATTCTTCTGTTTTTTCTGTTAACCTGGTCATGGCTGTTGAGATGATGTTCTTTCCATTTCTGCGCTATGGCGCTAATGGTACTCACTGGAACATTCACAAGCTTTAGGTGGCCAAACACGAGTAGATGTTCCTCTGATTGGATTTCCAAACAAGAGCAATGATTGGAAATCCGATCGAAAGAACTGCTCCAATCTGGACTCTGCGGAGAGATGGGGACATTTGAGAGCAGAGATGCCCTTTAAATGCACATTGTGCAGGGCCTACTGAGCTAAAAACAGCAAAATTTATTTTCCACTCAAACTAAAAGACCCTATAAGGAATTTCCATAGAACCATGTTTTCATATATTATACAATTTCCATAAATAGGCTCTAAGTCTTTAATTAATATCCTGTAATTTAACACCCATTTCGTTCCCACAACTGTTGCCACTTTACCATGGCTTATATGATTCCCCCACACTACCCTAAGCAAGACAGGGAGACAGCAATACCAATACCACTGCCAATTATAATTCAGCAATCAGAGGGGGAGGAGATGGTGGTCCCTGCTGAGCTTGTCTGTATGCCGATCTTTGGGTAATTATCTGGCGTTTGTCCATTCCTTTATTTAAAAAGCAATAAAAAAAAATCAAGGCTCAATTGTAAAATAAATCCTGTATGAGCTTTCTGGACATCATTTTTTAGGGGGCTGGAGAAATACCAGGAGCCAGGTTGAGAAGATACCTAGAAATGTTTGACGACAAATCATTAGTTTGGCAGATTTTCCAACACAATTTTTTTAGCGAGACTCAATGCAAACTAAATAAAAGGATATGTAGTAAGTTTTAAAAAGTGCTTCCGTTCTCTTGAGAAATTAAGAAAAATAAAGTCAAAAGCCAATATTAAAACAGTCGGTAAATCTAATATATTTTTCCACATTGTGCATTAGTTCTAAAAATATAAACATTACCTTGTGCAATTCTCCCCTCTGTCTCACACATTTTCTTCTCCTTTTCTAAGTTTTGTTGGTTCTTCTCCAACTGTTTGATAAGCTTTATTTCTCTCCATTTTTGACGCTCTTCTTTTCCTGAATTCAAGAATTGCCAAAATATAAACTCTTCAGAACTATCGAGGCTGTCTCTAGCCATTATAACCATTTGTTTACTACTGCTTGTTGCCATTTCTATAAGTGGCTTTAGCAGCCATAATGATTGTGTCTGGAATTATGGCTTACCAGACAGACACTAACAACTGTTAAAGGGTATGTCCACCCTCTAAATCACAATATCAGTATTAGTAAAGGAACCCCCCACATAAGCATTTTCAAGTCTTTACCTATACAGCTGGTTATTTAAAGGGTGGACATACCCTTTAACCCTTTTACACAAATCATTATATATTTATTATAGGCATGCGTAAGGGAGTATTTCTGTGGTGAGCAGTTTAGTGATGGCTAAAATGGTTGTTGCAATGTCCCATAAATGACAGAGGACATGAATTAAGACTGTTCACATACCCCCAATGCACACTGATCCAAACTGATATTGGTGTCATATGCATTAAAGAGGACATGCAAGCATTATATAAACATTTGGTGTTACTCAACTGTAATATGATGCCGTGTACAGTTCAGTAATACTAGGGGTGATTTACCCCTCAGAAGCCTGCAGGCCCAAAATGCCTGGTGCCCTTAACCCCCCCTTTTAAAATAGACCACGCCCCTAAACCACAACCATTTTCTTTTTAGAGAACAAAATCGACTATAGAGGGGTGGATTAGAGGGGGGAGATTGACAGCCACCCCTCCAACCACAGGTGCCCCTAGGCATGTGACATGCCTATTGTGCCCAATGTTAAATCCAGGCCTGCATATACAAACAAGCCCGAATAATTATATCCTGGAATAATGTCTATGAAGACTGTAACACACCCACATAAATACCCCCCTTCACACAAGCCTATACAGAAATAAATGTCATATACATTACAGGGGGCATGCAAGTAAAATAAAAATGTTTTGTATTGTGCTCCAATCAACATTATAGGCAACCTTTATGTAAGCCTCCATAATAAATGTAGCTGCAATGTCAGGGAATGTGTCCAAAATACAAAGCAGTTTAAATTTTATCATTTAATTTCCGTTATGCATTGGTAACACTTTGGGGATAGTTTGTGTGGTGACAATATGGGCGGAGCTATTAAGGGGAGCAAGAAGGTGGGTAAATTAATTGTGGGGGTTATAAGCTACACAATGCCAGTATGGAGGTGGAAATTCCCCTCCATTTGCAGTTGGCAAAGGCCGCTGGTATGGGGAATGTTCTGGTCATGGGGGATTTCAATTACCCTGACAGACTAGAATTTTCTTGGGTAAGGATACTGAACAGAAGTGGACCGCTTTTAAAGTATTAAACCATTTCTAAATATATCCCTTTAGGGAACAAGTTTTTAAAAAAAATTAGGTCCACAGTCTGGCTTAATGCCCAGGTAAAAAGGAAAGAAAGTAAATGGTTTTTAGAATTTTGAAATCAGACCGAACTGAACAAGCCTACATGAATTATAAAACTGTAATAAGGGGTTCAAGAAAGCAATATAAAAGGGCAATGTATTAAAAATTCTTATTAAAAATTGTGCTAATTTTGCCTCAACCAATCACATTTTAGCTTTCAATTGGAAGCTAACATCTGATTGGTTGAGGCAAAATTAGCACCATTTTGAACAATAAGTACATACAATACAAGATATTGTATATATGATATTGTATGGGGCCTAGGAATGTGCATTGATTATCTTTTCTATGTTTGTATTTTGAACAATAAGAACTTTTATTAAATCACCCTGTAAATGAGCTAAAATAGAGAATGAAATATGGATAGCTGAACAAACCAAGACCAATCCCAAAATGTTTATCAATAGTAACAAGATGAGAATGTAGGAGCATCTGTATACAGTATAGAATATTTCATATATATTGTAATAATATGAAGGGTATAAATGAGGAATATAGTCGTTCACAGCCTGGTAACTATAGACCTATAAGTCTAACATCAGTAGTAGGGAAGATACTGGAAACTTAGCTACGGGATCATTCTGAACTGATCTTATAAGATGTAGTCAGCATGGATTTATGAGAAATAGATCTGGTCAGACTAACTTGCTTGGTTTTTATGAAGAGGTGAGTAAGAATTTAGGTAGCCCAACCAATATTTTGTTATATCGGTTGGTTGGGCCAAAAAAACAGAGGTTGTTTCGGCCCTAGCGGCGACCGATGTGGAATTTATGCTTAGTGAAGGGCTTTTTGCTCCTTTTGGCCCCTCTCTCTCTAAGCTTTCTAGCTGCCTTTTCTACTGTAAGCCCAAGTCCTACACCACAGAGCCATGAATCTGTATCTTGCACTGATGAGATCTAACAAGATCGAAACACATCGTGTCTGCAGGTCAGATGATTGGCTCTATATATTAAGCTTTATTGCATGTTATTAGCCAGCGGTCCTTTATGTCCCTTAGCATAAGCTAAGGGACATAAAGAAGTATTTTGCATTCCTCCGCCCCTTACTTTGGGGAACATGGGAGTAAGAAATTACTTTGTTTCTTAGGTTTTTTGGGCAATGCTATTCATATAGCATGAGACTGCAAGATGCCTTCTGTTATAAGAAGGTGTTCCTCTGCTTTTATGCTCAGTGAATGGCTTTTTGCTCCTTTTGGCCCCTCTCTCCCTAAGCTTTCTAGCTGCCTTTTCTAATTTTTTTTCTGTAATTGCACTTGCTAGGTAAGAAATTCTCCCAGAAGCTCCTAAAAAAAAATATGTAAGAAGGCAGTTTGGAGCACAGATGTTCCTTCTTTGCCTCCCTAGGACCTTGCTCACCTGGACCACTTCCAGAGGTATTCCCCACAGCAGACAGGAAGTGTTCCTCCATTCCATTACTGTCATAACCAACTATGTTCCATGGGTCCTTTCAGGTTAAAATTATAACCTGAAATTATAGTTTGAAATAAAAAAAAATACACAGGCTTACAATATCCTTCCCATCAGCCAGCTACTAAGCATTTTCACAGTAAGGAAGGAAATGCAAAACAGTTAACATTAAAATTGGAACTGTTGGTCCATTTCAAATGGAAATCAAGGCATTTCTGTGTAATAATAATATATACCGTAATGTATATGAATAATAATATATTGAGACAGAACACAGACTAGTAATCTCAGTACCTAATACAAGATACCAATCAAGGAAATCTGTTCATATGATACTGAAAGACATCCAACATCTTCAATGAAACCCAATATTATCAAGCCAATCAAAGTATTATTTCATGTTGTCTTACGTTGCTGTTTCTGCTTCCTCCAGTCAATTTTCCTTCCAGAAACCTGTTAAAAAAACCAAAATATTAGCAATTTCATAAATCACTCCATTGTAATCCATTTTTTATACGTTTCTATATATATTTTTCTCTTTACTGTATGGGTGCTAGGTTCAGGTCACCGCACAAGAATACTAGAGAGCCAGGAAATAGTACGGTAATCAATCCATCAGTGTCAAAAAATATTAATTTGAATATGCAGCACCTGAATGTGTTCCAAAAAATTTAAAGGAATCCCGAAGGGTCAGATGCTACGAGCAAGAAAGATCACATCTACGGATGTAAAATTTAGACATACATCTGATGAGATGATAGGGAGTATCCTTGAAAAAAAGCCAGAGATTAGCCCAAACGGTGGCCATACACAGGAACGATAATGGGTAAATCCTGCCGGGGAACAATGGGATTTACCTATTATCATGAGTGTGTAGGGGCTGTTGCCGACTGATTGAAATGCCGATAAATTCCTGTCAGTCGGTATCGGCTCCCTTTACTTAAAGTAGAGGGAGCCAATCCAATTGTGCGGTGTGTGGGGTAAGTGTGTGCTGTTCCCACAGCATGTGTGCCGACAGATACCAATGTGATCTGTTGGCACACGTGCTGTGGGATTGCATGTGTATGGCAGAGTGATGGCAATCAATTAAAATAAAAGGATACCATTTGTCCCTAACAGTCAGAAACGTAAAGAGATTATCCTCAAACAATGGTTAATTGGTCAGGACACTAGGAAGCTGTTTAAGGAACCCCCACTCTTCTCATATAAAAGAGGGAGGAGTATAGCAGACAAGCTCATGCATGATCTGAAAACACAAAAAAAAAAAAAAAAAAAAAGAAGAAGAGGATTTTTACGTCTTACTCACCTGTAAAATCCCTCTCTGAAGCCGTAAGGGGGACCTAGGAACGCAGGGGTTAAGTACCTCTCTTCAGGAGCGGACACTTTAAAATTGAAGACAGTGAGGCTCCGGTGCTCCTCCCCTCCTCTATAACTCACCAAGCACCGGAAGCCTCCTTCAGTTGGTCCCAAAGAGGGAGCGTAAGCCAAAAAAATAGTAACATAGAAAGAGTAAACAAGAAACTTAACAGGCAACAAGCCACTCATGTCAATACATAGGGAGGGAAGCTCCTGGGTCCCCCGTACGGCTTCAGAGAAAGGGATTTTACAGGTGAGTAAGACGCAAAAATCCTCTTTTCTCTTACAGCCTTAGGGGGACCCAGGAACGCAGGGGACGTCCCAAATTCCCGAAATAGTTAGGGGGGGAATAAAAAAACATCCCAAATTCACAATTCGGCAGTTTTAAGGATAGCGCCGCTTAAGGCTGTATCCCTTTCCGCAAACACTTGGAGACGATAAACCTTAATAAATGTGTGGATGGAAGACCAAGTTGCGGCCCGACATATCTGGTCCACCGAGGCTCCATGTCGAGCCGCCTAAGAGGCTCGAACTTCTCTCGTAGAATGAGCCGTAACTCGCAGGGGAGGAACGTCTCCAACCGCTAAGTAACAGCGGACAATGACAGAATGAATCCACCTGGCCAGAGTATTAGGAGAGGCCCTGGACCCTCTGCAAGGCCCTGCCAGAAGGATGAACAAAGCCTGAGTGGAACGGAAACCTTCTGTGCGAGCAATGTAGATTTTTAGAGCTCTGACCATGTCGAGGCAATGCAATCCACGCTCCCTAGAAGAAGAAGGATTGGGAACGAAGGCTGGAACGATAATTTCCTGATTGATATGGAAAGAAGAGACCACCTTAGGCAGAAAGGAGACGTGAGGTCGGAGAACGGCCCTGTCGGAATAAAAGGAGAGACATGAGGGTTCCACGGATAGGGCCCCCAGTTCCGAAGCTCGTCTGATGGATGCAATAGCCAGAAGGAATACAGTCTTCCAGGTAAGGAGAGACAATGGAATAGAAGACAGAGACTCAAAAGGAGGCCTTCTGAGCGCTCTAAGAACCAACGATAGATCCCAGGGTTGTACCGGGGTGCGAACCGAAGGGCGCAAATGCGCAACTCCCTGCAAAAAAATTTGGATATCCTTCCTCTTCGCAAGCTTCCAATGGAAAAAAATTGACAGAGCCGATACTTGACCTTTGAGGGCACTCAAAGAGAGACCACCGTCAAAACCCTTCTGGAGAAAGGCAAGGACTCTGGATAAGACAAATCTGGATGGAGGGAAGCCTTTAGACGAGCTCCACAATACGTACTTGTGCCATATCCTATAGTAGACCTTGGAAGAAGAGGGTTTTCTAGCCGCCAACATAGTAGGGATAGCTGATGTCGGTACCCCATGTCGTCTCAGTATGGCGGACTCAATCGCCACGCCATTAAATGAAGGTTTGGGTGATGAAAAGGACCTTGTGAGAGTAGATCTGGACGTAGCAGGAGAGACCATGGTTCCCCGATTGACATAGAGAGCAGGTCCGAGAACCAGGCCCTTCTTGGCCACCACGGAGCGATGAAGATTACCTGAACTCTTTCCCTCTTTATCTTTTTCAGGACCCTGGGAATCATGGGCATTGGAAGAAACACATAGCCCAGCTGAAAGGTCCAAGGTACTACTAGAGCATCTATCAAAGTCACCAGAGGATCCCTGGCCTTGGCGCAAAAGACCGGGACCTTGCGATTGTCTCGAGAAGCCATTAGATCGATGTCCGGTGTTCCCCATCTCTGTGTCAGAACGTGGAAAACCTCCGGATGTAATGCCCATTCTCCGGGGTCGAGAGTGACTCGACTGAGGAAGTCGGCTTCCATGTTGAGAACTCCTGGTATGTATATTGCCGATAAGGCAGGTATGTACCCTTCTGCCCAAGTCAGGATTCGATGAGATTCCGCCATTGCCATGTCGCTTCTCGTGCCCCCTTGATGATTTATGTACGCCACAGCCGTGGCATTGTCCGACAAAAGCGCAGTCTCTAATGCTGCATCACCCATATAAATGGCTGCGTCCGATAATTGTTGGATGATGTCGATCAGATGATTCTTTAGCCACCGCTTGATAAAGTTGGTCCAGCCATACCCCCATAGCCTTGGCTATCCAAGCTGAGACAAAGGTGGGGCGCAGGGCCGCACCAGAGGCCGCAAATGACGTTCTTAAAAAACCTTCCAATCGTCTGTCCGTAGGATCCTTAAAGGTGGCGGCCTCAGCCAGAGGGATGGCTGTGGCTCTGTATAGTCTTGCTACTGGAGGATCAACTACTGAAGGAGTGGACCACCTCTCCACGTCTGATTTGGGAAATGGGAACATCGTTTGTAAATTCCTAGAGAAATTGAATTTCTTTTCTGGAGCTGCCCATTCTTCCAAGACAATCTGTTCTAATTGATCGTAAGAGGGAAAAGTCGCTGCTGTTTTCTAAGGGTGACTAAACAGGGATTTGGCAGGGTCTAACTGTTCGCCCAGATCCTGAATATTTAGAACCTGTAAGACTGATCTAATAAGATCGTCAATTGTGTGAATGTAATCTGAATTTCATGTTCGGAGATTAGGGAGTCCAGTTCTCCTTCCTCCGATTCTTCTCCTTCCTCCAAGGAGGCTTCTGTCACTGCCGGAATCGCTGTGGGTTCTGAATTTCTAATCACTCTTTGCGGTCTGGTTTCCGTTCTGGCGGGAATGATCGACTGCAGAACCTGTGATATAGAAGACGATAGTACCGTCATAGAATCTGTTAAAGATTTTGCCCAGGCTGGTTCAGACTCCTGGGGGGTTTCGGGCTAGGACCGAACCTGGAGGTGGATTCTGTAGAGAATCTATGGAAGCCCGAAGTGTTTTTGCCCATTCAGGTTCCTGACTGCAGAGGGTAGTCTGAGTTATCTGGGACTCTTGGTTTGCGCCACATGGTCCACAAACTGGCCCAGAGTGACTGGCTGGCAACTTAGTCTGGCATAAGGCACAGACGTAGGAGATTGCTTGTGCCAATTTTGTTGATTGGAGGAGGGAGCGGACTTCTCCTTGGTTGACATGCTGACTTGAAGGCAGAGAAAAGGGGGGGGGGGGGGGGGAGAGGGAGAGAGTAAGGTTCCCCAAAGGAATAAGCACCCACCCTTAGAAGGGAAAAAAACCCAAACAAACAAGGCACCCCCAAGTGGAAAGAAGGAGGAAGGTATCCCCAATAGGGGTTCTGCAGTGCTGCTGTTCTCTAGGAGGCTCCCGGTGCAGTGTGCACGCTGCTGAGAAGACAGCGATCGGTGAACAGAGCGGGAGATCAGCGCGGGAGAGCCGAAGTGGAAGTCGCCGGAAGTCCCGCCCCAAAGAAGACCGGGAAGATTAGAAAGATTAACCCCTGCGTTCCTGGGTCCCCCTAAGGCTGTAAGAGAAAGAAACAATTTGGTTTTTAGGAACACCTAAAATGGGTCTTAACTGTACGTGTTTCCATTCAATAATTACAGGTGAATCTGTCACTCATCCCCTTAAGGGACCCAAGATCCCTTCTCTACTTGTATATGTTTACAAGGGTGTTGGAAGCACATTCAGGGAGATTCAATAAATGTTCTTATCGTTAAAAATAGTGCTAATTTTACCCCAACCAATCAGATATTATTTCACAATTGAAAGATAACATCTGATTGGCTGGGGCAAAATTTGCACCATATTTTTAAGATAAGAACTTTTATTGAATAACCCTGATTGTCTGTAATTGCACCTGTGGAAGGAACACATTCCGGTCCCAAACATGTGCTGCATCTTCAAATTAATATTTTTTGACACTGATGGATTGATTACCATTTCTTGGCTCTCTCTAGTACTTTTTTGCAGTGTTCTATTAAAGGAATAGTTCACACAAAAAGCGAACTATTCCTTTAAAAGCAGTGATTGAAGACCGGGAGGTAAAGGAGCTATCACTTACCTTTCGTTCTTCAATCACTTGACTAGGAGCCAGGATCGTAGGTAAGTATATTTGCCTCACGCACAATCCACAGCAGCTCAATTGAAGATTGCCGACCGCTTCCTGGTTTAGTTTACTATAGGGCATTATTGCTCCTGCATGCTATAGTGAAACTAAACCAGGAAGGGGTTGGGTCTTGTCAATTGAGCTGCGGTGGATTGTGCGCCAGGTATATATACCAACCTTCGATCCCGGTCAAGTGATTGAAGAACAGAAGGTAAGGAATAGGTCATTTACCTCCCGGTCTTCAATCGCTGCTTTAAAGGAATAGTTCACTTTTTGTGTGAACTATTACTTTAATATGGGGCTGTTGTGTGGCACTCCACTGGATAGGCTCTAGCCTACTCAATGTGATTACTGCTGATACAAGGTACACAGTTTCTGTATTGCTAAGTTCATGTCATTCCTATGTCTGCCAGATTGGACAAAAAAAGGAAACTATGGCCTCCTTGGCCAGAAGAGACAGTGCTATGCTTTCTCTAGCTAGCCCCTTCTCTTCTAGATCATGGTGAACGAAGAAATACAAACTTTTGCCTACTGTTGACTCATCCGCTACGAGAAAAAAATTCTGTACTTGTTGCGAGATACTGTCGCCATTAGATCCATAATTGTTATAACACACTAAAATAACCTACTCGTTCTCGTCCAGTATTCATGTTTTCTTTTTCTGGAATGTAACTAAAATACATATGACGGTATCAGGGGTTTATCGCTACAGTGTGAACCTTTGTTTCCCGAATGAGCACGCACAAACAATCGGGTCGGGTCAGCCGAACGCTCGTTCAGGAAAGACCGAAAATTTGGAGTGTGCCACAGCCGAGGGAAACACGCAGTCCCAAGCATTCTCCCTATGATGTGTATAGGGAGAACGCTCGGGACTGTGTGTATGCAGATCTTGCAGATCCTGTCTGTCATCTTTCACTGATCTGTACTGTGTGTACCCAGCTTAAGTCTGGCTCCTAGGAAAGCTCCCCAATGTGTCTGTTTTTAATATACCGGTAAGATTATCTGGTTCCAGTTCGTAGTGAAGACAGCTTGAACAGCTAAGTCCTCACCCCTGTCACTGACAGTCTGAAAGGTGGAAATAGACTGGACCGGCGAGGGAATATTTTAGTAAGTATAACTGGAGATACAATGTGTAATAAACTTATGGAAGACCGCACATGCAGAAAGTAAATGTGAAAACTGTTATTGAACCATAAAACAGCAAACAACGTTTTGGGGAAACGTTGTTCGCTGTTCGATGGTTCAAAAAAATGTTTTCACATTTAACTTCTGGGTGTGCGATCTTCCATAAGTTTATTACCATATTGGATTGATTAACTCTTTTGGGGAAAGGGTTGAAAGTATCTGCACCCGTTACTGTGACTGTGCATAGGGCATCTTAACCAGAGATAGAAAGTGTACCCAGGGGAGAGGACTCAAGGTGCCCATACACATGTAACCCCTTTGTCGCTGCGGGCATGCACAGGAACATTCCGTATGTACTTCACAAGAAACAATTGTTTGTTAGGGTTTACACACATGCAAAATAGTTATCGGCACACTAAACTAAACTTTTCACATACGTGAAATTGGCCGAAACGTCGTTCGTGTACAGGTGCAAGGGGGTCATTGGTTGGGTTTGTGTGTACGAGGCTTATAATGTCCCCGCAGAGAGGTATTTATAATAGTATAATTCTTATTTGATCAACACATTAAACTGACACAAAAACAACATCAGTCAGTAGAATTCACTTATGTCGAGCTTTTAGCACTGCGAATGTTAAGAAACTACAAATCCCAGCATGCCTTAGTGGCAACATTAAACGATAGCATGGTGGGACTTGTAGTTTCCACTCATCTGCAGGGCCGGAGGTTAGACATCTCTGGAGCAGATGATGGACAATTTCACACTTGGTGAATAAGAATAAACCCGCTCGGACAATGCAGAAGCAGGAACTGGTCAACTTGATGACACCGGGACCCGCGTTCATTACCCACAATCCTCTTACCTCAACTCTAGCTCTTTTCTCCGCCATACTTCCTCCCCCGCTACCAGCCTGACGGGAAGTAGAACAGGAAGTGATGACACCTGGTAACGGAAATGGTGTTGGGTTGGTGTGTGTGTGTAGTAAATGTAATTATATTATCTCCAGGGTTCAGTAGGTCTATAGTGACCTCCAACATCCATCTCCCAGCATTCCATGTCAAATATCCACCTCCCAGCATTCCATGTCAAACAGATGGAGGGCAACAAGTCTCACATCCTGTGTTCAACACACACACACACTGTACCACTACACTAACTGTACCACTACACTAACTCACTGTACCACTACACTAACTACCACACAACGACTGTACCACTACATAACTACCACACACACCGACTGTACTACCCATGATGACTGCACCACTCACTGACCAACTACCCCCACACTGTCCAACTGTACCACCACACTGACATTAGGGAGCCAATTCCAATTGTGCGGTGGTGGGGTATAGTGTGTGCTGTCCCACAGCATGTGTGCCGACAGATACCAATGTGATCTGTGGCACACGTGCTGTGGGATTGCATGTGTATGGCAGAGTGATGGCAATCAATTAAAATAAAAGGATACCATTTGTCCTAACAGTCAGAACGTAAAGAGATTATCCTCAAACAATGGTTAATGGTCAGGACACTAGGAAGCTCGTTTAGGAACCCCACTCTTCTCATATAAAAGGGGGAGTATAGCAGACAAGCTCATGCTGATCTGAAAACACAAAAAAAAAAAAAAAAAAAAAGAAGAAGAGGATTTTTACGTCTTACTCACCTGTAAAATCCCTCTCTGAAGCCGTAAGGGGGACCTAGGAACGCAGGGGTTAAGTACCTCTCTTCAGGAGCGGACACTTTAAATTGAAGACAGTGAGGCTCCGGTCTCCTCCCCTCCTCTATAACTCACCAAGCACCGGAAGCCTCCTTCAGTTGGTCCCAAAGAGGGAGCGTAAGCCAAAAAAATAGTAACATAGAAAGAGTAAACAAGAAACTTAACAGGCAACAAGCCACTCATGTCAATACATAGGGAGGGAAGCTCCTGGGTCCCCCGTACGGCTTCAGAGAAAGGGATTTACAGGTGAGTAAGACGCAAAAATCCTCTTTTCTCTTACAGCCTTAGGGGGACCCAGGAACGCAGGGGACGTCCCAAATTCCCGAAATAGTTAGGGGGGGAATAAAAAAACATCCCAAATTCACAATTCGGCAGTTTTAAGGATAGCGCCGCTTAAGGCTGTATCCTTCATCTTCCGCAAACACTTGGAGACGATAAACCTTATAAATGTGTGGATGGAAGACCAAGTTGCGGGCCCGACATATCTGGTCCACCAGGCTCCTGTCGAGCCGCCTAAGAGGCTCGAACTTCTCTCGTAGAATAGCCGTAACTCGCAGGGGAGAACGTCTCCAACCGCTAAGTAACAGCGGACAATGACAGAATGAATCCACCTGGCCAGAGTATTAGAGGAGGCCCTGGACCCTCTGCAAGGCCCTGCCAGAAGGATGAACAAAGCCTGAGTGGAACGGAAACCTTCTGTGCGAGCAATGTAGATTTTTAAGCTCTGACCATGTCGAGGCAATGCAATCCACGCTCCCTAGAAGAAGAAGGATTGGGAACGAAGGCTGGAACGATAATTTCCTGATTGATATGGAAAGAAGAGACCACCTTAGGCAGAAAGGAGACGTGAGGTCGGAGAACGGCCCTGTCGGAATAAAAGGAGAGACATGAGGGTTCCACGGATAGGCCCCCAGTTCCGAAGCTCGTCTGATGGATGCAATAGCCAGAAGGAATACAGTCTTCCAGGTAAGGAGAGACAATGGAATAGAAGACAGAGACTCAAAAGGAGGCCTTCTGAGCGCTCTAAGAACCAACGATAGATCCCAGGGTTGTACCGGGGTGCGAACCAAGGGCGCAAATGCGCAACTCCCTGCAAAAAAATTTGGTCCTTCCTCTTCGCAAGCTCCATGGAAAAAAATTGACAGAGCCGATACTTGACCTTTGAGGGCACTCAAAGAAGACCACCGTCAAAACCCTTCTGGAGAAAGGAAGGACTCTGGATAAGACAAATCTGGATGGAGGGAAGCCTTTAGACGAGCTCCACAATACGTACTTGTGCCATATCCTATAGTAGACCTTGGAAGAAGAGGGTTTTCTAGCCGCCAACATAGTAGGGATAGCTGATGTCGGTACCCCTGCGCATATCGGCTCAGTAGGCGACTCAATCGCCACGCCATTAAATGAAGTTTTGGTGATGAAAAGGACCTTGTGAGAGTAGATCTGGACGTAGCAGGAGAGACCATGGTTCCCCGATTGACATAGAGAGCAGGTCCGAGACACAGGCCCTTCTTGGCCACCACGACGTGAAGATAACCTGAACTCTTCCCTCTTTATCTTTTTCAGGACCCTGGGAATCATGGGCATTGGAAGAAACACATAGCCCAGCTGAAAGGTCCAAGGTACTACTAGAGCATCTATCAAAGTCACCAGGATCCCTGGCCTTGCGCAAAAGACCGGGACCTTGCGATTGTCTCGAGAAGCCATTAGATCGATGTCCGGTGTTCCCCATCTCTGTGTCAGAACGTGGAAAACCTCCGGATGTAATGCCATCCCATTCTCCGGGGTCGAGAGTGACTCGACTGAGGAAGTCGGCTTCCATGTTGAGAACTCCTGTATGTATATTGCCGATAAGGCAGGTATGTACTCCTGCCCCAGTGCAGGATTCGATGAGATTCCGCCATTGCCATGTCGCTTCTCGTGCCCTCCTGATGATTTATGTACGCCACAGCCGTGGCATTGTCCGACAAAAGCGCAGTCTCTAATGCTGCATCACCCATATAAATGGCTGCGTCCGATAATTGTTGGATGATGTCGATCAGATGATTCTTTAGCCAACCGCTGATAAAGTTGGTCCAGCCATACCCCACCATACCTGGCTATCCAAGCTGAGACAAAGGTGGGGCGCAGGGCCGCACCAGAGGCCGCAAATGACGTTCTTAAAAAACCTTCCAATCGTCTGTCCGTAGGATCCTTAAAGGTGGCGGCCTCAGCCAGAGATGCTGTGGCTCTGTATTCTTGCTACTGGAGGATCAACTACTGAAGGGATGGACCACCTCTCCACGTCTGATTTGGGAAATGGGAACATCGTTTGTAAATTCCTAGAGAAATGAATTTCTTTTCTGGAGCTGCCCATTCTTCCAAGACAATCTGTTCTAATTGATCGTAAGAGGGAAAGTCGCTGCTGTTTTCTAAGGGTGACTAAACAGGATTTGGCAGGTCTAACTGTTCGCCCAGATCCTGAATATTTAGAACCTGTAAACTGATCTAATAAGAGCGTCAATTGTGTGAATGTAATCTGAATTTATGTTCGGAGATTAGGGAGTCCAGTTCTCCTTCCTCTTCTCTCTTCCTTCCTCCAAGGAGCTTCTGTCACTGCCGGAATCGCTGTGGGTTCTGAATTTCTAATCACTCTTTGCGGTCTGGTTTCGTTCTGGCGGGAATGATCGACTGCAGAACCTGTGATATAGAAGACGATAGTACCGTCATAGAATCTGTTAAAGATTTTGCCCAGGCTGGTTCAGACTCCTGGGGGGTTTCGGGCTAGGACCGAACCTGGAGGTGGATTCTGTAGAGAATCATGGAAGCCCGAAGTGTTTTTGCCCATTCAGGTTCCTGACTGCAGAGGGTAGTCTGAGTTATCTGGGACTCTTGGTTTGCGCCACATGGTCCACAAACTGGCCCAGAGTGACTGGCTGGCAACTTAGTCTGGCATAAGGCACAGACGTAGGAGATTGCTTGTGCCAATTTTGTTGATTGGAGGAGGGAGCGGACTTCTCCTTGGTTGACATGCTGACTTGAAGGCAGAGAAAGGGGGGGAGGGGGGGGGGGGGGGAGAGGGAGAGAGTAAGGTTCCCCAAAGGAATAAGCACCCACCCTTAGAAGGGAAAAAAAACCCAAACAAACAAGGCACCCCCAAGTGGAAAGAAGGAGGAAGGATCCCATAGGGGTTCTGCAGTGCTGCTGTCTCTAGGAGCTCCCGGTGCAGTGTGCACGCTGCTGAGAAGACGCGATCGGTGAACAAGCGGGAGATCAGCGCGGGAGAGCCGAAGTGGAAGTCGCCGGAATCCCGCCCCAAAGAAGACCGGGAAGATTAGAAGATTAACCCCTGCGTTCCTGGGTCCCCCTAAGGCTGTAAGAGAAAGAACAATTTGGTTTTTAGGAACACCTAAAATGGGTCTTAACTGTACGTGTTTCCATTCAATAATTACAGGTGAATCTGTCACTCATCCCCTTAAGGGACCCAAGATCCCTCTCTACTGATATGTTGTTACAAGGGTGTTGGAAGCACATTCAGGGAGATTCAATAAATGTTCTTATCGTTAAAAATAGTGCTAATTTTACCCCAACCAATCAGATATTATTTCACAATTGAAAGATAACATCTGATTGGCTGGGGCAAAATTTGCACCATATTTTTAAGATAAGAACTTTTATGAATAACCCTGATTGTCTGTAATTGCACCTGTGGAAGGAACACATTCCGGTCCCAAACATGTGCTGCATCTTCAAATTAATATTTTTTGACACTGATGGATTGATTACCATTTCTTGGCTCTCTCTAGTACTTTTTTGCAGTGTTCTATTAAAGGAATAGTTCACAACACAAAAGCGACTATTCCTTTAAAAGCAGTGATTGAAGACCGGAGGTAAAGGAGCTATCACTTACCTTTCGTTCTTTCAATCACTTGACTAGGAGCCAGGATCGTAGGTAGTATATTTGCCTCACGCACAATCCACAGCAGCTCAATTGAAGATTGCCGACCGCTTCCTGGTTTAGTTTACTATAGGGCATTATTGCTCCTGCATGCTATAGTGAAACTAAACCAGGAAGGGGTTGGGCTTGTCAATTGAGCTGCGGTGGATTGTGCGCCAGGTATATATACCAACCTTCGATCCCGGTCAAGTGATTGAAGAACAGAAGGTAAGGAATAGGTCATTTACCTCCCGGTCTTCAATCGCTGCTTTAAAGGAATAGTTCACTTTTGTTGTGAACTATTATTTAATTGGGGCTGTTGTGTGGCACTCCACTGGATAGGCTCTAGCCTACTCAATGTGATTACGCTGATACAAGGTACACAGTTTCTGTATTGCTAAGTTCATGTCATTCCTATGTCTGCCAGATTGGACAAAAAAAGGAAACTATGGCCTCCTTGCCAGAAGAGACAGTGCTATGCTTCTCTAGCTAGCCCCTCTCTTCTAGATCATGGTGAACGAAGAAATACAAACTTTTGCCTACTGTTACTCATCCGCTACGAGAAAAAAATTCTGTACTTGTTGCGAGATACTGTCGCCATTAGATCCATAATTGTTATAACACACTAAATAACCTACTCGTTCTCGTCCGTATTCATGTTTTCTTTTTCTGGAATGTAACTAAAATACATATGACGGTATCAGGGGTTTATCGCTACAGTGTGAACCTTTGTTTCCCGAATGAGCACGCACAAACAATCGGTCGGGTCAGCCGAACGCTCGTTCAGGAAAGACCGAAAATTTGGAGTGTGCCACAGCCGAGGGAAACACGCAGTCCCAAGCATTCTCCCTATGATGTGTATAGGGAGAACGCTCGGGACTGTGTGTATGCAGATCTTGCAGATCCTGTCTGTCATCTTTCACTGATCTGTACTGTGTGTACCCAGCTTAAGTCTGGCTCCTAGGAAAGCTCCCCAATGTCTGTTTTTAATATACCGGTAAGATTATCTGGTTCCAGTTCGTAGTGAAGACAGCTTGAACAGCTAAGTCCTCACCCCTGTCACTGACAGTCTGAAAGGTGGAAATAGACTGGACCGGCGAGGGAATATTTTAGTAAGTATAACTGGAGATACAATGTGTAATAAACTTATGGAAGACCGCACATGCAGAAAGTAAATGTGAAAACTGTTATTGAACCATAAAACAGCAAACAACGTTTTGGGGAAACGTTGTTCGCTGTTCGATGGTTCAAAAAAATGTTTCACATTTAACTTCTGGGTGTGCGATCTTCCATAGTTTATTACCATATTGGATTGATTAACTCTTTGGGGAAGGGTTGAAAGTATCTGCACCCGTTACTGTGACTGTCATAGGGCATCTTAACCAGAGATAGAAAGTGTACCCAGGGGAGAGGACTCAAGGTGCCCATACACAGTAACCCCTTTGTCGCTGCGGGCATGCACAGGAACATTCCGTATGTACTTCACAAGAAACAATTGTTTGTTAGGGTTTACACACATGCAAAATAGTTATCGGCACACTAAACTAAACTTTTCACATACGTGAAATTGGCCGAAACGTCGTTCGTGTACAGGTGCAAGGGGTCTGGTTGGGTTTGTGTTGTACGAGGCTTATAATGTCCCCGCAGAGAGGTATTTATAATAGTATAATTCTTATTTGATCAACACTTAAACTGACACAAAAACAACATCAGTCAGTAGAATCACTTATGTCGAGCTTTTAGCACTGCGAATGTTAAGAAACTACAAATCCCAGCATGCCTTAGTGGCAACATTAAACGATAGCATGGTGGGACTTGTAGTTTCCACTCATCTGCAGGGCCGGAGGTTAGACATCTCTGGAGCAGATGATGGACAATTTCACACTTGGTGAATAAGAATAAAACCCGCTCGGACAATGCAGAAGCAGGAACTGGTCAACTTGATGACACCGGGACCCGCGTTCATTACCCACAATCCTCTTACCTCAACTCTAGCTCTTTTCTCCGCCATACTTCCTCCCCCGCTACCAGCCTGACGGGAAGTAGAACAGGAAAGTGATGACACCTGGTAACGGAAATGGTGTTGGGTTGGTGTGTGTGTGTAGTAAATGTAATTATATTATCTCCAGGGTTCAGTAGGTCTATAGTGACCTCCAACATCCATCTCCCAGCATTCCATGTCAAATATCCACCTCCCAGCATTCCATGTCAAACAGATGGAGGGCAACAAGTCTCACATCCTGTGTTCAACACACACACACACTGTACCACTACACTAACTGTACCACTACACTAACTCACTGTACCACTACACTAACTACCACACAACGACTGTACCACTACATAACTACCACACACACCGACTGTACTACCCATGATGACTGCACCACTCACTGACCAACTACCCCCACACTGTCCAACTGTACCACCACCCTGACTCACTGTACCACCACACTAACCGACTGTACCACAACACTGACTCACTGTACCACCACAGGCACACTGACTGTACCACAACACTAACCGGCTGTACCACCATACTGACTCACTGTACCATCACACTAACTGACTGTACCACCACACTGACTCACTGTACCACCACACTAACCGACTGTACCACAACACTGACTCAATGTACCACCACGACACACTAACTGACTGTACCACAACACTAACCGGCTGTACCACCACACTGACTCACTGTACCATCACACTAACCGACTGTACCACAACACTGACTCACTGTACCATCACACTAACCGACTGTACCACCACACTGACCGACAGTACCACCGCACTAACCTACACCACAATGACTGACTTGACCGGTGTACCATCACACTGACAGGCTGTACCCCACAATGATCGGGTGTACCCCAACATGACCGACTGCACCACCACATTGACCGATTGTACTACCCATGGTGACTGCACCACTGACCAACACCCCCACACTGTCCAACTGTACCACCACACTGACTCACTGTACCACCACACTAACCGACTGTACCACACACACTGACTCACTGTACCACCACGGACACTGACTGTACCACAACACTCCACGGGCTGTACCACCACACTGACTCACTGTACCATCACACTAACTGACTGTACCACAACACTGACTCACTGTACCATCCACTAACCGACTGTACCACAACACTGACTCACTGTACCATCACACAACCGACTGTACCACACACTGACCGACGTACCACCAGCACTAACCGACTACCACCACAATGACTGACTTGACCGGGTGTACCATCACACTGACAGGCTGTACCCCACAATGATCGGGTGTACCCCACAATGACCGACTGCACCACCACATTGACCGATTGTACTACCCATGGTGACTGCACCACTGACCAACTACCCCCACACTGTCCAACTGTACCACCACACTGACTCACTGTACCAACCACACTAACCGACTGTAACAACACTGACTCACTGTAACCACCACGGCACACTGACTACCACAACACTAACCGGCTGTACCCCCACACTGACTCACTGTACCATCACACTAACTGACTGTACCACCACACTGACCGACAGTACCCCGCACTAACGCGACTAACCACCGACAATGTGTGGGGTACAGCTTGTCAGTGTGATGGTACATCTGGTCAAGTCAGTCATTGTGGTGGTAGTCGGTTAGTGCGGTGGTACTGGTGGAGTCATGTGGTGGTACAGTTGGACAGTGTGGGGGTATTTGGTCAGTGGTGCAGTCACCATGGGTAGTACAATTGGTCATGTGTGGTGCAGTCGGTCATTGTGGGGTACACCGATCATTGTGGGGTCACCTGTCAGTGTGATGGTACACCCGTCAAGTCAGTCATTGTGGTGGTAGTCGTTAGTGCGGTGGTACTGTCGGTCAGTGTGGTGGTACAGTCGGTTAGTGTGATGGTACAGTGAGTCAGTGTTGTGGTACAGTCGGTTAGTGTGATGGTACAGTGAGTCAGTGTTGTGTACAGTCAGTTAGTGTGATGGTACAGTGATTCAGTGTGGTGTGTCAAGCCGGTTAGTGTTGTGGTACAGTCAGTGTGCCGTGGTGGTACAGTGATTCAGTGTTGTGGTACAGTCGGTTAGTGTGGTGGTACAGTGAGTCAGTGTGGTGGTACACGTTGGACATGTGTGGGTATTTGGTCAGTGGTGCAGTCACCATGGGTAGTACAATCGGTCAATGTGGTGGTGCAGTCGGTCTTTGGGGTACACCCGATCATTGTGGGGTACAGCCTGTCAGTGTGATGGTACACCCGGTCAAGTCAGTCATTGTGGTGGTAGTCGGTTAGTGCGGTGGTACTGTCGGTCAGTGTGGTGGTACAGTCGGTTAGTGTGATGGTACAGTGAGTCAGTGTTGTGGTACAGTCGGTTAGTGTGATGGTACAGTGAGTCAGTGTGGTGGTACAGCCGGTTAGTGTTGTGGTACAGTCAGTTAGTGTGTCGTGGTGGTACATTGAGTCAGTTTGTGGTACAGTCGTTAGTGTGGTGGTACAGTAGTCAGTGTGGTGGTACAGTCAGTTAGTGTGATGGTACAGTGAGTCGTATGGTGGTACAGCCGGTTAGTGTTGTGGTACAGTCAGTGTGCCGTGGTGGTACAGTGAGTCAGTGTTTGTACAGTCGGTTAGTGTGGTGGTACAGTGAGTCAGTGTGGTGGTACAGTTGGACGAGTGGGGGGTAGTTGGTCAGTGAGTGTGCAGTCATCATGGGTAGTACAGTCGGTGTGTGTGGTAGTTATGTAGTGGTACAGTCGTTGTGTGGTAGTTATTGTGTGGTCAGTGAGTTAGTTTAGTGGTACAGTTAGTGTAGTGGTACAGTGTGTGTGTGTGTGACACGGATGTGAGACTTGTTCCCCTCCATCTTTGACATGGAATGCTGGAGGTGGATATTTGACATGGAATGCTGGGAATGGATGTTGGAGGTCACTATAGACCTACTGAACCCTGGAGATAATATAATTACATTTACTACCACACACCACCAACCCAACACCATTTCCGTTACCAGGTGATCATTCACTTCCTGTTCTACTTCCCGTCAGGCTGGTAGCGGGGGAGGAAGTATGGCGAGAAAAAGAGCTAGAGTTGAGGTAGAGATTGTGGGTAATGAACGCGGTTCCGGTGTCATCAAGTTGACCAGTTCCTGCTTCTGCATTGTCCGAGCGGGTTTTATTCTTATCACCAAGTGTGAAATGTTCCATCATCTGCTCCAGAGATGTCTAACCTCGGGCCCTGCAGATGAGTGGAAACTACAAGTCCCACCATGCTATCGTTTAATGTTGCCACAGGCGGCTGGGATTTGTAGTTTCCTTAACATTCGCAGTGCTAAAAGCTCGACATAAGTGAATTCTACTGACTGATGTTTTTTTGTGTCAGTTTAATGTGTTGATCAAATAAGATTATACTATTATAAATACCTCTCTGCGGGGACATTATAAGCCCTCGTACACACAAACCCAACCATGACCCCCTTGCACCTGTACACGAACGACGTTTCGGCCAATTTCACGTATGTGAAAAGTTTGTTTAGTGTGCCGATAACTATTTTGCATGTGTGTAAACCCTAACAACACTTGTTTCTTGTGAAGTACATACGGAATGTTCCTGTGCATGCCCGCAGCGACAAAGGTTTACATGTTGGGCCACCTTGTGTCCTCTCCCCTGGGTACACTTTCTATCTCTGGTTGATGCCCTATGCACAGTCACAGTAACGGGTGCAGATCTTTCAACCCTTCCCCAAAGAGTTAATCAATCCAATATGGTAATAAACTATATGAAGATCGCACACCCAGAAGTTAAATGTGAAACATTTTTTTTGAACCATCGAACAGCGAACACGTTTCCCCCAAAACGTTGTTTGCTGTTTTATGGTTCAATAACAGTTTTCACATTTACTTTCTGCATGTCGGTCTTCCATAAGTTTATTACACATTGTATCTCCAGTTTATACTACTAAAATATTCCCTCGCCGGTCCATTCTATTTCCACCTTTCAGACTGTCAGTGACAGGGGAGGACTAGCTGTTCAAGCTGTCTTCACTACGACTGGAACCAGAATCTTACCGGTATATTAAAACAGACACATTGGGGAGCTTTCCTAGGAGCCAGACTTAAGCTGGGTACACACAGTACAGATCAGTGAAAGATGACAGACAGGATCTGCAAGATCTGCATACACACAGTCCCGAGCGTTCTCCCTATACACATCATAGGGAGAATGCTTGGGACTGCGTGTTTCCCTCGGCTGTGGCACACTCCAAATTTTCGGTCTTTCCTGAACAGCGTTCGGCTGACCCGACCCGATTGTTTGTGCGTGCTCATTCGGGAAACAAAGGTTCACACGTGAGCGATAAACCCCTGATACCGTCATATGTATTTTAGTTACATTCCAGAAAAGAAAACATGAAATACTGGACGAGAACGAGTAGGTTATTTTAGTGTGTTTAAACAATTATGGATCTATGGCGACAGTATCTCGCAACAAGTACAGAATTTTTTTCTAGCGGATGAGTCAACAGTAGGCAAAGTTTGTATTTCTTCGTTCACCATGATCTAGAAGAGAAGGGCTGCTAGAGAAGCATAGCACTGTCTCTTCTGGCCAAGGAGGCCATAGTTTCCTTTTTTTGTCCAATCTGGCAGACATAGGAATGACATGAACTTAGCAATACAGAAACTGTGTACCTGTATCAGCAGTAATCACATTGAGTAGGCTAGAGCCTATCCAGTGGAGTGCCACACAACAGCCCCATATTAAAGTAATAGTTCACACAAAAAGTGAACTATTCCTTTAAAGCGCGATTGAAGACCGGGGGTAAATGACCTATTCCTTACCTTCTGTTCTTCAATCACTTGACCGGGATCGAAGGTTGGTATATATACCTGGCGCACAATCCACGCAGCTCATATTACAAGACCCAACCCCTTCCTGGTTTAGTTCACTATAGCTGCAGGAGCAATAATGCCCTATAGTAAACTAAACCAGGAAGCGGTCGGCAATCTTCAATTGAGCTGCTGTGGATTGTGCGTGAGGCAAATATACTTACCTACGATCCTGGCTCCTAGTCAAGTGATTGAAGAACGAAAGGTAAGTGATACTCCTTTACCTCCCGGTCTTCATCACTGCTTTTAAAGGAAGTTCGCTTTTTGTGTGTAACTATCCTTTAATAGACACTGCAAAAAAGTACTAGAGAGAGCCAAGAAATGGTAATCAATCCATCAGTGTCAAAAAATATTAATTGAAGATGCAGCACATGTTTGGGACCGGAATGTGTTCCTTCCACAGGTGCAATTACAGACAATCAGGGTTATTCAATAAAAGTTCTTATCTTAAAAATATGGTGCAAATTTTGCCCCAGCCAATCAGATGTTATCTTTCAATTGTGAAATAATATCTGATTGGTTGGGGTAAAATTAGCACTATTTTTAACGTAAGAACATTTATTGAATCTCCCTGAATGTGCTTCCAACACCCTTGTAAACATATACAAGTAGAAGGGATCTTGGGTCCCTTAAGGGGATGGATGACAGATTCACCTGAATTATTGAATGGAAACACGTACAGTTAAGACCCATTTTAGGTGTTCCTAAAAACCAAATTGTTTCTTTCTCTAACAGCCTTAGGGGGACCCAGGAACGCGGGGTTAATCTTCTAATCTTCCCGGTCTTCTTTGGGGCGGGACTTCCGGCGACTTCCACTTCGGCTTCCCCGCGCTGATCTCCCGCTCTGTTCACCGATCGCTGTCTTCTCAGCAGCGTGCACACTGCACCGGAGCCTCCTAGAGAACAGCAGCACTGCAGAACCCCTATTGGGGATACCTTCCTCCTTCTTCCCACTTGGGGGTGCCTTGTTTGTTTGGGTTTTTTTTCCCTTCTAAGGGTGGTGCTTATTCCTTTGGGAACCTTACTCTCTCCCTCTCCCCCCCCCCCCCCTCCTTTTTCTCTGCCTTCAAGTCAGCATGTCAACCAAGGAGAAGTCCGCTCCCTCCTCCAATCAACAAAATTGGCACAAGCAATCTCCTACGTCTGTGCCTTATGCCAGACTAAGTTGCCAGCCAGTCACTCTGGGCCAGTTTGTGGACCATGTGGCGCAAACCAAGAGTCCCAGATAACCGACTACCCCTGCAGTCAGGAACCTGAATGGGCAAAAACACTTCGGGCTTCCATAGATTCCTACAGAATCCACCTCCAGGTTCGGTCCTAGCCCGAAACCCCCCAGGAGTCTGAACCAGCCTGGGCAAAATCTTTAACAGATTCTATGACGGTACTATCGTCTTCTATATCACAGGTTCTGCAGTCGATCTTCCCGCCAGAACGAAACCGAACCGCAAAGAGTGATTAGAAATTCAGAACCCACAGCGATTCCGGCAGTGACAGAAGCCTCCTTGGAGGAAGGAAAGAATCGGAGGAAGAGAACTGGACTCCCTAATCTCCGAACATGAATTCAGATTACATCACACATTGACGATCTTATTAGATCAGTCTTACAGGTTCTAAATATTCAGGATCTGGGCGAACAGTTAGACCCTGCCAAATCCCTGTTTAGTCACCCTTAGAAAACAGCAGCGACTTTTCCTCTAACGATCAATTAGAACAGATTGTCTTGGAAGAATGGGCAGCTCCAGAAAAGAAATTCAATTTCTCATGAATTTACAAACGATGTTCCCATTTCCCAAATCGACGTGGAAGGTGGTCCCTCCTTCAGTAGTTGATCCTCCAGTAGCAAGACTATACAGAGCCACAGCCATCCCTCTGGCTGAGGCCGCCACCTTTAAGGATCCTACGGACAGACGATTGGAAGGTTTTTTTAAGAACGTCATTTGCGGCCTCTGGTGCGGCCCTGCGCCCCACCTTTGTCCCACTTGGATAGCCAAGGCTATGGGGTATGGCTGGACCAACTTTATCAAGCGGTGGCTAAAGAATCATCTGATCGACATCATCCAACAATTATCGAACGCACCATTTATATGGGTGATGCAGCATTAGAGACTGCTCTTTGTTCGGACAATGCCACGGCTGTGGCGTACATAAATCATCAAGGGGCACGAGAAGCGACATGGCAATGGCGGAATCTCATCGAATCCTGACTTGGGCAGAAGGGTACATACCTGCCTTATCGGCAATATACATACCAGGAGTTCTCAACATGGAAGCCGACTTCCTCAGTCAGTCACTCTCGACCCCGGAGAATGGGCATTACATCCGGAGGTTTTCCACGTTCTGACACAGAATGGGGAACACCGGACATCATCTAATGGCTTCTCGAGACAATCGCAAGGTCCCGGTCTTTTGCCCAGGCCAGGATTCCTGGTGACTTTGATAGATGCTCTAGTAGTACCTTGGACCTTTCACTGGGCTATGTGTTTTCTTCCAATGCCCATGATTCCGCGGGTCCTGAAAAAGATAAAGAGGGAAAGAGTTCAGGTAATCTTCATCGCTCGCGTGGTGGCCAAGAGGGCCTGGTTCTCGGACCTGCTTCTCTATGTCAATCGGGGAACCATGGTCTCTCCGTCTACGTCCAGATCTCACTCTCACAAGGTCCTTTTCATCACCCAAACCTTCATTTAATGGCGTGGCGATTGAGTCCGCCATACTGAGACGACATGGGGTACCGACTCAGCTATCCCTACTATGTTGGCGGCTAGAAAACCCCTTCTTCTTCCAAGGTCACTATGATATGGCACAAGTACGTATTTTGGAGCTCGTCTAAGGCTTCCCTCCATCCAGATTTGTCTTATCCAGAGTCCTTGCTTTCTCCAGAAGGGTTTTGACGGTGGTCTCTCTTTGAGTGCCCTCAAAGGTCAGTATCGGCTCTGTCAATTTTTTTCCATTGGAAGCTTGCGAAGAGGAAGGATATCCAAATTTTTTTGCAGGGAGTTGCGCATTTGCGCCCTTCGGTTCGCACCCCGGTACAACCCTGGGATCTATCGTTGGTTCTTAGAGCGCTCGAAGGCCTCCTTTTGAGTCTCTGTCTTCTATTCCATTGTCTCTCCTTACCTGGAAGACTTATTCCTTCTGGCTATTGCATCCATCAGACGAGCTTCGGAACTGGGGGCCCTATCCGTGGAACCCTCATGTCTCTCCTTTTATCCGACAGGGCCGTTCTCCACGCCTCACGTCTCCTTTCTGCCTAAGGTGGTCTCTTCTTTCCATATCATCAGGAAATTATCGTTCCAGCCTTCGTTCCCAATCCTTCTTCTTCTAGGGAGCGTGGGATTGCATTGCCTCGACATGGTCAGAGCTCTAAAAATCTACATTGCTCGCACAGAAGGTTTCCGTTCCACTCAGGCTTTGTTCATCCTTCTGGCAGGGCCTTGCAGAGGGTCCAGGGCCTCTCCTAATATCTGCCCAGGTGGATTCATTCTGTCATTGTCCCGCTGTTACTTAGCGGTTTGGAGACGTTCCTCCCCTGCGAGTTACGCTCATTCTACGAGAGAAGTGTCGAGCCTCTTAGGCGGCTCGACATGGACCTCGGTGGACCAGAATGTCGGGCCGCAACTTGGTCTTCCATCCACACATTTATAAGGTTTATCGTCTCCAAGTGTTTGCGGAAAGGGATACAGCCTTACGCGCGCTATCCTTAAACTGCCGAATTGTGAATGGGGATGTTTTTTTATTCCCCCCCTAACTATTTCGGGAATTTGGGACGTCCCCTGCGTTCCGGGGTCCCCCTAAGGCTGTAAGAGAAAGAGGATTTTTCGTCTTACTCACCTGTAAATCCCTTCTCTGAAGCCGTACGGGGGACCCAGGAGCTTCCCTCCCTATGTATTGACATGAGTGGTTGTTGCCTGTTAGTTTCTTGTTTACTCTTTCTATGTTACTATTTTTTTGGCTTACGCTCCCTCTTTGGACCAACTGAGGAGGCTTCCGGTGCTTGGTGAGTTATAAGGAGGGGAGAGCACCGGAGCCTCACTGTCTTCAATTTTAAAGTGTCCGCTCCTGAGAGAGGTACTTAACCCCTGCGTTCCTAGGTCCCCCTTACGGCTTCGAGAGGGATTTTACAGGTGAGTAAGACGTAAAAATCCTCTTCTCTTTTTTTTTTTTTTTTTTTGTGTTTTCAGATCATCATGAGCTTGTCTGCTATACTCCTCCCTCTTTTATATGAGAAGAGTGGGGGTTTCCTTAAACAGCTTCCTAGTGTCCTGACCAATTAACCATTGTTTGAGGATAATCTCTTTACGTTTCTGACTGTTAGGGACAAATGGTATCCTTTTATTTAATTGATTGCCATCACTCTGCCATACACGCAATCCCACCAGCACGTGTGCCAACAGACACATTGGTATCTGTCGGCACACATGCTGTGGGAACAGCACACACTACCCCACACACGCACAATTGGATTGGCTCCCTCTACTTTAAGTAAAGGGAGCCGATACCGACTGACAGGAATTTTCGGCATTTCAATCAGTCGGCAACAGCCCCTACACACTCATGATAAGGTAAATCCCATTGTTCCCCGGCAGGATTTACCCATTATCGTTCCTGTGTATGGCCACCGTTGGGCTAATCTCTGGCTTTTTTTTCAAGGATACTCCCTATCATCTCATCAGATGTATGTCTAATTTTACATCCGTAGATGTGATCTTTCTTGCTCGTAGCATCTGACCCTTCGGGATTCCTTTAAATTTTTTGGAACACATTCAGGTGCTGCATATCAAATTAATATTTTTGACACTGATGGATTGATTACCGTACTATTTCCTGCTCTCTAGTATCTTGTGCGTGACCTGAAACCTAGCACCCATACAGTAAAGAAAAAATATATTAGAAACGTATAAAAATGGATTACATGGAGTGATTTAGGAAATTGCTATATTTTTGGTTTTTTTAACAGGTTCTGGAAGGAAAATTGACTGGAGAAGCAGAAACAGCAACGTAAGACAACATGAAATAATACTTTGATTGGCTTGATAATATTGGGTTTCATTGAAGATGTTGATGTCTTTCAGTATCATATGAACATTTCCTTGATTGGTATCTTGTATTAGGTACTGAGATTACTAGTCTGTGTTCTGTCTCAATATATTATTATTCATATACATTACGGTATATATTATTATTACACAAAATGCCTTGATTTCCATTTGAATGGACCACAGTTCCAATTTAATGTTAACTGTTTTCATTTCCTTCCTTACTGTGAAAATGCTTAGTAGCTGGCTGATGGGAAGGATATTGTAAGCCTGTGTATTTTTTTTTATTTCAAACTATAATTTCAGTTATATTTTAACCTGAAAGACCCTGGAACATAGTTGGTTATGACAGTAATTGGATGAGGAACACTTCCTGTCTGCTGTGGGGAATACCTCTGGAAGTGGTCCAGGTGAGCAGGTCCTAGGGAGGCAAAGAAGGAACATCTGTGCCCCAAACTGCCTTCTTAATATTTTTTTTTAGGAGCTTCTGGGGAGAATTTCTTACCTAGCAAGTGCAATTACAGAAAAAAATTAGAAAGGCAGCTAGAAGCTTAGGGAGAAGGGGCCAAAAGGAGCAAAAAGCCATTCACTGAGCATAAAAGCGAGGAACACCTTCTTATAACAGAAGGCATCTTGCAGTCTCATGCTATAATATAGCATTGCCCAAAACCTAAGAAACAAAGTAATTTCTTACTCCCATGTTCCCCAAAGTAAGGGGCGGAGGAATGCAAATACTTCTTTATGTCCCTTAGCTTATGCTAAGGGACATAAAGGACCGCTGGCTAATAACTGCATAAAGCTTAATATATAGAGCCAATCATCTGACCTGCAGACACGATGTGTTTCGATCTTGTTAGATCTCATCAGTGCAAGATACAGATTCATGGCTCTGTGTGTAGGACTTGGGCTTACAGTAGAAAAGGCCCTAGAAAGCTTAAAGAGAGGGCCAAAAGGAGCAAAAAGCCCTTCACTAAGCATAAATTCCACATCGGTCGCCGCTAGGGCCGAAACAACCTCTGTTTTTTGGCCCACCAACCGATATAACAAAATATTGGTTGGGCTACCTAAATTCTTACTCACCTCTTCATAAAAACCAAGCAAGTTAGTCTGACCAGATCTATTTCTCATAATCCATGCTGACTACATCTTATAAGATCAGTTCAATGATCCCGTAGCTAAGTTTCCAGTATCTTCCCTACTACTGATGTTAGACTTATAGGTCTATATTTACCAGGCTGTGAACGACTATATCCTCATTTATACCCTTCATATATTACAAATATATATAAATATTCTATACTGTATACAGATGCCCTACTTCTCACTTGTTACTATGATAAACATTTGGGGATTGGTCTTGGTTTGTTCAGCTATCCATATTTCATTCTCTATTTTAGCTCATTTACAGGGTGATTTAATAAAGTTCTTATTGTTCAAAATACAAACTAGAAAAATATCAATGCACATTCCTAGGCCCCATACAATTCATATATACAATATCTTGTATTGTATGTACTTATTGTTCAAAATGTGCTAATTTTGCCTCAACCAATCAGATGTTGCTTCCATTGAAAGCTAAAGTGATTGGTTGAGGCAAAATTAGCACATTTTTAAATAAGAATTTTAATACATTGCCCTTTTATATTGCTTTCTTGACCCCCTTATACAGTTTTATAATTCATGTAGCTTGTCAGTTCGTCTGATTTCAAATTCTAAAAACCATTACTTTCTTTTCTCCTTTTTACCTGGGCATTAAGCCAGACTGTGGACCTAATTTTTTTTAAAAACTTGTTCCTAAAGGATATATTTAGAATAGTTTTAATACTTTAAAAGCGGTCCACTTTGTTCAGTATCCTTACCCAAGAAAATTCTAGTCTGTCAGGGTAATTGAAATCCCCCATGACCAGACTTTCCCCATACCACGGCCTTTGCCAACTGCAAATGGAGGGGAATTTCCACCTCCATACTGGCATTGTGTAGCTTATAACCCCCACAATTAATTTACCCCACCTTCTTGCTCCCCTTAATAGCTCCGCCCATATTGTCACCACACAAACATCCCCAAATGTTTACCAATGCATAACGGAAATTAAATGATAAAATTAAACTGCTTTTGTATTTTGGACACATTCCCTGACATTGCAGCTACATTATTATGGAGGCTTACATAAGTTTGCCTATAATGTTGATTGGAGCACAATACAAAACATTTTTATTTACTTGCTGCCCCCTGTATGTTATATGACATTTATTTCTGTAAGGCTTGTGTGAGGGGGTATTTATGTGGGTGTGTTACAGTCTTCAGAGCATTATTCCAGGATATAATATTCGGGCTTGTTTGTTATGCAGCCTGGATTTAACATTGGGCACAATAGGCATGTCACATGCCTAGGGGCACCTGTGGTTGGAGGGGCTGTCAATCTCCCCCCTCTATCACCCCCTCTATAGTCGATTTTGTTCTCTAAAAAGAAAATGGTTGTGGTTTAGGGCGTGGTCTATTTTAAAAGGGGGGGTTAAGGGCACCAGGCATTTTGGGCCTGCAGGCTTCTGAGGGGTAAATCACCCCTAGTATACTGAACTGTACACGGCATCATATTACAGTTGAGTAACACCATGTTTTATATAATGCTTGCATGTCCTCTTTAATGCATATGAAACCAATATCAGTTTGGATCAGTGTGCATTGGGGGTATGTGAACAGTCTTAATTCATGTCCTCTGTCATTTATGGGACATTGCACACAACCATTTTAGCCTCACTAACTGCTCACCACAGAAATACTCCCTACGCATGCCTATAATAAATATTAATGATTTGTGTAAAGGGGTTAAAGGGTAATGTCACCCTTTAATAACCAGCTGTATAGGTAAGAACTTGAAAATGCTTATGTGGGGGGTTCCTTTACTAATACTGATATGTGATTAGAGGGTGGACATACCCTTTAACAGTTGTTAGTGTCTGTCTGGTAAGCCATAATTCCAGACACAATCATTATGGCTGCTAAAGCCACTTTAGAAATGGCAACAAGCAGTAGTAACAAATGGTTATATGGCTAGAGACAGCCTCGATAGTTCTGAAGAGTTTATATTTGGGCAATTCTTGATTCAGGAAAAGAAGAGCGTCAAAAATGGAGAGAATAAGCTTATCAACCGTTGGAGAAGAACCAACCAACAAACTTAGAAAAGAGAAGAAAATGTGTGAGACAGAGGGGAGAATTGCACAAGGTAATGTTTTATTTTTAGACACTAATGCACAATGTGGAAAATATATTAGATTTACCGACTGTTTTAATATTGGCTTTTGACTTTATTTTCTTAATTTCTCAAGAACGAAGCACTTTTTAAAACTTACTAATATCCTTTTATTTGTTTGCATTGAGACTCGCTAAAAAATTGTGTTGGAAAATCTGCCAAACTACTGTTGTCGTCAAACATTTCTAGGTATCTTCTCAACTGGCTCCGGTATTTCTCCACGCCCCCTAAAAATGATGTCCAAAAGCTCATACAGGATTTTTTTACAATGAGCCTTGATTTTTTTTTTTGCTTTTTAAATAAAGGAATGGACAAACGCCAGATAATAACCCAAGATCGCCTACAGACAAGCTCAGCAGGGACCACCATCTCCTCCCCCTCTGATTGCTGAATTATAATTGGCAGTGGTATTGGTATTGCTGTCTCCCTGTCTTGCTTAGGGTAGTGTGGGGGAATCATATAAGCCATGGTAAGTGGCAACTTTGTGGGAACGAAATGGGTGTTTAAATTACAGATATTAATTAAGACTTAGAGCCTTTTATGGAAATTGTATAATATGAAAACATGGTTCTATGGAATCCTTATAGGGTCTTTTAGTTTGAGTGGAAAATAAATTTTGCTGTTTTTAGCTCGTAGGGCCCTGCGCAATGTGCATTTAAAGGCATCTCTGCTCCAAATGTCCCATCTCTCCGCAGAGTCCAGATTGGAGCAGTTCTTTCGATCGGATTTCCAATCATTGCTCTTGTTTGGAAATCCAATCAGAGGAACATCTACTCGGTTTGGCCACCTAAAGCTTGTGAATGTTCCAGTGAGTACCATTAGCGCCATAGCGCAGAAATGGAAAGAACATCATCTCAACAGCCATGACCAGTTAACGAAAAACGAAGAATTGTCCTAGAGCCAAGGACCACTAATAGAGAGCTTCACTAATGCACTCAACATACACGGCCTCTATGTGCACTCACTGCACACGGCTGAAACAAAACATGTAGAAGCTTTACTTCATCATGACCCATACCAACAGTGATATTTGGCACATCACCCCGAAGACACCATACACACATTTACCTTGGCACACCACCCCCACTAAGAAAGTCCATTTCAATTTTTTTCGGCGGTATGTGACTTTTGGCCGGCAACTGCTCATAAGTCAAAAGAAAAGGGACAGTCTGAACTTGATGCACATTTGTCCTTTTTCCCAACCCAAATTAATAAACATTTTTAAATGCAACACTTATTTTTTAAATAAAAACAGCCTTAAGAGAGGAAGCCATGTGCCTAGAAATGTATTAACCTTCCGTGTGTATATGTAAGAATAAGTCATGGGAATCTATTTAAACGATAATAAAAGCAATTACCTTGTATGTAATTTTTTCAGGACGCCAGTATACAGTTATGTGTAGCACTACCAGGTTCTATAATGGACACGCTCAGTCCCCTGCACTGCGCACTTATCTGGCCGGTCAGATCGCTCGTGCCTGCTCCATTTTCTGTGTTGATGAGATTGTGGTTTTTGATGAAATAGGAAAGTTTCCAGGTAGGTGTTTAAAGGTAAAGCTTACCCTTTATTATTCATGGCAGCCTGCAGCATTCATCTCTGTGGTCATTTTCTTCCAGAAGTGTGGAAGGGAATTTTGAAGGGTTGGGAAGAAAGGACAGGCCTGTGTACAACTAGCACGTATCCTACTTACCTGGAGTGTCCTCATAAGTATAACTTCTGAGCCTTCATTCCAAATTACACCATGAAAGTCAATGGTCCCTTATAATCACTTTATAGATAATCAGTTTGGGGTTGCTCGTTACTGCTAATTCTAATGGTGTGCCAGTTGCATGCGATTACCATTTTTTTGCGAACCTCAGGCAATTCGATAACGGATTATTATGGGATCTCAAGCAAAGGCACAGAAGCGTGATAAACAATACATGCAAATGCGTATTTAACGTGTTTTACTGTGCATTGACATTGTGGCGATCGATCAGTGGGCGCGCTTGCACTTTAGTGCGGCTGTTCTCTAATTATGAGAGGTGGCCATACTGATGGTTCCTGTGTCCCTACAAGTTGCCCTGATACTCTTTCCTTATGTGCTACAATTTGTCGATTGAGAACTTTTTGTCCCACTTGGTACGTGAACCAATACAAATGAATACTTGTGATCACTAATAATTCTAAGGAATTGCTATTATTGGTGTTTAATTGCTGTTTAGTGTTTTCTCAGTCTTTCAGTTGTACAATCTGATTCTTTTAGGTATCTAAGAAGATCATTTTCCCTAAGCACCCTGACCTGCAGTTTGCTGGTATGTATTTACTGCTGTAAGGAGGTGTAAAGTTGTTAAAGACTTTGTTGAAAGCTGATTACTTGCCAAATTACTTGCCAAAAGTTGCATTTGCTGTTCGGTTCCTCTCGCTTCCCTCTCACTGAGCGACTGGGCCAATGAGAAGACAGTCTACAAGGAGAGCATCTTTTATTGCCCTGTTACAAAGCCAAAAGGGAGCAGCGATGGAAACTTTAGGTAACCAAGTGAGGGTGAGACTGTTAGATCCTCACCCTGGGAGCAATCCATGAAAGGAGAGGAGTGCGAGGTGGGTATAATTGCCTTTCGTATAAACCCTGTAGTCTTTGTCAGCCTTTAAAACTTATCATCTAACATAGTAATTTAGACATAATAAAGACATACGTCCATCAACCTTTTCACCCTCCTTTTTAACCCTACCTAACAGTTGATCTGTGCTTCTCTCCCCCAATCAGGCTTCTAAATCCTCTTGACAGTCCTCATCATGTGAGGATTGATGAGGAGATGAGTATCGTGAGGGATGGTGCTGGACCGACCCACCAAGCCAGGCAGAGGGTCATTTGTTAACTGTGGCTGCGTAAGGTACAATCCCAGTGATTTATTTGTGTTTTGTTTTTATTCTCGTATACGGAGGACACAGCACTGTATTCGGTAAACTTAGTATATGTGCAAATGGTTCAGTGTTCCAGAGCGCACATTGCCCCCAACCAAGTACAAATGTAACCCGCCATGGGTATTTATAGATTCCCACCATATAACTTCGATATAGAGCTCATTAATCGGCGGATACAATCCTTATTAACAGAAACATGTACTTCTAATCATTCTAATATTAATGATTGTATGATCTACTCCTACTGCCCTGTAAAAGGTAATTGGCGTGTAGTAACAGAAACCGGATTGTCATTTATTTATTTACTTGTAACGGTCATAATCACGTTTAGACCTGCAGGAATCCTATTTGGTGTATCCACAAAATCTCCTCTTCGCTAACGTCCGGGCCGTTCTTCCACTCTGTGTGTCTGGTAACCCGGTCCATAACCGGTGTTTCTACATTGTGCTTGGATAGAGGCTAGACTAACCCAGAATGGGAATGAAAATTCTTTGATGGACTTCTGTGTAGTTAGACCAAAAGATAATGGTGTGTCTGCGTTAGTTTGCGCCCGTGGCAAGCAGCGTGACACAGCGAACTGCTTAGATGTCATTCGACGATCACTAACCATGCCCGACCATATGGGCACACCATGTGGAATCATCTGCCAAAATGTCCGTTCTTTGCATGGGTGCTGGGTCTCACACACTGCATTCAATTGTGAGGTTTGTCCCCTTCATTTTCATTTTAAATTAATTGTAATCTGAAACCCATTAAGTGAAGGAGGTCAGTGACCAATGTCCCACCTGATGACCGAAATCACAAAACCGGCCTGTAGTTCCCTCCACCATACCGCACAGGGTTACTGAATCATCCATGACAAAATATTGCTCCTCTCCTCCTGACATATACAAAAGGAGTTGGCATAGGCAAGGGTCAGCGTTATGAATGGCTGTATGTGCAGCTGGTTAGAATGATCACAAATCAGCAGCAAGACCCTGAGACACAAATTAAAAAGTGTTTTATTAACAAAAAAGGAAAATAATTAATTAAAAAACCAAGAACCCAAAAAAACAACAAAACTAACCAGCTAACCAACACAAGAAAAATACAAAAATACAATTAGCAGATAGAATTATAACTCAAATATACAAGGACACCCAAAAATAAGTTGCAAGGGGTAGAGAACAGCAAAACAAAGGACAAGTGAGAAGAACAGACCCAGACCATCTTTGTTCCATGGAAGTTCAGGCCGAATATATACATTTTGCTTTGATAAAAGCAATTAAACTGTTTGCCATTACTTAATGACCTGGAAATTAGTGTTTGGCTGATAGCATACACACAGCATGTATAATAAAAATCAATAATATGAAAGAGTGCGTTTCTCACTATATAACGAGTGCGTTTGTACTTACAACTAATGAATGTTTATGCCGAATTTAAATTTGATAGATTTTGTAGGTTTCCTTTTCTGTGCCTCCCACCCCCCCATTTTGCTAATAAACCCTGTGAGACAATTTACTAGGAAGCAGCAGTTACATGATATGCAAAAAGCTAAAATACTGTACTTTACTGATAACCTAAGAGGAATGTAGAAGAGGCTAGTATAGCCCAAGGAGAGTAGGCACTGATTCCCTGGTATCTTTCATCTGTAAGCCATCATGTCCGTATATACCAAGAAAACATTGGGGTATCTCAGCAAAGCTTTGCTGGATGAAGGAATTTAACTTACTGAAATAAAAATTGATGTGAGAGGGTGAAGATCTAAAGGAAGTTTCCATGCACTCTTAGGAGATTCAATAGGTACTTATATGTTAAAATGGTGCTAAGTTTATTCCCAACCATCGATATTATTTAAAATTTGAAAGTCAACATCTGATTGGTTGGGAGAAAATTAGCACCATTTTTAACAATAAGACTATTATTGAATAACTCTGTATTTCTCTAGTGTTACATACCTAAGAGACCTGGGTCCGGGTATTGAGAGGAAAAGTATGATATGAATCTTTAAACAGCTTCATCATTCAGCTAGACCATGGCTTCATCTCTGTATTTTTTGTTTGTTAGGAGGTACGATAGACAAACAGCTACAAGCTGGTCTAAGAGTCACCGTGCAGCTGTGTGACAAAGAAGGTAATTGTTTTTGTGTTTGTGTAGAAAGACTAAAGGATAAATTCCCCACTGTAGCTGTAAACACCATTCTGTCTGCTTTTGGGGGGGGCTTAGAGCAAAAAGTACAGAAAGGAGTGGTCGTGTCGCCAGAGCACCCAAGGACAGAGAGGGGATTTTATTGGGGTACAAAGTCCGACTAGCTGCTTGTCTCAGTTGAGTAGAACACGTGTTTGTGCTTGGTATGTGTCTAGATTGGAGGATTTGCTTAACTCTGAGGGGATTTATTTTGTTTAGGTGCAGTTTTTACAGAATGTCCTTATAAGATGGCTACGACCTATCAATAGGGACTTCAGAACGAGGAAGCAGTGTTGAAACTGACCTGCCAAAATTTGGTAGCCCACCTAATGAATTTGTTTTGTTTTAGGTCTATGCTGTAAACAATAACGTATATGTTGCTTTATTCACTACTGGATAAAAATAAAGAATATTATTGTGTGTGTATATATACAGTGCCTTTAGAAAGTCTCATACCCTGTAAAATCTATATCACGTAATAGATATGTGAACACTTTTAACAAAGGAAAATAACAAAAACCATTCAATTAACCAATTATTAACCACCATGTGTATCGATCACCAATGTATGGTATGCTGACACCACCATGTATGGTATGCGATCACCACCATGTATGGTACTGTCACCACCATGTTGGTATCTATCACCACCATGTAATGGTAGCTGATCACACCATGTATGTATGCTGATCACCACCATGTCTGGTATGTGATCACCACCATGTGTATGAGTATGCTGATCACCCATGTATGGTATACTGATCACCCCATGTATGGTATGCTGATCACCACCATGTATGGTATGCTGATCACACCATGTATGTATGCTGATCACCACATGTATGGTATGCTGACCCACCACCGTATGGTATACTGATCACCACCATGTATGGTATGCGATCACCACCATGTATGGTATGCTGACACCACCATGTTGTATGCTGATCATACCGTTAAAGGAATAGTTCACTCAAAAAGTGACATATTCCTTTAAGGATGTACACTAAGCGATGTAATGGGGAGGTAATGACGTCAATACGCTCTTGATATAATGCGTCGTCACGCGCATTTATTCACCGAGCGCGCACTGGTCCACGCAGACACAGCAGTAAGCAAGATTCTTAGACCACCTAATTTGGTTTAGCAAACCACATCTCCTAGGAGCCGCAGGAATGAACGCTGAAGGTAGGGGGTGGGAAAGGAATAGCAAAAAAATAAAAATTAAACACACATTCAAATGAGAGCCAAAGTTAATTTAGGTTAGTTTTTGTATACATATCCTTTAATTTTTTTTAATAAGACCGGAAGGTTAATGAGCTTCTTCTTTCTCTTTCAGCCTAGGGGGACCCAGGCACAGCAGGGGTTAAGTTACCCACCTCAGGAGTGGACACTTGAAATTGGAAGACTTCACAGGCGCAGGTGCTCCTCCCCTTACCTTATATACACAGCACAGGAGCCTGCTTCAGTTCAGTGTCCGCTCAGGAGTTGGACTACTATTCCCATCTGCACAGTAAATCTCAGAAGAGGATAGGAACAGCTGGATCTGTTCCTTTCCATCTTTCCCACATCCAAACAATTTCGCAGCAGTGGGTGTTCACCCTCTCCTACGTTTCACTGACCTGTCTTAAGCAGCAAATGGAAGATCCAGGTGGACAGAACCACATGGTCAGCACTTGGGGCTCTCAGCAGTCCTACTACACTGCTGATCCCCTCCACTGCGCTCAGGATTAGGCACCACATCGGTCCCTTCTCCTACATGGAAAACCGGCCTATTCTACTCAGGCACCTTCTGGACGCTTCTACACTCCCGGTAAGTGCGGAGGAGGGAGCTCCCCTAGCTGGCGCGACCTTCCTGTTTTTTTGGTGCGCATCTCGGGGGCAGGTCTTCCTTTCTCCGTGCTTCCTTCAATTTGGTTCTCTCTTCCTGGAAGTCTCTCCAATTGCTACCGACCTCTCCAGCTCACTGATGCTTCCGTACCGGCCTTTTCTCCTTCCTCTCTCCCTCCTGTTCAGTCTGCAGAGGAGGTATAGCAAGTTTCTTCTGATTTAACTTCTGCTTATCAAGGCAAAGTGGACCACTTCTTGGGCTTTTCCTCTTCTTCCTTGCCTGGTATATATATATTATTTTTTTTTCTCTTCTTTTCCTCTACTCCTATTTTCCATGGCCAGCAAGGGGTCACTCTCGTCCCGCCAGAAAGGAAATAAAACCCAGTCGTCTACATCCTATGTGTGTGCAAACTGTCAGGCAAAATTGCCCTCGGGCCAATCCGCCCAAGGTTCGCCTCATGCGTTGTACCTAGGAAGCACCTTCCTCTTCCAGTTCAGCCGACCAAAAACCCGAATGGGCAAGGTTGATCCGTTGAATCTTTAAATACATTTAAATATATATTTCAGGGGATCTCTCAAGACATGAACCAGCATGGGCTAAGTCCCTAGCCTCCTCTATGTCCTCTCTGCCTGTCTGCTTCCATTTCACAGGTCCTCCAATCCGAACAGCTAGTGACTTCTGACAGGGATTGCAGACCTACTATAACCACAGGAGCCTGCCTCCTTTACGATTGAGAACTCGACTCAAGAGGAAGATGACATCCCTGAGGAAGGTGAAATAGATTGCAACGCTCCCGAACAGGAGCCTCAGACAACGCTTACAGCGGAGGCTGTCGACTCATTAATAAGGTCAGTGCTTAGCGCCCTAAATATTTAGGATCAGAATGCCAGGAAAATCCCTACAAAACACTTTTATCCCCTTTCCGAATGGGCAAAGTTTAAAAGATCAAAATGATGTCGCATTGACTCGTTCCTAAAAATATCCTTTTCAGGAGCCGCTCTACGCCCCACTTTTGCTTTGGCAGGGTAGCTAAGGCCTGGAGGTATGGCTCATCAACTATACCGAGTTAGAAAAAGACATTTCTCAGCAACAGGAGGGGAAAGTACTTCTCCCCCAAAACAGGACTTGCAGGCTTCCTACTTTCCATAGAAACCCGCCTTCCTTCCCCCCAAGGCCCTCCTTGGAACAATCCTCAGGCCCCTCCCCCCAAGAAGAGGTACCTCCCACATCCCCCCACTGGGCCTACAAACGAGGCTCCTTTCGACTATGGGAAATAAACCCAAATCAACAGGACTATCTCCCAAGAATTGGGTAGGAGGTCAACTGAGATTTTTTCACAAGACATGGAATTGCCGTCCACGGACGCCTGGATTCTAATGTCATCTCTCGGGATACCACATAGAATTTTCTTCCCTCCCACCGAACGCTTCTTTCCTCCAGCCTTCTCAGGTCACCACTCAGCGCAAAGCCTCACTCCAAAAAGCCATAAATTGCTCACTATAGCAAAAGTATAGTACCAGTTCCAACCGCCCACAGGTTTCAGGGTTTTTACTCAACCGTTCTAGTTCCGAAAAAGGACGGCTCGTCCGCCCGGTTTTAGATCTAAAGGAGCTAAACCAGTATGTCAAACAATCTCGTTCCCAAAATGGAGTCCTAAGATCTGTCATTTTAGCCATAGAACAGGGGACTTTTGGCGTCCCTTGATATTCAGGACGCCTATCTATATGTCCACCATTTCCTCAGGTTTGCATTGGAAACCTCCATACCGTTCAAGCCCTGCCCTTCGGTCTTCCTTGGCTTCCCGCATCTTACCAAAGTGATGGCCTCAAGCAGCCTTCATTCGCCTTCAAGGCATTTTACTTCTTCCATACTGGACGACCTATTAATCAAGGCCCCTCCTGTCACCTGGCCTCAACTCATGTCTGCAATACTAACTTCCTTTGGCTGGATAGTCATCCACGCAAGTTCCCTCCTTCCCAACCCCACATGACAATTTTTGGAATGTCATTCGACACCCTATAAAGGATATTTCTCCTGCCAGATAAGAGAAAAGCACTCAAGCGTCTTGCTCTCCAGGCCATATCCAAACCCCCTAATTTCGGTTTGCCAAGCTATGAGGCTGGTCGGGAAAGATGGTTATCACCATTGAGGCAGTCCATACGCTATGTTCCCTTATGACCTCATCAACGCCACCTCTTATCAGCATGGAACAGGTCTCTGGAATTCTAGACTCCAGAATCTCCTGCCCAGTCAGTCAGATTTTCTCTGTTTGGTGGATGAGAATGTCAATCTCCAAAAGGGGAACTCTCTCTCTCTCCCTCAGTTGGACGGTGGTCTCTACAGATGCGAGTCTATCAGGGTGGGGGGCAGTGTACGGATCTCAGACTACTCAAGGTACTTGGTCCCAGGAACTTGCCTCCCAATCAATGTCTTAGAACTTCGAGCCATTTTCTGGCTCTCTCGTTGGAGCCAATTCTGACAAAGAAGTTTGTTAGGATTCGGTCCGACAACGCCACCTGAGTGGCGTACATCAACCACCAAGGGCGCACACAGAGCGACATGGCCATGGGAGGATCCCATCGGATCCTCTAATGGGCAGAACACAACATTCCAGTCATATCGGCAATCTTCTCTCCGAGTCCTGAATGTGGGCAGACTTCCTCAGCCGGCACACTGCGGACCCATGGGAATGGTCCCTCCACGAGAGGTTTTCTCGACCCTGACCAATCGGTGGGGGGGTACCAGAACTAGATATGATGGTATCACGTCACAATCAAAGTCGTCCTCTTTTGCTCAAGAGCACGAGACCCCAAGGCATACCTATGGACGCACTAGTATTTCCATGGAGATTTCAGTTTGACGGCGTAGCAATTGAAATCTTCCATCTTAAAGAAGAGAGGTATCCATGTCAGTCATTCCCACCTGTTTGCGGACACGTAAACCATCTTCCTCTAGGATTTATCGTCACATCTGGCAAAGATCCACAACCTGGGCGAGTTCAGGGGCTTTTCTCCGCGCACTTTTGTGCTATCCAGACTTTTGCGATTCCTACAGTTGGGATTGAATAAAGGGCCTTTTAAGGTTCAAATCCAGCCCTTTTCAATCTATTTTCATCAAAGATTAGCCATGTGTAAGGATATTCAGACTTTCTTGCAAGGGGTAGCCCACCTTTGTCCGCCTCAAAAACAATCTGTCCACCATGGGACTTCTCATTTTTCATATTCCTACTGGTATCTCTTCTATTCGGAGAGCGTCCGAACTAGCAGTCTCTCTCTATGGAATCCTCGTGTTTATCTTTATAAGAGATAAGCGGTCCTTCGACCTCATCCAACTTTTTTACCAAGGTCGTATCCTCCTTTCACCTAAATCAGGACATTGTCTTCCAGCTTGTATCCTTGACCGACTTCTCCCAAGGAACAACGGTTTGCACTCCCTGGTGTCGTCAGAGCTCTCCGGATATTCGTCTCTTGAATGGAACCTTTTTGTTCTTCCAAGGCCCTGTTCATCCTCTTGCGGGTCCTCTCAGGGGACCAGAGCGTCTTCTCAGGCCCAGATGGATCCATAATCTTACTTTGCGTTCCTATGCAGAAGCAGGAGCTTCTCCTCCCTTGCGGGTTGCATCTCATTCGACAAGAGCACTAGGTGCTTCATGGGTGGCTTGCGTGGAGCCTCTATTGATCAGATTTGCAAGGCCGCCACATGGTCTTCTATATAACACTTCATAATTCTACAGACTGATTGTGTTCACTTCACGGAGAACGACCCTTGGTCGCCTGGTGCTGCAAGCAGCAAGCGTGTTTGAATATTCTGCCCACCTGTACTGGTCGGACTTTGGGACGTCCCCTGCTGTGCCTGGGTCCCCTAGGCTGAAAGAAAAAAGGAGATTTTGTTCTTACCTGTAAAATCTTTTTCCTGAGCCGAAGAGGGACCCAGGCAAGACCCTCCTTAGTCTTAGTTAATCTAGTTCTGACTTTGTGTGGCTCACTGTACCACCACACTAACCGACTGTACCACAACACTGACTCAATGTACCACCACGACACACTAACTGACTGTACCACAACACTAACCGCTGTACCACCACACTGACTCACTGTACCATCACACTAACGACTGTACCACAACACTGACTCACTGTACCATCACACTAACCGACTGTACCACCACACTGACCGACAGTACCACCGCACTAACCTACACCACCAATGACTGACTTGACCGGTGTACCATCACACTGACAGGCTGTACCCCACAATGATCGGGTGTACCCCAAATGACCGACTGCACCACCACATTGACCGATTGTACTACCCATGGTGACTGCACCACTGACCAACACCCCCACACTGTCCAACTGTACCACCACACTGACTCACTGTACCACCACACTAACCGACTGTACCACAACACTGACTCACTGTACCACCACGGACACTGACTGTACCACAACACTACGGGCTGTACCACCACACTGACTCACTGTACCATCACACTAACTGACTGTACCACAACACTGACTCACTGTACCATCCCACTAACCGACTGTTACCACAACACTGACTCACTGTACCATCACACAACCGACTGTACCACACACTGACCCGACCGTACCACCACCGCACTAACCGACTACCACCACAATGACTGACTTGACCGGGTGTACCATCACACTGACAGGCTGTACCCCACAATGATCGGGTGTACCACCACAATGACCGACTGCACCACCACATTGACCAATTGTACTACCCATGGTGACTGCACCACTGACCAACATCCCCCACACTGTCCAACTGTACCACCACACTGACTCACTGTACCAACCACACTAACCGACTGTACACAACACTGACTCACTGTAACCACCACGGCACACTGACTTACCACAACACTAACCGGCTGTACCACCCACACTGACTCACTGTACCATCACACTAACTGACTGTACCACCACACTGACCGACAGTACCACCGCACTAACCGACTACCACCACAATGACTGACTTGACCAGATGTACCATCACACTGACAAGCTGTCCCCACAATGACCGACTGTACCCCCACATTAACCAACTGTACCACCACATTGACCGACTGTACCACAACATGACTGACTGTACCACCACATTGACCGACAGTACCACCAAATTGACTGACAGTACCACCACTCTGGCCAACTACCATCACACGACCGAATGCACCACACCAGTCACTCACTGTACCACAACACTAACCGCACTGTACCACAACACTGACTCACTGACTCACTGTACCATCACGCTAACCGACTGTACCACCACACTGACCGACGGTACCACCAGACCGCACTAACTGACTACCACCGCACTGACGACTTGAACCGGGTGTACCATCACAATGACCGGCTGTACCCCACAATGACCGGCTGTACCCCACAATGACGGACTGCACCATCACATTGACTGACTGTACCCCCACATTGGCCGAATGTACCACCACACTGACCGAATGCACCACCACAGTCACTCACTGTACCACCACACTAACCGACTGTACCACAACACTGACTCACTGTACCATCACACACCGACTGTACCACCACACTGACCGACGTACCACTGCACTAACTGACTACCACCGCACTGACTGTCTTGACTGGGTGTACCATCACACTGACAGGCTGTCCCCACTATGACCGACTGTACCCCCACAATGACTGACGGTACCCCACCACATGACAGACTGTACCACCACATTGACCGACTGTACACAACATTGTCTGACTGTACCAGCACATTGTCCGACTGTACCACAACATTGTCTGACTGTACCACCACATTGTCCACTGTACCACCACATTGACCGATTGTACCACCACATTGACCGACTGTCCACCACATTGACCGACAGTACCACCACTCTGGCCGACTACCACCACACTGACTGAATGCATCACCACAGTCACTCACTGTCCACAACACTAACACGACTGTACCACAACACTGACTCACTATACCATCACGCTAACCGACTGTACCACCACACTGACCGACGGTACCACCGCACTAATGGACTACCACCGCACTGACTGACTTGACCGGTGTACCATCACACTGACAGGCTGTACCCCACAATGACTGGCTGTACCCCACAATGACGGACTGCACCACCACTTTACCGACGGTACCCCCACATTGGCCGAATGTACCACCACACTGACCGAATGCACCACCACAGTCACTCACTGTACCACCACACTAACCGACTGTACCACAACACTGACTCACTGTAACCATCACACTGACCGATGGTAACCTGGATGGGTACTCACTGTACCACCACACTAACCGACTGTACCACAACACTGACTCAATGTACCACCACGACACACTAACTGACTGTACCACAACACTAACCGGCTGTACCACCACACTGACTCACTGTACCATCACACTAACAACCGCTGTACCACAACACTGACTCACTGTACACAACCACCACGGCACACTGACTGTACCACAACACTAACCGGCTGTACCACCATACTGACTCACTGTACCATCACACTAACTGACTGTACCACCACACTGACTCACTGTACCACCACACTAACCGACTGTACCACAACACTGACTCAATGTACCACCACGACACACTAACTGACTGTACCACAACACTAACCGGCTGTACCACCACACTGACTCACTGTACCATCACACTAACCGACTGTACCACAACACTGACTCACTGTACCATCACACTAACCGACTGTACCACCACACTGACCGACAGTACCACCGCACTAACCGACTACCACCACAATGACTGACTTGACCGGGTGTACCATCACACTGACAGGCTGTACCCCACAATGATCGGGTGTACCCCAATGACCGACTGCACCACCACATTGACCGATTGTACTACCCATGGTGACTGCACCACTGACCAACACCCCCACACTGTCCAACTGTACCACCACACTGACTCACTGTACCACCACACTAACCGACTGTACCACACACACTGACCACTGTACCACACGGACACTGACTGTACCACAACACTCCACGGCTGTACCACCACACTGACTCACTGTACCATCACACTAACTGACTGTACCACAACACTGACTCACTGTACCATCCCACTAACCGACTGTCCACAACACTGACTCACTGTACCATCACACAACCGACTGTACCACACACTGACCGACGTACCACCACGCACTAACCGACTACCACCACAATGACTGACTTGACCGGGTGTACCATCACACTGACAGGCTGTACCCCACAATGATCGGGTGTACCCCACAATGACCGACTGCACCACCACATTGACCAATTGTACTACCCATGGTGACTGCACCACTGACCAACTATCCCCCACACTGTCCAACTGTACCACCACACTGACTCACTGTACCAACCACACTAACCGACTGTACACAACACTGACTCACTGTAACCACCACGGCACACGACTTACCACAACACTAACCGGCTGTACCACCACACTGACTCACTGTACCATCACACTAACTGACTGTACCACCACACTGACCGACAGTACCACCGCACTAACCGACTACCACCACAATGACTGACTTGACCAGATGTACCATCACACTGACAAGCTGTCCCCACAATGACCGACTGTACCCCCACATTACCAACTGTACCACCACATTGACCGACTGTACCACAACATGACTGACTGTACCACCACATTGACCGACAGTACCACCAAATTGACTGACAGTACCACCACCTGGCCAACTACCATCACACGACCGAATGCACCACCCAGTCACTCACTGTACCACAACACTAACCGACTGTACCACAACACTGACTCACTGTACTGTACCATCACGCTAACCGACTGTACCACCACACTGACCGACGGTACCACCAGACCGCACTAACTGACTACCACCGCACTGACGACTTGAACCGGGTGTACCATCACAATGACCGGCTGTACCCCACAATGACCGGCTGTACCCCACAATGACGGACTGCACCATCACATTGACTGACTGTACCCCCACATTGGCCGAATGTACCACCACACTGACCGAATGCACCACCACAGTCACTCACTGTACCACCACACTAACCGACTGTACCACAAACACTGACTCACTGTACCATCACACACCGACTGTACCACCACACTGACCGACGTACCACTGCACTAACTGACTACCACCGCACTGACTGTCTTGACTGGGTGTACCATCACACTGACAGGCTGTCCCCACTATGACCGACTGTACCCCCCACAATGACTGACGGTACCCCACACATGACAGACTGTACCACCACATTGACCGACTGTACCACAACATTGTCTGACTGTACCAGCACATTGTCCGACTGTACCACAACATTGTCTGACTGTACCACCGACATTGTCCACTGTACCACCACATTGACCATTGTACCACCACATTGACCGACTGTCCCACCACATTGACCGACAGTACCACCACTCTGGCCGACTACCACCACACTGACTGAATGCATCCCACAGTCACTCACTGTCCACAACACTAACACCGACTGTACCACAACACTGACTCACTATACCATCACGCTAACCGACTGTACCACCACACTGACCGACGGTACCACCGCACTAATGGACTACCACCGCACTGACTGACTTGACCGGTGTACCATCACACTGACAGGCTGTACCCCACAATGACTGGCTGTACCCCACAATGACGGACTGCACCACCACTTTACCGACGGTACCCCCACATTGGCCGAATGTACCACCACACTGACCGAATGCACCACCACAGTCACTCACTGTACCACCACACTAACCGACTGTACCACAACACTGACTCACTGTAACCATCACACTGACCGATGGTAACCTGGATGGGTACCACGGCACACTGACTGTACCACAACACTAACCGGCTGTACCACCATACTGACTCACTGTACCATCACACTAACTGACTGTACCACCACACTGACCCGACTTACCACAACACTGACCTCACTGTTACCATCACAAACTAACCGACTGTACCACCACACTGACCGACAGTACCACCGCACTAACCTACACCACAATGACTGACTTGACCGGGTGTACCATCACACTGACAGGCTGTACCCCACAATGATCGGGTGTACCCCAAATGACCGACTGCACCACCACATTGACCGATTGTACTACCCATGGTGACTGCACCACTGACCAACACCCCCACACTGTCCAACTGTACCACCACACTGACTCACTGTACCACCACACTAACCGACTGTACCACAACACTGACTCACTGTACCACCACGGACACTGACTGTACCACAACACTACGGGCTGTACCACCACACTGACTCACTGTACCATCACACTAACTGACTGTACCACAACACTGACTCACTGTACCATCCCACTAACCGACTGTTACCACAACACTGACTCACTGTACCATCACACAACCGACTGTACCACACACTGACCCGACCGTACCACCACCGCACTAACCGACTACCACCACAATGACTGACTTGACCGGGTGTACCATCACACTGACAGGCTGTACCCCACAATGATCGGGTGTACCACCACAATGACCGACTGCACCACCACATTGACCAATTGTACTACCCATGGTGACTGCACCACTGACCAACATCCCCCACACTGTCCAACTGTACCACCACACTGACTCACTGTACCAACCACACTAACCGACTGTACACAACACTGACTCACTGTAACCACCACGGCACACTGACTTACCACAACACTAACCGGCTGTACCACCCACACTGACTCACTGTACCATCACACTAACTGACTGTACCACCACACTGACCGACAGTACCACCGCACTAACCGACTACCACCACAATGACTGACTTGACCAGATGTACCATCACACTGACAAGCTGTCCCCACAATGACCGACTGTACCCCCACATTAACCAACTGTACCACCACATTGACCGACTGTACCACAACATGACTGACTGTACCACCACATTGACCGACAGTACCACCAAATTGACTGACAGTACCACCACTCTGGCCAACTACCATCACACGACCGAATGCACCACACCAGTCACTCACTGTACCACAACACTAACCGCGACTGTACCACAACACTGACTCACTGACTCACTGTACCATCACGCTAACCGACTGTACCACCACACTGACCGACGGTACCACCGACCGCACTAACTGACTACCACCGCACTGACGACTTGAACCGGGTGTACCATCACAATGACCGGCTGTACCCCACAATGACCGGCTGTACCCCACAATGACGGACTGCACCATCACATTGACTGACTGTACCCCCACATTGGCCGAATGTACCACCACACTGACCGAATGCACCACCACAGTCACTCACTGTACCACCACACTAACCGACTGTACCACAACACTGACTCACTGTACCATCACACACCGACTGTACCACCACACTGACCGACGTACCACTGCACTAACTGACTACCACCGCACTGACTGTCTTGACTGGGTGTACCATCACACTGACAGGCTGTCCCCACTATGACCGACTGTACCCCCCACAATGACTGACGGTACCCCACCACATGACAGACTGTACCACCACATTGACCGACTGTACCACACACATTGTCTGACTGTACCAGCACATTGTCCGACTGTACCACAACATTGTCTGACTGTACCACCACATTGTCCACTGTACCACCACATTGACCATTGTACCACCACATTGACCGACTGTACCACCACATTGACCGACAGTACCACCACTCTGGCCGACTACCACCACACTGACTGAATGCATCCCACAGTCACTCACTGTCCACAACACTAACACCGACTGTACCACAACACTGACTCACTATACCATCACGCTAACCGACTGTACCACCACACTGACCGACGGTACCACCGCACTAATGGACTACCACCGCACTGACTGACTTGACCGGGTGTACCATCACACTGACAGGCTGTACCCCACAATGACTGGCTGTACCCCACAATGACGGACTGCACCACCACTTTACCGACGGTACCCCCACATTGGCCGAATGTACCACCACACTGACCGAATGCACCACCACAGTCACTCACTGTACCACCACACTAACCGACTGTACCACAACACTGACTCACTGTAACCATCACACTGACCGATGGTAACCTGGATGGGTACCACCACACTGACTCACTGTACCATCACACTAACTGACTGTACCACAACACTGACTCACTGTACCATCACACTAACCGACTGTACCACAACACTTACTCACGTGTACCACCACACTAACCGACTGTACCACAACACTGACTCACTGTACCACCACGGCACACTGACTGTACCACAACACTAACCGGCTGTACCACCACACTGACTCACTGTACCATCACACTAACTGACTGTACCACAACACTGACTCACTGTACCATCCACTAACCGACTGTACCACAACACTGACTCACTGTACCATCACACTAACCGACTGTACCACCACACTGACCGACAGTACCACCGCACTAACCGACTACCACCACAATGACTGACTTGACCGGGTGTACCATCACACTGACAGGCTGTACCCCACAATGATCGGGTGTACCCCACAATGACCGACTGCACCACCACATTGACCAATTGTACTACCCATGGTGACTGCACCACTGACCAACTACCCCCACACTGTCCAACTGTACCACCACACTGACTCACTGTACCAACCACACTAACCGACTGTACCACAACACTGACTCACTGTACCACCACGGCACACTGACTGTACCACAACACTAACCGGCTGTACCACCACACTGACTCACTGTACCATCACACTAACTGACTGTACCACCACACTGACCGACAGTACCACCGCACTAACCGACTACCACCACAATGACTGACTTGACCAGATGTACCATCACACTGACAAGCTGTACCCCACAATGACCGACTGTACCCCCACATTAACCAACTGTACCACCACATTGACCGACTGTACCACAACATTGACTGACTGTACCACCACATTGACCGACAGTACCACCAAATTGACTGACAGTACCACCACTCTGGCCAACTACCATCACACGACCGAATGCACCACACCAGTCACTCACTGTACCACAACACTAACCGCGACTGTACCACAACACTGACTCACTGACTCACTGTACCATCACGCTAACCGACTGTACCACCACACTGACCGACGGTACCACCGCACTAACTGACTACCACCGCACTGACTGACTTGACCGGGTGTACCATCACAATGACCGGCTGTACCCCACAATGACCGGCTGTACCCCACAATGACGGACTGCACCATCACATTGACTGACTGTACCCCCACATTGGCCGAATGTACCACCACACTGACCGAATGCACCACCACAGTCACTCACTGTACCACCACACTAACCGACTGTACCACAACACTGACTCACTGTACCATCACACTAACCGACTGTACCACCACACTGACCGACGGTACCACTGCACTAACTGACTACCACCGCACTGACTGTCTTGACTGGGTGTACCATCACACTGACAGGCTGTACCCCACTATGACCGACTGTACCCCCCACAATGACTGACGGTACCCCACACATGACAGACTGTACCACCACATTGACCGACTGTACCACAACATTGTCTGACTGTACCAGCACATTGTCCGACTGTACCACAACATTGTCTGACTGTACCACCTGACATTGTCCACTGTACCACCACATTGACCATTGTACCACCACATTGACCGACTGTACCACCACATTGACCGACAGTACCACCACTCTGGCCGACTACCACCACACTGACTGAATGCATCACCACAGTCACTCACTGTCCACAACACTAACACACGACTGTACCACAACACTGACTCACTATACCATCACGCTAACCGACTGTACCACCACACTGACCGACGGTACCACCGCACTAATGACTACCACCGCACTGACTGACTTGACCGGGTGTACCATCACACTGACAGGCTGTACCCCACAATGACTGGCTGTACCCCACAATGACGGACTGCACCACCACATTTACCGACGTACCCCACACATTGGCCGAATGTACCACCACACTGACCGAAATGCACCACCACAGTCCTCACTGTACCACACACTAACCGACTGTACCACAACAGCTGACTCACTGTACCATCACACTGACCGATGGTAACCTGGATGGGTTACCCCCACACTGTCCAACTGTACCACCACACTGACTCACTGTACCAACCACACTAACCGACTGTACCACAACACTGACTCACTGTACCACCAC